>JAUCMX010000028.1:10771165-10799211 GCA_033459395.1 Hemibagrus guttatus
ACATTACACAGTCCTTTTTACTCTTCTCTCAGTGAAGGATTTCTCTAAACTCTTCTTAGATCAGATCAGTGATATATTCACTGCTATTAAACACCTTACACTAGAGTTTAGTTCCTCTGTTAACTAGTGAGTGTTTAGAGATACAGATCTGTTCCCATGAGACGGTGTGTATTTATTGCTGGTGAATGTAAAAGTAACTCACCTCTCGTCTTTCTTTAAGTCCTGTTTTCCAGACACACTCATGTTGGAGGTCTCCTTCTCCAGATTACAGCAGGACACACGTTTACTTCACTCCAACATCGGTGTGTTGTAAATAAAACCCTATACACACGCTATCAAGTCATAACACAACCTGTGTACATTAAAACTTCCGTAGAAACTCACAAAACCCTACTGCATCTAGTGTCAGATCAGTGTTTTTAGAAATTATAGCTTTAGATTTAGATACATACTTTTTTTTTTACTCCTGAAATGTTTTATTTTTCTCTCGTCACAAAATGGAGCTGCTGAGTTTCACTTTCACTGACACCTTCTTCCTGGTTTATTCTGCAGGGGGGAGGGGCAGTGACTCAGACAGGTAATAAACACACCTGCGCACACACACACATACAAACACACACACAGACACATGCACGCTCGTTCTCGCTTTCTCTCTCTCAAGATGTGGTGCTGGTTTGGCTATCAATCATGGTTTTACTGCTCCAAAAAATCAGTTACAATACACACATTTATATAATATACAGAGGTGTGAAAAACAGAAAGAAAGAAAGAAAGAAAGAAAGAAAGAAAGAAAGAAAGAAAAAAAGAAAAAAAAGAAAGAAAGAAAGAAGTTTATGCAGAGCTCCATCATTCAGACAACTTCTCCCAGGGCTGATGATTTGTTGCCAAGTTCACATTATTGCACATTTCTTTTACAATTTTAAACAGATCATCAGGCCTGAGTGATGGCTATGAAGACAGATCCAGTCTAAGCTGTGTAGTTAATAGAAGCATGAACCATGATACCTTAGACGTTTGTTCACTCTGCTTTGGCCTAATTACCACTTCTACTAAAAATATAGTGCTCACATCCCTGGACTGTACATTTACAGAAAAAAAAAATCACAAAATAATAATAGGACAAAACAAACAACACTCAAGCTAGTTAGTAGAGTCTGTCAAAGTTTGCTGTGATCTGATTTCAGTGCTGTAGCTTCTCACATTTCCACTAAAGACTTGCACTGGTAGATCATAGTGCCATGGAGCTCCACTACAACCTGCAAGCAGCAACAGATTAAACCAGCAACCAAAACAAACATCAAACATCCACATGATTTACAAATGAAATAAGAAAGAAAGAACAGAAAAAGCTTCAGTGCTTTATCATCAACTTCAACCTCCTTTAACTGTGATGAAAATTCAGTGTCTGAGTTCCTCAAACTGCAGACAGAAATCATTTCTAAATTACAGCTTCTCCTACTCAAACTGTTTTAAAGAAAAGAAGCCAAAAGTAATGTCAGTAGAAAAGCTCTAACATTTATTATACAGCATTATAATGCAATTACTGCATTCAGTGGAGCTGGGGCCTGAGCTGTCCCTCAGCTGTGTCTCTGATTCCATAACTTGCAAATAAATTCTTTAAAAATCAGACAATGTGATTTTCTGGTTTTTTTTTTTTCTCATTCTGTCTCTCATAGTTGAAGTGTACCTATGATGAAAATTACAGGCCTCTCTCATCTTTTTAAGTGGGAGAACTTGCACAATTGGTGGCTGACTAAATATTTTTTTTGGCCCACTGTATATACTCTTTCACCATGGCGGCAAAAAAAAAAAAGAATATGACATCTGCAGGCACTGCAAAGATTTACACAGATCTTCAACAACAATAGTGAGGGCAGTTTATGGCAAAGCTGGGAGATGACGTTGTCAACACCTGTTTTGTTATTGTCTAGCTCTGGACAGACAGAGTGGCAGATGAAGACATCGAACACGGTACAGAAACCTGTAGATCAGTTTGAAATATGGTATGGCGTGCGCTGATACAAGGTGAAGCTCAGGAAGGATCTGAATGGTGAACTGATGCAGATACCAAATGCTATTGTGATGGAACAATTATGTCATTTTACCACAGTGTAATTTCACTCATATACAAAAAAAAGGAAACTGTTACAATTTGGACAACTGGAGACAGATAAATATAATAAATAAGAAGATTCTTCCCAAAATAATTATATACAGTATGAACACAAATTTCAACAAAATAAATGAAATCAAACAAACATGTGCAATCAAATGTAGCTACATGTGGGATAACCTCGAGACAATAAGGGGACTAATTACATATGCAAGGTGTGTAGCGGCTGGCCGCCGGAGGCGGAAGTGGCCGGATCCATTCGCCGAGCTGGCGACGGGACACAGACAGTACGGGAAATCGGAGACAGAAAGAGGGTCGAAACCAGGAAGACAATAATCCGAGCGAAAGTACAAAAGGGGATAATCCAACAGAGAAAGTCCGTAAACAGTCCGAGGTCAATAATCCGATACCAGCGATATCCAGGGCAAAACAAAAGCGGCAACGATAAACAGTCCAGGTCATTCACAAAAATCCAATCCAAAATTGCAGTACGCACGCGCTCGGTAAATTCCATAAGAAATGTTACTTCGCGCCGGCCAGGAAGTGCGCACCATTTTTAAATCCCCTCGTGAACCGGAAGCGGCTTCAAAACACGGACGAGGGCTCCCTCTCGTGGTCACCTCTAGCGCGAGTCGTGACAGAGCCCCCCCCTCTAGGAACACCTCCCGGGGTTCTACGCCGAGGGCGCCCCCTAGAACGCGGTGCGGGCCTGTTCGGATGGTCGCGGTGGAATTCCTCCACGAGCGACGGATCCAGGATGTCGGCGGCCTCCACCCACGAACGTTCCTCGGGGCCGTACCCCTCCCAGTCCACGAGGTACTGAAGACGGGACCGAACCCGCCTGGAGTTCAGAAGGGACCGTACCCAGTACGCCGGGGACCCCTCGATGTCCAGAGGTGGCGGTGGCTCCTCACAGACCCCTGTCTCCCCGGCGGACGAGTGTGCTGGCTTAAGGAGGGAAACGTGGAAGGTGGGGCATATACGGTAGGATGCCGGGAGCCGAAGTCGGTACGCCACAGGATTCACCTGTCGGACAATCTCAAAAGGGCCGATGAACTTAGGGTTGAGTTTCCGGCAGGGCAGCTTCAGATGCAGGTTCCGTGTCGACAGCCACACCTTCTGTCCCACCCGGTAGGAGGGGTGCGGACGACGGCGTCGGTCAGCCTGAATCCTTTGTCTCCTCACTGCCCTTTGTAGGCGCACGTGGGCTCGTTCCCACACCTCCTGACTTAGCCGATACCACTCCTCCACAGCCGGAACATCGGACGGCTCCCCCGACCAGGGGAACAGTGGTGGCTGGTACCCCAGTACGCACTGAAACGGCGTCAGCCCCGTGGAGGAGTGGATGAGAGAGTTCGGGGGCATATTCGGCCCACGGCAGGAACTCACTCCATCGGCGTTGCTCCCGGCTACAGTATGTCCTGAGGAAACGACCGATCTCTTGATTAAGGCGCTCCGCCTCCCCGTTCGACTGGGGGTGGTAGCCTGAACTCAGGCTAACCCCAATGCCCAATCTTGCACACAGCGACCCCCGGGAGGTAAACTGCGGGCCCCGATCTGAGACAATGTCCTCGGGCAGGCCGAAGTTGCGAAACACGTGATCAAACATGGCCTCCGCAGACTGCAAGGCCGTGGGCAAACCCTTGAGGGGGATCAGTTTACACCCCTTCGAGAAACGATCTACCACCACCATCACTGTCGTGAAACCTCCGGAGTCTGGCAGGTCGGTCAGGAAGTCCACCGACAGGTGCGACCAGGAGCGTCGAGGGACCAAAAGGGGGGTTCCAGCAGCCCCTCCGGAAGTAAACGACTGGTCCGCGCCTGAGCGCACGTGGGGCACGACCTGACATACTCCTCCACATCCGAGCCCAGGGAAGACCACCAGAACCGGTTGCGGACGAGCTGGGTAGATCGGCGAATGCCTAGGTGTCCGGAGCTGGGGGCCTCGTGCACCCACTGCATAACCTGTTGTCGGAAGTGTAGGGGCACGAAGAGTTTGGTAGGTGGACAGCCGGCGGGGGGCGGTTCGTTGGTGTGAGCCCGTCGAATCTCCTCAATGAGGTTCCACTGCACCGGCGCCAGGATCACTGTAGCCGGCAAGATGACATCCGGCTGAGTCGGCTCGTCGTCTGCCTCAAACTGTCTGGACAATGCATCTGCTTTGCCATTCTTAGACCCGGGACGGTATGTTACTGTGAACGCAAAGCAAGTGAAGAAGATGGACCACCTAGCTTGTCGAGGGTTCAGTCGCTTGGCTCCCCAAAGATACTCTAGGTTGCGGTGGTCTGTGAGCACCTGAAAGGGATGGCGCGCTCCCTCCAGCCAGTGGCGCCACTCCTCCAACGCTGCTTTGATGGCGAGCAATTCCCGGTTGCCTACATCGTAGTTCACCTCTGCGCTCGTCAGTTTCCTAGAATAAAAAGCACAGGGGTGAAGCTTACCGGGTTCGCCGTGCCGCTGGGATAGCACCGCCCCGAGTCCACTGCTGGATGCATCCACCTCCACCACGAACGGCAGGTCCGGATCTGGGTGTCGCAAGATAGGAGCAGTGGTAAAACAGTTCTTTAGCTGCTGGAAGGCCGACCGGGCCGGGCCCGTCCAGGTCAGCTTCTTGGGTTTACCCCTGAGTAGCGACGTTAATGGGCCGGCCACCGAACTGTAATTCCGGATGAACCTCCGGTAAAAGTTGGCGAAGCCCAGGAAACGCTGTAGCCCCCGCACCGAGGTAGGGGCAGGCCACTCCGTCACCGCCTGGACTTTAATCACATCCATCTCCACTCCATGTTGGGAGATCACGTACCCTAGGAATGTCACTGTGGATCGATGAAACTCACATTTCTCCAGCTTCACATATAGGTGGTGCTGCTGCAGTCTACCCAGCACCTCCCGAACCATACGCACATGCTCCTCCATAGAAGAAGAGTACACCAGTATATCGTCAATGTAAGCGATGCCCCCTTTTCCCCCAGTAGGTCCTGGAAAACCCCGTTAATGAGGGCCTGGAACACTGCTGGGGCATTAGTGAGGCGGAATGGCATCACACAATATTCGTAGTGGCCACTAGTAGTCTGAAAAGCGATCTTCCACTCATCCCCCTCACGGATACGCACCAGGTTGTAGGCACTCCTGAGGTCTAGTTTGGTGAACACCCTTTCACCCCTTAGTTGCTCCAGCGCAGCGGGTACCAGGGGCAAAGGGTAGGGGTAGCGAACGGTAATGGCGTTTAACCCCCTGTAGTCGATACAGGGCCAAAGGCCCCCCTCCCTTTTCCCGACGAAGAAGAACCCTGCTGCCGCGGGGGAGGTGGATGGTCGAATGTGCCCTGCGTCCAGGGCAGTCTCGATATACTCCTCCATGGCTTTAGACTCAGGAAGAGAAAGAGGGTAGACCCGCCCCTTAGGGAGAGATGTGTTGGGCAGCAGGTCTATAGCACAATCCCAGACCTGATGTGACGGCAAGCGTGCCGCCCTCTCCTCACTAAAAAACCCCCATGAAATCAATGTACTGGTGCGGGAGATGTCCGTGTGCTGCAGAAGTCATTTCGTCCACACGCGAAGTCCCACAGGGCCTAGGCACCGGGTCCCGTAGGCACCCCTTGAGGCAGGTAGGCGACCAGCGGGCTAGCTCCCCCCAGCGCCATGAGATTTGGGGGTTGTGGTGCCTCAGCCACGGGGAAACCCCGGATTACCGGATTTGCCGGTGATGCGGTGACGTTAAAGGCCAACTGTTCGTGGTGGAAGAGCCCTACTCGGAAGTCCAAGAGCTCTGTCTGACGTGTTAGGTAGCCCTCTCCAATGGGCTGACTGTCAATGGCCATGATCCTCAATGATGGTACGCAAGGGAAGGTGGGGATCCCGAGTTCCTCCACCAACGCCCTGTCTATGAGGTTCACGGCTGCTCCAGAGTCAATTAATGTTGTAACAGAGAACCAGCGATCAGAACAACGGAGAGACACTGGCACTGTCAGGCTAAAAAAAAGGGAACTGCCACCCACCTGGGCTGATGAGGATCTTTCTGGGCACCGGGAACTCAAATGTCCGGAGGCCCCCCCAGTTGTAACACAACCGCATCTGACCGCGAGGCCGGTGTCCCTGTGCAGCCAACCTGGATCTCCCCAGTTGCATGGGCTCAGTAGCCTCCTCCCGATGTTCAGGGTAATCCGTGCGTACTCTGGGGCAAGCAGAGCCAGAGGCTTGGGTCCCCCTGCAGTGTTGGCACCGCAGATTGTCCAGTCTGATGGACGTAGCCACGAACTGGGACAAGGAGGTCGCCTCCGTATGGCAAGCTAGCTCAGCCTGGAGACCAGGGTTAAGACCGGCGCGGAACACGGCCCCGAGTGCCGCGTCATTCCAGCCAGACTGGGCCGCCAGGGTGCGGAACCTGATGGCATAGTCAGCTGCGGCCTCAGAGCCCTGGCGCAGCTCCATGAGTTGGAGGGAGATGTCCTTGCCGCCCGCAGGATATTCAAAAACCTCCCTAATCATCCCCCCGAAATAAGCAAAAGACAATTTTACCTGCGGGTCAGCGTCCCAGATGGCCGAAGCCCATTCAAGAGCCCTATCAGTCATGAGCGAGAGTAAAAAGGCACATTTTGTCCCCTCTTCACGATACATCCCCGGCTGGTGCGAAAAGAAAACCTCACATTGACGTAAGAACCCGCGACAACGGTCAGCAGACCCCTCAAACTTTTCTGGCAAAGCCAGCCGGGGTGACTCACCGCGTGCAGATGGTGGATCAATGGGTGCCGCGATACTCGCGCCGCTGAGCTGGGCTTGCAGCGCCGTCACCTGATCCTGATAGGAGCGAATGATCGCTCCTTGTTGCACGATGATATCGCGCAGCTCCGCTGGATCCGTGATAGGCGAAGTAATCTGTAGCAGCTGGCCGCCGGAGGCGGAAGTGGCCGGATCCATTCGCCGAGCTGGCGACGGGACACAGACAGTACGGGAAATCGGGGACAGAAAGAGGGTCGAAACCAGGAAGACAATAATCCGAGCGAAAGTACAAAAGGGGATAATCCAACAGAGAAAGTCCGTAAACAGTCCGAGGTCAATAATCCGATACCAGCGATATCCAGGGCAAAACAAAAGCGGCAACGATAAACAGTCCAGGTCATTCACAAAAATCCAATCCAAAATTGCAGTACGCACGCGCTCGGTAAATTCCATAAGAAATGTTACTTCGCGCCGGCCAGGAAGTGCGCACCATTTTTAAATCCCCCCGTGAACCGGAAGCGGCTTCAAAACACGGACGAGGGCTCCCTCTCGCGGTCACCTCTAGCGCGAGTCGTGACAAGGTGTAAGAAACTACAGACTGCCCCAACCCAGATTCCACTCCACAGTACACATCTGAAAGAGCTCATTCCCAAAAAGGCTATATATATCATATAGGCTTCTGTACATATCATATAGAAATATGTTTATTCAATTCAGTTTATCTTATCTGTATGGTATTTCTACATTGGCTTAAAGCAGCCTTACCAAACATTTAGAACACTCAATCCAATCAATTATTAGTATGGGAGTGGCAGCAAGACATCAAGGACTGAACAAACAGACATCACTGAACAAAGGGTATACGTGACCATGATTAAGAAGTTGCTTTCGGCTGCTCCCTGTTCGGGGTCGCCACAGCGGACCAACTGGTCCGCACAACAATTTGACAATTTTTTTTTTTTTATTTTTTTTTAACTTTGCAACATAATACATAAACAGGGAAAAATAAGAGCTAGTTTAAGTACTTCAGGAAGAGGTAAGTCTTCAGTTGCCGTTTGAAGACCGTCAGAGACTCGGCCGTACGGATACCTAGGGGAAGTTTGTTCCACCACCTCGGTGCCAGAACAGAGAAGAGTCTAGATGTATACCTACCTTTTTCCCTGAGAGATGGTGGGGCCAGTCGAGCAGTGCTAGTGGATCTTAGTGAGCGAGGTGCAGTGCGAGGAGTGACGAGAGCTTTGAGATAAGATGGCGCTGGTCCATTTTTGGCTTTGTAGGCAAGCATTAGTGTTTTGAATCTGATGCGTGCAGCTACCGGAAGCCAGTGGAGGGAACGCAGCAGTGGGATGGTGTGGGAGAACTTAGGCAGGTTGAAAACAAGTCGTGCAGCTGCATTTTGGATCATTTGCAGTGGGCGAATTGTGTTCAGAGATAGACCTGCCAGAAGAGAGTTGCAGTATTCCAATCTCGAAATGACCAGAGACTGAACAAGCACCTGAGTAGCCTGTGTGGATAGAAATGGCCGAATCCTTCTGATGTTGTACAGAAGAAACCAACATGAGCATGTCACATTAGTGACATGGGAGGAAAAGGATAGTTGATTGTCCATGGTTACCCCAAGGTTGCGAGCAGTGGCTGAAGGGGAAATCATGGAGTTGTTCAGAGATATCGCAAAGTCTTAGACTGGGGATGGATCACCTGGGATGACCAGCAGCTCAGTTTTGCTGGGATTGAGTTTCAGCTGATGAGCAGTCATCCAAGATGAAATGTCCACCAGACACACTGAGATCCGAGCAGAAGCCGTGGTATCTGAGGGAGGGAAGGAGAAGATAAGTTGGGTGTCGTCGGCATAGCAGTGGTATGAAAATCCATGTGAGGATATAACTTTGCCAAGAGAGTGTGTATAGAAGGAGAAAAAGAGAGGACCAAGTACTGAGCCTTGCGGGACACCAGTAGAGAGTCTGCGTGGAGCAAATGTCAATCCCTTTCATGTTACCTGATATGAGCGACCATCCAGGTAGGAAGCAAACCATTCCTATGCTGTTCCACAAATTCCAAGACTCCTGAGGGTGGACAAGAGAGTCTTGTTGTTTACTGTGTCAAATGCTGCAGACAGGTCGAGGAGGATGAGGACCGATGACAGTTTGGCTGATCTAGCAGCATGTAGTTTCTCAGTGACTGCCAAAAGGGCAGTCTCTGTGGAATGTGCTGCTTTGAAGCCAGACTGGTTGGGGTCATGGAGGTTATTCTGCATGAGATAGTCAGACAGCTAATTACAAACAACATGTTCAAGAATTTTTGAAAGGAATGAGAGAAGTGATACTGGTCTGTAGTTGCTGATGTCTGAGGGATCCAGAGCAGGTTTCTTCAGGATGGGGATGACCCTGGCTTTCTTAAAGACAATTGGAACATGACCAGATGTTAAGGATCCATTGATGACTGTGGTGATGAAGGGTAGGAGGTCAGGTGAGATGGTCTGGAGTATAGCTGAAGGGATTGGATCCAGTGGGCAGGTGGTAGGATTGCAGGACCGAGTAATTTCCAAAACCTCTTCTTATGCTACAGTTGAGAGCTGCATCAGTGAAGGAGTAGCAGACTGCTGACTGTGTGATGTAGGTGAAGTTGGGAGAGACGTGAAGGTCTGGCAGATCCTCTCAATCTTCTCTGTGTAAAAAGTGGCGAAATCTTCGGCGGTCAGGGAGGATGGAGAAGGTGGAGTCAGAGGGTTGAATAATGACGAGAAGATGTTGTGGAGCTTTCGGGGATCTTGTGCAGATTATACAGCTATATTCATTAAAAATCAATCAGAGATGGATGCAATAAAAAGACTTTTCAAATCTTATGAAGAAATCTCTGGAGTGAAATTAAATCAAAATAAAACTGAAACAATATGCATGGGTAATAGTTTCACCCTATCATTAAACATTCAGATCAAACAAAATTAAAGTTTAAAAAAATACTAGGTTTAAATATTGCAAATAACAAATGCGTCAAATGCAATTGAGAGGAAAAGGAAAAAGACGAAGACTGAAATGGAGAATTGGAAAATGGCAAATTATAATACCAGAATTCAGGTAATTAAAACACCTTGTTTTTTCAAAACTGATATTCTTAGCAACTATCTTTCCCCTGGAAAAAGAAATTAGATTAAATTAAATAAAATGTGTAGGGAAGTCATGACAAAACAAACTACAAATAGCTTCTTTTATTTTTTTTTAAATGCTTTTAACACAACAAATAAACTGAAAGTCTGGGTGGGGGAAAAATGCATGGGGGGCATGGGGAAAATTAGGTAAATCAAAGCATTATAATATATATATATATATATATATATATATATATATATATATATATATATATATATATATATATATATATATGTATGTGTGTATATATATATATATATATATATGTATATATGTATGTGTGTATATATATATATGTATATATATATATATATATGTATATATATATGTGTATATATATGTGTGTGTGTGTATATATATATACACACACACACATAAGCCATGGGGATCACAGTCCAGTGATTTCTGTGCCGGTCCCAAGCCCGGATAAATAGAGAAGGTTGTGTCAGGAAGGGCATCCGCCATCGGAGCCATTGACCTACAGGGCGCCGGTGGAAATTGGGCTACTCTTGGTCGAAGAAGTAGAGGAGGGAGAAGAGTGAGACAGAGAGAAGAGGAAAGGTAAGAGTGTAGGACTGAGAATAGGAACTCTGAATGTTGGTACTATGACAGGGAAAGGTAGAGAGCTGGCTGATATGATGGAGAGAAGGAAGGTGGATATACTATATATGTGTACAGGAGACCAGGTGGAAGGGTAGCAAGGCTCGTAGTATAGGAGCAGGATTCAAGCTGTTTTGATATGATATGGATAGTAAGAGAAATGGGGTAGGTGTGGTCCTGAAGGAGGAGTTTGTGAGGAATGTTCTGGAAGTAAAGAGAATGTCAGACAGGGTGATGAGTCTGAAGTTAGAGATTGAAGGGGTGATGTTGAATGTTGTTAGTGGTTATGCCCCACAGGTAGGTTGTGAGTTAGAGGAGAAATTCTAACTGGAGATTCTGGAGTGAATTAAATGAGGTGATGGAGAGTATTCCCACGGGTGAGAGAGTGGTGATATGAGCGGATTTTAATGGACATGTTGGTGAGGGGAACAGAGGTGATGAGGAGGTGATGGGGAAGTTTGGAGTTAAGGAAAGGAACCTAGAAGGACAGATGGTAGTGGACTTTGCTAAGAGGATGCACATGGCTGTGGTTAACAATTATTTTCAGAAAAGGGAGAAGCATAGAGTGACTTACAAAAGTGGAGGTAGGAGAACACAGGTAGACTACATCCTATGTAGAAGAGGAAATCTGAAAGAGATTAGTGACTGTAAAGTGGTAGTGGGAGAGAGTGTAGCCAGACAGCATAGGATGGTGGTGTGTAGTGTAAGAAACTACAGACTGCCCCAACCCAGATTCCACTCCACAGTACACATCTGAAGGAGCTCATTCCCAAAAAGGCTTACATATCATATGGAAATATATATGGAAATATGTTTAATTATCTGTATGGTATTTTTACATTGGCTTAAAGCAGCCTTACCAAACATTTAGAATACTTAATCCAATCAATTATTAGTATGGGAGCGGCAGCAAGACATCAAGGACCATCACTGAACAAAGGGTATACGTGACCATGATTATCATTCAGTATTGCCCAACCATTTGGGTGATCACACCTGTAACAATACCAAGCCAAAGTGTATGTGACTGTGATTACCATTTAAGGACATCCTGCTAGATGATAGTATCACCCAGCCATTTGGGGGATACTCAGTAATTTACATTTAAAGTAAAACTCATTTCAATTACACATGCGAAACACTGTATAAAATGTCTGAGCAGGATTTGTTCGAGGTTCTTTTTGACTCCGATGAACCCAGAGTACTTTACGTATTTTGTCACTGCGATGCTGGAATAAACTTCTTCTTCATTAAGATCTTCGACACTCTTCGTTTTATTTTTCTTACATTGGCGAGCCAGCCAGGAGGGATTTCCAAAAAAAGCGGGGAAAGGTAAGAAAAACGGATCTTTCTTCTTTTACACTGTTTTATTTAGGTCACTCCCTCGTTTAAAAAAAAACTAGAAAAGAAAAGTTAAGGGCAGAATAGAAATACAGTTGTTGAGCATAAGCAGGAGGAGTTATTAAGCCTATTCTGTACATTTCTGTTAGAGATTCTAACGGAACTGAATTAACCTGACGCACTGTGGTACAGAGGTGTATGAGAATCGTTGTTTCTAAAGTAACCGAAGCAAAGTGCTTAAGTGTACAGGTTTCTAAAGTAACTGAAACTTGTTGTGTTGTTATAATTCTGTTAAAAGGTTCTGAAGTAAGTGAATCAGCCCGACGCAGTGTGGCGGCCGAATTATAACTAGAAACTGAAACCGGTGATCGTGTAGTGAGCCCGACGCACCGCGGCTCTGGGAAGTTTAACACAAAAACCCGACGTAGTGTGGTTTTGTCCGACAAACTGTGACAGTATTTTAAACTGTAGTTTTAAGCCCGAAGTACTGTGGCTAAGTAGACTGTTTTAAAATATAACACAGGAAAACCCGACGTAGTGTGGTTTTGTCCGACGAACTAAGACAGTGTTTTAAACTTTAGTTTTAAGCCCGAAGTACTGTGGCTAAGTAGACTGTTTTAAAATATAACACAGGAAAACCCGACGTAGTGTGGTTTTGTCCGATGTACAGTGACAGTGTTACATTTTAAAGTGTTTGTGAGAGTTGTTGTTTGTGAGTTGTGAGTGTTACTGTAGTTGGACTTGAGGCCCGACGTGTTGTGGCTGTATTATTCATTTTGCGTCCGAAGTACTGGAGCTGTGAATAAATAGACTAACTAATCTTAAAGTAACTAGATAACGTTTAGTCACCACAGTTGTGTATAGTAACTGTACTTAATTCAGTAAGATTCTGACAATGGAAGAGATGATGGTTAAGTACATCGCTAAGCACGGCTCTCAGGGAATGTTTGGTGGAATTGAGAACATTGTGGATAAGCCGTATGAGTGGGCTACTGCCAAGTTTGAAAGTTATCCCAAAATGCCTAAGAATAAAAAAGGGGAAATCGCCAATGCACTACAAGCAGTTCTTGCCTCATATAAAGTGACTAGGAAGACGCTAAACGTGTTAAAGTTTGAAAATGAGTGACTTCAATCTAAACTTGACGACGGGCTAATCTGTAAAAGGAATTTCCAGGCTACTGAAACGATCTGGAAAGAAGAAAAGGTCAGAATTCTGAATGAGATTGCACTTCTTAGAATTAGTCCAATTAGTCCAGGATGTTCACACCATTGCATCTGCCCTCTCCTATCAATGATACCTCTTGCATAATCCCAGAGACTGAGCAGGATTTGTTCGGGGTTCTTTTTGACTCCGATGAACCCAGAGTACTTTACGTAATTTGTCACTGTGATGCTGGAATAAACTCCTTCTTCATTAAGATCTTCGACGCTCTTCGTTTTATTTTTCTTACAGTAGGATGACTTTGATGGTCTGTAAGAAGAAGAGGTCAGAGATAGAGAATAAAACCAAGTGGTGGAAGCTGAAAAAGGAGGAATGTTGTGAGGCATTTAGACAGAAGTTGAGGCAGGCTCTGGGTGGTCAGGTAGTGCTGCCAGATGACTGGGAAACTACAAAAGTTCAGGATAGAATCCAGAGGAAGAGGTTAGCCAAGAAGAAGTGGGACATGGACAGGACTGAAGAGAATAGACAGGAATTCAAGGAGTTACAGCGCAGTGAAGAGTGTGGTGTCTAAGGACAAGCAGAAGGCATATGACGAGTCGTACACTAGGTTAGACACTAGAGAAGGACAGAAGGACTTGTACAGGTTAGCTAGGCAGAGGGAACAAGATGGGAAGGATGTGCAGCAAGTTAGAGTTATTAAGGACAGAGATGGAAGGGTGCTCACAAGTGAGGAGAGTGTACAGAGGAGATGGAAGGAATGCTTTAAAGAGCTGATGTATGAGGAAAATGAGAGGGAGAAAAGAGTAGAAGGGGTGAACACTGTGGAACAGAAAGTAGATAAGATTAGAAAGGATGAAGTCAGGAAGGCTTTGAAGAGGATGAAAAGTGGAAAGGCAGTTGGTCCTGACGACGTCCCGGTGGAGGTCTGGAAGTGTCTGGGAGAGGCAGCAGTGGAATTTTAAACTAGTTGTTATGAGGTCAGACAGGAGTCTCCTTGGACAATGATGTTTGCAGATGACATTGTGATCTGTAGTGAGAGCAGGGAGCAGGTGGAGGAAAACCTGCAGAGGTGGAAGTTTGTGCTGGAGAGAAGAGGAATGAAAGTCAGTCATAGTAAGGCTGAGTACATGTGTGTGAATGAAAGGCAGGAGAAGTGGAACAGTAAGGTTACAGGGTGAAGAGGTAAAGAAGGTACAGGAGTTTAAGTATTTGGGGTCAACAGTCCAGAGTAATGGAGAGTGTGGGAAAGAGGTAAAGAAGCGAGTGCAGGCAGGTTGGAATGGGTGGAGAAAGGTGTCGGGAGTTCTGTGTGATAGGAAAATATCAGTGAGAATCAGGTGTACAGGACAGTGGTGAGACCGGCCATGCTGTATGGTTTAGAGACATTGTCACTGAGGAAGAGACAGGAGTCAGAGCTAGAGGTAGCAGAGCTGAAGACGTTGAGGTTCTCTTTGGGAGTGACAAGGTTGGACAGGATTAGGAATGAGTACATCAGAGGGACAGCTCATGTTGGACATTTGGGGGACAAAGTTAGGGAGGCCAGATTAAGATGGTTTGGACATGTTCAGAGGAGGCAGAGTGAGTATATTGGTAGTAGAATGTTGGACATGGAGCTGCCAGGCAGGAGGCAAAGAGGAAGGCCAAAGAGGAGGTATATGGATGGAATTAATAAGGATATGAAGTTAGTGGGTGCAAGTGTTGAAGATGCAGAAGATAGGGATACCTGGAGAGAGATGATTCACTGTGGAGACCCGTGAAGGGAAAAGAAGAAGAAGAAGATTTTTAAAATGATGTAGATTTCATTGATGTTGGGCAGATGCGGCCGTGCTTAGATAGTAGAGGTTTATTTATTTAATTGTTCATCTAAACCTTATCTAAAGTTCATGTGACTTATTTCATTATCAAATTTGCAGATGACTGTGTTCGAAGACATTAACCTTATTATACAGTTACAAATGTTTTTATTTTTATAAATTATTATTGTAATACATATTATTTAATTTAATGTATAAAATTATACTGTTTTGACTGTACAAGATTATTTTCTTATGTAATTTTTCGTGTAAACAGTTAAAACAAGTGGTCAATAAAACATGGATTGTGCGCTGCTTATTTATTTTGACTGATTCTTTTATTTATGATTTATAATATTTGAAAGTATGAATATGTAAAATAAATAATGAGCTGAGGTTGAGAGAATATTATGCGATCGGTCAGGGACTTTCGGAGAATGTTAGGGAAATGTTAGGAGAACGTTCTGCAAACCTGAAAACAAATGTTCTATTTCCGTTAAGAAAACTTTCCTGGCTAAAATATAAAAAATGTTTTAAAAAAAAGAAGAAAAAAAGTACATTCTGGAAACCAAAAATTGTTTGCTGGGAATAGTCCTTGTACTGCAACAGGTACTCTGCAGAATACCTCACCACTAGAGAAAAACAAAAACCTAACACTGCCACTATCCCTAGCCCACTTCACATGTAAAAAGCTATTACTACTATATCTCTCAGTCCACCCCAAGCCAGTGTCTCAAAACGCAAAAAGGAGAAAAGAAATACAATGTCTATAGGCTAAGATATTGGCAATGAATTTCTCTCACAATCTATTTATCAACTTTAAGCAATGTCAAATAAGCTCAGGTCTTCATCAGTCAACCTGCCTTGAGTGGATCAAATACTAAAAACGGTACTTACAATATTACTGGGCTGCCATGTGCTACCCAGTCCTGTTGAAATCCCGCATTGTACACGTGACAACTCTCCGTCACCGTCGTGTTCACCACACCTCGACTCACTCGCACTCCTGGTCGCTCGTCTGATCAGCTCACGGAGTTTTGTCTGTTGTGGACACCACCTCGGCACTCTAGCTCAGCAGTCTGGAACTCTCATGCTGACATCCTCTCACCCATACACTCCTTTAGGCGTCCCCACGTCTCCTTCACCAGACAGGCTCTGTTACTAACATCGCCACAGCTCTACCGCATGACCCACTTCCGTTGACACCACACATGACTGAACATCATACCAACAAGCTCAGTGCTCCAGCTCTCCACAGTGTGCTCTTAAAGGCCAACAATCTCCATCCCGTCATGACCAGCCTATCACACCGGACAGTTAAATATAGTCTTTAAAACAGTTATTGACACCCACACACACAAAAAACAAAACAATCACAATACACAACAATAATATATATGTGTCTTGTTTTTTTGTTTCATATTCATATAAAATAATTAAACATTACAGATACTTTGATCCCCTAACAACCCCACAATAAGGGTGTAGATTTAAAAACATGCCTCTATATGATGTATAAAGTTCCTGATGTTTCATATGATCATTGAAAATACACTGCCTTCCAGCATTCATGCATTCTAGGATCATGCAACAGGCAAGAACAAATTATGGCTTTACTTTTTTCCACTGCAATGTTTTGACCCCTCCTTGAACCGCCACCTTATTGTGGTGGAGGGGTTTGAGTACCCGAATGAACCTAGGAGCCATGTTGTCAGGGGCCTGGTGCTCCTGGTAGGGTCTCCCAAGGCAAACGGGTTCTAGGTGACAGGTCAGACTAAGAGCGGTTCAAGACTCTTATGGAAAGTAAATCAAGGACCGTTACGTCGCCCGGACTGGCGTCACCGGGGCCCCACCCTGGAGCCAGGCCTGGGGTTGGGGCATGCAGGTGAGCGCCTGGTGGCCGAGTCTTTGCCTGTGGGACTCGGCTGGGCACAGCCTGAAGAAACGACGTAGGCCCACCTTCCCGTAGGCCCACCACCCGCAGGAAGGAGCATAAGGGTCCGGTGCCATGTGTTTTGGGTAGCGGTCATGGGTGGGGGCCCCAGCGACCCAAACCCTGGACAAAGAATCTGGCTTTTGGGACATGGAATGTCACCTCACTAGGGGGGAAGGAGCCTGAGCTGGTGAGGGAGGTTGAGCGGTACCGGCTAGAGATAGTCGGGCTTGCCTCCACACACAGCCTGGGCTCTGGAACCCAACTCCTTGAGAGAGGTTGGACCCTCTTCTTCTCTGGAGTGCCCCATGGTGAGAGGCATCGGGCTGGGCTGGGCTTGCTTATAGCCCCCCAGCTCAACCGCCATGTGCTGGAGTTTTCCCCGGTAAATGAGAGGGTTGTTTCCCTGCGCCTTCGGGCCGGGGATAGGTGTCTCACTGTTGTTTTGGCTTATGGGCCAAACGGCAGTGTGGAGTATCCAACCTTCTTGGAGACCCTGCGAGGGGTGCTGGAAGGTGCTCCAACTGGGGACTCCATACTTTTGCTGGGGGACTTCAACGCCCATGTGGGCAATGGCAGTGATACCTGGAGGGGCGTGATTGGGAGGAACGGCCCCACTGATCTGAAATCGAGTGGTGTCCTGTTGCTGGACTTCTGTGCTAGTCACAGCCTGTCCATAATGAACACCATGTTCAAGCATAAGGGTGCCCATCAGTACACATAGTACCAGGACACCCTAGGCCGGAGATCAATGATCGACCTTGTGTTTGTGTCATCTGACCTTCGGCCGCATGTCTTGGACACTCGAGTGAAGAGAGGGGCAGAGCTGTCAACCGATCACCACCTGGTGGTGAGTTGGATCCGCTTGCAGAGGAGGATGCCGGACAGACTTGGCAGGCCCAAACGTATTGTGAGGGTCTGTTGGGAACGTCTTGCTGATCCCTCTGTTAGGGGGGTTTTCAACTCCCACCTCCGGGAGAGTTTCAACCAGATCCCGAGGGAGGTTGGGGACATTGAGTCTGAGTGGACCATGTTCTCCTCCTCCATTGTTGACGCAGCCATCCGGAGCTGTGGCCGTAAGGTCTCTGGTGCCGGCCGCGGCGACAATCCCCAAACACAGTGGTGGACACTGGAAGTAAGGGATGCCATCAAGCTGAAGAAGGAGTTCTATTGAGCCTGGTTGGCTCGGGGGACTCCGGAGGCAGCTGAGGCATACCGGCAGGCCAAGCGAACTACAGCCGTGGTGGTCTCGGAAGCAAAAACTCGGGTCTGGGAGGAGTTTGGTGAGGCCATGGAGAAGGACTATCGGACAGCTTCAGGGAAATTCTGGCAGACCGTTCGGCGCCTCAGAAGGGGTAAGCAGCTCTCTGCCAACACTGTTTATGGTGGAGGTGGAGAGTTGCTGGTCTCGACTGGGGATATTGTCGGACGGTGGAAGGAATACTTCGAGGATCTCCTCAACCCCACTGACACACCTTCTGTAGAGGAACCAGAGGCCGAGGACTCAGAGGTAGATTCATTCATCACCCAAGCTGAGGTCACTGAGGTAGTTCAGCAGCTCCTCAGTGGCAAGACACCAGGGATGGATGAGATTTGCCCTGAGTACCTTAAGTCTGGATGTTGTGGGGCTGTCTTGGCAGACACGTCTCTGCAACATAGTGTGGCGGTCAGTGATAGTGCCTCTGGACTGGGCAACTGGGGTGGTGGTCCCTTTTTTTAAGAAGGGGGACCGGAGGGTGTGTTCCAACTATAGAGGGATCACACTCCTCAGCCTCCCAGGGAAAGTCTATTCCAGAGTACTGGAGAGGAGAGTCCGACCGTTAGTCGAACCTCGGATACAGGAGGAGCAATGTGGTTTTCGACCTAGTCGTGGAACACTGGACCAGCTCTATACTCTCCACAGGGTGCTCGAGGGTTCGTGGGAGTTTGCCCAACCAGTCCACATTTGTTTTGTGGACTTGGAGAAGGCTTTTGACTGTGGCCCTCATGGCATTCTGTGGGAGGTGCTCTGGGAGTACGAGGTCCGTGGCCCTCTGTTAAGGGCTGTTCGGTCTCTGTATAAGCGGAGCAGGAGCTTGGTTCGCATTGGCAGCTGTAAGTCAGACCTGTTCCCAGTGCATGTTGGGCTCCGACAGGGCTGTCCTTTGTCACCGGTTCTGTTCATTGTTTTTATGGACAGAATTTCTAGGCGCAGCCAGGGGCTGGAGGGAGTCCGGTTTGGGGACCACAGGATTTCATCGCTGATTTTTGCAGATGATGTTGTCCTGTTGGCTTCTTCAAGCCTGAGCTTACAGCATGCACTGGGGCATTTTGCAGCTGAGTGTGAAGCGGCCGGGATGAGGATCAGCACCTCCAAATCCAAGGCCATGGTTCTCAACCGGAAAAGGGTGGTTTGCACCCTTCAGGTTGGTGGGGAGGTCCTTCCTCAAGTAGAGGAGCTTAAGTATCTCGGGGTCTTGTTCACGAGTGAACAAGACCCCGAGATACTTAAGCTCCTCTAAGCTCCTCTAAGCTCAAGTAGAGGAGCTTAAGTATCTCGGGGTCTTGTTCACGAGTGAGGGAAGGATGGATCGTGAGATTGACAGACGGATCGGTGCAGCGGCAGCAGTAATGCGGTCTATGTACCGGTCTGTTGTGGTGAAGAAGGAGCTGAGCCAGAAGGCGAAGCTCTCGATTTACCAGTCAATCTACGTTCCTACTCTCACCTATGGTCATGAGCTCTGGGTCATGACCGAAAGGGTAAGATCCCGGATACAAGTGGCCGAAATGAGCTTCCTCCGTAGGGTGGCGGGGCGCTCCCTTAGAGATAGGGTAAGGAGCTCTGTCACCCGGGAGGAGCTCGGAGTAGAGCCGCTGCTCCTCCACATCAAAAAGGGGCAGTTGAGGTGGCTCGGGCATCTGTTTCGGATGCCTCCGGGACGTCTCCCTGGAGAGGTGTTCCGGGCATGCCCCACCGGGAAGAGACCCCGGGGAAGACCCAAGACATGCTGGAGAGACTATGTCTCTCGGCTGGCCTGGGAACGCCTCGGGGTCCCTCCGGAAGAGCTGGAGGACGTGTCTGGGGAGAGGGAGGTCTGGGCATCCCTACTTAGACTGCTGCCTCCGTGACCCGTCTCCGGATAAGCGGAAGACAATGAATGAATGAATGAATGAATGAATGTTTTGTCTTTAATTTGCTATAAAATCTGAAAAATATTCACAGAGACGCGGTTAAAAAAAAAAATGTACCTGCTACAATTGTGATCTACGATTTTCATTTAATTTAAAGAAAAAAAAAAAAGCATCTAATGGTGGTAAATAATTGTATATATATATCAGAAATATTTTCTTACCGAATAATCTAATGCAGTATTCACTCGTTAAATAATTGAAAATTTTCCCAGATTCAATAAATGGGTTTATCGCCTATGTTAGTAAAGTAACTACACAAAATGGCGTCTCGGTAAAGTAGCTATACAAAATGGCGTCTCGGTAAAGTAGCTATACAAAATGGCGTCTCGGTAAAGTAGCTACACAAAATGGCGTCTCGGCAAAGTAGCTATACAAAATGGCGTCTCAGCAGAGTAGCTATACAAAATGGCGTCTCGGTAGAGTAGCTATACAAAGTGGCGTCTCGGTAAAGGAGCTATACGAAATGGCGTCTCGGTAAAGGAGCTATACGAAGTGGCGTCTCAGAAAAGTAGCTATACGAAGTGGCATCTCGGCAAAGTAGCTATAATAAGTGGCATCTCGGTAAAGTAGCTATACAAAATGGCGTCTCGGCAAAGTAGCTATAATAAGTGGCATCTCGGCAAAGTAGCTATACAAAATGGCGTCTCGGTAAAGTAGCTATACAAAATGGCGTCTTGAGTCTCTCTCTAATCAAGGCCACCGCGCAGGTTCAACAGACCCGGAAGCGTCGTTTTAGATGTAAATGCGAACTGTAAAAATTTCGTTCGTTTCTAAAAGATATTTTACATCAAAAGAAAGATCGTAATCTCTATTGTCAGAATATATAACCGTTTCGGCTGTAGCTGGTCGGGAAGCGCACATATTTTGGGCTGAATTTGGGAACTAATTTCTCAGCGTAAGGTGGTCATATGTAAATAAAGTTTGCACATATAGAAACTGTATTCATCCGCGCATTTCGTGAACGTCACCTCATTAATATTCATGAACCCAAAATAGCTCGCATTTGACCTGAAAACACACGTGTCAGGAGAGACACTCGGGAAAGCGCAATACAGAGGATGTTGTAAAATAAACACATGGCACTGGTCATTACACGGGCAGACGGTCAACTTAACAAAAAGTCATTTTAAAAAAAATATTTATATCAGATTAAAGGGAAATTTATTACCTTTCTAACCAATGTATTTGAATTAGAACCACGAATAATAATTTGATAGCAATTTTGGGACAGATGGTATATAAAATGATGGATTTTCACCATGATTACTGATGAGCAATAAGCACTGATGGTGGTTGCTCCTCGTTTATTGTGCTAGTGAGGTGTATTACTAAAGTGGAGCCATTATAAAAGTGGATCTATTTTATGCTGTGCAACATGGTAAAGATGGTGAGCAAAAACTACAGTTTGAATGTTTAACACTAATTATCACTCGTTTATTGTGTTAGTGGATTGTATTCCTAAACTTACTTTTTCTGAAGCGTAACGAGGTGCAGATGGTGAAACGCGGCTTTATAAACGAAGCAAAATCTTAACTTGTGGTCAAAAGAACATTTGTTAAACTATTTTTAATGCTGCAAATGATGCTTCAACAATTAAGATCATGTTATTAATCAATACTTTGCAAATATCTAACAAAAATTGAAAAGCTAGCCTAATCGGTTGTTTTGTTTAATACTGTTCTTTTTTTCTCCATCTATATTTCCACGTGGCATCGCAAATAGTAGTGTATCTGGATCCTAGAACAAAGCATTGGAGGTAACAGGTTTTTTTTTATTTCAGACTATTAATTGTTTTTGACTAAATGAAAAGCCTGGTATGTTTGCATTTAGGGGGATTTTATATGATGCAAAGATATATTGTTCTCATTCAGTTTAGATAAAAACTTTTCCCTGAAAATGTCTGTGCTAATGAGACAATTCATATAAAATATGTGAATTATGTGAACTGGGAATTAATCTTTTTCTAGCAGACTTAAACATTATAGATTACAACATGACTGTCTTGGACGATACCTGTCACTTCCATGTATTTTTCTGGATTGTTCCAGTTTGTTTAAAACATTTTAAATAATTTCGTTCCCATTTGAAAAGGCACCATGTCCCCTATGATATACAGACACCTGATCCTTCTCATGTCAACTTTGTGTCTCTTACATTTTCAACAGAGGCAGAATTTTTCCAAATGTGTTCAACAGTTAAAGAAACAAGAAACTATTGGTTGTGTTTTTAACCAGTGTGATTTCAGGACAAATGTTTATGGCAGATTTGCAGCTCACAGAAAGCATATGCCTTATTCTGTCACAGATTTAAACCAGTAATGCTGTATAAAAGTTTAGATTCTGACTGTGACCATTCCAGCAGCAGCACTCATGAAGAAGAAAGTGAAGAAAAGAAACTTTATGCAATCACTGAGTGCATAAAGTACACTTTTGTCAGGTTCTTTTGAAAAAGGGTTAGGGTTAGGGTTAGGGTTAGGGTGTATCCTGCCTTGATGCCCAATGATGCCTGAGATAGGCACAGGCTCCCCGTGACCTGAGAGTTGATCGGATAAGCGGTAGACAATGAATGAATGTTGGATTGGATGTTCCTTTTAGTTCTTCATATAAGAGGAAAGAATATTATAAAAAGAACTTCAACATTGTGGAACCAGTTTAGTATATTATTGATGCCAAGAGTTTTCAGAATTTGTCTATTCTCAAGTTATTGTCTCATTTAATGAATAGATATTTCTTAAAAGGCACTTGAAAGCTTTCAGTATTTCCCTGATTTTATGTATTGATGAACAGCTCGAAAAAGCATAAAATTATTGCAGTTTATTGGATGCTGGGAAATGAACCATCACTGCTCTGTTCAGAGTTGTTTTTCATTTATTTGGCAGTGCTGTGCAAAACAGAAGATGTGTAACAGCATGGATATTCAGTTGTGCTAGAACCCCTTAAAAGAGTATTGGAGAGAGAAGGAATTTTTATTTCTAGACTTGGTGAAAATATCAGAGGTACAGTGATGTGAGCGGTTTCAGACAATTTAGCAGCCCATTTACTTGCTGCGTTTGTTATTTTTTTCTGGACTATATTCCTGCATATTTCGCCTTGGCCCACGTTCAGATTTTCAGCTGAAAGTACAGACAAAAACAGCTGTTAAGTGCCTTTGTCTTTTGGAACTTGAAAAGGTATTGGAGGAAATGTCCATGAAAACTGGATCCTGCTCAGATTTTATTTCATCTCCCATAGGTCCAATAATTCCAGTTTATGAACCTGCATGGTTAATTCTTATGGACCTTAAAGAAATTGTGGAACTGACTGTTTCACCATTCCACACTCTGGAGTCCACTGGTTACTGTGCTGCCCTCTGTATATGTGTTCTGATATACATTAACAGCCAGATAAACTCTCTCCTGACAGCAAGACTCTGAAGACAGTTTTTACTTTTGTTCACAAGTTTATGGTTGTGAGGAAAGTGTGAAACTGCAGTGTACAATAAATCATAGTGAATGTGCTGGCTTTTAATAAGTACACAAGTTTCAAATAAAGTTCACATAAACTGGACAATCTTTACATGTGGTAGACCTCATTGTTTCACAGCATTTTAAAGACAAAACTGTATGGACAGAGATCGCTTATACTGATATGAACTCCGAATAAGCTAATGGCACATTAGCATTATGCTAACAAATTAGTTAGCTAGATTTTGGCTCATGGTTCTACTGCAGGTCTCCTTGACTTTGTTCAGATACACCAGATGATGATTGGAAAGAACACTGTTGGGTTTATAGTGAAAATAAGTAGAGCCTAGTGCAATGAACACTTAAGGTCTTTTGAACTGGATTCACCTGGGCATATTGAAGGACTTCTGCAGAAATACTTGAGTGATGTTGTGCCTTTAGCGGCATACACTTGAAGAAAAGTGTATGATGACTTTGAACTGTTTCATTTCCATACAATTCTAGGTAATCAGTCATTTTTGACAGAAATAGTTTAATTCAATGATGCATGTTGAAGGTTTTACAGTAAAGGGACAGTTTGCCCAAAAATGAAAATCATCATTTACTCATATAAACAACAAATTAAATTAGTGCAACACTTTTATCTCACTTCAATAGTTTTGGATTATACCTCTGGATTTGTATGGATCACTGTCTCCTATTTGAACCTTGAAACTTTTGGTCCCCACCACATCCATCGGGAGTAACTCTACACAGCCTAGAACAAGTCTAGCCTAGAGTCTAGAACAGGTGGAGTTTCTTAAACAGCTTAAGATAAAGGATAACTGGAAAAATATTAATCAGAAAATGGCGAGAACTTTCTCCTACAATCTTCATGAGAACAGTCCTTCTATAGCAAGCATTCAGCAAAGATGGCTATATTGTTTGACATCTCTGAGATATCTACATTCTATTCTATTCTTTTAATTTTGCTCTAAATTTGTCTCATTTTTTAGGTAATTTGTTGTTGTCTTTTAAGATCAAAGAATAATTCAGGAGGCTAACAGCTGTTGAGCTGGAAACAACATTCATGGCAAACCTGGACTTAGTCAGTTTAAAATAATTTATGTACATATGACTAATGTTTCCCTTAAGAAGATATCAACTGAATTTGTATATGGATTAGTCATGTTCACTTTGCATGATTTATAAAGTGTTAGCTTCTAAAAATCTGTATATTTATCTGAAGGACGTAAGTCATATACATTCAATCATTCATTCATTCATTCATTGTCTTCCGCTTATCCGGAGCCAGGTCGTGGGGGCAGCAGTCTAAGTAGGGATGCCCAGACCTCCCTCTCCCTAGCCACTTCCTCCAGCTTTTCCGGAGGGACCCCGAGGCGTTCCCAGGCCAGCCGAAAGACATAGTCTCTCCAGCATGTCCTGGGTCTTCCCCGGGGTCTCTTCCCGGTGGGGCATGCCCGGAACACCTCTCCAGGGAGACGTCCCGGAGGCATCCGAAACAGATGCCCGAGCCACCTCAACTGCCCTCTTTCGATGTGGAGGAGCAGCGGCTCTACTCCGAGCTCCTCCCGGGTGACAGAGCTCCTTACCCTATCTCTAAGGGAGCACCCCGCCACCCTACGGAGGAAGCTCATTTCGGCCGCTTGTATCCGGGATCTTACCCTTTCGGTCATGACCCAGAGCTCATGACCATAGGTGAGAGTAGGAACGTAGATTGACTGGTAAATCGAAAGCTTCACCTTCCGGCTCAGCTCCTTCTTCACCACAACAGACCGGTACATAGACCGCATTACTGCTGCCGCTGCACCGATCCGTCTGTCAATCTCACGATCCATCCTTCCCTCACTCGTGAACAAGACCCCAAGATACTTAAACTCCTCCACTTGAGAAAGGACCTCCTCTCCAACCTGAAGGGTGCAAGCCACCTTTTTCTGGTCGAGAACCATGGCCTCGGATTTGGAGGCGCTGACGCTCATCCTGGCCACTTCACACTCAGCTGCAAAACACCCCAGTGCATGCTGTAAGTCCAGGCCTGAAGAGGCCAACAGGACAACATCATCTGCAAAAATCAGCGATGGAATCCTGTGGTCCCCAAACCGGACTCCCTCCAGCCCCTGGCTGCGCCTAGAAATTCTGTCCATAAAAACAATGAACAGAACCGGTGACAAAGGACAGCCCTGTCGGAGCCCAACATGCACTGGGAACAGATCTGACTTACAGCTGGCAATGAGAACCAAGCTCCTGCTCCGGTTATATAGAGACCGAACAGCCCTTAAAAGAGGGCCACGGACCTCGTACTCCCAGAGCACCTCCCACAGAATGCCACGAGGGCCACGGTCGAAAGCCTTCTCCAAGTCCACAAAACACATGTGGACTGGTTGGACAAACTCCCATGAACCCTCAAGCACCCTGTGGAGGGTATAGAGCTGGTCCAGTGTTCCACGACTAGGTCGAAAACCGCATTGCTCCTCCTGTATCCGAGGTTCGACTAACGGTCGGACTCTCCTCTCCAGTACTCTGGAATAGACTTTCCCTGGGAGGCTGAGGAGTGTGATCCCTCTAAGTTGGAACACACCCTCCGGTCCCCCTTCTTAAAAAGAGGGAACACCACCCCGGTCGCCCAGTCCAGAGGCACTGTCCCTGACTGCCACGCTATGTTGCAGAGACGTGTCAGCCAAGACAGCCCCACAACATCCAGAGACTTAAGATACTCAGGGCGAATCTCATCCACCCCCGGTGCCTTGCCACCAAGGAGCTGCTGAACTACCTCAGTGACCTCAGCTTGGGTGATGAATGAATCTACCTCTGAGTCCTCGGCCTCTGGTTCCTCTACAGAAGGTGTGTCAGTGGGGTTGAGGAGATCCTCGAAGTATTCCTTCCACCGTCCGACAATATCCCCAGTTGAGACCAGCAACTCTCCACATCATAAACAGTGTTGGCAGAGAGCTGCTTACCCCTTCTGAGGCGCCGAACGGTCTGCCAGAATTTCCCCGAGGCCGTCCGATAGTCTTTCTCCATAGCCTCACCAAACTCCTCCCAGACCCGAGTTTTTGCTTCTGAGACCACCACGGCTGTAGTTCGCTTGGCCTGCCGGTATGCCTCAGCTGCCTCCGGAGTCCCCCGAGCCAACCAGGCTTGATAGGACTCCTTCTTCAGCTTGACGGCATCCCTTACTTCCCGTGTCCACCACTGTGTTTGGGGATTGCCGCCGTGACCGGCACCAGAGACCTTACGGCCACAGCTCCGAATGGCTGTGTCAACAATGGAGGTGGAGAACATGGTCCACTCAGACTCAATGTCCCCAACCTCCCTTGGGATCTGGTTGAAACTCTCCCGGAGGTGGGAGTTGAAGACCCCCCTAACAGAGGGATCAGCAAGATGTTCCCAACAGATTCTCACAATACATTTGGGCCTGCCAAGTCTGTCCGGCATCC
The DNA here is from genome assembly GCA_033459395.1 of Hemibagrus guttatus. NCBI lineage: Eukaryota > Metazoa > Chordata > Actinopteri > Siluriformes > Bagridae > Hemibagrus > Hemibagrus guttatus. The sequence continues at coordinate 10,798,019 of JAUCMX010000028.1, forward strand.
TCCTCTGCAAGTGGATCCAACTCACCACCAGGTGGTGATCGGTTGAAAGCTCCACCCCTCTCTTCACACGAGTGTCCAAGACATGCAACCGAAGGTCAGATGACATGATCACAAGGTCGATCATTGATCTCCGGCCTAGGGTGTCCTGGTACTGATAGACACCCTTATGCTCGAACATGGTGTTTGTTATGGACAGGCTGTGACTAGCACAGAAGTCCAGCAACAGTACACCACTCGAGTTCAGATCAGTGGGGCCGTTCCTCCCAATCACGCCCCTCCAGGTATCACTGTCGTTGCCCACATGGGCGTTGAAGTCCCCCAGCAAAACTATGGAGTCCCCAGTTGGAGCACCTTCCAGCACCCCTCGCAGGGTCTCTAAGAAGGTTGGGTACTCCACACTGCCATTCAGCCCATATGCCGAAATAACAGTTAGACACCTATCCCCGGCCCGAAGGCGCAGGGAAACAACCCTCTCGTTTACCGGGGAAAATTCCAGCACATGGCGGCTGAGCTGGGGGGGCTATAAGCAAGCCCACCCCAGCCGGACGCCTCTCACCATGGGGCACTCCAGAGAAGAAGAGAGTCCAACCCCTCTCAAGGAGTTGGGTTCCAGAGCCCAGGCTGTGTGTGGAGGCAAGCCTGACTATCTCCATGTCCCAAAAGCCAGATTCTTTGTCCAGGGTTTGGGTCGCCAGGGCCCCCGCCCATGACCGCTACCCAAAACACATTGCACCGGACCCTTATGCTCCTTCCTGCGGGTGGTGGGCCTACGGGAAGGTGGGCCTACGTCGTTTCTTTGGGCTGTGCCCAGCCGAGTCCCGTAGGCAAAGACTCGGCCACCGGGCGCTTGCCTGCGTGCCCCAACCCCTGGCCTGGCTCCAGGGTGGGGCCCCGGTGACGCCAGTCCGGGCGACGTAACGGTCCTTGATTTTACTTCCATGAGAGTCTTGAACCGCTCTTAGTCTGACCCGTCGCCTAGAACCCGTTTGCCTTGGGAGACCCTACCAGGAGCACTAGGCCCCTGACAACATGGCTCCTAGGTTCATTCGGGTATTCAAACCCCTCCACCACAATAAGTTGGCGGTTCAAGGAGGGGTAAGTCATATACAGTCATGTGAAAAAACACCCCATTAAATATTCAGTTCTTTATTAAGAAATGTCAACATGTCAATTTCTAGTCTTGTTTTAATTTG
>JAUCMX010000028.1:10799711-10868613 GCA_033459395.1 Hemibagrus guttatus
TTCTCTTAAAAAAAATTTTATTGCAAGACATGGGAAAAACCTTCCCCTGTCAAGAAACTTTCTTTTGCCCTGAACCAAAAAGTCCTTTAAAAATAAAAAAAAACACACAAATACATATACAAACATAAAAAATAAAATTATGCAGCAGAATTAGAGATATATAGTATGTAAACATCAATTACTAGAATTTTTTTTTTTTAAAACAGCTTACATTTCTCACACACAAATGTGAATTTGAACAGCAATATTTTTTTTACCAAAAATAAGAAGATTTAAAATAATTGTTTGTTTGTTTTTCATTAACAATACCTTCAAGTAAAATGACTATTTCATATATTCTTGTTATTTTGAAAAACAATCAATACAGCAACATAGATACCTTTTTTGGGATTAATAAAGTGCAAACTTTCACCAGTCTGTACAAGTTCTGGTTATTCTAGCAAAATAAAGTAATATAACAAAATATGAGGGATTTGTAAAGTGAAAACCTGCAGACTTAACTTAAATCACTTTTTATAAAATAAATAGTGGTCACCTAAAAAAAAAAATCCCTGAAGAAAAACAATTTTGTAAACCAGTTCAACATGCAACTTACATGCTAAATAAAATCAAACAGGTGCCAGACAGCATTTTACATGTTTTTAGCAAGGAACACAAGCCTGTCCACTGCATCAGGCTTGAGGAATGCCCTGTGGCATGTTACAATGCCCCCACCCATGCTAAAGACCCTCTCTGAAGGGGCACTTGTTTCAGGAATAGAGAGGTACTTCTTGGCCAGATTATTGAGCCTTGGAAAATTTGCCTCATGTTGCTGCTACCACTGAAGCGCAATTTCAATTTTGTCTGCCTCCGACTGTGGGGAAGGTGCCACTTTCTTTGTGAAGAAGCTTCCTAGCGTTTTTTTCTTCTTCAGCTCAGGCTGAGCTTCTTCTTGTGCAGCAGTACACTTGGCCCAGATGGTGATACGTTTTTTTCAGTGGCAAAGACATCAGATCTATGATGGCTCTTTTCTTAATTTTTTCAATGTTTGTCAATATCAATATAAGCTGTGCGGAACCTAGGGTCTATCAGCGAGGCCATGTCCAACAGTTCATCAATAACAGGATGACTGTATTTGTCACTGAGGTACATCAGTATGTTTTTTTAAATTTTTTTTTTGTGAGCTCAGTATCTTCCTCCTCTGGTTGAAGGACTGTTTCTGAACACATGGAGCACAGGTTTGATGCACGAAACGCTCACATAACTTCTGAAGACAGTGCATCAGTAAAATCTTGCACTGGTTTTAGGGCTTTGTTCACAGACTCCAATACATCTATCTCTTGCCACGTGGGCACAAGATGTCTGCTTTTCTTATTTGACCCCAGGACATGTGCAATAGCTTTCTCTTGTTCCAAGACACATTGTATCATTTTTGCCTTGAACCCCACCTCAACAACGTGGTTCTGTTTGAGGTGCTGGAATAAATTAGTCGTGCTGCTTCCTTTAGTTGCCACAAACTTCAGACAAATTTTACAGCTGGCTTTGGCTTGTTCAACGTCTGATGTTGCAAACCCAAAACCATCTCCATACGAATGAACAAACCGCGCCTCTCTTGGAAACAAGCTCTTTGGTTTCATCAGAGCACGCTGCCATGTTGTATTTCGTATTTCCCAAGTGTGAATCGGAAGCTGTGCCAAACCAGAGTGAAATTGCAAAATCGATTTTTGTTTTTCACATCGACATAAACCATAAATTTGAATTAATTGATAATAATGATTAATCAGAGAAAAGTTGCTCACACAGGTAGGGTACTAACAAACATGCAGAGCGTGTTTTCTGCGATGAACCAGGGGAACTGTGCGGGCCCTAAAGATTCATACTTTATACTAATATCCAGCTCCGTCTGGATATTATAGGTTCTTTCTCCACATCAGCTGCAAATAGATTACTAAGCAGTCCAAAATTAAATTTCTGTGGTTCAGCAAAGCACTGTGTGAACGCCATGCAAAGTGTGCTCTGTTTATCAGCAAAATGTGCAGTTGGGAACACAGAAGTGGAGACTTGCTTTGTGATTGTTTGGCAAAAGGGAAAGTGATCCAAGTATCCTTGCTGCATCTGAGTCTCCCACAGCCACAGTTTATCTTGAAAAGCTTTCACTGCATCATACTGCATCTGTGATCACACGGTCCTGCCTCTGAAGCTGGAGGTTTAGAGCAGTGAGATGCTTCATCATGTCATACAGAAACGCTAACTCACACAGCCACTTTTCATCCCGGAGCACTGTGGAGTCTTTTCCTTTGGTTTCCATGAACTGACAGATTTCCTCCTGCAATTCGGAAAATCTGTTGAGCACTTTTTCTCGACTTAGCCATCGCACCTCTGTGTGATAAATTCAGATTGTATTTCCTCCAGAAAACACTTAAATTGATGGTGATTTAAACCTTTGGCTCTTATAAAGTTAAATGTCTGTGTTACAGTGCTCATTACATGTTCCATCTTCAGGGCTTTGCTGCATAGTGTTTCCTGGTGTATGATGCAGTGATACACTGTCAGCTTACCTGTGCAATTCTCGCTCTGCATCTTCTCTCGCATCCTTCCCACTAATCCACTCTTTGCCCCGCACATCGCAGGTTCTCCATCTGTCATCAGCCCCGTAAGTTTGTTCCAGGGCAATTTCATGTTATTTACACATTTAGATAATTCTTCAAATATGTCTTTTCCTGTGGTAGTGCCATGCATTGATTTAATACCCAAAAGTTCCTCTGTAACGCATAAACTGGAGTCCACTACACGGATGAAGATATCCGATCAGCTACAGTGTTTCTGCTTAGACTTACATTTAAAAATGCTTTTTCCCTTGTCTGGACACAAGACATCACACACTTTAATCATACAGCACTTCAAAAATTCCCCCTCGGTAAATGCCCAGGCTGATGTGGCTATCTCTTCTGCCACTATAAATTTAGCTTTCACAGCAGCTTTACAGCTTCACAGCTTGTGATTTAACTTTTGTGAACATATTCTGCCGTGACCTCAGACTCTTTTCAAACCGCTCTTTCTGAAAGCACGGTTAATGTAGCAGCACGTATATTGTAGAGGCGCGGCTTTTACATACTTAGCGGTAATAGCGCTGAAAGCGGAACGCGAGCGTCCGAGAGCTCCTAAAAAGAAAGACAAATCTGTTCAATAATATACAGACATGACTGTCCCAAACACATCCTCTCTGACCACAAGGACAAGAGTGTGTGAAAAAGTGCTTTAGGAAATGTTTTATTCTGTTTGTTCATGTTCATGATTGGTTTTAAGTGTTCAGGTGATTTTATGTGTAGAATTGTGTGTCCTGCTTTTACTGTAGTTATTTCTATAATAACTGTTCTGATATATTTATATTGGATTAATATAAATACGTGTTTTTAAAGCTCAACCAAAGACTTGATTGAATGGAGTGTGGCAGCTGATTATCATCCACAAACAGCCTTAATGAAAAGACTAATAACATAAAATGGTTAGTTGTTGTAAATTCTGTTATATGTAAGCAGGCTTAAGAAGTTACTATGTAGGTATGTACAGTTGTTATTTAGGTACTGAGTGCTCCTTTCCAAAAATTTAGTCAAGATGATAGCATGGCATTGGTCAGGTTTTTTCTACGGACCTCAGGTCACCATTAACATGAACATACTGTATATTTAGTGGTATAAATAAATCCAGTGAATAAATCATCTGCCATTTTGTCCATGTTTTCTGTTAGATTTCGGGAAATGAAACAAGCCCAAGCACTAAAGTATCATTAGATGGATTGTTGCCAACTGCAAATAACAGTTTCTTCATTTGGAAAAGCCGTAGTTGTTGTGTTTGTTGTGTTTTTTAAACAGTGAGATCTAATTCAGGAGATTATTAAAGGAATAATTGTAATAGTTATTTGTTGAAAATTGAAGAATGACTTTTTATTCCAGTAGCCCAGTGTTTTTAAGTGTTTCCAGGGCATAGTGTCACATTAACCTTAAACACCTAAAAACAAAAAATCCTTTCACTAAACCACTCTCACTTCCTTCCCGCTTATTTGTAGATTTATGGATTCATGTCAGTAGAGTAGGCAGAAATCTAATTTTAGGTGTGTGTATAGAAATGTAAAGTTGTAAACATCCATGTCTTTCCAGTAAATCAAACAGCTCAGTTTCACTCAGCAATAAGAGTCTTCCAAAACATTCATGTTTGTTTTAAAATATACTTTATTGTTTGTAAAATCTACACTGATAAATACATGATTAATGGCATTAATATTATTATTAATAATATTATTTAACTGTGTCTGTGCTTAACCTTCTGTACTGTTGTGGCTGCTGTTAGCGTACTGTTGTTAGCTTGATTTCTGTCCATATATCTAGTGTACTTCAGAAAGAGCCAACAGCCCATCATTTTACGCAGCAAAGCTCTCCCCAAAAAAGCTATAAACATATTTACAAGCAAAACTGAAACTGTAAATCATGCAAGTAAACAGTAATCATCATGACTTCAGGTCACAGAAAACAGTCACATTCTCCCAGTCAAAAGACATTAACAATCACTGGCTGCAAACCTGTTTGCTGTAAAGTTCAATTAGTTTCTCTGTTTAAATCCCTGTTAGACAGGAGTGAAGTCTCATCACTGTTTACTGGTGCTGTTTCTGATCTTTGAAGGCCTAACATGTCTTCCCTGTGTATGACCTGCTTTTGGAGTACTGTATTTGATCATGCACAACCCCTTTTCTTTTTGTTTAACCTTTGTCTAGATGCTGTAAATGTAAATGGTAGATATTTCTACACTGAATCTACTTTGTAAGTGATCATTTTTACTAGAAAATTGACCTTTGGACTTTATAAAATTAAAAAAAAACATCACAAATCAGACTGAAGCCATTAAGACATTATTATGTCAATGGATAATGCAGATGATGTTTCAGTGTATTTTCTAAATTCCCATGAAATACACCTGTGCTGTCTAACTGCTGCACACTGAGGAAGTTCTAGATCGATTTGTCTTACTGACTGGGAGAACACTGAAATGTACTACAGAGCTCGGGAAAGATGTGAGGAGACTCAATCCTTGGAAATCTTTTAAGTTTAGAAATATCTTTGATTATCCTGCTAAAGCCCAAGAACAAAGCTGAACTGCTCCTAAAATTTGACTGACAGATTAAACTTTAGAGATAGAACATTTCTGTGTAAACTCTAGAGACTGTTGTGTGTGTAAATCCAGAGATCAGCAGTTTCTGAAATACTTGAAGCAGCCGATCTGACACCAACAATTAACCACAGTTAAAGTCCCAGAACTCACACTTTTTCTTTATTCTGATGTTGTGAACATTAACTGAAGCTCTTCACCTGTATCTGCATGATTATTTACATTGTGCTGCTGCCAGATGATTGGCTGATTAGATAACAGCACAACTGTGCAGATGAACAGCCATTCCTAATAAAGTGGTTAGTGAATGTGTACTATAAATGTATTTTTTTTTTTTTTTAATCTTAGCGATTGTCACGCGCAATGTCAGGATCCGCTTCTTTTTTTTTAGCGGATCATTTCTGGTCCGCTCAATTTGGCACAGGTTTGATGCCGGATGCCCTCCCTGTCGCAACCCTCCCATTTTTATCCGGGCTTGGGACCGGCACTGAAAGTTAACTCTTCAGTGGCTGGGTGGGTGCCCTGCCCGGGAATCGATCCCGGGCCATGGCAATGAGAGTGCGGGATCCTGCCGGTGGACCACCAGGAGGCGTGTATACTATAAAGGTATAAAAATATTAAAACATATTACAATACTAAACAAATATTAAACAGAGAAATCACATAAACCATCAAAACTATATTATACAACAGTTAGTTCTGGTCCATTCATTTGATTGGGCAAGTACAACTGATGTCCATAGAATTTTATCCAGTTTAATGTGTTATAACTAAATGAGTGTTGTGTTTATAAACATCTTCTCTATTCCCCAACATGCAGGAACACTGGAGTCTTCATCACACACATAGATATTCATTACAGGCTGAATATAAAAGAAAAAGCATGTGCATTAATCAGCAGAAAGTGGACTGTGGTACTTCATGATCAACAGCATGTAATCATCTCTGCTCCAAGAGAAACATTATCATCTCCTGTTTATAATGAATCTTTCAACATTTCTTCATTCTTACTAACATCTGTGTTCTAACATTTAGCTAGAACAAGTTCTAACAGGATCATGAGCAGATATTTAGCCATCACATCACTGCTCTTATCCAATCACAGGAGCTTGTTTTAAATAACCAACACTACTGTGTCATTTAGCTCTTGTTCTACATTTCTATTTAAGTGCAGACTTTAAGAAGAAACTGAGGTGAATTTTACAGGAATGACAGAAGACACAATGTTTATGTACAATCACTCTCATGCACTCATATCTGACATTTTGACTAATGATAATGAGGTTGAACTTTTATTAAAAGGTCATTACTCACATCAGTGTCTGTAGTTTGTAATGTTCATCATCCTTAAGAGCAGACATCAGCTTCTTTCCTGAGTCTCCTAGATCATTACAGGACAGATTCAGGTCTCTCAGGTGTGAGGGGTTTGATCGCAGAGCTGAAGTCAGAGCAGCACAGCCTTCATCTCAGACACCACACACACAACCTGTGTGAGGCACATTGACAGTGTGAGAGAAAACACAAGGTGAGAGAGAAAAGACTCACAGTGACAGGACTGTTTAAAATAAAATGAGGAATAAATAAAACCTTTAGGTAATGCTCTCATGTCCAGTCTTGGTGTGTGAGGTGTGTGCATGCACAGAGGAGTTTTTACCCGTATCAGATGTGATGGTCTCCTCTTGTTCTATTCAATTCAATTTATTTTATTTTTTATTTGTATAGCGCTTTTAACAAAGAGCATTGTCTCAAAGCAGCTTTACAGAACATAAGAAACAATAAACATACAAACATACAAACAAACAGTCCTAGATGTTAGCCAAAATTTTCCCTAGTGAGCAAGCCTGAGGTGACTCAGGTGACTATGGCAAGGAAAAACTTCCTTAGATGGTATAGGAAGAAACCATGAGAGGAACCATGACTCAAAAGGGATCCCATCCTCATCTGGGTGACACACGGAGAGTGTGATATGAACAATGTCCTTTCTGCATTAGTTGTGTGATGCAGATACAGCATGTGTAAAATGTTATGTGTAAAATGTCCACATAGGGTTGGCAGTGCTGCTTTGAATACTCCAGTCCTCACAAAGCAGAACCCAGCTGGAGCTGGTCCATCTCTGGATGCCACTGGAGCTGGCACAATCTCTGTGTGTCTCGGGATGGGACACTCAGTGGAGGAACAAGAGCTCAGCCTCGGCACAGTTTGGCCCTTGCTGTTTTTAAGGCTGTCTTGTCCCCTGCTCTGAAGGCAGAGTCTCTAGACTTCAGCAGCACACACACCTTTACGGTCATCCACGGTTTCTGGTTGGAGCGTGTGTCTTGAAGACGGTCACGTCCTCAATGCACTTGCCAATGTAACTGGTCACTGATGCCGTTGATAGTTGATAGTCACCGTTGGTTGCAGCCTCCCTGAACATTCTAGTCAGTGCACTGGAAACAGTCCAGAAGAGCAGCGGTGGCTCCTGCTGGCCAGATTTTCACCTGTTTCAGAAGCGGTTTTTGAGCGTCATTGACGATGACAGTGGTGAATTTCCCAGGTAAATAAAACAATAAAATGTGAATGAGGGACTGATAGAAGAAATTGACTAGACGACCGAAGAGATCTAGAGGTGGAACGCGGAATGAGAAGATTACAAATATATTGGGGAGCACAACCGTGTAGAGCTTTACAAACAAAGAGCAAAATCTTGAAATCAAAACAGAACTTAACCGGGAGCCAGTGTAGAGAGGCAAATACTGGGGTATTGTGCTCGCGTTTTCTGGTGCCAGGCAATAATCTGGCTGCCGCATTTTGCACCAACTGCAATCAGGGCCAGAGATGATTTAAGGTAGACCCAGATAAAGTGAGTTGCAGTAATCCAACCTTGAAGTTATAAACGCATGAATTACAGTTTGAAGGTCCTTCATGGAAAGCATCTTCTTGATTTTAGCAATTTATCTTAATTGAAAGAAACTACTTTTCACAACGGTACTAATCTGCTTATCAAAAGACAGCATAGGATCAAAGACAATGCCAAGGTTTTGTTCACGATCGTGTACATTTGATGACGGGGCCAAGCTACTTGACAATGCCAGAAGACACAGCTGTTGGACCAAAAACCATTATTTCAGTTTCATCATTATTTAACTGTACAAAATTCAGGTCCATCCAGCATTTAATGTCCTGAAGACATGCAAACAGATTAGACATTGAACTGTTATTGTTTTTAACAGGAAAATAAAGTTGAGTATCGTCAGCATAAAGATGATATGATAAATTATGTTTCTGAAAAATATAATCAAGTGGAAGCATATACAAGGAGAAAAAGAGAGGACCCAAAATAGTGCCCCGTGGAAATCTGAGCCTGAGATGAGAAACAATTACCCAAATTCACAGAAAATGATCTGTCTTTAAGATAGGAAGCACACCAGTTCAGCACAGATCCCTGAAAACCAGCTACTTGATCAAGTCTTTGAAGAAGGATGTCATGATCAATTCTATCAATGCTGCACTTAAATCAAGCATGATTATTATACAGCAAGAACCAGAGTCAAGGGAAAGTAAAATATCATTAGTAACTTTCAACAGGGCAGATTCAATACTATGAAATTCTCTAAAGCCAGACTGAAATGTGTCAAAAATATTAAAGTTACTCAAGGAAGATGAAATCTGAGAATACACAACTGTTTCCAAAACTTTTGAGATGAAAGATAATTTAGATATGGGTCTATAGTTATTCAGATCATGCTGATCAAGCTGATTCTTTTTTAACAGTGGATGGATTATAGCATGTTTAAATAAACTGGTACAATTCCATTTGTTAAGGAGCTATTGATAATAACAGTAACAACTGGACATAAGGCTGGAAAAACCTCTTTGAAAAACTGAGAAGGCAGAACATCAGAGTGACTGAATGAGAGCTTCATACTAAGAACAATATCATAGAGCTGTGAAGGTGACACCGGTTGGAAAAGAGATAGGGAGCTACGATGAGAAGCCATTTCTAAAGGAAAAGAATTTTGAAATGGTATGTTAAACCTGATACGCTCGACTTTATGGATAAAATGTTTTAAAAACTGTTCACACAAATCAGTGGAGAATTCTAATGAAGCACTAGGAACAGTGTTAATTTCGTTAATGAAGATGGTGACGAAAAATATTCGTTAACGACCATTTTTTCTGTGACTAGCACAAACGAGACTAAGACAAAAATAATATCTGATGATAAAAACTATGACAAAATTTAAGACGTTTCTTCGTTAAAGAGACGAGACTGGACTAAAATGCTTTTTTAGGAGTATCGGACATTCATAATAAATGAATCGGCTCACCATCTTTAAAAATGTGTGTCCCTGCCACTGGACTGGATAAGGGGCGTTTGCATCTCAGACATTTAGCGGGTAGGCTAAATAAACTCCAACTGGCCTGGTGAGCTGCAATGGCTTCAGCAGGTGAAGCTTTAGGAAGAAAAAGAACTGATATATGGAGGCAGTTCTGTTATAATTCCTCTGAAACAAAAAACAACATTGTGCACTGTCACAGAAAATGGAGAGAAGACCTGTGACTATAAAATAAGTTGAAAGAATACCACGAATCTTAAGAGGCATCTGAAGGCACATCACCCTGCTATTTATGCAGCTTCTTTCACAGAAAGTGAACTATTTAATCTTATTTAAGTACTTTTTTTAACGTTAGGTCAGTGTTACTGGATGTGTCCACAGGGAAATTCACTAGCAAGTTTTACGTTTTCATATGTTAGCTTTCTGTTAACTAACATCAGTTAGCTAACCTTACTGCATAGTTCTGAGACAGACTTTCATAAATGTACAATGCTTAATTATATATTGTACAACAGTTGGCTTTTCTGCAGCATTCAGTTCTGTTTCTAATGAAATCTGTATCACGTGCTGTAGCAAGATTATTTAGGCCATAGCCTATTTGTTGTACTAGCTTAATAGCATGCAGATAGCAAGCTGTTTCTAAACTGACAGATGGATTTAAAAGTTGCTTAAGTTACTGCCCATGTATGTATACTTAAGGCTGGAATACACTACATGATTTTTTTCCCCTTACATTCTGGAGAAGTTGACAGATTTCATAAAAAATTAAGTAGTGTATGATGATAACAGACTATAGATTTCATCCAGTCAGAGGATATTAAACATGTTTGATCATGTTTTGAGCCGATTTTAGAACGCATATTGTTTTCATCTGTCATGCGTCTCCTAGCAACAAGGCACACGCTTATGCTCTAGTTTGTTGTAATCAGATCTGCTAGTGTGTGATCCTCAGTCGTTTAGTGTATGTCCTCTGTGACTATTACAGAGTTGGTAAGTGTATGATCCTGGTTATTATACAGTAAATATTCTTGGCAGACAAAGGTATGTTAGTAATATATGTTCAGCTGCTTTTGTACATCTGTCTGTTTATTGCACATTTATTTGAAGTTTCAGAAAATAAATGCAGTTTTTTCATAACATTTTTGGTTTTTACTTGATACTTGAACTATAGAGCACTTTTACCTATCCTTAATGTATAATCCTACCTCATAAATGAGCAAGGGCAGCACAGCAGGCTGATCTCCAGCTAAGAAAAAGGGATATGTAGAGCTGCACAAGTGCTAAGAGTGCAGTGTCAATATAGCTTTTCGTCAACTAAAACTAGACTAAAACTATGAAAACTATGACTAAAATGTGATTAAGACTATTACCCATTTTTGTCTGAAGATAAAGACTAAGACTAAGTCAGAAATGGCTGCCAAAAATCAACACTGACTAGGAACAGGATTTAAGAAGACATTAATTGTATTAAAGAGTATCTTTGGTCTATCTTCATTTTGTGCAATTAAATCTGACATGTATTTCCTCTGAGCTTCCTTAGCAGCACTCTGATACTGTTTAAGATTAAAATTTCATATGATATCTGAAGTTTATCTTTCTTCCAACTGCGCTCTGCACACCTACACTCTTGTCTAATGGCACGAATGGACCCCCGAAGCCATGGCTGTACTTTCACAGCAGTTGGAATTTGGGAAGATAAATACACATCAATGAAAGACTTGAGAGTAATCTAGCCATGGGGGTCACAGTCCAGTGACTTCTGTGCCGGTCCCAAGCCCGGATAAATAGAGAGGGTTGCGTCAGGAAGGGCATCCGGCGTAAAACATTGCCAAATTTAACCATGCGAATCGTCAGTACGAATTTCATACCGGATCGGTCGAGGCCCGGGTTAACAACGACCGCCATCGGCGCCGTTGACCTACAGGGCGCCGGTGGAAATTGGGCTACTGTTGGTCGAAGAAGTAGAGGAGGGAGGAGAGTGCGCAGACAGAGAGAGAAGAGGAAAGGTAAGAGTGTAGGACTGAGAATAGGAACTCTGAATGTTGGTACTATGACAGGGAAAGGTAGAGAGCTGGCTGATGTGATGGAGAGAAGGAAGGTGGATATACTGTGTGTACAGGAGACCAGGTGGAAGGGTAGCAAGGCTCGTAGTATAGGAGCAGGATTCAAGCTGTTTTATTATGGTGTGGATAGTAAGAGAAATGGGGTAGGTGTGGTCCTGAAGGAGGAGTTTGTGAGGAATGTCCTGGAGGTGAAGAGAGTGTCAGACAGGGTGATGAGTCTGAAGTTAGAGTTTGAAGGGGTGATGTTGAATGTGGTTAGTGGTTATGCCCCACAGGTAGGTTGTGAGTTAGAGGAGAAAGAGAGATTCTGGAGTGAATTAGATGAGGTGATGGAGAGTATTCCCACGGGTGAGAGAGTGGTGATAGGAGCGGATTTTAATGGACATGTTGGTGAGGGGAACACAGGTGATGAGGAGGTGATGGGCAAGTTTGGAGTTAAGGAAAGGAACCTTGAAGGACAGATGGTAGTGGACTTTGCTAAGAGGATGGACATGGCTGTGGTTAACACTTATTTTCAGAAGAGGAAGGAGCATAGAGTGACTTACAAGAGTGGAGGTAGGTGAACACAGGTAGACTACATTCTATGTAGGAGAGGCAATCTGAAAGAGATTAGTGACTGTAAAGTGGTAGTGGGAGAGAGTGTAGCCAGACAGCATAGGCTGGTGCTGTGTAGGATAACTTTGATGGTCTGTAAGACGAAGAGGTCAAAGATAGAGAAGAAAACCAAGTGGTGGAAGCTGAAAAAGGAGGAATGTTGTGAGGAATTTAGACAGAAGTTGAGGCAGGCTCTGGGTGGTCAGGTAGTGCTGCCAGATGACTGGGAAACTACAGCAGAAGTGATCAGGGAGACAGGGAGAAAGGTGCTGGGTGTGTCATCTGGAAGGAGGAAAGAAGATAAGGACACTTGGTGGTGGAATGAGGAAGTTCAGGATAGTATCCAGAGGAAGAGGTTAGCCAAGAAGAAGTGGGACATGGACAGGACTGAAGAGAATAGACAGGAATACAAGGAGTTACAGCACAGAGTGAAGAGGGAGGTGTCTAAGGCCAAGCAGAAGGCATATGAAGAGTTGTACACTAGGTTAGACACTAGAGAAGGAGAGAAGGACTTGTACAGGTTAGCTAGGCAGAGGGATCGAGATGGGAAGGATGTGCAGCAAGTTAGAGTTATTAAGGATAGAGATGGAAGGGTGCTCACAAGTGAGGAGAGTGTACAGAGGAGATGGAAGGAATACTTTGAGGAGCTGATGAATGAGGAAAATGAGAGGGAAAAAAGAGTAGAAGGGGTGAACTCTGTGGAACAGAAAGTAGATAAGATTAGAAAGGATGAAGTCAGGAAGGCTTTGAAGAGGATGAAAAGTGGAAAGGCAGTTGGTCCTGATGACATTCCGGTGGAGGTCTGGAAGTGTCTGGGAGAGGCAGCTGTGGAATTTTTAGCTAGTTTGTTTAACAGAGTTTTAGAGAGTGAGAGGATGCCTGAGGAATGGAGAAGAAGTGTGTTAGTGCCGATGTTTAAGAATAAGGGTGATGTGCAGAGTTGCAGTAACTATAGGGGGATAAAGTTGATGAGCCATACAATGAAGCTATGGGAAAGAGTAGTGGAAGCTAGGTTAAGGAAGGTAGTGGAAATTTGTGAGCAGCAGTATGGCTTCATGCCCAGAAAGAGCACAACAAATGCAATTTTTGCTCTGAGGATTTTGATGGAGAAGTATAGGGATGGTCAGAAGGAGTTGCACTGTGTGTTTGTAGACTTGGAGAAGGCGTATGACAGGGTGCCAAGAGAAGAGCTGTGGTACTGTATGAGGAAGTCAGGAGTAGCGGAGAAGTATGTCAGAGTGGTGCAGGACATGTATGAGAGGAGCAGGACAGTGGTGAGGTGTGCTGTAGGTCAGACAGAGGAGTTCAATGTGGAGGTGGGACTGCATCAGGGATCGGCTCTGAGCCCCTTCCTGTTTGCTATAGTGATGGACCAGTTGTCAAAGGAGGTCAGACAGGAGTCTCCTTGGACAATGATGTTTGCAGATGACATTGTGATCTGTAGTGAGAGTAGGGAGCAGGTGGAGGAAAACCTGGAGAGGTGGAGGTTTGCGCTGGAGAGAAGAGGAATGAAGGTCAGTCGTAGTAAGACTGAGTACATGTGTGTGAATGAAAGGGAGGGAAGTGGAACAGTAAGGTTACAGGGTGAAGAGGTGAAGAAGGTACAGGAGTTTAAGTACTTGGGGTCAACAGTCCAGAGTAATGGAGAGTGTGGGAAAGAGGTAAAGAAGCGAGTGCAGGCAGGTTGGAATGGGTGGAGAAAGGTGTCGGGAGTTCTGTGTGATCAGAAAATATCAGCGAGAATCAAGGGGAAGGTGTACAGGACAGTGGTGAGAGCGGCCATGCTGTATGGTTTAGAGACAGTGTCACTGAGGAAGAGACAGGAGTCAGAGCTCGAGGTAGCAGAGCTGAAGATGTTGAGGTTCTCTTTGGGAGTGACAAGATTGGACAGGATTAGGAATGAGTACATCAGAGGGACAGCTCATGTTGGACGTTTGGGGGACAAAGTTAGGGAGGCCAGATTAAGATGGTTTGGACATGTTCAGAGGAGGGACAGTGAGTATATTGGTAGGAGAATGTTGGACATGGAGCTGCCAGGCAGGAGGCAAAGAGGAAGGCCAAAGAGGAGGTATATGGATGGAATTAATGAGGATATGAAGCTAGTGGGTGCAAGTGTTGAGGATGCAGAAGATAGGGATAGGTGGAGAGAGATGATTCGCTGTGGCGACCCCTGAAGGGAAAAGCCGAAAGAAGAAGAAGAATGAAAGACTTGAGAGTGGAGGAATTAAAACATCTAGAATAACGAGGAGAGTGATTTAGGCAGAGTATATGGCAATACAGAGCCAAAGAGAACTGGACAATGATCAGAAATAACAGCATCACATAGATCCAAAGTGTGACCCTTCTGATGTGTAGGTCCAGTGACAGATTGTATAAAATTAAGAGAGCCCATAAAAGCTTTCGGCTGCTCCCTGTTCGCGGTCGCCACAGCGGACCAACTGGTCCACACAACAACTTGGCAAATGTTTTACGCCAGATACCCTTCCTGACACAACCCTCTCATTTTTCTGGGCTTGGGACCGGCACTGCATCCAGTGGCTGGGTATCGAACTCGGGCCTTCCGCATGATAGGCGAGAAACCTACCACTGAGCCACCAATGCCCTACAATTAAGAGAGCCCATAAGACCTGAAAACTCTTTGACCAGAGATTTTGAGTGACAACAGAAATGAATGTTAAAATCACCCAAAATTAAAAGACTATCAGAGCGTGACACAAGAGATGCTAAAAAGTCAGAAAATTCTTGGATGAAGTCCTTATTATATTTCGGAGGTCTATAAACCAGGGCACAGGGCAAAGAATTAGGAAGATCAACCTTGAACAACTGCACCTCAAAATTTTGAAAAATTTCATCAGGCAAGCGTTTTCACTTAAAACAGTTCCTGAAAATTGTTGCAATTCCACCTCCACGACCAGAAGTTCTAGAAGAATTAAAGAATGAATTGTCAGAAAGAGAGAGTTCCATTAGGACTGTAGAATCACCAGGACCGAGCCATGTTTGTCATTAATAAGAAATCCAAATCATGAGTAGTGCAAAAGTCATTTAAGATGAATGATTTGTTGGACACAGATCTAATATTTAATAGCCCAAATTTAACAGGATGGTCCACATTCCGAGAAGGGTCTGACAAAAGTCTAGTTGGTGGGTGAATTGGTGAATATTCCAAAGAAATAAGATTACAAGAGTAAACTCCATCATCTAATCTGGCACAGGAGACCAAACAACTGGTATTTGATCATCAGCAAAAGTACGAGGATGACTGGCAGTACAAAATTTGCGACGTGAGCCGCGATGAACATAGCGTCAGCGATGGGCAATCCTCAACCCGCGACAGAGTTTATAGATTCCTTCTGGTAAAGACAATGAAGTGTTTAACTGAACCAGTTCAGCAGGTGAGTAGCAGAGAACCATTGTAGTTAAAAACTTGTGAGGAACCAAAAAGCGAGTGAAGTCAAAGCCATGCACATTGAGAAAACAGTAAAATGCCAACCAGCACAGAGAAAACTGCCATAATAAGCCATAAGCCATAAACAACGCATCTTTTCTGTCCCTACTACATGACCATGTCAGAAAAAGCGTTAGCCTGAACACAGAATCACTCTATTGGGTAGGAAAAGGGCAGACCAGATAAGAATACCCCAGACCTTTAAAAACCCAAAACAGAGTAAACAGGTAACAAACCAGAGAGAAAGTGGAAACATCCACTGGTCGATATGCAAAAAACTGGGGGAAATAAGGGGATCAAGGCTCGCCAATGCGGGACAGGAAAAAGATAACAAGGGAACACCAAATACGGAGGGTACAAAAATTTGCAAAAAGTATAAAATACACAGGGTGCAAAGTTCACAGTGTCCACAAAGTTTAATCCAGAACGGGAAACGAAATCCAGGCAAAGAAACACCGGTGAGCAGCAGCAGACAAACACGCCAGGGTTCAATCAACCAGAAACCTAAAGTTCATAAAGACCAGGACCAGGAAACGGGAGAGATTTTTATTTCGGAAAAAGAAATCCATTCAGGTACGCTTCTCCTAAACAAATAACAACTTTGTGTGTGTGTGTGTGTGTGTGAGTGCGCACATGAGTCGTCGTCATGTTTTTGAGAACATTGTTTGTCCATGTGAGGAAATATGAGGTTTTTCTTTGGCTCTGGGTCTCAGCTCTATCTATCATCTGGAAGGAGTTTGAGTGCTTTCTTCTCCACATCCTCCATGTATAGGTCGGCCACAATAAGTGACATCGGGAAGCCCATGGTGTAGTCGTGTTTCTGTCTGTAGAAATCGCCTCTGTAAGTGAAGTAGGTACTGTTAAGACACAGGTCTAGGAGAGAGCAGCTCTGGTCTGGGTTGATGCTGCTTCAAGTGATGAGGCTGCTGTCGTCCTCCATTGGTGAAATCCTGCTAACTTCCCTCAGACTGAAGAAGCTTCTCAGACAAGTAGTGAAACGTTTTGACCTAACAGGAAAGAAGTGAATGTTTTACAATCATTAATGTAATGTCATGGTGTCTGAGGTTAAGACAGGTGACACTAGGTGGACATAATTTTGCAAATGGAATTTAAAGTGAAAACTTGATGTAATTGAATCAGAATCAGTTTTATTGACAAGTACTGGGGGTTTTACACATACAAGGAATTTGCCTTGGTGTATTCGTGCACAGCTTTAAAAAATATAAACATAAAACTATAAAGAAAAATCTAAAAATCTGAAAGAAAATTAACTGTGTAGAAAATATGGATAAATATATACAGTGGTGTGAAAAAGTGTTGGCCCCCTTCCTGATTTCTTATTTTTTTGCATGTTTGTCACACTTTAATGTTTCAAATAATCAAACACATTTAAATATTAGTCAAAGATAACACAAGTAAACACATCATGCAGTTTTTAAATGAAGGTTTTTATTATTAAGGGAAAACAAAATCCAAAACTACATGGCCCTGTGTGAAAAAGTGTCTGCCCCCTAAGCCTAATAACTGGTTGGTCCACCCTTAGCAGCAACAACTGCAATCAAGTGTTTTCCATAACTTGCAATGAGTCTGTTACAGCGCTGTGGAGGAATTTTGGCCCACTCATCTTTGGATCATTGTCCTGCTGCAGAACCCAAGTTTGCTTCAGCTTGAGGTCACAAACAGATGGCCGGACATTCTCCTTCAGGATTTTTTGGTAGACAGCAGAAAAAAAAAAAAAGATTTTTTTGTGTTCACTAACCAGGCAAACTGTGTACAAATGTACATTATCCTTCAGACAACAAGGAAAGCAGCCTCTGTTCCCTAGAGCCAGTGGAGAGAAAAAAACAACGAAAAAGCATTTATTTTCAATAAACATCCTAAGCTAGATAGCTGATAGTCTGTGTTTTTGTGGGTTTGTGTATGAGAGAGTGTGTGCGTGCATGGGTGTCTGCATGTGTGTGTGCGCTTGTGTGTGTGTGTGTGTGTGTGTGTGTGTGTGTGAGTGTGTGTGTGTGTGTGTGTGTGTGTGTGTGTGTGTGAGTGTGTGAGTGTGTGTGTGTGAGTGTGTGTGTGTGAGTGTGTGTGTGTGTGTGTGTGTGAGTGTGTGTGTGTGTGTGAGTGTGTGTGTGTGTGTGAGTGTGTGTGTGTGTGTGTGTGTGTGTGTGTGTGTGTGTGTGTGTGTGGTGTGTTTTGAGAAACAGCACCTCAGGTGCCAGATTGAAAGTGTGTGAAATGCTTTGCTCTCAGTAAGATTTATTAGTGGTGTCACAGTGACCCAAACATCACGTCATAATGGACATCCGGAACATCATCATTAAGTAAGAAACATTTCTGGAAAGATCACGTCAATTAGAAAAGTCATGAAACATCAGGATGAAAAATCAATAATGCTGGATATATTTTTCACAGTTTAAAGAGGCTCTGGGGGTCAGATGGACCCCACACACATCAGGGTGAAGAGGTCACTTTTATTTTGTTTCCATTTTTCTCAGAAATGTCCATGCAAATTCTTACCTGCATTTTTACTAGTAACTTTTTTCACTTCAGTCAGAACAAATGACAGCAACTCCAGTTTTATGATCAAACTGTTCATTATATGTAACCGGGTGGTAAATTGAAGGAGTTTATTTCTCTCTTCACGTGGGGGTATTACCTATTTCACTGTTATTTGTTGTTTAAGATTTATGAAGTAAAAAGAAACGGTGGATATCTGTATTTTCCCTTTAGTGGCCACAAGATCGGGCTGTGTGTGTGTGTTGTGTGGGAGAAACACGCATGCGCTCTTGTTGTCAGACATGTTGTGTGACGTGTAGTGAGTAATGAAGAGGAGCTGTGCGTGCTCTGTAAAATCGTGTAATATTTAAGACCATCCAGCAGTAAACATGGTATTTCCTGTTAATATTCTGGTTAAATGTAATCTAGCCATGGGGGTCACAGTCCAGTGACTTCTGTGCCGGTCCCAAGCCCGGATAAATAGAGAGGGTTGCGTCAGGAAGGGCATCCGGCGTAAAACATTGCCAAATTTAACCATGCAAATTGTCAGTACGAATTTCATACCGGATCGGTCGAGGCCCGGGTTAACAACGACCGCCATCGGCGCCGTTGACCTACAGGGCGCCGGTGGAAATTGGGCTACTGTTGGTCGAAGAAGTAGAGGAGGGAGGAGAGTGCGCAGACAGAGAGAGAAGAGGAAAGGTAAGAGTGTAGGACTGAGAATAGGAACTCTGAATGTTGGTACTATGACAGGGAAAGGTAGAGAGCTGGCTGATGTGATGGAGAGAAGGAAGGTGGATATACTATATATGTGTACAGGAGACCAGGTGGAAGGGTAGCAAGGCTCGTAGTATAGGAGCAGGATTCAAGCTGTTTTACAATGGTGTGGATAGCAAGAGAAATGGGGTAGGTGTGGTCCTGAAGGAGGAGTTTGTGAGGAATGTCCTGGAGGTGAAGAGAGTGTCAGACAGGGTGATGAGTCTGAAGTTAGAGATTGAAGGGGTGATGTTGAATGTTGTTAGTGGTTATGCCCCACAGGTAGGTTGTGAGTTAGAGGAGAAAGAGAGATTCTGGGGTGAATTAGATGAGGTGATGGAGAGTATTCCCACGGGTGAGAGAGTGTTGATAGGAGCGGATTTTAATGGACATGTTGGCGAGGGGAACACAGGTGATGAGGAGGTGATGGGCAAGTTTGGAGTTAAGGAAAGGAACCTAGAAGGACAGATGGTAGTGGACTTTGCTAAGAGGATGGACATGGCTGTGGTTAACACTTATTTTCAGAAGAGGGAGGAGCATAGAGTGACTTACAAGAATGGAGGTAGGAGAACACAGGTAGACTACATCCTATGTAGAAGAGGCAATCTGAAAGAGATTAGTGACTGTGAAGTGGTAGTGGGAGAGAGTGTAGCCAGACAGCATAGGATGGTGGTGTGTAGGATGACTTTGATGGTCTGTAAGACAAAGAGGTCAAAGATAGAGATGGAGAAGAAAACCAAGTGGTGGAAGCTGAAAAAGGAGGAATGTTGTGAGGAATTTAGAGAGAAGTTGAGGCAGGCTCTGGGTGGTCAGGTAGTGCTGCCAGATGACTGGGAAACTACAGCAGAAATGATCAGGGAGACAGGGAGAAAGGTGCTGGGTGTGTCATCTGGAAGGAGGAAAGAAGATAAGGAGACTTGGTGGTGGAATGAGGAAGTTCAGGATAGTATCCAGAGGAAGAGGTTAGCCAAGAAGAAGTGGGACATGGACAGGACTGAAGAGAATACACAGGAATAGAAGGAGTTACAGCGCAGAGTGAAGAGGGAGGTGTCTAAGGCCAAGCAGAAGGCATATGACGAGTTGTACACTAGGTTAGACACTAGAGAAGGAGAGAAGGACTTGTACAGGTTAGCTAGGCAGAGAGATCGAGATGGGAAGGATGTGCAGCAAGTTAGAGTTATTAAGGATAGAGATGGAAGGGTGCTCACACGTGAGGAGAGCGTACAGAGGAGATGGAAGGAATACTTTGAGGAGCTGATGAAAGGAAAATGAGAGGGAAAAAAGAGTAGAAGGGGTGAACTCTGTGGAACAGGAAGTAGATAAGATTAGAAAGGATGAAGTCAGGAAAGCTTTGAAGAGGATGAAAAGTGGGAAGGCAATCGGTCCTGATGACATCCCGGTGGAGGTCTGGAAGTGTCTAGGAGAGGCAGCAGTGGAATTTTTAGCTAGTTTGTTCAACAGGGTTTTAGAGAGTGAGAGGATGCCTGAGGAATGGAGAAGAAGTGTGTTAGTGCCGATCTTTAAGAATAAGGGTGACGTGCAGAGTTGCAGCAACTATAGGGGGATAAAGTTGATGAGCCATACAATGAAGGTATGGGAAAGAGTAGTGGAAGCTAGGTTAAGGAAGGTAGTGGAAATTTGTGAGCAGCAGTATGGCTTCATGCCCAGAAAGAGCACAACAGATGCAATTTTTGCTCTGAGAATTTTGATGGAGAAGTATAGGGATGGTCAGAGGGAGTTGCACTGTGTGTTTGTAGACTTGGAGAAAGCGTATGACAGGGTGCCAAGAGAAGAGCTGTGGTACTGTATGAGGAAGTCAGGAGTAGCGGAGAAGTATGTCAGAGTGGTGCAGGACATGTATGAGAGGAGCAGGACAGTGGTGAGGTGTGCTGTAGGTCAGACAGAGGAGTTCAATGTGGAGGTGGGACTGCATCAGGGATCGGCTCTGAGCCCCTTCCTGTTTGCTATAGTGATGGACCAGTTGTCAGAGGAGGTCAGACAGGAGTCTCCTTGGACAATGATGTTTGCAGATGACATTGTGATCTGTAGTGAGAGCAGGGAGCAGGTGGAGGAAAACCTGGAGAGGTGGAGGTTTGCGCTGGAGAGAAGAGGAATGAAAGTCAGTCGTAGTAAGACTGAGTACATGTGTGTGAATGAAAGGGAGGGAAGTGGAACAGTAAGGTTACAGGGTGAAGAGGTGAAGAAGGTAGAGGAGTTTAAGTACTTGGGGTCAACAGTCCAGAGTAATGGAGAGTGTGGGAAAGAGGTAAAGAAGCGAGTGCAGGCAGGTTGGAATGGGTGGAGAAAGGTGTCGGGAGTTCTGTGTGATCAGAAAATATCAGCGATAATCAAGGGGAAGGTGTACAGGACAGTGGTGAGAACGGCCATGCTGTATGGTTTAGAGACAGTGTCACTGAGGAAGAGACAGGAGTCAGAGCTAGAGGTAGCAGAGCTGAAGATGTTGAGGTTCTCTTTGGGAGTGACAAGATTGGACAGGATTAGGAACGAGTACATCAGAGGGACAGCTCATGTTGGACGTATGGGGGACAAAGTTAGGGAGGCCAGATTAAGATGGTTTGGACATGTTCAGAGGAGGGAGAGTGAGTATATTGGTAGGAGAATGTTGGACATAGAGCTGCCAGGCAGGAGGCAAAGAGGAAGGCCAAAGAGGAGGTATATGGATGTAATTAATGAGGATATAAAGCTAGTGGGTGCAAGTGTTGAGGATGCAGAAGATAGGGATAGGTGGAGAGAGATGATTCGCTGTGGTGACCCCTGAAGGGAAAAGCCAAAAGAAGAAGAAGATTCTGGTTAAATGTCATAGCTGGATGTATGCATTTTTTTGTTGTTTCCAAGAGCTGTTATATTTGTAAAGTTATATCGGGTACAATGATGACCGATAGTATAACACCACGTGGGGTGTTCCGAAGTGAATGTACAAAATGGTATACACTTAATTGTGCAAATGTTCAAGTGTTTTCATGTGCCTTACACTTTTTGATTATTTACACAGTGTACTGCTTGATGCTGGATATTCCAGTTTTTGTAAAGTGAATGTGGGATGTAAAGTGGTTAGGTGAGTGTTATTTCCTTTCATCTTTTCTAACACACACTTAGCTAAAGTTTTGAAAAAACAAACAAACAAATAAAATGTACATAGAAACAAATACAAACAAATAAATAGGCTTCTTTTCGCACAGTCTCTTGCTTATTGGCAACAAACAAACAAAAACATGAAACAAACAAACAAACAAACCAACAAAGAAATACATTCGAAAATAAAAAGAATCCTTTTGAAATAACCTCTCGCTTACGGCCATACCACTCTGAGAATGCCCGATCTCGTCTGATCTCGGAAGCTTAGCAGAGTCAGGCCTGATTAATACTTGACTGGGAGACTGTCTGGGAATACCAGGTGCTGTAAGTTTTTGACTTAAGCCTTCATTTTCTTTTGTCATTGAATTCTCTTAGGACAACATACTATTATGGCGAAACTGTAGCTAAAGTTTGGAAAAAACAAACTAAAAATGAACATAGAAACAAATAAAACACAAATAAATATGCTTCTTTTCGCACAGACTCTTGCTCAAGACCAACAAACAAATAAACATAAAAACCAATAAACAAATACATTCATAAATAAAAGAATCCTTTTCGAACAGGCTCTTGCTTACAGCCATACCACTCTGAGAATGTTTGATCTAATCTGATCTTGGAAATAAAAAACAAACCAATAAAACAAACAAACAAACTAACTAACTAACTAACTAACCAATGCATTCATAAATAAAAAGAATAATTTTCGAACAGGCTCTCGCTTATGGCCATACCACTCAAATGCCCAATTTCGTCTGATCTTGGAAGCTTATACTGCACATGCATGAGAGTGCAGCAGCCTGTTTCAGTTGTTGTCCTTTAATTTACCCTTAATTTACCATAATTATTCTTACCAATTATTCTTAATCCTTTTTTAACTTTTTTTTTTGTAACTAGTAATAAGCTCTTCCCTCTCTATTCATGTGATTTGAGAGTTTTTATTGTTATTTTCATCTCTGGACTTCTGTTTTCAACTCTCCGAGTGACCAGCGCACAGCAACATGGTGCCGGCTCTTTTGTTTACACTGAAACCGGCCTGCATTGTGGACCCTACTTTGTATAGGACCTAAAACATCCCGGACAAAATGAGGAGGAGGACAATGAGAGGATGCTGAGGCTGAAGAAATGGAAGGAAAGGAAAAGATGAGCGGAGCAGAGCAGCACGCAAAGAGAAAGAGAGGAGATATAAACCGTATCTCCCGTCTCTCATTATGGGGAATGTGAGATCACTGGACATTAAGATGGACGAGCTGACAGTTTTAGTAAGGAGGGAGAACATCTTTCGTGAATGCAGTTGAAATTGAAGTGAAGTGTTGAATGCATGTGTTACACTGAGACTTGGCTGCATGGTGGAATACCCGATTCCAGCATTAATATAGCCGGCTTCAGTGCAGTGCAGGCAGATCGGATATGAGACGAGTGCGGTAAGAGGAAAGGAGGAGGACTGGCTGTTTATATTAATAATGTACTTCCATCCGGGTCATATGACTATGAAAGAGCGTGTTTGCAGCCCAGATATTGAACTTGTGGCTGTGGGGCTCCGTCCACACTATATGCCCAGAGAGTTTTCTCATACCATTTTAATCACTGTTTGTATTCTGCCATCCGTGAACTCTGTGCGCACATGTGACCTCTTACACTCGGTCACTGCCAGACTTCAGATTCGACACCCTGACACCCTGTATCTCATCTCTGCTGACTTCAATCATGCATACCTCACGAAGACATTTCCCACCTTCACGCATTATGTTGATTGCCCCACCAGAGGTTATAGGACCCTAGACTTGATGTATTCACATGTTAAAGGGGCCTATAGCTCTTCAGCCTTCCCCCCTCTAGGAAGGTCAGACCATTACCTGATTTATCTTCTGCCAGAATACACAGCACTGGTTAAGCGGCAGCCTGCTAATGTCAGAAAGGTGAGTAAATGGTATGATGAAGCCAACTCTGCCCTGCAGGAGTACTTAGAGGCTACAAACTGGGAGGTATGCTGTGAGCCACTTGGTCAAAACACTGACAGACTGACAGACTTCCCCAACAACAAACACTGGGTCACCAAAGGCATTAAAGCTGTGCTAAATGATAAAAAATGTCTTTTAGGTTTGGAGACAGAGAGGAAATCAAGAGAGCTCAAGGACTGCTGTCTGTCGAAATAAGGGAGGGAAAAGATGTACAGGACGAAACTGGAAAAGAGTGCAGAATAATAACATGAGGGAGGTGTGGAGAGGCATGAGGGCAATCACTGGCTACAAGACAAGCAGCCAGATGGTGGAGGGTAATAAGGATTATGCAAATGAGCTTAATCTATTCTTCAATAGATTTGATGTCAAGCCTCAGATGCAACCCACCTTCTGCCACACTACATGCTCAACAGTTCATCCCCCTCAGGTAGTGGCCACTATTCCAGATTCCTCTGGAACCATCATCATCTCAGTGGATCAAGTGAGAAGGGAACTGAGCAGGCTTCACCCCTCAAAGGCTGTGGGCCCAGATGGAATTAGCCAGAGAATACCAAAAGCCTGTGCCTCACAACTTTGTGGAGTCCTCCAAAACATCTTCAACCTAAGTCTGCATCTGGGGAGGGTCCCGGTTATATGGAAAACATCATGCCTAGTACCAGTACCAAAGGTAGCACAGCCCTGTGAGGATTACAAATACCTGGGAGTACATACTGACAACAAATTGGACTGGACACTAAACTCAACAGCACTCTACAAGATAGGTCAAAGCAGGTTGTACTTTCTGAGGAGGCTCAAGTCCTTCAACATGCACCAGGCTCACCTTGTTTCGTGCCGACAGAAATGCAGCTCTGTGCGGTAAGACTCGCAGTGGCGGCATATGTGTTTACATCAACATGGAATGTGCAAGAACTCTGTGCTTGTTTCTAGTTACTGTAAAGCTGCTTTGAGACAATGCTTTTTTGTTAAATGTGCTATACATGTAAAACTGAATTGAATTGAAATGAATTGAATTGAATTGAACTGAACTGAATAAATACTTGGACTTGGGTGGGAGATCACCTGAGAATATCAGGTGTAAGCTTATGCCTTAAGCCTTAATTTACTTTTGTCTTTGAATTCTCTTAGGACAACAGTCTATTATGGTGAGACTGAGGCTTAAATTTTTAAAAAACAAACAGAAAAAAGAACAAGAAGCTTAGTCAGGCCTGGTTAGTATTTGGACATGGGAGTTTTATATAAAGGTTTTGTTTGTTCCTCATTATTTTAAAAAGTCCTGTCAGTGTGAGTCTTTTCTCTCTCACCTTGTGTTTTCTCTCACACTCTCGCTGTGCCTCACACAGCAGTTCCTTCAGCTCCCTCACTCACTCCTCCAGGATGGACCTCTCACTGTCCAGCAGAGAACTGGACACCTCCCCCTTCTGACTGTTCTCCTCAGCCTCGCTCACAGACTCCTGAAATGTTTACAATTTAGTTTTACACACACCTTCAGACATTTTGAGGATTGACAAAGAACTGAGGAAAACAGAAGAAAATGAACACACCAGATGAAAAGATGACAAAACGTTTTGAAAAGATGTAATGACAAATTCTAAATATTTATGGAAATGTTTGTTTTTTCACCAGGCTGCAGAAATATTTATAAACACTCTAAAAACAGGATACAGTATGCTAATGTAAAGTTGTTGGTTAGATAATTGAGTATTTTATTAAACAGACATACAGGACTGTGTTGGGAAGCTCATTTTTATTATTATTAGCATGTGTACAATTACTTCTACACAATGATTATTTCTGTTTCTCCAGCTTACTGAATATGAGCTAGCTCCAATCTGTGAAACTGAGCAGAATTGCTGCTACTATATTTTAGAAATGAAGAAAAAACTGAATATTATTAACTTTCATGTCAAACCAAACAGCAAAACATTCAACAGCCTCTTCTACCTGTCTCTCTGTCTGTCTGTCTATCTGTCTATCTATCTATCTATCCATCCATCCATGTGAACCAGGACACATGAACAGGTTTAACTGGGGAAAAGCAATACAGGAGAGCTGTTAGCATCGATTTATCTAACAGTTTACTAGTTTATACAGCTGCCAATAACTACTAATGACTATTCTTTTAAAAAGAAATTATAACCAACATTTCATTAAAAACTGGATGTTTTTGGTGATATTGAGTCTCGTTACATACTGCAGTTAAACCGTAATCCAGGGTAACAGCTAAGCTAATCTAGCTAATAGCTAGCACCTGCCGGAGTCACCGAAGTGACTATAACGGACTGTTTTACGGACTGAGTCCTGAGGTGTAGAAGTGGAGATGATGTGATGGTGGTTTGGTCAGTACCTCAGAAACAGCGTTGTCAGTCTGTGTGGCAACATCACACATCAAGCCTGGATCCAGGAAAGAGACCGTCTGTACTGGGTCTAAATACAAACAACCAAAACATCACGCTCTCCATGATGCACACTCATTACTGCTTAGAGACTTACTTGCACTTGGCTCATAAAGGACTGAAAAATTTTTACTAACATGGTTTATTAAAAGACGGACAGAACTCAACTGTGAATACTGAGGAGAGAGAGAGAGAGAGAGAGAGAGAGAGAGAGAGAGAGAGGTGTGTCTGCATGCTCTGCTGTTTTCTCTCCGTCTCTTCGCTTCTTTATAAAATAATAAACTCCTGTGGCCATGACTGCAGCTCCAGCCACATACAGCAGGGGATGCAGAGGAATGTCTGCCGCCCGAAAGCAACCTAAACTCATTAAATGTTGCATCGTAGCACCGTTAACTCGGTAAACCGGTAACCTCGGTTAAAACAGCCAGTCAGTTATAAAGTTGAAATAAACACTGAATCTCCGTCTTTTTGTCATCACCTTATTACAGCGGCGTCTTCGGTGATGTCACAACGACAGAATGCTCTCCTGAAGATGCACAAATTCCATCCAGAGGTGTCATTAGAAAGGGGCGGGGTCTTGGAGTGTCTTAAGTAGGAACTAAGAGTATTATTTGTGTTAATGTTATCTTGATCTGCTGTCTTTTTTACTTTCACATGGTATCGTTGGTGTTGTGTCATCAGTTAAGTGTGTGCTATTCAATCAGTTGTTGTTTTTTTTCTTGCTGCAAACATATTTTGATGACCTGGACTGAAGGTCCATTTCCATTGTCTGTACCACTTATCCGATCTGTGCCTATCTCAGGTATTGGGCATCAAGACAGGACACACACTGGATGGAGTGCCAACCCATCACAGGGCACGCACACTACGGGCAATTTAGAGACGATGAGGCGAACGTGCTAACCACTAAGCCACCTTGCCGCCTTTATCAAACTCAATTCAATGTAATTTTAGATGTATAGAACTTTTATCAATAGACATAAAGCAGCTTTAAAAATATACAGTTTGACAGAAAACTCTCATGCAGTAAAGTGTGTTTAAAGTAGGTCAGGAGCCCATGTTCTCCATACATTACATGGATTGATTTATTAAATCATGTCATTATTTAAACCATGTTATTTACTGCAAATTCATAGAGTGTAGGTATTTATTTTCTTCTTGTAAAGGTACTGATATTAAATGTATATGTCTGAGCTAAGTAATCTTTGCACAAGATCTATATACACCTCCTGATAGTGCTGGGAAGATGACAATGTTTTAGACATCACAAGAATTACTAAATGTTGGATTCAAAGTAATAATTTGTGGAGACATTTTTATTATTATTATTATTATTATTATTCCTTTTAAAGAAAATATCTTTATGGTGCTCAACACTGGACATGAAAATGTTAAAAAAAGGCTTTCAATTTAAAGTTTATATCCTGATACCTGCAAAGCTATGTGACAATGTCCATCATTTAAAAAACTATACAAACTAACACATGATAAAACGTAAAAACTTCTTATTACAATTAATATAAGTTCCACACTAACAAAATATAATATCCTTTTTTGAGAGATTTACATAATAGAAATGACAAGAAACATTAAAAACTGTTTAAAACATCAAGATCCACCTTAAATCTCAGATAAGCGGTTTATTGTTTGAAATGTAATGAATGATTAGAAATGAAAGCTCTTTAAACAGAAGAGAGACTCCACTCTAGATCGAGTGCCACATCAGCTTCATGAAGAAAAAACAGTATGAAGTGAAACTCCAGTGATTTAAATGAGGAAATGTTCCTGATGTCTTTACTGAAGAGTTGTTTTAGGCCAGTGATTTGTGTTTGATTCTTTAATGTTTGCATATTATAAATGTGTATCTTTACACATAATTTATTGTAAATATGCCACTTATGCACTTCTGGTTAGATGCTAACTGCCTTTCATTGGCTTTGTACATGTACTGACTTTTACATGTCAATAAAGTTGAATGTAACCTGA
The DNA here is from genome assembly GCA_033459395.1 of Hemibagrus guttatus. Taxonomy (NCBI): domain Eukaryota; kingdom Metazoa; phylum Chordata; class Actinopteri; order Siluriformes; family Bagridae; genus Hemibagrus; species Hemibagrus guttatus. The sequence continues at coordinate 10,827,954 of JAUCMX010000028.1, forward strand.
GTAAATTCATTAATATTTATTGTAAGTGCAAAAAGTTAATTGAATAAACATAAATAATTAGTTTATCAATAAACAGTTTGAAAGTTAAAATTAATTGGTCAGCAATGAGTGTTGTAATGAGGTCATGTGATATTACCCTTATTTGATTTAATGTAACTGTCATTTAAAGTAGATTCATATTTTTGAAATGATTTATGTTTAAATACTTTAAATATGCCGGTAAAATAATTTTGCATAAGGTATATGTTATCTTGTAAGTTTTTTTTTTATGTACCGGACACATACAAGGTCAAAGGGCATGCTTGGTGAGAGGTGTGAGGTAGAGTGAGCGAGCTTGCAATTGTCACTGTATGACCTGTGCTTTGACAACTATCACACATCTAGTTAGGTGTTCAACCCAAACACTCAGTTTAACGTTAGTTTCTGTTCGTGTTGGAAGATTTTAGAGTGTTGGGTTTTGTGATTATTTGTGATTTATCTTTTGAAACTGACCTGAATTGAGTGTTAAGTGTTTCTGAACATTTGGGTTGAATTGAAAAGGAAACTGGTCAATATTGTGAACACATTCTGAACACAGTAAATAGTTTATATATAGTTTAGATTGTGTTTGTGTTTACTTTATAGTTCAAGAAATTGAATTGTATTCTACACATGGTGTTAAATAATAGTTTAAAGGTGACTAACCTAAATTATTAGGATATGTGACTGAAGTTCATGGTTATGTGTAGCTGAAAAGGGATAAAACATTTTATTTGAAAGTAAATGTTACGGGTAGCAGGGCTGAGGGTGAACCACTAGGGGGCCCGCAGTAGGGGTTGTCATGTCTGTTTGTTTATGTTTTGGCCATGTGTGTGTTTAAGCCCCGCCCTAGCCTAATGTGTGTTCCTGCCCCTGATCACCTGTTCCCAATGTTTCCCTGATTATGTTCTCCATTTATAGTCCTGTCTGTGTCATTATTATTGGCTAGTCCTCGTTTGTATGTAGGCCGATGTGGTGTCGCGGTTTCTGTTCCATGTTCTGTTCATGTCTCGTGTTTGATGTTTAATAAACCCCTTTTTGTTTCACGGAAGCTTCGCGTTGGGTCTGTTATATCCAGCCGGACACCGCCGGTTGTAACAGAAGGACTAGCCTAAACCGAACAGATCCAGCGCGAAGCTTCAGCGAGAAGGTTAGTTTTTTCGTTTCCGGGTTTTATTGTTTTGCTTGGTTTTTCGTTTTGCGCTCCGGTTCGGAGTGGTGTTTTTCGGGGGGGGTTTTGTTGATTCCGCCCCTCTCTCCGCCCGTGGTTAGGGTTAGGAGGAGGGCTTCGGCAGAAAATTTACATTTTTGGAGGATTTTTTTATTTTCCTCGTTCCGTCCATGTTCCCGTGGGGGGCGTCGCCTCACGATGTAGCTTCCGTGAGGGGCGTGCCCCCATTTTTATCCCGCGAAAGAGTTCCGGCCAAGGGCCGGAGTTTCAAGTTTTTGTTTCCGGCTCTCGCTCTGCCTAGGTTCCGGTGGGGTGCGTCACCCCACGATGTAGCTTCCGTGGGGGGCGTTGCCCCAATGCTCGCCAGCAGAGAAGAGTTCCGGCCAGGGCCCCGGACCTTGAACTTTTTTTTTATTGTTTTGTTTGCTCTGACTCTCGCTCCGCCCATGTTCCTGTGGGGGGCGTCGCCCCATGATGTAGCGTCCGTGGGGGCGCTGCCCCACCTGTTGTCAGCGGAGGAGAGTTCCAGCTGCACCTTGCTCCCACCCTCCCGCCCCTTGGGGAGTTCCAGACCCCAGCGAGATGGACATCGTCGCCCCGGAGCCGTCGTTCGTCGGTGGACGTCGCTCGGTGCGAGTGCTCGGCGGTGTACGTCGCTCGGCGCTGCTGCTCGGCGGTGGACGTCGCTCGGCCCTGCGGCTCGGCTGTGGACGTCACTCGGCTCTGCTGCTCGGCTGTGGACGTCGCTCGGCGCCTCCGCTCGGCTGTGGACGTCGCGTTGGACCCTTTGGCCTTGCTGTCAGGTCCTTTGCTCCCCCACTTGTCTCGCTCCTGCTTCTCACTCCCCCCACGTGCCTTGCCTTGATCCTCGTTCCCCCCACTTGCCTCGCCTTGGTCCTCGCTTCCCCCCACTCGCCTTGCTTTTGCTTCTCGCTCCCCCCCCAAGTGCCTCGCCCTGCTCCTCGCTCCCCCCACCGGCCTCTCTACGTTCCTAGCTCCTCCCCAGGACCCATCGCTGGACCGGACTTTTTGGGAGGGGCTAGGGTTTGGCGCGTCGGGAGCCGCGCCTTTGAGAGGGGGGAGATGTTTCGGGTAGCAGGGCTGAGAGTGAACCATTAGGGGGCCCGCAGTAGGGGTTGTCATGTCTGTTTGTTTATGTTTTGGCCATGTGTGTGTTTAAGCCCCGCCCTAGCCTAATGTGTGTTCCTGCCCCTGATCACCTGTTCCCAATGTTTCCCTGATTATGTTCTCCATTTATAGTCCTGTCTGTGTCATTATTATTTGCTAGTCCTCGTTTGTATGTAGGCCGATGTGGTGTCGCGGTTTCTGTTCCATGTTCTGTTCATGTCTCGTGTTTGATGTTTAATAAACCCCTTTTTGTTTCACTGAAGCTTCGCGTTGGGTCTGTTATATCCAGCCGGACACCGCCGGTTGTAACAGTAAATATACAGTATAATCTACAACAATATTGATTTATTAGTTGAATATCAGCTGAACCAATAATCAACATAAACAGAAGACAAGGAAAAAGATTTTAAGTTTAGGAATTTCCTTGAAATGTAAAGAACTCAGGATAACTTCCTCTTTATAGCCAGTAACACTAGGGGCACTACACATATATACATTTATAAAAATTATATAGATGGTTCATTTCACAAAGGACACCAAAATATTAATATTTAACTTAATCTTACTGCTGAAATAAAAGGAAAATGTTAAATCTAAAATCCAATCACTTCTATTGAGTGGGTTTGATGGTTGATCCGAAATTTGAAATTTATAACAAATTAAAAATAGCCTCCTGACACAATTATAGTGACAGATCCAGTGACTCTGAAATGCAATCCATTTAACATTCTAGACTACAATGAATTTATTTCTGTTGTGAGCATAGAGTAGGTCACTGTGGGAGTGGCTTTGAGAGTTGAAATGTTCCTTTTATTTCAGCATTAAGATAAAGTAAAGCACAGGTATCCAGCGTGCTCTCAGGGTCTGTGGCTGACAGGCGTGACACATTTTTCTGACCGACTTCAGAAAACATCTAAAATTTACAAAACACTCTTAAACACAGAGATACATTTTATAATTGTCTTGTAGAGAGCTGATGGTTCAGTCTCATTCTGCTCTCACTGTAACATTAAACTGTCTGTATAAATAACACATAATGCACACGTTAGCTAGCTACATAATTAGCATCATTACTCAGAGAACCCTGATTTTTGAAACCTTAGATTTTACTAAATTTTTAAAAAATATCTCAAAACAATCAAGAAAACTCAAAGACAATTTGAAAACACTCGCATACTCACGTATTGAGTATTAGAGAAGGATAAATGCAGAAAAACACCAACATGGCTGAAAGGTCTGAAAGTTAAAACTCCAAACACGAGGACTCATATGTGTGGACTGATGATGAGGTGGAACTACTGCTTAAGGTTCCACTTGAATACAAAGTGTTCTCCTGAGTCTGATCCTAAACCTGCATCTCAACTCACAGACAATAAAGTGATTCAGATTCTGATCCATTCCAGGAAACTGTTTCCTTGTGAATGACACAGACTTCCACAAAGATGCAGCAGTTCTCTTTAACATGTGAATGAACATGACTTGGGTCTAACACTGGGCTCCAGTCTGCTCCATCATGTAGGACTTAAATTCAGCTGTTGAGATTGAATTGTTCATTAAACTGAATTGTTGAATGTTTTCCATGCAGTAACTTCCTGTGTTCAGCCCACACCCAATGCTGCAGCACCTGAGAGTCAGGAAGTGATCATGTTACTGAGACAGAACAGTTACTGCTTCAGAAAGGTTTGTAATCAAACACACCTCAAACACCTGAATTGTTGTGTTTCACTCACAGTCACTGTTTATTTTGTACTACACACTGTGGAAATGACATGTATACAACATATATACAAACTGGATTAACAGTCACTATAACATCAAATCAATCTACACTGCTGTTACCATGGTTACCATTCAACAGAGGTTAGCAAACAGAAACTTTTTAAAGAAAAAAAAATAAATCAATATCACAACTGTGATTCAATCATGTGTGGATAATAAATGTTCTATAAAAATAAGGAGGTAAAAATTGACTATAAACAGCTGCAACAGCTGGATGTGTATTTGTGTAATCAGTGTGATGATGTGATGATATCTCTGTGTTGTGTGTAGATGCTGAAGGATTTGACTTTGGATTGTAAAATATGTTATTAAAGCCTGAAGTAACTTGTAGCTGAGTGGATAAAAGGATGTGACCAGTCACGGTTATTGTTATGGAACTTCTACATCTGAATATGAATGATTCAGCTCCCAAACTGCTGGAAATGTGGGACGGGTTCTAACTCTTCACCACAACTGATTTATCCTGGACAAGAGGTCTGAGGTGAGACTCCTGTCATACTCCAGACCTGGTGAGTTTATTATAATTAATGCTGAAAGACAGAACAGAATCAAATAAACATCAGCATAAACACACACACACACACACAGAAAATATTATATAGTGAATATTAATCAATACCATACAATCCAGTAGAGTAAAGAGACAGTAAGTCAGTAACTCACCGTAGTGTCTCCAGTGTACAGAGTGGATCCTTCAGTAGATCAGAGAGCAGCTTCACTCCTGATTCTCCTGGATTATTATAGTTCAGATCCAGTTCTCTCAGGTGTGATGAGGTTTGTGTGTGTGTGCGCGTGCTTGTGTGTGTGTGTGTGTGTGTGTGCGTGTGTTTGTGTGTGTGTCTGTACCTCAGAATCTCCAGTGTACAGTGGGGATTCTTCAGTCCAGCAGAGAGCAGCTTCACTCCTGAATCCTGCAGTTTATTCTTACTCAGGTCCAGTTCTCTCAGACTGGAGGAGTTTGAGGTGAGAACTGAGGACAGAGCTCTACAGCTTTCCTCTGTCAGATTACACACACAGACTGGAAGAGAAATGATGAAATATCAGAACACTGATCTCAAACACACACACACAGCCATAATGCAGCTAAAGTTGAAGCTGTAAGAGAAATGTCAGTGTGTTTCTCTCACACACAGAAATCAGAGGACAGGACACCACATCAGGACATTTACAGGAGCAGGGACGTCTTTCTGCACTCCACAATCTCTCAGCTACAATTTATTATAAGACCATTAGCTCATGTACATAACACACACGTGAGAGCGAGCAGCCTACAAACACTACACTCTGATCTGTGTTCAAGTTTCTACAAGCAACACTGCAGATCCAGTGCATTTTATTACAGAAAATAAAGAATTGTAGAGCTGTACACTAGCAGTTAATAACATGCCAATACTAGTCCTACTTTACACTGAGTTATATGTTGAATTTCACAAAGACGGTAAAAAATAAATAAATAAAGAAAGAAATTCATTGTCTACCGCTTATCCGAACTATTCCCGGGTCACGGGGAGCCTGTGCCTATCTCAGTTGTCATTGGGCATCAAGGCAGGATACACCCTGGACAGAGTGCCAACCCATCGCAGGGCACACACACTCACACACTATGGACAATTTAGAGATGCCAATCAACCTACAATGCATGTCTTTGGATTGGGGGAGGAAACCGGAGTACCCGGAGAAAACCCCCGAGGCACGGGGAGAACATGCAAACTCCACACATACGGCGGAGGTGGGAATCAAACCCCCAACCCTGAAGGTGTGAGACAAACGTGCTAACCACTAAGCACCGTGTCCCCCTAAATAAAGGAATTATTGGTTTAATTTAGAAATTATTATACAGTTTTGTTTTTGTTTATTAAAATGGAATTTTATTAGAAAATGTACACTGTGTTGTAAATTATTATGCAGCTGAACATATCAGTAGGATTTCAGTTAAAGAAACATTTCATTTTTAGTTTTTCAGTGAAAGTTTTGGCTTTTTTTCTCCTATCATTTTAGATAACTGGTATAAATCTCAGACAGGTTTGTTAATGAGTTTGTCAGGTGATTTTAATTACATATAAATCTTCTTAATGAGGTTGTTCCACATTATTAAGCAGTTACAGTTTTCATGCAATATGGGGAGGAAGAAAGATCTTTCTGAAGAAGAAAAGAGTGAAATAGTGCAATGTCTTGGAAAAGGCATGAAAATTGATATTTCACAAAAACTAAAGAGAGATCATTGAACTGTGAAAAGATGTGTGCGATTTGGAGCACAGATGAATTCATTCAGATAAAGGTTTATTAAGGAAAGTTTCTGTCAGGTAAATTAATAGTATTAAAAGAGCGGCTATAAAAAAAGCCACTGTTGAGCTGCACACAGATTTCTGAAGCTGCTGCTGTCTCTGGAGTCTAAGGAATCTCTCCATGTAGGATCCTCCAGAAGCTTGCAGTTGTACATGAAGCTTTATTTTTGCCTGAATTTTTGAAAAAAAAAAAAATTTTCATGCAGGACAACGCACCATCCCATGCTGCAAAAAACACCACTGACTCCTCGGCTGCTATAGGCACAAAGGAAGATATAGACATATAGGCATATCATGGTGTGGCCACCATCATCCCCTGACCTCAACCCTATTGAGAACTTATGGAGCATCCTTAAAAGCAGGATCTATGAGGGTGAGTGGCAGTATACCTCAAAACAGCAGCTCTGGGAGGCAATACTGACATCCTCAAATGAAATACAGAAACTATACAAGAACTTACAGGTTCAATGGATGAGACAGTTGTTAAAGTGATATCAAAGAAAGGCTCATATATTAACATGTAACCTGATCTGGAAATATGATTGTTGATTTCATTTTCTGAAAAGTGATCTGTTCATGTATGAAATAGATCAGATTTCTGTTTTAAATGAATTATGACCTATTATGTTCACACTGCATTGTGCATAATCATTTGGAACAGTGCATTTTGAGTTCTTTCCAAAATATTAGAAAAAGATTAGAAAGAGATTAAATATTAGAAAAATATTAGAAATCTAACACAACACTACCCTGGAAGACTAAAGGATCTTAGTCCCCGCTCCAGTACATTTAGTCTCAATGCACTCAAATGAATGTATGTGTTTCTCCTACACTACTGTGTGTTACACTAAAGGATTTGTGTAGGTGGGCTTCAGGTGTTTAGAAGTGACATGGTGACTTCCTGAAGCGTGTAGTGTATGTTGTATAATGCACAGTGTGGAACTAGCTTTGAACAGCACAACCTCCCCAAACCTAGCAAGGTAAGAGAGACACCCCGACTCCAAGGTAGCTGTCAAAATTAAATCATGTCATTTATATTCAACTAAAAGTAACGGTGTTAAACCTGACCAACCGTCACGTACAACCGTCTTTGTGTTCAGTGTCTGTTTTTACCACATCTGCCGTCTTCCCATGCAGAGAACCACACTCAAAAACACTGTCTCCATAATTCACCCACAACAGATGAACAAAACTCACCATCCAAGAAGAAGAATGTGATCAGTCATTAACCGTTTAGCGTCTTTGTCCAGCTCCAAGTAATCAAGCTCCATTACTTTTTAATAACAGCGGTCACGGCACCACACTCACCTGCGGCGGCTTATTCATCCTCTCTTTTTCCCCGCCACAGGCAAAGGAAAAAAACTCATGAAAATAAAAAACTTTAATATAAAAAGTCACATTTAAAAACACATCCTCTACATACAGTTCACTGTTTGAGAAAGAAAATAAACATCACTTATCCGAGTTAGCTGCCTAGCTTATTGCTAGGTTGAAAATGATTAGTACTGGCCCTGACTGACTCACCAGAGTTAAATGATCCGATTCTGCATATTGACTCGTGATTCATGAGTCCGAGGTCTAAATAAACCCGATTCTTATTTGTCTTATGGCTGCTACCGTTCTCATCGACTGATTCAGCTGATTCTCAGAAGACTCGAGGATCCGGCTCGTCGACTGATTCAGCTGATTCTCAGAGGACTCGCGGATCCGGCTCATCAACTGATTCAGCTGATTCTCAGAGGACTCGCGGTTTTCAGTTAGCATTCGTTAGCATACTCAGCACTTTGTAGACTATGTGATGATTTATCCAGTAATATTGTAAGAAATTTTCCATCCAGTAATAATATAATTATATAATTTAATTTAATAATTTAATGTAATTAAATTAATTAGTTACAGCTTGTGTGTGTGTGTGTGTGTGTGTTGTTGTTGCACTGGTATCGTAAGTCTTGATTCTTTTTCATTTACACAGGGACATGTTTACTGACTCAAATGGAATCACTGACTCGATTCATTTCAGTGAGTGACTCGACGAAACCCGAGTCTTTAAAAAGAATCGTTTTTACCACCACTAAAAATGTTAATGGATTTTTTATTAGTGATGAGCTCAGTCCTCGGTAAAGCAGAGTTTGGGAGTAGAGCAGACTGTAGGAGGCTTTTGTTCTTCCTTCGTATTGGGTTCAGTTAAATGAAAAAGGATTTAAATATGCATATATAAATATGTACAAACACATGGCAGACATAAACAAAACACACAATCCCTGCTGAAAGCCCCCTAGTGGTCCTACAGGGAACCTTGCCCACCGTAACACTCAAACTGTTTTAAAGAAAAGAAGCCAAAGTAATGTCAGTAGAAAAGCTCTAACATTTATTATACATCATTATAATGCAATTACTGCATTCAGTGGAGCTGGAGCCTGAGCTGTCCCTCAGCTGTGTCTCTGACTCTGCATCGTTCTGGAAGATCTTCACTATGTCCTCTGTTTCATTTATTATAGAGAGAACTATAGAGCTAAAGATGAGGGTTTCTGTCATGAAGTGCTTTCTCTTCTAGTGTGATTGTGTGTGTACTGTGAGATTGTGCACAGCTGAACAAGTTGTGCCCTGTTTTAGCCCAGTTACAGCTAAAGGAGCCATAAGAGTAGCTCCAGCTCATGAGTCTTCCAACAGGAGTATTAAATGTTAGTGCTTTTTTGAATCGTTTCATTTATCACCAATCATGTAAAGATTTTTGTAAAGTCAGTATGAAATGTTGTGATTGATGTCTATGGCTGTGTGGGCGTGACCGAGAGCTGCTTTGTGAATGGAGGGAGGAGTCTGGGAGAACAAGCAGTAAGCTTCGCACACCTGTGAGTAATTTCGCTAACGATGTGTTTGCTCTCCCAACAGTGAGTGTCAGAGGAGATAAGCAATGTGTGAGATCTCGTCTGCCTTCCCTTTCCTCACATTCGTGACACACACCAGCACAGGGACACTTACAATACCCAGCTCTTGTTGGCAGCTTTGGTTGGGTTTAACTCCAGACAGAGTCTTCTTGATGTCTACTACAGAAACACAGAGTACTTCTTGTGCGGGGTTCTGGGTGGTTTTCCCCACTGCTGTGTTATTCTGTGTTTCTCAAGAACTCATGAAGTGCATTTTGGAGAGAGGTGTCACCATCACACACATGAATGGAACTTTGTAGAAGGAACTTTATAGATAGAGTAATATAGAGACTGTACATGATAGTACTTAAGTTTTGTGTTGATAGCTCAGTGCTAGCTTTGTGAAACACCTATTTCTAATAAAATGCAGGTGTGCAGTGGTACTGAGTCACACTGGGTGAGGTGTTTGATTTGCTCAGGTAAGCACTGTTAGGCAGCAGGGGGTTGAGTAGTCTGACTGCCTCAGAGAAGAGACTGTTGTGTAATCTGCTAGAGGAGACACTGATGCTCCTGTACCTTCTGTCCAATGGCAGGATGTTGAAGAGTCCATGAAGAGGTGATGGGGTTGTTCACAATGCAGGTAGTTTTGCAGATGCAGCCGTTGGTGTACAAGGGTGCATGATGGGTAGAGAGACCCACCGTCTAGATCTCTTCAGCTGGGTCTTGTGCTCTGAGACTGTGCAGTTCCTTTACCACACACTGACACAGCTGCTCAGGATGCTCTCTATCGCCCCGGTGTGGTCGTGCTGCTGAGGATTTAGTCTTTGTGTTTATGTCAGTTTATTTGGAGTAGTGAGTGGGAGGAAGGGGGATGAAACACTTTGTAACAACATAACATTTTACGGTTTTAAAACAACCTTTGTGTGTTGTTTATTGTACAGAGTGTGTAAGTGCTGTTTTTGATGATGATGGGATGAGGCACAGGTGACCAAGTGAGATCGGTAACTTCAGTAAAACCATTGGTAGGGCCAGAAGAACCATGGGAAGGAGCAGGCTCAGGCATGGTTTAAGTGGAAGCATCAGCAGTCCCAGAGATGCTGAGATGATCTAGGAGGCAGGCGAGTTCAGTTGCCATGCACCTCACTGCGTGACAGCATGCCTGACAGCTCCTCAGGGTACAACTGCAGGGCATGAGGGCTCCACGGCCACAGCCACATCCACTTCCCATGTCCATGTTTCTGGCAGATTCGAGAAAGGAAGGCAGGTCAGAAAGGTTGGACAACAAGGTGTGTGTGTATGTCCTTTCTAAATAGATAGGGAGCTAGTAACAGGGTGTGCAGGGGCAAGAAGCTCTAATCACAATAACTTTATATGACAATATGAGTAAACAAAACAAAACAAAATAAAATTCATATACACCATTCAAACATTATCCATGAGCAAGTAATATGCGGATGTCACAAAGAGTGTGTGCAAAGCTAGAGTGTAGTAGGAAAGGCCCTTAGTAGAAAAGGTAACTTAACCATGTAGAAGTAGTGGGGGGGGGGTACTCTACTATGTTGAGTACACTACTATGTTGAGTACACTATTGCCAAATTAAGTGCATGGTTTCTGCAGTGCACATAGGTGGCAGCCGGACACAGCTGTTTAATGAGTGTTTGAACACCTCTCACCTTGCCACTTACGTTCCCAGCTCCATCATATCCCTGTCCCGCCATTTTGCTGGGTTGCAATTTAAATTCTTCTAGCTTGTCCAGCAAGGTTTTTGTTAATGTCTTGCCAGTGGCATCAGCTGTAAAAATGAAGCACAAAATGTTCTTTTTCCACACAGTCACAGAGTCACAGTCTAAACAGTGAACTAATGGGCTGGCAGGACTAACAGTAGGTTGCTGTTGGAGGGTAATGGTTTCAGGACATGAGGTTGAACAGCTGGCAGCTAAATCTGAATGATCCGATGAAATAGGTGATGATTCCCCAGACTCAGGAGAATGCAGTTTCCAGGAAAGGAGAAGCAATATTTGCCTTAATAGTTTTAGGCCTATTCGCAAATGTTCCCAAGTTTAGTTGTTTTAGTGAGCCTTTAATCATTTTGAGCCTGGTTTTAAACATTAACTATTTGGAATGTCGTATATCGTGTCTGGAAAAAGCACCAATTAAACAAAACTAAACTAGCCAATCAGATTTCTTTACACATATCCCCCACTTCAGTCTCTCTTGCTTTCTCTATACAAGAAAAGATTAACAATCAATTAAAAATTAGTTTTAAAAACGCATTAATTACAAATAAAAAAATAAAAATAATAACAATAAAACAGGGAGCAGCTGAAAGAACAGCAACAACTCGTTGTACACATTGCATACAGCCCATACGGCTGCACGTGCCACTGAGCTGAGCACTGTCGTTTTTGTCTGTGCTTTTCTCAAGCACCACAGAGTATGCTGTAAAAACTCAAGCTTTGTCGCACAATTGATCATAAATGTTACTTGATAACTCGTTAAGCTGCTGCTGTGTTTGCCGATAGAGTGAGGTTGTTGAACAAGCTCTTCTTTTTTGTGTATAGAATATCAGTGATTTTTAACATGCAGTCCTTCATAATCTGCCCTTCAGTGAATGGCCTTCCTGCATTAGTGATCGATTCAGTCACCACAAAACATGCTTTATCTGCAGCATCAGCGTCGTTTTTGGCTTTATGGAAAAAGATTTGCTGGGACATTAGCTGATATTTCTCATACTGTTCTCTGTGTTGAGAAATGACGTGTTAGATTATATTCCTTTAGAACAGCGGTTTTTGCTTTCTCTCAGAAAGGTAGCATTTCCATTAAACTCCACAAAATACACTGTAATGTTCATCTTCCTTTAAACTGTTTGTGTGCATCATCTACATTCATTTGGAAAGTGTTAGTTATTTGAATACGAATTGAATATGTTAATGATAGTCATAAATATGTTGATAGTCAAGATGCAGGGCTTAAATCAACCCAAAAACAAGACACATGGCCTGAGGCAGGTTGTCCAAATTGCCCATTACAACATTATCCTCCAGGATGATTCCCACAGAGGATGTATGGAGCTGGAAGGTCAGGGGATGCTAGGCCACATCTTCACTTTCTTTGCTTAGGATTCCAACTGGCACATGTTGGTATGAGTCCTCATAGAATCCTCAGCCGAATCCTGGAAATGAAAATGGAAATTATGAAAACAAATTTTAGCTGTCTAATATGCTTCAGGATATTAGTCAGTTAATGATGTAAATAATGTGCACAAAAACCTGTATATTAAATATTAAATTAAAATGTTTATGTTTGACATTGTTCTCTGTTTTGCTCAACAGTCCTGAAGTAACCTCAAAATGATATGATAAAATGAATGACAAACTTCAATTCATGAGCCTTGGTTTGTTGAAGATCATTTAATATCTGCCCTGTGAGACCTCTCTTTGGCCTGAAGATCTGAATGAATTGTGGACAGTGACGATCAAGTGAGCCATAAAACTCCTGCTTAAGGTTCTTCCCAACCACCTGGTTGAATTCTTGGTACACATAAAACAGTATACAAAATTATTTGTTAACAGGAAATTCTGATGTGTTACATTCATTTTGTTACACAAGATATGAAAATATGTATTTTACATTACCTGACTTTCTAAAAATAGTTCTGGCCAACACTGAAGCATCTGGCTTATAGGAGGTTTGTTGATTACAACTTCTTTTCTTCTGAAAGGTAGAGTCAGGTCCATCCTCTGACTGATAAAGACTGCATAAGGGTTTTTTTTTCTTCATTTCATCCACCGAATCCTGTCTGTATATTTCAAGGCTAGAGGCATCTTGCCCATCTGGAACATCAGGCAGATAATTAGACTTCTCCTTTTCTTGGTTTCTTAATGTTTTTGTTAGGTTCTTCAGAACTGGCAGGATATCTCCCTCTTTTCCCCCACATTAACCATAACGTCTATGTCTTCAAGGCTCCTCATTTTTGACCTGTAATTGCCCATTTTGTCTTTTAATCTGTTTGTCCACCCACAGTATCCAGAAGGTGATCCTGGTTCTTGAAGGCATGAATGAGCCGCCACTAATCGCTTAGCAGCATCACGTGGATCAGAAGAAGTTGGGTAAGCTTTGAAGGAGTAAATGTCCTCTGCCAGCTTCTGAAGAATGCCATGTTTCAACTCCTTTGTCACTTTTAAGTGCGTTCCATCCCTCATGTAAATTAAATTTGCTTGACGCAACCTAAACTCTACGTCAACAGAAAATTTTGGAATCACATAGACTTCAGGCCATGCCATTTTATTTTCCTGGGGTGATGTGGAGATTATTACTGTATCTGATGTGCTTGAAGTATCACTAATATTTTAAATATCAATAATTTGACTTGATGCCTGAGTTTCACTTGATGACAGTGGAATCAGTTGGATCAGTGGAATGATTTTGACAGTTGGTTTCTGAGGGAGCTCTGACAAATCAGTCACATTGCAAAGTTCATTGTTAAACTCTGGATCTCTAAACTGCAAAGTAAAGTATTTTTGAGGGAACTGATCAAATCTTCCACAGCATGACCTTGATGTCATTCTGATTTTTCTAATATCTGCTTCCATCAAAATAACTCTTAAAACCATAGGAGAATCTATATGAGGAGAAAGAACAAAAGATAAATTATTTAGCAAAGAATAAAATGCTTTAATGCCACCATCGGTTTACTCTGCACACAGTACACTGATAATGGAAGAATATCATTCAGGTCTTCATGTTGAAGCACACAAAAAAGATGGTGTGTCTGGGCAGCATAATTCATATGACCGAAGGTTCAGAATTCCATGATTTCAAGACTGCACACAAACAGTACTTTTGTGTGTACAGCAACAATGTGAGTGATCTGTTTACAATCAGGTAGCCCTGAACAAGATCCAGCTGAAAGTATCATGTCTGCCTTATATTCAATTTCATTAATGCAGACAGATGATGCAAGAAGCAGTGCATGTGTTTGCAAAATTTTCTGACTAATTGCTTTTGAATGTTCTCTGGGAATGTGGCAACTAACACTGATGTGACGGTCATTTCCACAGCTTGCTTAAAAAAGCACTGCAGTCTAGCTAATGGCTAAGAGCCTTCTGGTGTTTTACTGCAAGTGCCATGGCAACATTCTTGAAGTTCTGGGCATCGGGTATAACCTTCATGAAAAACTTGTTTTCCTTCAAAACACATTGTCCAGACTTGAGTAAGTGGAGCATAAGTATTTCTCATGTGTCATCACCACTTGAAATGTAATGGCCAATAAGAAGAGGCAGAAGCCTAATTAGTCACCAGTTCTCATGGCCATTTCCCCCAAGTGTGCCCTTCGAGAAGAAGCTCTTTGAAAAATTCCGAGGCTTATAAGTTTTATCCGAGAATTTGTAAGAAAATGTTTTTATAGCTCTATTTAAGACATCTAAAGTGAGATATTTTTTTGCCAGCAGGTCTTTGATGCACAATGACAACTCCATTGGGACTATTCTCTCAAAAACATCATGCAAAATGTTAGGGGGAAAACCTCCATTGACACTGAAATGCTCCAAGTTTGCTGTAAGTGGGCATTGTCCTCTCACCCCTGTTTTCCTACCAACATTTGGATCTTGCAAAGTTTGTAGCACCTGCATGTTGTGTGCACCTTTCTCTCTGAGTTGAAATGAACCATCATGTACCTGTAGGTGTTGTGGATCACACCTGGATGCCATGCAAAATCTGCAGAATTTTTCCATTTTAAAGCCCTCATAAAATCCTGCAAGAGAGGGGGCACCACGGTTATCCGCTGCCATAAAGAGCACGGTCCCTTTCACACTTTTACCAAGCCGCTCAACGTAGACCCCATGCTGTTCAAGAGAGGTTAAATCACAAGAAGTGGGTACAGTATTTTTTCATAACCACACTCTAACAGTTTCAGTGTTGCACAGGAGAGCAAGCTGAATATTGCGTAGTGTTGCTCTGTATTTCCCCTTGTAAATTTGCAAAAACCCAATATACTGCACACATCTTATTTTTCCCTTTTAGATGTTCCTAGAGGATTAGCCACTTCAAAATCATCTATATACAGACCCAAAGCTATTCTGAATTCATCACAATTAAGAATGGATTATGTTCTTGCTGTGACATGGCCTTATCCAAAATATCTTTGTTGTCCAAGATTTTTTTGTAACATCTGAAAGATGTTATGCTACAGTTTTCATTCTTTTCTCAACTACATACTCTATGGGCATTAAAAGCGGAAAGTTGCACATGACATATGATGCACTCCATTTGCCGGTTGCTAGACACAAAATTTTTTTTCCACACAATTTTGAAAAGATATTTTTTCCCTGTCTCCTCTTTTACACCTGTATTTCCTAAGTGTTTTTGTAGAACAGCCTTAACATTTGTGAGCAAAAGTGGCTTGGACAACTGAACTATTTGGCAAAGTTGTTGAATTACCTCTTGAACAGAGGTCTCTGGTATATGAAGAATGGTTTGCTTTTTTTTTTTTTATTTAAAAGAGTTTCTAAATTATGCTGTAATTGTTGTAATAAATCTTGACATTGCATCTCACTGGGTTCTGCACTGACATCATCCTGATCTAACTCCTCTGAAATCATCTCCTGCTGGGAACATGCTGGGAGTATCAATAATGCTGTCATCATTTATCATTATCATTATTCCCTATTCTTACTATCAATTCTGGTTTAAAACGTGGCTTCATTATGATCTTTGTGATGCTTAGATTTATGGGCACTAAAAGTAGAATAAACACTGCTTTCAAAGCTATAGCCTCGAAAGGGACATTGATGTCGACGGCAAAGGTGGGCAAAATATTCAGTATCCTGACATGGTTCAAGAAAATCACTCCTGGTGCAGACATGGATAAAGCTGTCTTCTTGTATAACTCCCATGTTTAAGTCGTAACGCTTTAAAAGCTGTCCCCTCTTGTCACAAGCAAATTCACAGTACTTACATTTCCACATCTTCATGTACAGGTGCATCTCAAGAAATTAGAATTTTGGGGGAAAAGTTCATTTATTTCAGTAATTCAACTCAAATTGTGAAACTCGTGTATTAAATAAATTCAATGCATTGGTTCTTTTAATTGTGATGATTTTGGCTCACATTTAACAAAAACCCAATCAAGCTAATCAACTCAAAACACGTGCAAAGGTTTCCTGAGCTTTCAAAATGGTCTCTCAGTTTGGTTCACTAGGCTACACAATCATGGGGAAGACTGCTGATCTGACAGTTGTCCAGAAGACAATCATTGACACCCTTCACAAGGAGGGTAAGCCACAAACATTCATTGCCAAAGAAGCTGGCTGTTCACAGAGTGCTATATCCAAGCATGTTAACAGAAAGTTGAGTGGAAGGAAAAAGTGTGGAAGAAAAAGATGCACAACCAACCGAGAGAACCGCAGCCTTATGAGGATTGTCAAGAAAAATCGATTCAAGAATTTGAGTGAACTTCACAAGGAATGGACTGAGGCTGGGGTCAAGGCATCAAGAGCCACCACACACAGACGTGTCAAATAATTTGGCTACAGTTGTCATATTCCTCTTGTTAAGCCACTCCTGAACCACAGACAATGTCAGAGGTGTCTTACCTGGGCTAAGGAGAAGAAGAACTGGCTGTTGCCCAGTGGTCCAAAGTCCTCTTTTCAGATGAGAGCAAGTTTTGTATTTCATTTGGAAACCAAGTCCTAGAGTCTGGAGGAAGGGTGGAGAAGCTCATAGCCCAAGTTGCTTGAAGTCCAGTGTTAAGTTTCCACAGTCTGTGATGATTTGGGGTGCAATGTCATCTGCTGGTGTTGGTCCTTTGTGTTTTTTGAAAACCAAAGTCACTGCACCCATTTCCCAAAGAAATTTTGGAGCACTTCATGCTTTTTCTGCTGACCAGCTTTTTGAAGATGCTAATTTCATTTTCCAGCAGGATTTGGCACCTGCTCATACTGCCAAAAGCACAAAAAGTTGGTTAAATGACCATGGTGTTGTTGTGCTTCATTGGCCAGCAAACTCACCAGACCTGAACCCCATGGAAAATCTAGGGGGTATTGTCAAGGGGAAAAATGAGAAACAAGAGACCAAAAAATGCAGATGAGCTAAAGGGCCACTGTCAAAGAAACCTGGGTTTCCCATACTACCTCAGCAGTCCCACAAACTGATCACCTCCATGCCACGCCAATTTGAGGCAGTAATTAAAGCAAAATTGGTACGGTGACTTATTGGTTTAGTGGTTAGCACGTTTGCCTTACACTTCGGGGGTTGGGGGTTTGATTCCTGCCTCTGCCGTGTGTGTGGAGTTTGCATGTTCTCCCCATGCCTCGGGGGTTTCCTTCCTTCTGGTTTCCTCCCCCGGTCCAAAGACATGCATTGTATGTTCTTTGGGCATCTCTAAATTGTCTGTAGTGTATGATTGCGTGAATGAGAGTGTGTGTGCCCTGCG
Source organism: Hemibagrus guttatus (assembly GCA_033459395.1). Lineage (NCBI taxonomy): Eukaryota > Metazoa > Chordata > Actinopteri > Siluriformes > Bagridae > Hemibagrus > Hemibagrus guttatus. The sequence continues at coordinate 10,845,630 of JAUCMX010000028.1, forward strand.
ATGGGTTGGCACTCTGTCCAGAGAGTATCCTGCCTTGATGCCCAATGATGCCTGAGATAGGTACAGGCTCCCCGTGACCCAAGTATAGATCGGATAAGCGGTAGACAATGACTGAATGAATTTTCTTGGAATCAGCAAAGTATAAAACATTTAAATTATATTAAATTAAACACAAAGCAAACCATTTTTTAAACATATTACATTACAGTAAAGTTATCAAGCATAACATGGTAGAACAGACCTTGTGTTGAAATATATTCAATAACTAGCCTGGTTAACACCACATGGATGAACCTGGTTGCATTTTTTAGATTTTACTTGGGATATTATCTGTCACATGCATGTAAAAGATCAATTTTTTTATGCAAGCTAGTTTTTTTAAATACTCACTAAAGCAATGTGAAATCTTATGAAATATTTATTAAGTTGTGCTGCATTTGATCGGCTATATGGCTATACTTCTGTCCTATATTGAAAAAAAAAAAAAAATAAAAAGGTTTTATTAAAGCAGTGACTGTTACTGTTTTATATTAAGTCCAGAGAGAGAGAAAGAGCTGTTTATTCATATTATAACAATGGCTTCTTGTCAGAGTAAAAAAAACTGTCAACTCAAAAAAAACCTCTTTAAATTAGAATTTATTCCTAGACTCTTTATTTCTGTCTGTGAGCTAGAGATAGATTAACATTTTTTATGGAGATGCATGCCACAGCAGAAGGATTTTTGATTATTAGATGTAAGCATTGTAAAGTGATGCTATAAATGTAATTAAATCACATTTGTTCCACAATTTGCTGAACGTAGTTTAAAACAAATAAGTACAGATCTCGTCCAAAGTCTCGGGATGCGGAGTTTGGCTCAATGGCTGTCCTGAACTGTACCTGTGACCACAGCATTCACTCAGTCTCTGTAAGCACAACCCCAGCACTCTGCTCCTCTAGGGAGAAAGAAATGTCATACACACCTGCACAAAACAACGGGAACATTTAAGAACCATTTTAAACATATGACACCTGATTCAGTGGACAATTAACGCATCTAACTAACGTATACATTGATATCGTTTACATGTAGTTGTGCGGAACGCCCATCTTCTCACTTGATCAAGATGGTTCAAACACTAACTGGCAGAGTCGCACGTCAGTGACGTCACTTTACTGACTGGCTAGAGACAGGCAGTAGGTTGAGAAGCAGTGGACCAATGGAGATTTTTATCCCGCCCCCTAATCTGCATAAAACTCTATGTGTATTTTTGGAATAGCAACCTTGTGATTCATGTGTTGTTTTTTTTTACGAGTACGATTTTTTTTTACGGTACGATACTTATGGTGGTGATTGCATTTGAGGGGCATCACAGACAATACATTTAATCTTTATTTTTTTTCCCCTCCAAATTGTCAAGGAGTTGCTGGATGTCTTTTATGGCTTCCTCAACAAAATCTAAACTTGTTGGTTTGGAAGGACTAAGTGTCCATGTCACAGGAAAGACTCTAATGGGTGTAAGATGAATAGCACAGAGGAGGGGCCCAAAAAGATATGCCCTGCTGCTTTTGAACACTGGCAGTCCATCAATTTTAAAATGAAATCTCCAGTGTTTTTTCTGTTATCTCCCTTGTGTAATGGTGCAGCTGCTCACTAAGGCTCTCTCTTATGTTAAAATGTACACACTCCATCCCTGACTTCATACATGTTTTGATGTGTCTAGGAGTTTGCAGCAAGGTTCTTGCTTTTGAAGGCGAATCTGGATGTCCATATTTTTTAAGTCCCCTCAAGAGGTCATCAATGGCATTATTCAATTCAATTCAATTCGTTTTATTTGTATAGTGCTTTTAAAAAAAAGCATTGTCTCAAATCAGCTTTACAGAACATAAGAAACAACAAACATACAGACAGTTCTAGTTATGTGTGATGAGGTGTTTTGTAGCCCACTCCTGTAGAAATATTGTAACTGAGGCTGGAGACTTTTCATCAATATCTTCAGGCCCTGAACTACAGTTTTTCTCACTGCCCCCATTATTCTCACACTCTGTCCTGGACTGCAGTTTTCTTCACTGCCTCCAGTCTCAACACTCTCAAAAGCACTCTGGATGTCTCTGTAATTGTAATTTCTTTCATCCATGTTGACTGGACCTTGGATTTTTGAGATGTTTTTAAAAAATTTTGATTGCATTTGTTGAAATTTTTCAGAAAAATGTACTCAGTTTCATAAATCTAATTCTAATCTACTTTAATCATTAAATCAAAAGTTAATGTTTAATCCTTAAATTTATTAAATTTAAAGATAAATCAAATCTGAGACTATTTTAATCCATAATCCACAGTCCAGAGTTCATTTTAATCTTTACTTATTTTGATTTACATTTATTAATCACGCTTATTTTAATCTGTGCTTAAGCAATAAGTAACAGTTATCAGATGTAGCAAGAGTTAACCATATAACTGGGAGTAGTTTAAAATAGTATATCTAATGACCACGTCTAATGTCCATGTTTCTAGCATATTGTAGATTATTGGAGACTGGTGTTATTCCAGTCAAAAGAGCAAAAGGTGTCAAAACCTTTTCCCACCCAAATGTAAGTGGCTACACATAATTCACACAGCCACTAATGTTTATTTACTCTGATCTGATTTAATTTGCTTTCTTGATTACGCATAATCATAAAAGCTCTAAAATGAAAAGTAAACTAATAGATGCCTTTTCGTATTTCTCTTGTTTTTAGATCAGCTTTTCCCCTAAAACATATCCTCAAGACAAAAGGTTAGTAGGTATACGAATATATATATATATATATATAAATAAAATTCAGATATCATTCAAAACTCCAAAATAGTTTGAAAGCAATAAAAAATATTTCTATATTTCTCTCTCTTCCCCATAGACCAACGGGAACAGGAAATGCCTAGATCTCCTGATTTATTCTGTAGGTGAATGGAAAAAAATGTAAAGTTAATAAGCTTTTTTAATATTTATTTGTACCTACAGCTGTATATCCTTTTTTTTGCAGCAAAGTCATTATCAAAATCTTCAGTGACAAATGTGTCACCCCCATCAATGTCTGTAACATAGTTTCATTGTTACATTCAATAAAATGTATGTAGTATTTTGAAACGTAAGTATTTTGATTTTTATCCACAGCTGTGTCAGATCTCCTCTTGAATGAACCGCAGGCACAGACCTCATCAGAGGAAGCCACCAAGAGTAAGCTACAACAGCAGCTCTTTGACACAAAGATGCATGCATATTTAAGGAACTGAATCCATTTTTCATTTGTTTCTAAAAAGGGTTTTCACAAAAGTTGCAGGAGCTTATCCTCTGTATGCAACACAGAATACTGGCTGCTGTGGCTGTGCTAGGTGGAGAGGCAGAGGAGGAAACTTTAGAAAATGGGCCATGTAAAACTCTGGAAGAATTTCAATAATTTGAAAAAAAAATTAGAAATGAACGAGAAAAGAAGATGGTAATAAATATAGTACTATATTATTTACTGTACATTTATATAAGATTTCAGTAATTATTCACAATTACATTGCATTTACAGACATTTTTATCCAAAGCAGATAATTTTATCCAAAAACAAATAAAATGCGCTCTCATCTATTACATCAAAATACACATATATGTACACACACCTGTGATACTAATTATAGGACACAGTTTAGTTTAACATGTCCCTATGGTCAAGTTATTTTCTAGGGGTACCATCATTTTTGTCCAGACCAATTTTATTAGTTTGTTTTTTTATGCTTTTGTTGAACCACAATTCAAAAGCAATGTCTGATTTTCATTAGTTAATTTTCAGTAAATTTTGATGTATTATTACTTTTGTCAGTGACCAGTGGGGGTGTTTCTGTCTTTAATAGAAGGGTATCAATTTTGTCCACATGCACATATATTTATTTGTTTACATTTTTTTAGATGAACTACCTACACCCCCTTTGGCGGAGCAAATCCAGGGGGGGCTGTGCCCAAAATGTTGTGTAAAGTGGCCAAAAAGAAGTGCTGAGTGCATACAGCCTGAAAGGGAGAAAAATAAACTTGCCTTCCAAGACCTCAGGATTTGCCTTATTGTGATCGGTGAGCTTTGTTCTAAAGGGCATTTTTTTAATTAAAAATGGTTATAAAAGATAACTGTGTTGCATATTACATTGTAGAATAAAATTTATTGATACTTTTTATGTTCTAAACAACTGATTAATTCTGTAGCTCAAATCTAACTAAAATTCTTTAACCTAAATTTATATACAATTTACAAGTTACTCTGCAGAGAATAACAGTGATTATTTCATTCTATTTCTAGGAGCAACACAGAAAAAATTTTAAGACACTAAAAGGGGACTGAGGTGGAAGATTTTATTTCATTTGGGCCCTGAAATTTGCACCACATAGGAATTTAAATTGGTAAACACACTGTATTAGAATATTTTTTTTCTGAGTATCAACTATGAGTACTCGATGTAGAAGTGTTTGTATCTTACATTCCCTTTTCCATAGCAACATCTAGTGGTAAATAAATGCTGAAAGATACTATATTAAAAATAATTTAAAGAACAGCAGTCTATTACGGTGAATAGTTTAAAGAAATATGAAGTTTTTATTTTTTTTATTATTATTAAAACTACAAAAACATCTTCAGATAATTAGCAATCAATAGACCTACATTTAACATCCAGTTACTGTTTTTGCATATCGCATGTCATTTTGAAATTTTACAACCAGATATAGTTCATAAACAGGTTGAACAAATAAACTAAATGGTTTGTTTATTTACACCCCAAAAGCAGTGATAAATGATAATTAAATGAATTTACATACATTGTTATTAATTGATTGTTAAATTACTAAATTAAAGGAAGATCATTCTGTTTAGGGATGAAAACAAAAATTTAGGGATGTCTCTTTGTAAACCAGCAGATTTTAAAGAAAGACAAGAGCTTTTTAAAGTTTTCCACTTACTTGGAAAAAATTTTAAAATGATTTTTAGAAAATTTTTTTAAATGATGTAATCTAGCCATGGGGCTCACAGACCAGTGACTTCTGTGCCGGTCCCAAGCCCGGATAAATAGAGAGGGTTGCATCAGGAAGGGCATCCGGCGTAAATCATTGGCAAATTTAACCATGCGAATCGTCAGTACTCTGAATTTCACACCGGATCGGTCGAGGCCCGGGTTAACAACCACCGCCATCGGCGCCGTTGACCTACAGGGCGCCGGTGGAAATTGGGCTACTGTTGGTCGAAGAAGTAGAGGAGGGAGGAGAGTGCACAGACAGAGAGAGAAGAGGAAAGGTAAGAGTGTAGGACTGAGAATAGGAACTCTGAATGTTGGTACTATGACAGGGAAAGGTAGAGAGCTGGATGATTGATGGAGAGAAGGAAGGTGGAGGTACTGTGTGTACAGGAGACCAGGTGGAAAGGGGAGCAAGGCTCGTAGTATAGGAGCAGGATTCAAGTTATTTTATTATGGTGTGGATAGTAAGAGAAATGGGGGAGGTGTGGTCCTGAAGGAGGAGTTTGTGAGGAATGTTCTGGAGGTGAAGAGAGTGTCAGACAGGGTGATGAGTCTGAAGTTAGAGATTGAAGGGGTGATGTTGAATGTTGTTAGAGGTTATGTCCCACAGGTAGGTTGTGAGTTAGAGGAGAAAGAGACATTCTGGAGTGAATTAGATGAGGTGATGGAGAGTATTCCCCCGGGTGAGAGAGTGGTGATAGGAGAGGATTTTAATGGACATGTTGGTGAGGGGAACAGAGGTGATGAGGAGGTGATGGGCAAGTTTGGAGTTAAGGAAAGGAACCTAGAAGGACAGATGGTAGTGGAATTTGCTAAGAAGATGGACGTGGCTGTGGTTAACACTTATTTTCAGAAGAGGGAGGAGCATAGAGTGACTTACAAGAGTGGAGGTAGGAGAACACAGGTAGACTACATCCTATGTAGAAGAGGCAATCTGAAAGAGATTAGTGACTGTAAAGTGGTAGTGGGAGAGTGTGTAGCCAGACAGCATAGGATGGTGGTGTGTAGGATGACTTTGATGGTCTGTAAGATGAAGAGGTCAAAGATAGAGACAGAGAAGAAACCCCAAATGGTGGGAAACTGAAAAAGGAGGAATGTTGTGAGGAATTTAGACAGAAGTCGAGGCAGGCTCTGGGTGGTCAGGTAGTGCTGCCAGATGACTGAGAAAATACAGCAGAAATGATCAGGGAGACAGGGAGAAAGGTGCTGGGTGTGTCATCTGTAAGGAAGAAAGAAGATAAGGAGACTTGGTGGTGGAATGAGGGAAATTCAGGATAGTATCCAGAGGAGTGCTTTAAGTACTTGGGGTCAACAGTCCAGAGTAATGGAGAGTGTGGGAAAGAGGTAAAGAAGTGAGTGCTGGCAGGTTGGGAAAGGGTGGAGAAAGGTGTCGGGAGTTCTATGTGATAGGAAAATATCAGCGAGAATCAAGGGGGAAAGGGGTACAGGACAGTGGTGACACCGGCCATGCTGTATGGTTTAGAGACAGTGTCACTGAGGAAGAGACAGGAGCCAGAGCTAGAGGTAGCATAGCTGAAGATGTTGAGGTTCTCTTTGGGGGTGACAAGGTTGGACAGGATTAGGAACGAGTACATCAGAGGGACAGCTCATGTTGGACGTTTGGGGGGCAAAGTTAGGGAGACCAGATTAAGATGGTTTGGTCATTTTCAGAGGAGGGAGAGAGAGTATATTGGTAGGAGAATGTTGGACATGGAGCTGAAGAAGAAGATTTTTAAAATGATGTAGATTTCATTGACATTGCGCAGATGCGGCCGTGCTTCATGATAGTAAAGGGTTAGATAGTACAGGTTTATTTATTTAATTGTTCATCTAAATCTTATCTAAAGTTCATGTGACTTATTTCATTATCAAATTTGCAGATGACTGTGTTCGAAGACATTAACTATTAAATGTTTTTGTTATAAATTATTATTGTAATACATATATTTTATTTAATGTATAAAATTATACTCTTTTGACTGTATAAGATTCTTTTCTTGTCATTTTTCGTGTAAACAATTAAAACAAGTGATCAATAAAACTTGGATTGTGCGGTGCTTAATTATTTTGACTGATTCTTTTATTTATGATTTATAATATTTCAATGTATGAATATGTAAAATAAATAACGAGGTGAGGTTGAGAGAACATTATGCGAACGGTCAGGGACGTTCGGAGAATGTTAGGGAAATGTTAGGGGAACGTTCTGCAAACATGAAAACAAACGTTCTATTTCCATTAAGAAAACTTTCCTGGCTAAAAATGTAAAAAATGTTACCAAAAAAAAAAAAAAAAAAAGTACATTCTGGAAACCAAAAATTGTTTGCTGGGAATAGTCCTTGTACTGCAACAGGTACTCTGCAGATCACCTCACCACTAGAGCAAAATAAAAACCTAACACTGCCCGTAACCCTAGCCCACTTCACATGTAAAAAGCTATTACTACAATATCTCTCAGTCCACCCCAAGCCAGTGTCTCAAAACACAAAAAGCAGAAAAGAAATACAATGTCTATAAGCTAAGATATTTGGGAATGAATTTCTCTCACAGTCTATTTATCAACTTTAAGCAATGTCAAATAAGCTCAGGTCTTCATCCATCAACCTGCCTTGAGTGGATCAAATACTAAAAACGGTACTTACAATATTACTAGGCTGCCATGTGCTACACAGTCCTGTTGAAATCCCCCGTTGTACATGTCACAACTCTCCGTCACTGTCGTGCTCACTGCACCTCGACTCACTCGCACTCCTGGTCGCTCGTCTGCTCAGCTCATGGAGTTTTGTCTGTTGTTGACACCACCGCGGCACTCTAGCTCAGCAGTCTGGAACTCTCCTGCTGACATCCTCTCACCCATACACTCCTTTTGGCATCCCCACGTCTCCTTCACCAGACAGGCTCTGTTACTAACGTCGCCACAGCTCTACCGCATGACCCACTTCCGTTGAAGTGGGTCACGCATGACTGAACGTCGTACCGACGAGCTCAATGCTCCAGCTCTCCCCAGTGTGCTCTTAAAGGCCAACAATCTCCATCCCGTCATGACCAGCCTATCACACCGGGGCAGTTAATTATAGTCTTTAAAACAGTTATTGACCCCCAAAACACACAGAAAACAAAACAATCACAATACACAACAATAATATATATGTGTCTTGTTTTTTTGTTTTATATTCATATAAAAAAATTAAACATTGCAGATACTTTGATCCCCTGACACCCCCACAATAAGGGTGTAGATTTAAAAACATGCTGCTATATGATGTATAAAGTTCCTGATGTTTCATATGATCATTGAAAAACCACTGCCTTCCAGCATTCATGCATTCTAGGATCATGCAACAGGCAAGAACAAATTCTGGCTTTACTTTTTTCCACTGCAATCAATGTTTTGTCTTTAATTTGCTATAAAATCTGAAAAATTTTTCACAGAGAAGCTGTCAAAAAAACATGTACCTGCTACAATCGTGACCTACGATTTTCATTTAATTAAAAAAAAAGCATCTAATCATGGTAAATAATTGTATATATATCAGAAATATTTTCTTACCGAATAATTTGATGCAGTATTAGTTAAATAATTGAAAAATTTCCCAGATTCAATAAATGGGTTTATCGCCTATGTCAGAAAGTAGCTACACAAAATGGCATCTCGGCAAAGTAGCTATACAAAATGGCGTCTAGCTAAAGTAGCTATATAAAATGGCGTCTCGGTAAAGTAGCTATATAAAATGGCGTCTCGGTAAAGTAGCTATACAAAATGGCGTCTCGGTAAAGTAGTTATACAAAATGGCGTCTCGGCAAAGCAGCTATACGAAGTGGCGTCTCGCGTCTCTCGCTAATCGAGGCCACCGCGCAGGTTCAACAGACCCGGAAGCGTCGTTTTAGATGTAAATGCGAACTGTAAAAAATGCGTTCGTTTCTAAAAAAATATTTTACATCAAAAGAAAGATCGTAATCTCTATTGTCAGAATATATAACCGTTTCGGCTGTAGCTGGTCGGGAAGCGCACATATTTTGGGCTGAATTTGGGAACTAATTTCTCAGCGTAAGGTGGTCATATGTAAATAAAGTTTGCACCTATAGAAACTGTATTCATCCGCACATTTTGTGAACGTCACCTCATTAATATTCATGAGCCGAAAATAGCTCGCATTTGACCTGAAAACACACGCGCGTCAGGAGAGACACTCGGGAAAGCGCAATACACAGGATGTTGTAAAATAAACACATGGCACTGGTCATTACACGGGCAGACGGTCAACTTAACAAAAAGTCATTTCTAAAAAAATATTTATATCAGATTAAAGGGAAATTTATTACCTTTCTAACCAATGTATTTGCATTGAATTGAACCACGAATAATAATTTGATAGCAATTTTGGTACAGATGTATATAAAATGATGGATTTTCACCCTGATTACTGATGAGCAATAAGCACTGATGGTGGTTGCTCCTCGTTTATTGTGCTAGTGAGGTGTATTACTAAAGTGGAGTCATTATAAAAGTGGAGCTATTTTATGCTGTGCAGCGTGGTAAAAATGGTGAGCAAAAAGTATAGTTGGAATGTTTAACACTAATTATCACTCGTTTATTGTGTTAGTGGAGTGTATTCCTAAACTTACTTTTTCTGAAGCATAACAAGGTGCAGATGGTGAAACGCAGCTTTATAAATGAAGCAAAATCTTAGCTTGTGGTCAAAAGAACATTTGTTAAATTGTTTTTTAATGCTACAAATGATGCTTCAACAATTAAGATCATGTTATTAATCAATACTTTGCAAATATCTAACAAAAATTGAAAAGCTAGCCTAATCGGTTGTTTTGTTTAATACTGTTCTTTTTTTCTCCATCCATATTTCCACGTGACATTGCAAATAATAGTGCATCTGGATCCTAGAACAAAGCATTGGAGGTAACAGGTTTTTTTTTTTATTTCAGACTATTTTTTTTTTTTACAAAATGGAAAGCCTGGTATGTTTGCATTTAGGGGGATTTTATATGATGCAAAGATATATTGTTCTCATTCAGTTTAGATAAAAACTTTTCCCTGAAAATGTCTGTGCTAATGAGACAATTCATACAAAATTCATATAAAATATAAAACTGTGAATTTAAACTTTTCCTAGCAGACTTAAACATTAGATTACAACACGACTGTCTTTGGGCGATACTTTTCACTTCCATGTATTTTTCTTGATTGTTCCAGTTCATTAAAACATTGAAATAATTTCATTGCCACTTGAAAATGCCCCCTGTCCCCTGTGATGTAAAAAAACCTGATCCTTCTCATGTCAACTTTGTGTCTCTCACATTTTCAACAGAGGAAGAATTTTTCCAAACGTGTTCGATGTAGAAGAATTTTATCAATCATGATCTGTAGAAACAATACCAGCATTGAAATTAGCTAGTGTGTCTGTGTGTGTGTACAGGAATGTGGGTGATATGGTCTACATGTAGGACATATTGTAGCTTAGTGTGTCCAGTGTGTGTGCTTGGAATGTAACCATATATGGTAACGTTAACTGGACCTAGGCAGAGTGGCCCCACCGGTTGTATACTTTTGGGGGTCCTAGATATGAAACAGATGTTGGGATGACGTGTAGGAATGCATAGGGAAGCCTATATATTGTGTACAATGAGTTAGAACGGGAGTCGCTCGGGCGACCGGCTCAGGCGTTGTTGCATGATAATAAAAGCCTTATCATCTGGCAACAAAACCCCAGGCGTTGCGTGATTCCTTCAACATCAACATTCAAAGAAACTATTGGTTGTTTTTTAACCAGTGTGATTTCAGGACAAATGTTTATGGCACATTTGCAGCTCACAGAAAGCATATGCCTTATTCTGTCACAGATATAAACTAGTAATCTTCTTCTTCTTCTTCTTTCGGCTTTTCCCTTCAGGGGGGCGCCACAGCGAATCATCTCCTCCACCTATCCCTATCTTCTGCATCCTGAACACTTGCACCCACTAGCTTCATATCCTCATTAATTCCCTCCTATACCTCCTCTTTGCCTCCTGCCTGGCAGCTCCATGTCCAACATTCTCCTACCAATATACTCACTCTCCCTCCTCTGAACATGTCCAAACCATCTTAATCTGGCCTCCCTAACTTTTTCCCCCAAACGTCCAACATGAGCTGTCCCTCTGATGTACTCGTTCCTAATCCTGTCCAATCTTGTCACTCCCTCATACTTGGTATGAGGTTCAAATGCTGAAATGCTGTGTTTGGGTTTATGCCAAACATGCCCTGTTATGGTGTCCAAATAATTCAATTTTAGACTCATCAAACACCATCAACAATCTTCTTTCTGAAGGCCTCAGAGTGCTCTTTGGCTCTCACCATGGTGATACCTCTCACTTCAACAATTAAGAGCAAGCCAAGCTAAATGTCTCAGGTTTAAATAAGGCAAGCCTCCTTCAAAATGCTCTGTAACAATGTTCTAATAATTTGCACCTCTTGTGATACACCTGTAGGTACTTTTATCCATTTTAAGTACAAATAAATGTGGGGGTGTCTTCACTTTTTCCTCATAAGAACTTGGATTGTTTAAAATGTCATTTTACAGATCATTAAAAAAAGACATTTGTTTGGTTTTATTTGTTTGGTTATATTACTTGAATCTTTCAATATTGTTAAACTGAAGATCAAATTCCCATATGTTTAGCTACGTTAAAAAAAACACAGGCTTTCATGGGGTGTCCTAATTTTTTCACCTGACTGTACATTTTGGATGGCATGAGGGTGAGTCAATGATGAGAGAATTTTCATTTTTGGGTGGAGTATGCCTTTCATTTTTCTACAGGATATAAAAGGCATGCACAATCAGGTTCAGATCAGGACTTGGCCATTCAAGAATTCTTCAGTTAGCTTAAAAACTTGTTGCATTAGCAATATGTTCTTTTTAGATCATTGCTTCTGAATTCATTTGCCATCAGCAGTTACACCATTAGTGAAATGAGTGATGAATGCCTTTGTCCTGAAACGTTATGGAGATCTCTGTATATGTGTGCTTTTGTGTGTATCCACCATGAAATGCAGCTTTTTGTTTCATGCACTTTTTAGACCAGTGCTGTGGAAAAACGTAGAGAAGCTCATGATTAGGATAGTCATGTGGACCTGGATGAACTGTATGTTCGTGTCTTACGATTAGTGCAGTGTTACGGTTTTTGGCCCAGCCGGTCTGAGGTCGTCGCTCGGCTCGACTCCGCGTCAGGGGACGTCGCTCGGCCCTCCCGCTCGGCGGTGGACGTCGCTCGGCCCTCCCGCTCGGCGGTGGACGTCGCTCGGCCCTCCCGCTCGGCGGTGGACGTCGCTCGGCCCTCCCGCTCGGCGGTGGACGTCGCTCGGCCCTCCCGCTCGGCGGTGGACGTCGCTCGGCCCTCCCGCTCGGCGGTGGACGTCGCTCGGCCCTCCCGCTCGGCGGTGGACGTCGCTCGGCCCTCCCGCTCGGCGGTGGACGTCGCTCGGCGCTTCTGCTCGGCTGTGGACGTCGCTTGGGACCCTCTGGGGGGTACTGTTACGGGGGCAAGTGCCCCCAATGGACCACTAGGGGGCCTGTGCCCCCAATGGACCACTAGGGGGCCTGTGCCCCCAATGGACCACTAGGGGGCCTGTGCCCCCAATGGACCACTAGGGGGCCTTCAGCAGGGGTTTTGTGTATTTAGTCATGTGTTCGTTTTAGCCACGCCTTTCCCTAATGTGTCCCTGCCTGTGTTCACCTGTTCCTAATGTGTCTCTGATTATGTTCCTTATTTATAGTGGCCGTCTGTCTTAGTTAAGTTGCCAGTCCTCGTCTTTGTGTTGCGTTTTTGTGAATCTGTGTCTTTTTTGTTTAATAAAACCCCTGTCCGCCGTCTAACTCCGCGTTGGGTCTGATTTTATCTACACCTGCACAACCAGCGTGCTTCGTCAGCTCAGCATTTTGTGACAATTGAGTGATAAAAATTATTTACAAAAAAAGGGAAATCCAAAAGGTCTTAAAAATTTTAGACCTATATCAATGTTGAATACAAAATTTAAAATACTAGCAAACAGATTAAAAAAGGTTTGACCAAAAATCATAAAAATGACACAGGCCTATGGGGTACAAGGAAGGGATATAGCAGACATGGTGAAAAGTATAAGAGACACAATTTATTATATGAAGCAGATTTGGATTTCTTACTCAGATGTGTTAACATGCATAAAGTGCAATGGTTTTTTAATGGATTGTTTTCAACCAACAAGGTTGATCAGGCATTACTCAAGGCAGACAGAGAAGTCAAAGGAATACAAATAAAGAGAGGCAATGTATCAGTATGCAGATGATGCGACCTTGTTGGTAGAAGACACCCAGAGTGTAGATAGGGCAATGGAGATCTTAAAAAGATATTGTAAAGGGTCAGGAGCGAATGTAAATGTGGGGAAAAGTGCATGAGGATTGGGAGAGTAGAAGTAGACATTTTAAATTGGGAAGGTGTTTTAAATGGAATTGGAAAAAGGGTGAGATTTTGGCAAGCCAGAGATTTGATGCTAAAGGGGAAAGTCTTAGTTATAAATGTGTTAATGCTGTCAAAAGTCTGGTATGTGTTGGGAGTAACCCCACTGCCCTATGCATACTGCAAAAGAATAAAAGAATTGGTTTTAAAATTTTTATGGGGAAACGGAAGGGCTAAGATTGCGTACATTACATTACTTGGAGACATAAAGGAGGGAGGACTGGGACTTTTAGATCCATTTTTAAGAATGAGAACACTGAGAATTAAAACAGTTCAAAAGTTTCTAGAGAGGAATAATGATGTAATTTGGAAAAGTGTCATGGAATATTACCTGAAGAAATGGAATAAGGGATGTAATGTTTTATGGATGAAAATGAAAAGCTGGATGTTAACAGGCCTGCTGAATGTTTATGTAGAGGTTTTGGAATCATGGGGACAATTGTTAGAAAATGTCCTTATTTTACCTAAAGGACGGGCCCAGCTTTTAGAACAACCAGTGTTTTTAAATTCTAATATTATATGGGAAGGATAGGTCATGTATTATAAAGAATGGTGGGATTGTGATTTGAGACAAATAAAAGATTTATTGTATGAGGTGATAGAGGGTTATTTACCTTTACAGGTGGTTGTGGATGCACTGAGAGAGGTTGGCAAAAGGGTGTGGGGAAGAACGGTAGAAAGACAATATGAGGATTTAAAGAAAGCAATACCAAAGGATTGGATTGAAAGAATTGAAAACTATGAGAGTTGGGAGGAGGATGAATTACCAAGGGCATTTTTTAAAAGGTCAAATGGGGAAAAGGTGAATTTTAATTTATACAAAATATAGAACATTTACAGTGTTTTTAGGTCTAGGACCTTTATGAAACCAGTAGTGTTGAACTACTGGAAAGAAAGATATGACGACTTGAATGAAAATGTGATTTGGGGAAATATATGGAACCAATTTTAGAGGATTTTAATTATTTATTGAGACACAATTGTATGTTATCAGAGATGAGATTACATAAAATAGGAATTCAAAACGAGTGTAAAGCGTGCATAAAAGAAAATGAAAGACTGCTACATCTGTTTTTTTTATTGTGAAAAGATTTTTTTTATTGTGATTTTATAAGTAAAATAAAGGATATTGCAAAATCAGTTTTGGGAGGAAGTATGAGGAGGATCAAAACAAGTGAGAAACAATGTTTTTATTTGCATGTAATGACTGTAATATGTACACGTTTAATTTATGTGTAACAATAGCAAAGTATATAATATGGTTCAGAAGAAAGAGGGTGAAATATGATGGGAAGAATGTTGATGTGTGGGTAATCTTTAAAAACAGAATGGAATATTCTGTGAGACTGTTATGGAATTATTTTGTAATGGAAAACAAAGAGGATGATTTTATAGAAATGATTGTAAGAGGGAATCCAATGCTGGAATTTAAGGAAAATGGTGTAAACTGGTTATGGGGGAAGTATGAATAAGAATGTTATGGAATGTTTAACTGTAATTAGTAATTGAAATTACTGTATATTTTTAAATATTTTATAATAAAATAAAAGAAATTATAAAAGAACACCCGATCTCGTCTGATCTCAGAAGCTTAGCAGAGTTGGGCCTGGTTAGTTTTTGGATGGTAGACCACCTGGGAATACCAGGTGCTGTAAGTTTTTGAATTAAGCCTTCATTAACTTTTGTCTTTGAATTCTCTTAAGACAACATCGTATTACAGAGAAACTGTAGTTAAAGTGTTAAAAAAACAAACAAACAAAACAATTAACATACAAACATAAATAAAAAGGCTTCTTTTCACATAGACTCTTGCTTAAGACCAACAAACAAACAAACATAAAAACCAATAAACAAATATATTTGTTTATTGTTCCTATATGAGGAACATATTTGTTCCTGCCAATCACTACTAATGACTATTCTTTTAAAAAGAAATTATAACCAACATTTCATTAAAAACTGGATGTTTTTGGTGATATTGAGTCTTGTTACATACTGCAGTTAAACCGTAATCCAGGCTAATCTAGCTAATAGCTAGCACCTGCCCGAGTCACCGAAGTGACTATAACGGACTATTTTACGGACTGAGTCCTGAGGTGTAGAAGTGGAGATGATGTGATGGTGGTTTGGTCAGTACCTCAGAAACAACGTTGTCAGTCTGTGTGGCATTATCACACATCAAGCCTGGATCCAGGAAAGAGACCGTCTGTACTGGGTCTAAATACAAACAACCAAAACATCACGCTCTCCATGATACACACTCATTACTGCTTACAGACTTACTTGCACTTGGCTCATAAAGGACTGAAAATTTTTACTAACGTGGATTATTAAAAAACAGACAGAACTCAACTGCGAATACTGAGGAGAGAGAGAGAGAGAGAGATGTCTTACCCTTGGTGAGCGGTGGGTCCGCATGCTCCGCTGTTTTCTCTCCGTCTCTTCGCTTCTTTATAAAATAATAAACTCCTGTGGCCATGACTGCAGCTCCAGCCACATACAGCAGGGGATGCAGAGGAATGTCTGCCACCCAAAAGCAACCTAAACTCATTAAATGTTGCATCGTAGCACCGTTAACTAGGTAAACCGGTAACCTCAGGTTAAAACAGTTGAAATAAACACTGAATCTCCTTCTTTTTGTCATCACCTTATTACAGCGGCACCTTCGGTGACGTCACAACGACAGAACGCTCTCCTGAAGATGCACAAATTCCATCCAGAGGTGTCATTAGAAAGGGGCGTGGTCTTGGAGTGTCTTAAGCAGGAACTAAGAGTATTATTTGTGTTAATGTTATCTTGATCTGCTGTCTTTTTTTACTTTCACATTTTCTTCTTGTAAAGGTACTGATATTAAATGTATATGTCTGAGCTAAGTAATCTTTGCACAAGATCTATATACACCACCTGATAGTGTTGAGACGATGACAATGTTTTAGACATCACAAGAATTACTAAGTGTTGGATTCAAAGTAATAATTTGTGGAGACATTATTATTACTATTATTATTATTATTATTATTATTATTATTATTCCTTTTAAAGAAAATATTTTTATGGTGCTCAACACTGGACATGTAAAAAATGTAAAAAAAAAAGGCTTTCAATTTAAAGTTTATATCCTGATACCTGCAAAGCTATGTGACAATGTCCATCATTTAAAAAACTATACAAACTAACAAATGATAAAACGTAAAAACTTCTTATTACAATTAATATAAGTTCCACACTAACAAAATATATCCTTTTTTGACAGATTTACATAATAGAAATGACAAGAAACATTAAAAACTGTTTAAAACATCAAGATCAACCTTAAATCTCAGATAACCTGTTTATTGTTTGGAATGGTTTGAAATGAAAGCTCTTTAAAAAGAAGAGAGACACCAGTATGAAGTATGAAGTGAAACTCTAGTGATTTATATGAGGAAATATTCCTGATGTCTTTACTGAGGAGTTGTTTTAGGCCAGTGATTTGTTTTCAGTTCTTTAATATGTGCATATTATAATATATATGTGTATCTTTACTCATAATTTATTGTAAATACGCCACTTATGCACTTCTGGTTAGATGCTAACTGCCTTTCATTGGCTTTGTACATGTACTTTGACTTTTACGTCAATAAAGTTGAATGTAACCCGAGTAAATTCATTAATATTTATTGTAAGTGCAAAAAGTTAACATAAATAATTAGTTTAGCAATAAACAGTTTGAAAATTAATTGGCCAGCAATGAGTGTTGTAATGAGGTCATGTGATATTACCCTTATTTGATTCAATGTAACTGTCATTTAAAGTGGATTCATATTTTTAAAATGACATGTTAAAAAGTTTAAATATGCCAGTAAAATTATTATAAATAAGGTATATGTTATCTTGTAAGTTTTTTTTTAATGTACCGGTCACATATAAGGTCAAAGGGCATGCTTGGTGAGAGGTGTGAGGTAGTGTAACGGGGCTCCGCCAGAGGCGGAAGTGTCCGGATCCATATGCCGAGCCGGCGGTAGGGAAAACACAGTATCGTAAATCGGGGACAGGCAATAATTCGGCAACAGGTAATCCAAAATCCAAGCGATAAAGTCCAACAAGGGTAATCCAAAGAGGGAGAAACGAAAACAGTCCAAAGTCCAAAAACCAAACAAACCAACATCAAAGAACAAGCAAAAGAGAATCCAATAAACAATCCACGTCAAGGCCAGAAATCTGTCAGGGTAAACGCTCGGTATAGTCACAAGGAACATTACTTCGCGTCATGCAGGTGGTGCGCACCGTATTTAAATCCCCAGGTAATCCGGAAGTAAACTCAAAATACGGGCGAGGGCTCCCTCTCGCGGTCACCTCTAGTGCGAGTCGTTACAGAGCCCCCCCCTCTAGGAACAACTCCCGAGGTTCTACGCCGAGGGCGCCCCCTCGGGCGCGGAGCAGGTCTCCCCGGATGAGTGCGGTGGAAGTCCTCAATCAGCGACGGGTCGAGGATGTCCCCGGAGTCCACCCACGAGCGCTCCTCGGGGCCGTACCCCTCCCAGTCCACCAGATACTGCAGACGGGACCGGACTCGCCTGGAGTTCAGGAGGGCCCGCACCTGGTACGCCGGAGACCCCTCAATGTCCAGCGGCGGTGGCGGCGCCGCACCGGTCCCCGCCTCCCCGACCGCAGGGTGCGCAGGCTTGAGCAGAGACACGTGGAAGGTCGGGCATATACGATAGGATGCTGGGAGCCGGAGACGGTAAGCCACTGGGTTGACCCGGCGAATGATTTCAAACGGGCCGATGAACTTGGGGCTAAGCTTCTTGCAGGGTAGACGAAGACGGAGATTGCGGGTCGACAGCCAGACTTTCTGTCCCACCTGGTAGGACGGGGGCGGTCGGCGACGACGATCCGCCTGAATCCTCTGCCTCCTCACAGCCCTCTGTAGACGAACATGAGCGCGCTCCCACACCTCTTGGCTCAGACGATACCACTCCTCCACAGCAGGGACGTCGGAAGGCTCCCCGGACCAAGGGAACAATGGTGGTTGGTAGCCCAAGACGCACTGAAATGGCGTTAGTCCTGTGGAGGAGTGAATAAGGGAGTTCTGAGCGTACTCCGCCCACGGCAGGAATTCACTCCACCGATGCTGTTCCCTGCTACAGTAGGACCTGAGGAAGCGTCCAATCTCTTGGTTGAGCCGCTCCGCCTGCCCGTTAGATTGAGGGTGATAACCTGAGCTTAGGCTCACCCCGATGCCCAGATGGCCACACAGCGCCCCCCACACCCAGGAGGTGAACTGCGGGCCCCGATCTGACACAATATCCTCGGGTAGACCGAAGTTGCGGAACACATGCTGGAACATGGCGTCGGCCGTCTGCATGGCCGTGGGCAGTCCCTCTAGTGGAATCAGCCGGCACCCTTTGGAAAACCGGTCCACCACGACCATAACGGCAGTAAATCCCCCCGAATCCGGCAGGTCGGTTAAAAAGTCCACCGACAGGTGCGACCATGGGCGCCGGGGAATCGGAAGGGGCTCCAGCAGTCCCTCCGGGAAATGGCGACTGGTCCGCGACTGCGCACACGTCGGGCAAGCAAGCACGTACTCCTCTACATCCGAGCCCAGAGAGGGCCACCAGAACCGGCGACATGTGAGCTGCGTCGAACGGCGAATACCTGGATGTCCAGAACTGGGGGCCTCGTGCACCCACTGCATCACTTGTTGCCGGAATAGTTGGGGCACGAAGGTCCTATCCGGCGGACAGCTGGCGGGTGGTGGCTCGTCGGCATGAGCTTGCCGAATTTCCTCCATGAGGTCCCAACGGACCGGTGCCAGAAGAGCGGTGGCCGGCAGGATGGGCTCCGGTTTGCTGGGGTCATTGGCCGACTCGAACTGTCTGGAGAGAGCATCTGCCTTGCCGTTCTTGGACCCAGGGCGGTACGTCACCGTAAACACAAACCGGGTGAAGAATAGTGCCCACCGAGCCTGTCGAGGGTTCAGCCGCTTGGCTCCTCGGAGGTACTCCAGGTTACGGTGGTCAGTGAGTACTTGAAATGGATGACGTGCCCCCTCCAGCCAGTGGCGCCACTCCTCTAGTGCCGCCTTGATGACCAGTAGCTCTCGGTTACCGACATCATAGTTTCTTTCCGTGGCCGTCAATTTCCTTGAGTGGAAAGCACAAGGATGGAGTTTCCCGGGCTCCCCATGCCGTTGGGAGAGCACCGCCCCTATGCCACTGCAGGAGGCGTCAACCTCCACCACGAACGGCAGCTCCGGGTCAGGGTGTCTTAGGATGGGTCCGTGGTGAATCGATCCTTCAACTGAAGGAAGGCTGTACGGGCCTGGTCCGTCCAGGACAGTTTTTTGGGCTTCCCCCTGAGTAATGACGTCAGGGGCCCGGCTACTGAGCTGTAGTTCCGTATGAACCGCCGGTAAAAGTTGGCGAAGCCCAGGAAACGCTGCAGCTCCCGCACCGTAGAAGGTTCGGGCCACCCCGTAACTGCCTGGACCTTGACTGTATCCATCTCCACTCCCTGATGCGAAATCACGTATCCCAGGAACGTTACCTGGGAACGGTGAAATTCGCACTTCTCCAACTTGACATAGAGGTGGTGCTGTTGCAATCTGGCGAGTACCTCCCTAACCTGGATCACATGCTCCTCCATGGAGGCCGAGTACACCAGGATGTCGTCGATGTAGGCGATGACACTTCTTCCCAGCAGGTCCCGGAAAAGCTCGTTGATAAGGGCCTGAAACACTGCTGGGGCGTTGGTGAGGCCGAAAGGCATCACGCAATACTCATAATGTCCATGAGTCGTGTGAAATGCAGTCTTCCACTCGTCCCCCTCTCGGATGCGCACCAAGTTGTACGCACTACGGAGGTCCAGTTTGGTGAACACCCGCGCTCCCCGCAGCTGCTCCAGAGCTGCGGGCACCAACGGCAGCGGGTAGGGGTACCGAATGGTGACAGCGTTCAGCCCCCTGTAGTCGATGCACGGCCGAAGGCCTCCATCCTTTTTCCCCACAAAAAAGAACCCTGCGGCTGCTGGGGACGTGGATGGCCGAATGTGGCCTGCTGCCAGTGACGACTCGATATACTCCTCCATGGCCTTGGACTCCGGAAGAGAGAGGGGGTAAATCCGCCCCTTGGGGGGAGAGGCGTTAGGTAGCAGGTCAATGGCACAATCCCAGACCTGGTGATGAGGTAGACAAGCCGCCCTCTCCTCACTGAACACCATGCGGAAGTCCATGTATTGGCTGGGAGGGTGACCGCCAGCCGCCTCGAGGGGTCTCTGCACCTGAGAAGTCCTGCACGGTCTCGCTACGGGGTCCCGTAGGCATCCCCTCTGACACGTGATGGGCCAGCGCACCAGCTCCCCCGACCGCCAGGAAATGTGTGGATCATGGCGCCTCAACCACGGGAACCCTAGAATCACGGGGTTGGCTGGTGACGAAGTGACATAAAATGCCAACCGTTCATAGTGAAATAGTCCGACCTGAAAGTCCAGCAACTCCGTTTGGTGTTTCAAATAGCCCTCTCCAATGGGCTGACTGTCGATGGCCGTAATCCTCAAAGCTGGTACGCAGGGGAAGATGGGGATCCCAAGTTCCTCCACCAGGCCCCGGTCTACGAGGTTCAGAGTCAATTAAGGCTGAAACGGGGAAGCAGCGGTCAGACATATGTAACGAAGCTGGCACTGTCAAGTTCAGAAATGAAGAAATGTCACCCATCGGAGTCGCTGGGAACCTTTCAGGGCACCGAGGACTCAGATGTCCAGATGCCCCGCAGCGGTAGCATAACCTCATCTGACCTCGAGACCGGTGTCCCTGAACTGCCAGCCCAGATCTCCCCAGCTGCATGGGTTCAGGCTCCTCCTCACGATGTGAAGAGTAATCCATACGCCTCTGGGGGCGAGCTGTGGAAGAAGCATGAGCCCCTGCTCGGTGTTGGCGCCGCAGATTGTCCAGGCGAATAGCCGTGGCTACAAACTGCGACAGGGTGGTGGCCTCCTCATGACATGCAAGCTCGGACTGGAGGGCGGGGTGCAACCCGGCACGAAAGACGGCCCACAGTGCCGCGTCGTTCCAGCCTGACTGGGCAGCTAACGTGCGGAACCGGATGGCGTAGTCCGCTGCTGCCTCGGAGCCCTGGCGTAGCTCCATCAAGCGGACAGAAATGTCCTTGCCGCCCGCTGGGTATTCAAATACCTCCTTAATCATCCCAGAAAAATAGTCATAGGAGGCTTTGATCTGCGGGTCGGCGTCCCACACTGCCGATGCCCACTCTAAGGCCCTGTCAGTCAAAAGTGACATGAGAAACGCGCACTTAGTCCCCTCCTCACGGTACATTCCCGGCTGGTGCGAGAAAAACACCTCGCACTGCCGCAAAAACCCGCGACAGCGATCAGCTGATCCATTGAATTTTTCTGGCAGCGCCAGCCGGGGTGACTCACCGTGCGTAGGCGGCGGATCGCGAGGAGAAGCGATCGCCACTCGGCTCAGCTGAGCCTGCATATCCGCCAGCTGATCTTGATAGGAGCGAATAATCGCTCCTTGCCGCACGATGATTTCGCGCAGCTCCGCTGAATCCGTGAGAGGCGAAGTAATCTGTAACGGGGCTCCGCCAGAGGCGGAAGTGTCCGGATCCATATGCCGAGCCGGCGGTAGGGAAAACACAGTATTGTAAATCGGGGACAGGCAATAATTCGGCAACAGGTAATCCAAAATCCAAGCGATAAAGTCCAACAAGGGTAATCCAAAGAGGGAGAAACGAAAACAGTCCAAAGTCCAAAAACCAAACAAACCAACATCAAAGAACAAGCAAAAGAGAATCCAATAAACAATCCACGTCAAGGCCAGAAATCCGTCAGGGTAAACGCTCAGTATAGTCACAAGGAACATTACTTCGCGTCATGCAGGTGGTGCGCACCGTATTTAAATCCCCAGGTAATCCGGAAGTAAACTCAAAATACGGGCGAGGGCTCCCTCTCGCGGTCACCTCTAGTGCGAGTCGTGACAGGTAGAGTGAGCGAACTTGCAATTGTCACTGTATGACCTGTGCTTTGATAAGTATCACACATCTAGTTAGGTGTTCAACCCAAACACTCAGTTTAACGTTAGTTTCTGTTCGTGTTGGAAGATTTTAGAGTGTTGGGTTTTGTGATTATTTGTGATTTATCTTTTGAAACTGTCCTGAATTGAGTGTTAAGTGTTTCTGAACATTTGGGTTGAATTGAAAAGGAAACTGGTCAATATTGTGAACACATTCTGAACACAGTAAATAGTTTATGTATAGTTTAGATTGTGTTTGTGTTTACTTTATAGTTTAAGAAATTGAACTGTATTCTACACATGGTGTTAAATAATAGTTTAAAGGTGACTAACCTAAATTATTAGGATATGTGAGTGAAGTTCATGGTTATGTGTAGCTGAAAAGGGATAAAACATTTTATTTGAAAGTGAATATACATTATAATCTACAACAATATTGATTTACTAGTTGATTATCAGCTAAAGCCCTAATCAATATA
>JAUCMX010000028.1:10869113-10907846 GCA_033459395.1 Hemibagrus guttatus
GAGGAACCAGACTCAAAGGGGAACCCATCCTCATTTGGGTGACACTGGAGATTGTGATATGAACAATGTCCTTTCTGCATTTATGTATAGTCAACTGAAGTGACCAGGTGAGGTTCTCCGCCAGATGTACATCAAGGAATTTGGTGCTCTTGATGATCTCCACAGAGGATCCGTCGATGAACAGCAGAGAATGGCCACTCTGTGCCCTCCTGAAGTCAGCAACCATCTCCTTAGTCTTGTCGACATTCAGAGACAGGTTGTTGGCTTTACACCAAGCTGTTAGTCGTTGCATCTCTTGCTGATGAGACCCACCATGGTCGTGTCATCAGCAAACTTGATGATGTGGTTCAGACTGTGCATTGTTGCACAGTCATGAGTCAGCAAGGTGAACAACAGTGGGCTGAGCACACAGCCCTGAGGGGCCCCAGTGCTCAGTATGGTGGTGCTGGAGATGCTGTTCCCGATCCGGACTGACTGAGGTCTCTCAGTAAGGAAGTCCAGGATCCAGTTGCAGCCTCTCGGAGCATTTCATCACGATGCGTGGGAGTGCAATGGGACGATAGTCATTGAGGCACAAAATTGTAAACTTCTTCGGCACAGGAACGATGGTTGTTGTCTTGAGGCACATATGAACAACAGCGCTGCTCAGGGAAATATTGAAGATGTCAGTGAAGACATCCACTAGCTGTTCTGCACATTCCTTGAGCACTCTGCCAGGAATGTTGTCTGGTCCAGCAGACTTCAGAGGGTTAACTCTGCATAAAGTTCTCTTTATGTCAGCCGTGGAAAAACAGAGCACCTGCTCGTTAGGAGGAGTGATGGACTTTCTTGCCGCAATGCTGTTCTGTGCCTCGAATTGAGCATAGAAGTCATTCAGCGCATCATTCTCTGGGCGTGTGCACGCTTCGCCTCTCTGATGGCTCGGAACAGTTTGGCCGTTGCTGTTTTTAAGGCCGTCTTGTCCGCAGCTCATCGATGCACATGCCGATGTAGCTGGTCACTGATGTTGTGTACTCCACCAAGTTGATAGAATCCATGAGTCCGTAAACATATTCCAGTCAGTGCATTCAAAACAGTCCTGAAGAGCAGAGGTGGCTCCTGTTGGCCAGGTTTTCACCTGTTTCAGAACTGGTTTAGAGTGTCTGACGAGTGGTCTGTATGCTGAAATTAGTGGATTGGCAGGGCTCTGCATGGTACGTGCTGGGAATGTTTGTGTAAACAAGATCCAGCGTGTTTGAGCCCTTCGTTGCAAAGTCCACATGCTGATGAAATTTAAGGAGCACTGTTTTGAAATTAGCATGATTGACATCTCCGGTGACAATAAATAGTCTGTCAGGGTGAGCATTCTGCAGCTCACTAATAGCTCTGTAGAGCTCACACAGAGCTTCCTTAGCATTAGCGCTGGGGGGAATGTACACTCCAAAAATGAAAGCTGTGGTGAATTCAATAAATTAAATGACCGGCAACTAACAATCACAAACTCCACTAGCGATGAACAGTAACTAGAAACAAGCACAGAGTTCTTGCACATTCCGTGTTGATGTAAACACATATGCCGCCACTGCGAGTCTTACCGCACAGAGCTGCATTTCTGTCGGCACGAAACAAGGTGAGCCTGGTGCATGTTGAAGGACTTGAGCTTCCTCAGAAAGTACAACCTGCTCTGACCTATCTTGTAGAGTGCTGTTGAGTTTAGTGTCCAGTCCAATTTGTTGTTAATATGTACTCCCAGGTATTTGTAATCCTCAACATTCTCAACATTCTCAACTTTCTCACCACGGACAGACAAAGGAGAAACTGGTATTCTGGATTTTCTAAAGTCCACTAACAATTCCTATGTTTTCCCAACATTGAGCTGTGTGTGATTGAGCTCACACCAGGTGACAAAGTTGTCCACTGCTGTTTGATACTCCGAGGTGTTACCTCCCTGAATACATCCAACAATCACAGAGTCATCAGAGAATTTCTGAAGGTGGCAGGATTCCAAGTTGTGTCTGAAATCAGACGTATACATGGTGAAGAGGAAGGGAGAAAGAACTGTTCCCTGAGGAGCACCAGTACTGCAGATCACGGTTTCAGGCACACAGTTATGTATTCTGACATACTGGGGATGTCTGGTGAGGTAGTCTATGATCCATGAGACCAGCTGAGTGTACACATTCATGTTCTTCAACTTCTCTTCCAGTAAGGTGGGCCTGATGGTGTTAAAAGCTCTTGAGAAGTTGAAAAATATAAACCTCACAGAGCTCCTCGGTTTCTCTAGGTGGGTGTAGGTGTGGTGAAGCAGATGGATAATGGCATCGTCCACTCTGAGTTGAGGCTGGTAAACAAACTGTAGGGGATCAAGGAAGGGTTTAACGAGGGGTCGAATGGAACTGAGGATCACTCTCTCAAAAGCTTCCATTAAATGAGGTCAGCGCTACTGGCCTGTAATCGTTAGGGACACAGGGCTGTGCTACGTTTGGTACTGGTACTAGGCATGATGTTTTCCATATAACCGGGACCCTCCCCAGATGCAGACATAGGTTGAAGATGTTTTGGGGGACTCCACAAAGTTGTGAGGCACAGGCTTTCAGTATTCTCTGGGTAGTTCCATCTGGGCCCACAGCCTTTGAGGGGTGAAGCCTGCTCAGTTCCCTTCTCACTTGATCCACTGAGCATGTAGTGTGGCAGAAGGTGGGTTGCATCTGAGGCTTGACATCAAATCTATTGAAGAATAGATTAAGCTCATTTGCATAATCCTTATTACCCTCCACCACCTGGCTGCTGGTCTTGTAGCCAGTGATTGTCCTCATGCCTCTCTACACCTCCCTCATGTTATTATGCTGCAGATTCTTTTCCAGTGTCCTCCTGTACATCTTTTCCCTCCCTTATTTCGACAGACAGCAGTCCTTGAGCTCTCTTGATTTCCTCTGTCTCCAGACCTAAAAGCCCTTTTTTTATCATTTAGCATGGCTTTAATGCCTTTGGTGACCCAGGATTTGTTGTTGGGGAAGTCTGTCAGTCTGTCAATGTTTTCACCAAGTGGCTCACAGCATACCTCCCAGTTTGTAGCCTCTAAGCACTCCTGCAGGGCAGAGTTGGCTTCATCATACCATTTACTCACCTTTCTGACATTAGCAGGCTGCCGCTTAACCAGTGCTGTGTATTCTGGCAGAAGATAAATCAGGTAATGGTCTGACCTTCCTAGAGGGGGAAAGGCTGAAGAGCTATAGGCCCCTTTAACATTTGAATACATCAAGTCTAGGGTCCTATAATCTCTGGCAATCAACATAATGCGTGAAGGTGGGAAATGTCTTCGTGAGGTACGCATGATTGAAGTCAGCAGAGATGAGATACAGGATGTCAGGGTGTCGAATCTGAAGTCTGGCAGTGACTGTGTGTAAGAGGTCACATGCGCGCGCAGAGTTCACGGATGGCAGAATACAAACAGCAATTAAAATGGTATGAGAAAACTCTCTGGGCATATAGTATGGATGAATTCCCACAGCCACAAGTTCAATATCTGGGCTGCAAACACGCTCTTTCATAGTCACATGACCCGGATGGAAGTACATTATTAATATAAACAGCCAGTCCTCCTCCTTTCCTCTTACCGCACTCGTCCCATCTCCGATCTGCCCGCACTGCACTGAAGCCCTATATTAATGCTGGAATCGGGTATTCCATCATGCAGCCAAGTCTCAGTGTAACACATGCATTCAACACTTCACTTCAATTTCAACTGCATTCACGAAAGATGTTCTCCCTCCTTAATAAAACTGTCAGCTCGTCCATCTTAATGTCCAGTGATCTCACATTCCCCATAATGAGAGACGGGAGATATGGTTTATATCTCCTTTCTTTCTCTTTGCTTGCTGATGTTTTAGGTCCTATGCAAAGTAGGGTCCACAATGCAGGCCGGTTTCAGTGTAAACAAAAGAGCCGGCACCATGTTGCTGCGCGCTAGTCACTCGGAGAGTTGAAAACAGAAGTCCAGAGATGAAAATAACACTAAAAACTCTCAAATCACATGAATAGAGAGAGAAGAGCTTATTACAAGTTACAAAAAAAAAAGTTAAAAAAGGATTAAGAATAATTGGTAAATTATGGTAAATTAAGGGTAAATTAAAGGAGAGCAACTGAAACAGGCTGCTGCACTCGAGTGCATGTGCATTATAAGCTTCCAAGATCAGACGAAATTGGGCATTCGAGTGCTATGGCCATAAGTGAGAGCCTGTTCGAAAAGGATTCTTTTTATTTATGAATGCATTGGTTAGTTAGTTAGTTAGTTAGTTTGTTTGTTTGTTTCATTGGTTTGTTTTTTATTTCCAAGATCAGATGAGATCAGGCATTCTCAGAGTGGTATGGCTGTAAGCGAGAGCCTGTTCGAAAAGGATTCTTTTATTTATGAATGTATTTGTTTATTGGTTTTTATGTTTATTTGTTTGTTGGTCTTGAGCAAGAGTCTGCGCGAAAAGAAGCATATTCATTTTTAGTTTGTTTTTTCCAAACTTTAGCTACAGTTTCGCCATAATAGGATGATGTCTTAAAAGAATTCAAAGACAAACGTAAATGAAGGCTTAAGTCAAAAGCTTACAGCACCTGGTATTCACAGACAGTCTCCCAGTCAAAAACTAACCAGGCACGACTCCGGTAAGCTTCTGAGATCGGGCGTTATCAGAGTGGTATGACCATAAGCAAGAGATAATTTCAAAAGAATTCTTTTTATTTTCGAATGTATTTCTTTGTTGGGTTGTTTGTTGGGTTGTGTGTTTGTTTTATGTTTTTGTTTGTTTGTTGCCAATAATCAAGAGACTGTGCGAAAAGAAGCCTATTTATTTGCTTGTATTTGTTTCTATGTACATTTTATTTGTTTGTTTGTTTGTTTTTTCAAAACTTTAGCTACAGTTTCGCCATAATAGAATGTTGTCCTAAGAGAATTCAATGACAAAAGAAAATGAAGGCTTAAGTCAAAAACTTACAGCACCTGGTATTCCCAGACAGTCTCCCAGTCAAGTACTAACCAGGTCTGACTCTGCTAAGCTTCCAAGATCAGACATTCTCAGAGTGGTATGACCATAAGCAAGAGAATTTTTGAAAAGGATTCTTTTTATTTTCGAATATATTTCTTTGTTGGGTTGTTCCTGATGAAACAGGAACAGGGAACATGGAATTCCCAACTCCCAAACACGAAATGTGGAATTCCGAAACTATAGCCTGGAAATTGGATTAAGAACATAGAACTTGGAATTCCGAACTCAGAGCAATGGAATATGGAATTCCAAACAAGGAACATAGAATTCCAAACTAAGAACATGAAAAAAATCATCGTCAAAGCTGTTTTCTCGTCCAAGGAGAGGAGCGGCGTGTCTCTTGCCGCCCTGAAGAAAGCTTTGGCTGCTGGCGGACACGACGTGGAGAAGAACAATTCTCGCATCAAGCTCGCCATCAAGAGCCTCGTGACAAAAAGCACCCTTGTGCAGACCAAGGGGACCGGCGCGTCCGGGTCTTTCAAGCTGAACAAGAAGCAGACCAAGGTCAAGAAGCCCGTCAAGAAAGCCGCGCCTAAAGCGAAAAAGGCGGTAGCGAAAAAGCTTGCCATGGCTAAGAAGCCCAAGAAGGTCGCGGCCAAGAAACCTGCCGCCAAGAAGTCTCCCAAGAAGCCGAAGAAGCCCGCCGCCGCAGCTACCGCCAAGAAAGCCACCAAGAGCCCCAAGAAGGCCAAAAAGCCGGCGGCCCCCAAGAAGGCAGCCAAGAGCCCCAAGAAAGTGATGGCTGTCAATGCCAAGACCGCCAAGCCCAAAGCGGCGAAGGCCAAAAAGGCAGCTCCTAAGAAGAAGTAAACGTTTTTGTTTGTCATGTTTTTTGTTCCTTCTCAAACGGCTCTTTTAAGAGCCACCCATCTTTCCATTTAAAGAGCTGTGTTTCCTACTCTTTCACTATAGCAAAAAAAAGCTGCATGATGACTTTAGAGGAGTGAAGGAGAATATACATCTTAGTGTATGATTTTTTACAATTTAGATTCCTGTGCATTTGTATGACTACGCTATTCATTTCTGTCTCTCTCTCTCTCACACACACACACACTCACACACACACACATACTGGTTTTTATGCCTTAAAAGGACTTTGCCTGCCAAACCAGTTGTAACATGGTTTATAGGGACCCACCTTTCCCTTTGTGCTACAGTGATGCTGTAAACATCAAAAAATCTATTAAAAATTGAGCAAGACAAATTTCACTTCAGATTTCTTTTACACAAAATTACACTCTTAATATTAAGACCTGACATTATGGGTGCATATGAGGACCTGCTGGGAATATCCCGCCTACTTCATAAAGCGTATTTACAAGGTCAGACCCGTTTTATGAGGACATCAGTTTAACAATACACAAAGAAGACTTTACACTGTATTAGAAGGACAGGCATGTTTTACTGGAACTTAATGAAACACAAACACATACATGACTGCATTATGTCTTACCAAGACATTTGTGACTTAACAGAACAAAGTCCTTGTACACAAAAAAAACTTGTATAAGAGCTATTATAACTGAGAACTTAAATAGTTCTTAACTGGCTCTTTTAAATATGCAGCATCCCCTGGAAATAAAAACAGTCTCCTCAGTCACACTGGGCTTTCCTTTTTAAAGTTATTCCCCTGTTTCTAACAAAATCTCGTATATTTTGCGCTGTGCGGCCGGCCAGCACAGGATCCTCTGCAGTCTTACACTGCAGACACTCCACCATTGTGGCCAGTTTTCCTTTGGCTATATGAGATTTAAAATATTTCATTACAGCCACCTCCTCACGTTTAGACCATGGTGTTCGTGTCCTCTTTCTAGAGTTTCCAGCGTCTGCTGCAACATTGCCCTGGACCACTGCTAAACAAACAAAAACATTAATCTCAGAAAATAAAAATGAATGTGTGTGGTGTGTATTGTCTGAATACTGAAATGTCTAGTTATTGGGTTGAAATCTCCAAAAAGCTCAGTCTTCCATGAAACCTACATATAAATGTGGATATACACAAGAATAATGCACAGGCAATTAAATAGATTGTGATAGTTAAAACTGTGATAACTCTGGCCAGCTAACTGCACAGAAGGCTTTATGCATCAAAACTCTATGGGACATGGGCAGAGCACAGGTGGTTGAGACTAACTAAATGTCAAAAAACATGCACACCATACAACAATAAAAAGTAAACAAGGAGAAGTTGTATGATGACAAATAGCTTTGTTTAAGATTAATAATAGGTAAATAATACAGAAATACATTACTAAAATAACCTCATCCATTTTTATTGATTAAAAAAAGTCAACTCCACAGGTATTATCTAGGAAATACAATGAGAACCTCCAGCCTCGTCTTCGTTTGGTGTCTGATCCTTCCGCATCCCTAGACAAAGATAACCACATCATTCAGCATACACAAATAGAGTGGACTTATGACCAAAAACACTGGAGCACATAACAATAATGTTTGAAAAACCTACCGATCTGCAGTGGTGTACTCGTGCAAGCCTCCAAATTCTCACCTTCACCCCCATTCTCAGATTCACTTCCAGCACTGCCATCAGTGTTGATTTCATCTTAAAAACAGAAGTAAAATTGAACAGTACAGTACGTTCATTTGTATTTAAAAGGTCCCTGATTTGGCCTAAATTTAGCCTAATTGTACGCAGGACACATTATGGTATCACATTAAAATTCTTCACCATTTCACAATAAAGATGCATACCTTCAATTTCAATGTCATCAAGTGATTTGCCTTGAAGATCAGGAAGACGACCTTTTTCCATGGCCAGGAGGAGTTTAGATATTTTAGCTAGCTGAATTGTTGCTTCTGGGAGCCTGTAGTATTCACGGTGTACACGAATGTCGTGTCCCAAGAAGTCTGCAACTTGATCCAATTCATTGTTCTTTAGGTTAAGAATTTGAGAGAGAGTGGCTACATGTTTACGCAAATGTGTAGATCTAAGATGTTCTGGATTTTGAGCTCCACACTGAGATGCATAGAGTCTCAGGCAGTCCTG
This sequence comes from Hemibagrus guttatus, assembly GCA_033459395.1. Classification (NCBI taxonomy): domain Eukaryota; kingdom Metazoa; phylum Chordata; class Actinopteri; order Siluriformes; family Bagridae; genus Hemibagrus; species Hemibagrus guttatus. Next base: position 10,877,136 of record JAUCMX010000028.1, read on the forward strand.
GCCCCTGTAATGACTTTGGCAGTTGGGCCTGGCAAACAAGTAGTAGTTGGCATCCAGTACCCCACATTCCCTTCTTTTACAGACCAAAAGTGTCAGTGCATCCACCATATGTGGTGTAAGAAGAACAACAACTTTTCGTCCCCGCTTACCCCTGATCTCAAGCCTGCTGAAGTGGCTGCAAAGTTTCTGTTCAAATTTGGAAAGGCCCATTGCAACGTCTTCATGAAGAAGTGTGTCATCTCTTTCCTGGAAGCATTTTACCTGTATTTTTGAGACTTCACCAGCACGTCTGCGGTTAAAAAGTATTATTCTTGCAAGTGTGGTTTTAGCAAGCTCAGCATAAAATTGTGGTGATGGTGTCTGCTTCAGGTTTTCAGATGAGGCATCTGCAATTGTCTCAAGGTGTTTGTGAAGAAGCTGAACATCATGAGTAAATGGTAGTGTTAATGGCTTGTTAAATTTTGCTTCATTCAGTGTGCTTAAAGCATTGTGGGAGATGAACTCTGACCACTTGCTGCTATACAGTTTTTTGAATGTCTCAGTTGATTTGATTAGCTCTTCATCCTCTGCCATTAAAGCTCTACAATGGATAATTTCACACACCTTTTGTAATGTGTGCCCCAATTTTAAGGCTAGGCTTGGTGTTTGGTAGCAGTTCATTTCTTCATCAAAGCCAGACACGGTTTTGACAGCTTGAACAACACTTGAAAAGTTGGCCGGTTTTACAGCTTCCTCAAGACTGTGGATGGAAGACTCACTGCGCAAAGTTAATAAAAATCTTCCAATTTCACGAAGCTTCTGTCGAATATATTCATACTTAGTAGGGTCATTTCCATGTTTATTGAAGAAAGACTGTGCTAGTTGAAGAATGCAAAAGTCATTGCGTACTACAGAGGCAACCTCATCTTGCTTCATTACACTTAAGAGCTTCCAAACCCCTGGAGATATCTGGTGTGGGAATGTAGACTCTGCCATGGCTGCCAAACCCAAAACCCTGGCCCTACCATGGTGTTCATTTAGATCTCCTGGCTTTAAAGAACATCTTTTTACATGTCGCCATAGGTCTTTACGGACAAACATCCCTTTGCAGTACATACAATGCACAAACTCTTTGGAATCACAAGTTCTGGCTGGTTTTCTTCTTACTTTGAGCATCCCAGTTCCTTTCTTTTCAACATCAGTATTATGCTGATAATTGCCTTTGTTTCTAAGTTTCTCCAGCAATACTTTACGTTCTTTTGAGTTCTTTGGGAAGGACAGTGCTTTTGCAACTTCAACTTCTGCCATGTGTGTTTTCAGATGTCGAGAAATTTTTGACTGGGGTTTCCCACAAATATAACAGTAGTTTTTCTTAGTTTCAGAACAGGAAATTGCAGACACCTGAACACCCTCATCAGGTCCAGTCACTTTATCCTTGCCCTTTGCCAATAGAGACTCCAAGAGTTGTTGATTCTTAGGTTTTCCAGTGACTGCTGTTGGCAGAGCTAAACAGTCTAACCCACTGCCTAATTCTGTAACTACTGATGTTCTGTGGGTTTTCGACACTTGCTTAACTTTGCACTGTCTAATGATCTCATCATCAGATTCTACATCAGTCAACTTCTCCCCATAAAATGAACCAGCTTCTTCACAAGATCCTTCTCTGGCCTTAAAACACACTTTGCCCTTGCTTGCACCTTCAGGATTCAACTTTGTAATCCTGGAATCGATAGCCTTTTGTTTCTCTGTATGCTGTACTTGTAACTCTACTGAGCTTTCAGATTCATTCTCTGACTCTGGTACATATTCCTCATCTGATTGTGACTCCTCATCAGAACTTACACCCTAGTACCAGAAAAAAGATCACCATGAACTACACTTACACTTAACTAAAGTTCAGCAAATAAAGTATAAATGCACTCACCCATGATAGCAACTCGCTCTCATTCTTTCCAATTTTAGAGAAGCAGGACTTGTGCCAAAAACAAGAGCAGACTGCAAAAGAGAGAGAGAAGTAAATAAATAAGAAATATTGTAAACAATATTCAAAAGGTGTACAATATTCACATTAAATACACAAAACAAACACCCCACAATGGTCACCTTCACCTAAGGCACAACTAAAATAAAAGATGAAACTTTGAATTTTATTAAACATTTTTACACCTGCACTGATTTATCACAAGACCAGGACCAGTGTCTGGATACAATGAACCATTTAGAAAAACGATAGCATTTATAAATGAACTGCCATCTTAAACACTGTAGGGTTACTGTTACTGACCTTTGCATCTAAGACCAATCCATCTGAGTGAAACAACCGGTCCAACACATGCAGCACATTTGTTCATGCTTGAGACAGTCGCGGGAACAATTTTGTGTTCACAATTCTGTAAACAGAATGAAAAGAACAGTCATTTTATATCAAACTAGAATGAGCAACCATGGAGGCATGACGTGGAGAACTGATTAAATTTATTTGCTACTAGATGATGTGCATTTTTGACTTTCACTGCGTTTGCACTCTCAACAAAAGCTGAAATAAAAATGGTAACATGTTTGTATATTCTATATAACACGTATAAATCAAAGTTTTGATAGCAGAAGAACCTGGTAAAGTAAATGAAAACTTTAAAACAACTAAATGTGTTACTCACTGCTTACTTATTTGATATGCGAATTCATTAAAAAATACTTTTCCACAGTTGTATGACACGGTACATATAGTACTCAGAATTATGTAACATGAAAATGAATACTCGTACTCATAAGCAAATGGCCTCTTGATTGGTAAATTATCAAGAGTGAGTTAGGGATTGAGACTATCCATTCCATAGAATTTCATAAAACCAAAAACTAATGTCTATCCTACAAACTTACTTTTGCTGTCTTCTCACTTGGTCCTATTGTTTCTTGTCCCTCAGACCCAGACTGCTCCTTCACAACTGCAATCTAAAACATACAATAAAATGTTGAAAGTTACACATGAAGCTAGCTAACACCACTTTTTTGCTTGGATACAAGGAAATTTATGTTTGTGTACTACCAATTTCATAAATTAATATGCTGAACTGTGGTTGTAGGTGGTAGGCACTAAAGTGGGTGTGACATTCAAGACCCAAAAGTGCAGCAAGATTTATAAACACATTTTGCTTCAAACAAACATTTAGTGTTAATTAAAGGTGCTGTTGCATAATGTTACCCCACACAAGATAGGCAACAGTAGTTTAAACAAAATGGCTGCAACAGTAGTTCATAAATTTTATGCATTAGATCCTTGACACTACTCATATTACACTATGTCCAATTTCACTTTCTGACATGTTTTGATCTGACCTCCAACAGCTCTTGTTTAGATCAGGTATAGTTTACTATCACACTTGACCTACTTTCTGATATCCAGACAGTTTAGCTAGGATGCAAAACTTGAGGACAGAAAACTATACCCAAGTTATTCCAATGACCTGACAGTGTAAACCTAGCTATAGTGCTTTCCTAACCAGATTAGTGCCACAGACAGGCCTTGACCATCTATCATTTTGGGAATAATTAATGTCAGTGTCAGTACATCAGAAAACAACCAAGTCACATTTATCTTAAAGTAACCAAAAAAAACTTTTCAACCAAAGCATTTCCCAAAAAATCTAGACATCAGCCAGTTTCTGTAACAGTAGCAGGATGAGGGTGCAAACACACTGCACCAAGCAAAATACTGACTCCGGTCAGTAACTCCACATCTGCCAAATACAAATGTAAGATAATTGTACATAATAAACATGTGGTGTTCATATTATAGCTTACTAAAGTGAAGTCCCTCGAGACCACATTTCTGTCAGACACTACACACATAGCTGCTGATGTGCATTAACTAACATTTCCACAACGTCCCCTTAATACCTAGTGTACTACTAAACCATGTGTGTGCCATACACAACCTGATAAACACAAACTCCACATAAATCACTACAGTCCTCATATAGCATGTTTCTCAATGACACTGACACACACTACATGTTCCTTACAATATAGTTCCTAAATGTCCTCATTAGACACACAGTGTTCCCACAAACAGGTCTCAGTCATACACAGCATCACATACACAGGCTAACTAAATCCATAATACAGCATATAAACCTGCATACACTTCTACCTCTGAGCACAAGTAGTGTTTTCAGTGCAAGGTGCAGCTCACAGACACACTTCACTATTACTGTGCATCATTCCCAGTGACTAAAGAAACAGTCTTGTGATGAACACCCTAACTGAAACAGTGAGAAACTGACTGCAACATTTGGGGCATAATTAATTACAACATGATTTCTGAGAATTACCTTTTCTGTATCTTCTATAGGAACCACAGTCTCGGACTTGTCTTTTACAACTGTAGGAGATGTTGTGACCTCAGGGACAGTTCCAGCTTCATTCTAAAACAGAAATGACAAAGATTATTTGCATTTTACACTAGTTATATATTTACTTATACAGCAACTCCTAAAAGTATTTGGACACTTACGCCACAAGTTCATATTCATAAATGTCACCAATACATGTCAAACCAATTCACATTTATTTTAAAGAGAAAAAAACACTAGCACATTTTTACACCAAAACATTTCCCCCAAAATAGATTTGATGTGTTAAAAATTATAAAAAGAATAAATATAATAGTCATAATTACACAAAAATTATTTGGACAGTTAGTAGTGGCGTCATTAAAGATCACAGTTACAGTGATATTTAGTTTGCCATTTCTTGTTCCGTAGAAAATCTTGCCAACATCTAGACATCAGCCAGTTTCTGTAATAGTGGCAAACATCTCCACAAAGTTTCACCCAGCAAAACTTTCAGTCCATCCTCACTAGAGCATCAATGATCTAACTCCTTCACCACTACTTCTAATAGATGCTCTATGGTGTTTAGGGCAGTGCTCTGGGAAGTGTTACTAAGTGCACTGTATATATTAGATATATGCACTATATATGGTATACTGCTTATACCCATATAATGGACACCCAACTGTGACAATGATGCCTGTAAAAACAGTGCTGAAGCTGATTAACTTCTAGCTGCACACCAAACACACATTATAGTCTGTGTCACTGCTGTACAGACAATAAACCAACACCCAAGTCATATCTGCTGTGTGATACACCTATAATGGTACCTTAAAATTGAAGGATGAGGGTGCAAACACACTGCACCAAGCAAAATACTTGAATAAAAGACTCCGGTCAGTAACTCCACATCTGCTAATTACAAATGTAAGATAATTGTACATAATAAACATGTGGTGTTCATATTATAGCTTACTAAAGTGAAGTCCCTCGAGACCATGTTTGTCAGACACTACACACACAGCTGCAACTAACATTTCCACAACGTCCCCTTAATACCTAGTGTACTACTAAACCATGTGTGTGCCATACACAACCTGATAAACACAAACTCCACATAAATCACTACAGTCCTCATATAGCATGTTTCTCAATGACACTGACACACACTACATGTTCCTTACAATATAGTTCCTAAATGTCCTCATTAGACACACAGTGTTCCCACAAACAGGTCTCAGTCATACACAGCATCACATACACAGGCTAACTAAATCCATAATATAGCATATAAACCTGCATACACTTCTACCTCTGAGCACAAGTAGTGTTTTCAGTGCAAGGTGCAGCTCACAGACACACTTCACTATTACTGTGCATCATTCCCAGTGACTCTAAAGAAACAGTCTTGTGATGAACACCCTAACTGAAACAGTGAGAAACTGACTGCAACATTTGGGGCATAATTAATTACAACATGATTTCTGAGAATTACCTTTTCTGTATCTTCTATAGGAACCACAGTCTCGGACTTGTCTTTTACAACTGTAGGAGATGTTGTGACCTCAGGGACAGTTCCAGCTTCATTCTAAAACAGAAATCACAGGGGATTAGATATAACAAAATTATCTGTTTAGGTTTTAAATAAAATAATTATATTTGACATGTATTTATAAAAATTAATTGTAAAAAGTATATGTAAAATCAACAGGTTCTTATTAATCATGTTTTGCTGTAAATTACCTGTTCTCTTTGTTTGATAGCTTCCAGGGTGACTGCTGTTGTGGGTGTAAAGGGGTCTGCCTCAGAAACAGCCTACAAAATCGATTAATAAACAAGATAGCATGCATGTATTACTTGGTGTCAGTAGACCCGATGATACACTTTGACGTTCACCCTCCTCACCTCGCTTGATGTAGTACTCATTTCCTGTGGTTGCAGTTGGTGTTTTTCAGATGCAGTCTGTAAAAATGTGTTATAACATAAAACCTTGGGAATATAAATAGAGGAAAGTAGCATGTAATGATTTAAGTGATATCTGCATGTTTAAGCATGGCCTCAGTAACAGTGGAGAGTCATCTTCAGTACCTTGCTTCTCCAAGGCCACTCAGAATCACCATAGTTGTATGTGATCTCTTCTCCAGGGTTGATGCTCCTAGTTGCAAATAAACACAGATGAGGCTTTCCCTTTACAGTGATTATTTTCATGTTGCTGTTTGGGTTGATATGGTCATCATTGACAAGTCTCCCAAGGGAACCATCTTCTCTAGCAGCATCAACACTGAAGCATGAAATAAATGACATCATTGTTTGGCTGCAATCACATTCTATTTAAAAGTCAACACATTATCAAGACATTATATAAGAAACACTGCAATATTATACATAATTATATTACACATACCATAAGAGTTTTCCATTGAAACGGAATTCAAACATGAAGACTTTCAGAGCATCATGATATACTTTTTGTCTGTGATCACATTCCAGTTTGTTTATGAGTTGTCCTCTGTATTCCACAAGAAAATCTCCCTTATTAAAATGGACACAGCTGAATACTCCACGGCCTGAACGAGAGAGAACAAATCTGTAAGGCCAGTGTTTTCCAATCCTATCCCGAACACTGGTTTGGTGTATTCATTCTCAATATTCTTGATGAATCTAACTGTTAATGAAAAGAAAAAAAAACTAACAAAGAATGCCATTTAAATAAAACTTACCTTTATCTGAACTGATGTACTTCACATCAAATCCATCTTTGTCTTTGCCAGTTGCTGTAAAATCTGCAGCCTCCTTTTTGGGACTTGCTTTCCCTCTCCTCAGCTTCATTTCAGTCATCTTGCTTAAAGGATGCTGTTTTTCCAGGCAGAAGTCATCCTTGTTAAAGTTTACTTGAGTAATCTTATCCTTAGGTTGAAGCTTTAACACATTTAGTCTGTATATAAGCCGTGGTTCAGTAAAGCACCTTTTCTCTAACCCACTGACTGATCTATCAGCATGCTGAGGGAAAGATGGGCTTTAAACTCAGAGATTTAACCAAGCTTACCAATTTACTTTACACCACTTTTTTGAATTGAGATCAGATTTCATTAATTAACTTAAAGTAAATAAATTAACGTTACTGGAGCAACAGGACCGAGCAGAGAGACACGACACCACCCTCAATTAAATTATTATTTACTAATTGGATTATGGAGTTAAACGCCATGATGGTGTCATCGGAGCGGCTAGAACACTTACAGGAGTGATATATTTACAGAGTGAAGGCGGTCCAGCTGCATGTAGAGACTGTACCGTCATGTCCATCACGGTCATGGTCACTCAGGGACAGTTTAAATCACCGCTTCACACGCTGCTGTGTTTCCGCACGCACGCGCTGACAGGAAGTGACGTTCTAGCGACTGACACGAACAGTAGCTAAAACTAGTTAAACTAGCTAAAATCAGTTAATAGGATTGGCTCCAAAATAAATAAAATAATACAAAACAATAAATAGTTGAACAATCCCCATGTTATCTGATATATGCAGCGGGCGTTCTGTGAATGCAGCACGCTAAACCACTTAATCTACAAACCATAACCTCACATGGTGTTCGGGATGATATTACGTAAAGATCAGCGATACTGCACATGTTAGCATTGACTATCATTAGCAAGTGCAACCATGCTAACTTATCGATGTTTCCAGTACATTTTAATTAAACCACATACACTAAACTAAACTGCATTTAAACGTCACCGCATTCATTAAAACACATTTGCATAGTTTTTTTATAATTAAAAATATGAAAATTACGATATGATAATTAGTAAGGTTGCTAACAAATTGCATTTTAATTCTAATTAGACAGAATACCAATAAAATATTTCTTAGAATATTAATAAAACAAACTTAACTTTTACAACATCAATTTTGCAATATATTTAATAAAAACAAGTAAATCTAATTATATTTATTTAAGCTTGTTCTCATACCTGGTTTTAAAGATTGTCTGCGTGCTTGATATTATGGGATGTTCACTGTGATGACGCACGGCATAAAGAGAAACTCCGCCCATAAGAAGATGACGTGGCATGATTGACACAGATCTCAGCCAATCAGAGCGCTAATTTGGCAATCCAGCGGTAGCCAATCAGGAGTCTCAAAATTTAACGCTGGTGTTAAGCGTGTGCAATACCGACACCAGGATATAGGGGGCGCTATACCAAATTCCAGGTTAACACTGTGTTAGGCCACTCTCAAGGTTTTGTGGTGTAATAGGACTTCAAGAGAAAAATTGACTGGGAGTTCCTCTGATATAGATAAATGCAGCTACATATCAGGAATTATGAGGACACCGGTCCTGTCCTCATAATCCCAAATGTCCCCATAATGTCGGTACGTAATCAGGTCAAAAGTCCCGGTAAACCATAAAAACCAACGCACACACACACACACACACACACACACACACACACACACACACACACACACACACACACACACACAGGGGAGGGGGGTTTGGGAGGTTCGAATAGAATGGAACTTGACGGCGTGTTTCTGATTGGTTCTACCGTCACAACGATCTCAGCCAATAAGAGAGGGGCCGTGTTGGCTATATCACCGAGTGCTCGGCGTGCTGTGCTATTATTTCAGAGTTGTTCGTAGAACGCGTTTGAGTTACAAGATGAGTGGACGAGGCAAAACCGCCTAAAAAAACACTCTGAACAGAAGGTGTTGCTTTCCGTGCTTGCGGCACTAAAGCTAGAATTTTCTTTTTCTCTTTTCTAAATTGTTTTTTTTTTTTTTTGCAAATTTTGCTGGTCTGTTTAAAGAATTTAATTTCCCTATAGAAAGAAATGCCTCCCCGGGGCGCCTCCGGCTACGATATACAGGTATATACGATATAAACCCCGAATAGATCAGAAGTTGGCTTAAATCTGCTCCAAAGCCAGAGGATTAATGCATCAGATATATACTCTTTTATAGCGGCTGCTAACAAAAAAAAAAGAGTATGAGATGTTTTAATTACGAACAAGCATTGCAAAGATTTACTCAGATTTTTAACCACAACGATGGAGGCATTTTCTGGAGAACATGGGAGATGACGTCATTGACACCTCAGGATGTTCGCTTTATCATTGTAAAATTTTGGACTGGCAGAGTGATGGACGAGGATATCGAATTATATCTTAAGAGGTTCTGCGAAATCCTGCAACCGGTACAAAAACCAACGGATCAGTTTGGTATATGGTATGGAGTACGACTCTACAAAGTCAAACTTAATAAAGACTCAAATGGAGCACTGGTACAGATTCCCAATACGATTGCAATGGGACCATACAACGGAAAGATTTCCTACCAAGGACAGATACAAAGATGTTTTACTTGCAATGCCAATGATCACCAGGCTAAAGACTGCAGAGAGATAAAATGTTGGAAGTGTGGACAACTAGGACATAGAGGAAAAAACTGCACAGAGACTGAGGTTTGCAGTTTATGCCAAAAAGTAGGACACTCTTACTTCCAGTGCCAGGTTTCTTACTGCAACAAGTTAAAAAGTGCAACACAAGAAAAAGAGAAACTAAAGATTACATCAAATATCCCAACGACTGAAAAAAGAGAGTGATGAACCTCAAACACAAGATGGAGGAGACAACATATCTACATCCGGAAGCGATTCCTCGTCAGAGAGCGATGGGGACAACGACGCTTCCGGCACAACGAGTAGCAGTGAAGAATCTTCTAGTAACTCCGAAGGGCCTCAACGAACGTCAGACATCGCGCTTCCAAAGAGGACAACCAAGATCACAGGTATTACTGTTTCACGTGAGGAGGACATGAAAAGCTCCAAAAAAGTAACTGAATTTGAGAAAAGATCACAACAGTATAAGGACAACGAAACTGGACTTAAACAGGATGTGCAAGTGAACAATGAATCTGTAACTAGACCTGAGCTGGATTATCCTTCTAATCTTCAAGGAGATGAACAACTGGATATGACTGCGGAAGCTGAGTGGGCAGAGACAAACATGGACAATCCTAACAAGCAGGTATTATCTCGCAGTAAAAGACGGAAAAGAACATCTCCGTCCGGGACAGATAAATCTAAGAAAACTAAAGAATGAAGTTAAACATGCCTTCTTTTCTTCTATTTTTTATGTCCTTTAGTATCATATCGATAAACTTCCCGATTTTTTAGGGAATTCAATCCCTAAAAAATCGGGAATTTAAAATCTCTGCATTAATGGAAAAAAGTGTGACATTATCTGTGCACAACAGCTCCGATTAACAAGTAAAAAGGACATAGAAGATGTTAAGGGAAGATAGTTAAAAATAATGCTGTAATTTCTATTGGCGATGATCGAGCTGATGGTGTTGGAGTCTTCTTTAAAAACACGGTTGATATTGCTCTGTATAGAGAAATTATACCAGGAAGGTTGATAATGATAGACTGCTTTTACAAAAATCAAAAAATAAGACTGATAAACCTGTATACGCCTCCAGATAGGGCTGGGAAAATGAGGATCTTTTATAAACTATATGAAATCCTGAATATTGTTTACAACATAATTTTATGTGTTGACTTTAATACTATTACTCATGAAAAGGATAGATTTCCTACAGTGAATAAAAAAATAACTAGAGAAGGAAATCTTTTGAATGAGATATGTGACACATATAGTTTAAAAGTTACCTTTAGAACGCTTTTCCCTAATGATGTGGGATACACACGTATCGATAATAAAGTAAGAACAAGAATCGATAGAATTTATGTATCAAGTACCATGAACATAATCAATTATAAAACGAAATATCTTGTAGATTCTGATCACCTGGCGGTCGCGGCTTTAATAAACGTGAATAGCTGTGAAAAGAAAGGATATTGGAAACTAAATGTAACATGCCTTAAAAACAATGAAATGTCCCATGAATTAACTAAGGAAATTAACAGAATTAAGGATTTAAAAGTTTTAACAAGGTCGAGTACCGAGATGTGGAGTATTTTCAAGAGACAAATTACATCTTTTTTGAAACGCAAATGTAAACAATTAAAACAACAAAAGAATGAGTCCTATAACACACTTATTGAAAAATATATAGAATTACAAACGAAAGGAAACAAAGATGAAGAAGACGATTATCAATTATTTAAAGTAAAAGCTAAAATGACTGAGATAAATGACAAAGTATTTTTAGATGCACAAATTCACGCGGGATTCAATACAAAATTCACAGGGGACCCCATGAGTGTAATTAAGAAATTAAAAAAACGTAGAGAAGAAAAATATATTAGGGATAAGAGACAATATAGGGAACATAGTGATAAACGAAAGAGAGAAAAGGAATACAATAATGAAAATGTGTAGCGACGCAGCAGCTAAGATAAATATTGAAAGGGATCAAATAACTGAATTCTTAAAAATGTGTCCTAAACTGACCAGAGATAATCTCCAACATCTGGAACATCTGATAAAAAAAGAAGAAATTATAGAAGCAATCCTCCAATTAAATGATAAGAAAAGCCCAGGACCTGACGGCTTACCTACCGAATTCTATAAAACATGTATGTGGGAGGTATTGGACTTACTAACTAATATGTATAATGAAGGGATACAGAAAGGAAAATTTAATGAGTCATTTTATCATAGTGTGATCTCACTCGTCTACAAAAAAGGTGATCCTTACGAACTTGATAACTGGAGACAAATTAGTCTATTGAACTTAGATTATAAGATTCTTGCAAAGATTATGGTGAATCGTATAAACGCAACCTTAAATAAAATAATTGAAGCTGAACAAACATGTGCAATTAAAAGGAAGATATATGTGGGATAACTTATAAGAGAACTCATCATAGACGCACAAAACAAAGAATATTTTATCGTAGGACTAGATCAGAAGAAAGCATTTGACTATATTTCACATGAATATTCATGGGAAGTGATGGAACATTATGGTTTCCCTAATAAATTCATAGGTATGATTAAAACGTTATATAAGTCATCAAAGGTACAGATAAACATCAATGGACAGTTAACAGGTCATTTTAGTGTAAATAGAGGAGTCAGACAGGGCTGCCCTTTAAGCGCAGCTCTTTACGTGATCGCAATTAGCCCGATCTTAAATAAGATTTAAAGGGATATAAGAATACAGGGCGTATTAATGAAATCAGGGAAACTGTGTAAAATCACTGCATATGCAGATGATATTACTATCTTTATCAAAAATCATGAGGAGATGAATGTGGTGAGGGAACATTTTAAAGTATATGAAGAGATCTCAGGAGCGAAATTAAATCAACAAAACTGAAGCGATATGGATGGGCAGTAATACCACCCCCGCGTTAGATATTCAGGTTCAACAGGAAATAAAAATACTAGGACTAATTATTTCAAAGAATAGGTGTATTGAACGTAACTGGGAGGGAAAGGAAAGGGAAATAAAAGATGAGATGGGGAAGTGGAAAATAGCAAATTATAAAACAAGAATATAGGTGATTAAAACATTTGTACTGTCAAAACTACTATTCCTAGCCACTATTTTTCCACCAGAAAAAAGAGTAATAATAAAATTAAACAAACTTTGTGTGAAATTCATGTGGGGTAATAATAGAGAAGTTACAAAAAGAACCTTATTATACAAATCTAAAGAGCTAGGTGGACTAGGCGCCACTGAACTAGGAAATAAACTCACAATAGCTTTCTGCAAAAATGTAGCACAGGCAATGGACCGAAAGTCCGACTGGGTGGGAGAAAGTAAAACGTGGGGAAAAAACAGGTAGAGCAAGGCAAAAAATATCTTATTATAAACTTATATACGGGAACTTTACTTTTGAATACAAAGGTTTAGACATAGATTGGACTAATCAGTCTAATAAACATATCTACGAGGAATAAATAATTATGAACACGGGGGTATATTTAAATATAAATACCTAGATAGTGCTGAGAGTAAAAAATGTATAAAAAATCTAAACTCAAAGGACATATCCGAAAATATCCGTGACGTGGCTTGGTTGATAAGTGTAGGTAGATTAGCTGTGCAATGTGTTGTTAAATGGATCTGCTACGTAACAACAAAAGAATGTCCATTTAGAGAGTGTAATGAGGATGAAACTGTGGAACATCTGTTGATCAACTGCCCAAGATCGGTGGACATATGGCAAAAAGTAAAAGATCTAGGAATCGATATAAGTATTGATGAGAAAACCATTATGTATGGAGTGTTTGAAAAAAAAAAAAAATAAAAAAAATAAGAAGAGTTCTATTGGTTAATTATAAGTATAGTCAATTATATAATATGGAAAACCAGATGTAAAATGATTATAAATCAATGCCATATATCTGCTGATGCAGTTTATAAACAGATCATATGTGAATTGAGAAGACAAAAAAAGATAGACAAAAGGACAAACAAAAATTTCCTTGGTATCTTGTTAAGAAATAAATTAAATTAGGAAACTATATATATACACACTTATGATTTCATTATAGAATGAATGTGAAAACATTGTCTGTATTTATTTTGAGATTATATGATGTAAGATCTTGTACCGTCTATATGTAGTGTACAATTTTCTGTAAAGACAATGATTTGTAATGTAATACTCTGAAAAATATTTTTCTCTAAAGTTGATTTAAAATAGCAAAGGCGGTAAGGGACTCGGCAAAGGGGGCGCAAAGCGTACAGGTCTGCTGTTGTCACAGAGATGGTGTACCTCACCTCTCCCCTTGTCTCATCTAACCATCTCTTCTTTTGAATTCCATGCAGTTTCAGTTACCTCTCCAATCAACCTCTTCATCATTGTCATCTACCGCCCCCCTGGTCCCCTAGGTAACTTCTTGGATGAAATGGACACACTCCTCAGTGTCTTCCCTTCTGACAGCACCCCTCTGACAGTCCTTGGAGATTTCAACCTCCCATCTGACAAGCTTCACTCTTCTGGCCTTCTGGCTCTTCTGAATTCATTCTCCTTGTCCTTCAACAGCTGCCCTCCCACACACAAGGAAGGAAACGTCCTGGATCTAGTCTTCACTCATCCTTCTCCAGCTACAGACATGACTGTTACCCCACTTCATATCTCCGATCATCACCTGGTATCCTTCTCTATCACTCTCCCTGTTCTGCCTAAACGTAACTCCCAGCACCTCTCTCTCACCCGCCGAAACCTCCACTCTATCTCTCCTTCCTCTGTAGCTTCCTGCACTCTTTCATCACTTCCTGACCATGAATCCTTCTCCTCCCTTCCCCTGGACTCAGCTACTGACACTCTGCTTTCCTCCCTTTCCTCAACCATGGACCTTCTCTGCCCTTTGTCTACTATACGCAGGAAGAATTCTTCTCCTGCTCCTTGGTTGTCAGACGTACTTCGCAACAATCGGAGAGAACTACGATCAGCAGCGAGGAAGTGGAAGAAATCTAAACTCGACACAGACCTCATCTCTTATCGCACGCTCCTGTCCAAATTCTCCTTGGATGTGACTTCTGCCAAGACCTCCTTCTACAAGGAAAAGCTTGAAACTTCTGCACAAGATCCCCGAAAGCTCCACAACATCTTCTCATCACTACTCAACCCTCCGGCTCCACCTTCTCCATCCTCCCTGACCGCCAAAGATTTTGCCTCTTTTTACACAGAGAAGATTGAGAGGATCTGCCAGACCTTCACGTCTCTCCCAACTTCACCTACATCACACAATCAGCACTCCGCTACTCCTTCACTGACGCAGCTCTCAACTATAGCAGCAGAAGAGGTTTTGCAAATTACCCGGTCCTGCAATCCTACCACCTGCCCACTGGATCCAATCCCTTCAGCTATGCTCCAGACCATCTCACCTGACCTCCTACCCTTTATCACCACAGTCATCAATGGATCCTTAACGTCTGGTCACGTTCCAACTGCCTTTAAGAAAGCCAGGGTCATCCCCATCCTGAAGAAACCTGCTCTGGATCCCTCAGACATCAGCAACTACAGACCGGTATCACTTCTCTCATTCCTTTCAAAGATTCTTGAACGTGTTGTTTGTAATCAGCTGTCTGACTATCTCATGCAGAATAACCTCCTTGACCCCAACCAGTCTGGCTTCAAAGCAGCACATTCCACAGAGACTGCCCTTTTGGCAGTCACTGAGAAACTACATGCTGCTAGATCAGCCAAACTGTCATCGGTCCTCATCCTCCTTGACCTGTCTGCAGCATTTGACACAGTAAACCACAAGACTCTCTTGTCCACCCTCAGGAGTCTTGGAATTTGTGGAACAGCATGGGAATGGTTTGCTTCCTACCTGGATGGTCGCTCATATCAGGTAACATGGAAGGGATTGACATCTGCTCCACGCAGACTCTCGACTGGTGTCCCGCAAGGCTCAGTGCTTGGTCCTCTCCTTTTCTCCCTCTATACTCACTCCCTTGGCAAAGTTATATCCTCACATGGCTTTTCATACCACTGCTATGCTGATGACACACAACTTATCTTCTCCTTCCCTCCCTCAGATACCACGACTTCTGCTCGGATCTCGGCGTGTCTGGCGGACATTTCATCTTGGATGACTGCTCATCAGCTGAAACTCAATCCCAGCAAAACCGAGCTGCTGATAATTCCAGGTGATCCATCCCCAGCCCAAGACCTCGTGATATCTCTGAGCAACTCCATGATTTCCCCTACAGCCTCTGCTCGCAACCTTGGGGTAACCATGGACAATCAACTATCCTTTTCTTCCCATGTCACTAATGTGACACGCTCATGTCGGTTTCTTCTGTACAACATCAGAAGGATTCGGCCATTTCTATCCACACAGGCTACTCAGGTGCTTGTTCAATCTCTGGTCATCTCGAGATTGGACTACTGCAACTCTCTTCTGGCAGGTCTACCTCTGAACGCAATTCGCCCACTGCAAATGATCCAAAATGCAGCTGCACGGCTTGTTTTCAACCTGCCCAAGTTCTCCCACACCACCCCACTGCTGCGTTCCCTCCACTGGCTTCCGGTAGCTGCACGCATCAGATTCAAAACACTAATGCTTGCCTACAAAGCCAAGAATGGACCAGCGCCATCTTACCTCAAAGCTCTCGTCACTTCTCGCACTGCACCTCGCTTACTCAGATCCACTAGCACTGCTCGACTGGTCCCACCATCTCTCAGGGAAAAAGGTAGGTATACATCTAGACTCTTCTCTGTTCTGGCACCGAGGTGGTGGAACGAACTTCCCCTAGGTATCCGTACGGCCGAGTCTCTGACTGTCTTCAAACGGCAACTGAAGACTTACCTCTTCCTGAAGTACTTAAACTAGCTCTTATTTTTCCAGTTTACGTAATATGTTGCAACAAAAAAAAAAAAAAACCAACTCAGTGTTTAGGCTAATGGTATCCCAAGTTGTGTCTTATTGAACCAGTGTTAATGTATTCAGTGAGTGAGAACTAAAGCACTTTTGTACGTCGCTCTGGATAAGAGCGCCTGCCAAATGCCAGAAATGTAAATGTAAATGTAAATGCGTCACCGTAAGGTCCTTCGCGATAACATCCAGGAAATCACCAAGCCGGCTATCCGCCGTCTGGCTCGCCGTGGCGGTGTTAAGCGTATTTCTGGCCTGATCTACGAGGAGACTCGCGGTGTGCTGAAGGTGTTCTTGGAGAACGTGATCCGCGACGCCGTCACATACACCGAGCATGCTAAGAGAAAGACCGTCACCGCCATGGATGTGGTGTACGCCCTGAAACGCCAGGGACGCACTCTGTACGGCTTCGGCGGCTAAACGCTTCAACACCGAGCGACACGAACACAACGGCTCTTTTAAGAGCCACCCAAATATCCCAAAAGAGCTGTTTCTTGTTTACCGCCGGTCTGAAAGCAAAGTTTTTTTTGTTGACTGATGAAAATGACGTCAAAAGCTGTACACAAGTAATATGCAGAAATTAAACCTTTTATTACTTTATTTTAAATAAATAATATTTACAGCATGTATGTCAACATATCTTTCCCTGTTTTATTTGAAATATATATGTATATGTATGCACACATTCAATATAGGGTTACAGTGGCACAAAGTGATTCAATATAATGTCATAACAACACAGGGTTAGAGTAGCACAAAGTGATTCAAACTAGGGTTAGAGTAGCACAAAATGATTCAATGCAGGGTTAGAGCAGCAGAATGTGATTTAATATAGGGTTAGAGCAGTACAAAGTGTTTTAAACTAGGGTCACAGCGGCATAAAGTGATTCAAAATAGGGTTAGAGCGGCACAAAGTGTTTAAAACTAGGGTTAGAGTAGCACAATGTGATTCAATATAGGGTTAGCGCAGCACAAAGTGACTCAATATAGGGTAAGAGCAGCACAAAGTGATTCAATGTAGTGTTACAGTGGCACAAAGTGATTCGATGTAGGGTTAGAGCAGCAGAAAGTGACTAAATATAGGGTTACATTAGCACAAAGTGATTAAATTTAGGGTTAGAGTAGCACAAAGTGATTCAATATAGGGTTAGAGCAGCACAAATAATATATAAAACATGGTTTCTGCAGGTATCAACCACCCTAATTTAATCCTTTTTAATGCCTTTTTAATGCCATTTTAAAAATTCTTAATGCCATAAAGGGCCAACGACTAACCACGGATACTACATTAAATAGTATATATAATGTTAATAATAATAATATACATATTCTTTCACATCATTCTAACCTGAATCAGAAATGGCCCAGATGACAGCTTAAATGGCAACATTTATTTGCAGGTATTTCATTACTGATTTCACAAAGTAACAATCACTTACATGTTTGATGCTAGATAGTGAAAAATCAGAACAAACATGAGCTCCATCAACTAACAAATTCCATCAGTCTGAACAGTAGAGTTACAATCTTTCTTTTGATGTAAAATATTTTTTTTTTAGAAACAAACGAATATTTTGCAGCTCGCATTTACATCTAAAACGACGCTTCCCGGTCTTTTGAACCCGTGCGGTGGCCTCGATTAGCGAGAGGCTCGAGACGCCATTTTGTATAGCTACTTTGCCGAGACGCCATTTTGTGTAGCTACTTTACCGAGACGCCATTTTGTGTAGCTACTTTACTGACATAGGCGATAAACCCATTCGTTGAATCTGGGAAATTTTTCAATTATTTAACGAGTGAATACTACATCAGATTATTCGGTAAGAAAATATTTTTTGATATATATGCAATTATTTACCACGATTAGATGGTATTTTTTAAATTAAATGAAAAGCGTAGGTCACAATTGTAGCAGATAAGTTTTTTTAACAACTTCTCTGTGAATATTTTTCAGATTTTATAACAAATTAAAGACAAAACATTGATTGCAGTGGAAAAAAGTAAAGCCAGAATTTGTTCTTGCCTGTTGCATGATCCTAGAATGCATGAATGCTGGAAGGCAGTGTTTTTTCAATGATCATATGAAACATCAGGAACTTTATACATCATATAGAGGCATGTTTTTAAATCTACACCCTTATTGTGGGGATGTTAGGGGATCAGTAAGTAAGCATCTGCAATGTTTAATTATCTTATATGAATATAAATCAAACAAAAAATAAAAATAAAACAAAAAAAAACAATGACAATAGATATATATTATTGTTATGTATTGTGATTGTTTTGTTTTTTGTGTGTGGGGGGTCAGTAACTGTTTTAAAGACTATAATTAACTGTCCGGTGTGATAGGCTGGTGATGACGGGATGGAGATTGTTGGCCTTTAAGAGCACACTGTGGAGATCTGGAGCGTTGAGCTCATCGGTACGATGTTCAGTCATGTGTTGTGTCGACGGAAGTGGGTCATGCGGTAGAGCTGTGGCGACGTTAGTAACAGAGCCTGTCTAGTGAAGGAGACGTGGGGACGCCTAAAGGAGTGTATGGGTGAGAGGATGTCAGCATGAGAGTTCCAGACTGCTGAGCTAGAGTGCCACGGTGGTGTCAACAACAGACAAAACTCCATGAGCTGAGCAGACGAGCGACCAGGAGTGCGAGTGAGTCGAGGTGCGGTGAGCACGACGGTGATGGAGAGTTGTGACGTGTACAACGCGGGATTTCAACAGGACTGTGTAGCACATGGCAGCCTAGTAATATTGTAAGTACTGTTTTTAGTATTTGATCCACTCAAGGCAGGTTGATGGATGAAGACCTGAGCTTATTTGACATTGCTTAAAGTTGATAAATAGACAGTGAGAGAAATTCATTGCCAATATCTTAGCCTATAGACATTGTATTTCTTTTCTCCTTTTTGTGTTTTGAGACACTGGCTTGGGGTGGACTGAGAGATATAGTAGTGATAGCTTTTTACGTGTGAAGTGGGCTAGGGATACTGGCAGTGTTAGGTTTTTATTTTTCTCTAGTGGTGAGGTGATCTGCAGAGTACCTGTTGCAGTACAAGGACTATTCCCAGCAAACAATTTTTGGTTTCCATAATGTACTTTTTTTTTTTTTTTACATTTTTAGCCAGGAAAGTTTTCTTAACGGAAATAGAACATTTGTTTTCAGGTTTGCAGAACGTTCCCCTAACATTTCCCTAACATTCTCTGAACGTCCCTGACCGTTCGCATAATGTTCTCTCAACCTCACCTCATTATTTATTTTACATATTCATACATTCAAATATTATAAATCATAAATAAAAGAATCAGTCAAAATAAATAAGCAGCGCACAATCCATGTTTTATTGATCACTTGTTTTAATTGTTTACATGAAAAATGACATTAGAAAAGAATATTGTACAGTCAAAACAGTATAATTTTATACATTAAATAAAATAATAATAATTTATAACAATAAAAACATTTGTAACTGTATAATAAGGTTAATGTCTTCGAACACAGTCATCTGAAAATTTGATAATGAAATAAGTCACATGAATTTTAGATAAGATTTAGATGAACAATTAAATAAATAAACTTCTACCATCTAAGCCTTTACTATTATGAAGCACGGCCGCATCTGCGCAACATCAATGAAATCTACATCATTTTAAAATTCTTCTACTTTCGGCTTTTCCCTTCAGGGGTTGCCACAGCGAATCATCTCTCTCCACCTATCCCTATCTTCTGCATCCTCAACACTTACACCCACTAGCTTCATATAGAAAATGCTAGAATTCTCATTATTCATTAATAGTAGAGAGTGACTTTAAAGCGATGTGGGACTCGGTGCTCGATAGTTCCAGCTTTATTGACATTAAGAGAAGGAGCTTATGTACATCTACCCATGTATTCATTTATTATTTATACTCTTGCTCCTGTATGAATATAGCACTTGATGCTGATCATGGAGTTAAAAATCACCTAACTTAACTAAAAGTCTCTTATCTGCCACTTCCTCTAGAGTGTATATGGTGATGAGATGATCCAGATTTAGAGACTGATTTAAAACATTTCTAATCTCAAAAATCTACAGATGTTGCTAGACTCACTGCTGCTATGAAAATGACTGCAGTCTGTTAAGAAATTTCCTCACTCTCTCTCTGTATCAGAGCATGGACTCTGTCCTTTATAGATGTAATCTACATGGAACTCTCAACAGCCTGAATTAATGATGCTAATGAAGTTCCCATTAATCACTGGTGTACAGCAATCAATGTCCTGGAAAATCTCCTCAAAAATCTCTAACACTTCTAACATATTCCAAACAGTACATTTAGAGTGTGTGTGTGTGTGCGTGTGTGTGTGTGCGTGTGTGTGTATGAATAGGTCTGCTTCCTCATATTTTTACATTAAATGAAAAAATAAATAAATAATTTGAGGAAAAAGTAATGAGCTTTGTTATATCTGCAGTTTCATTACATAATTTCCCTCTAATTATCTAGCTTTCTGTCTGTCTTCCCATCCATCTATTCTTCACAAGCATTGATGATCAAATCATTGTTTCATTAAAACAGATATCTGATTAAACTGATGTAACTGATTAAAACTGTAATGCAGGCAAGAGAACACCTAAAAACATTTTTACAAGTGAAACTCTGCACAACTGTCACAATGTGATGTCCAGTGTCAACAACCTTGTTGTTGTTGATAATCTTCTTCTTCTTTCGGCTTTTCCCTTCAGGGGTCGCCACAGAGAATCGCCTCTCTCCACCTATCCCTATCTTCTGCATCCTCAACACTTGCACCCACTAGCTTCATATCCTCATTAATTCCATCCATATACCTCCTCTTTGGCCTTCCTCTTTGCCTCCTGCCTGGCAGCTCCATGTCCAACATTCTCCTAGCAATATACTCACTCTCCCTCCTCTGAACATGTCCAAACCATCTTAATCTGGCCTCCCTAACTTTGTCCCCCAAACGTCCAACATGGGCTGTCCCTCTGATGTACTCGTTCCTAATCCTGTCCAATCTTGTCACTCCCAAAGAGAACCTCAACATCTTCAGCTCTGCTACCTCTAGCTCTGACTCCTGTCTCTTCCTCAGTGACACCGGGATGTCGTCAGGACCAACTGCCTTTCCACTTTTCATCCTCTTCAAAGCCTTCTAAACCATACAGCATGGCCGGTCTCACCACTGTCCTGTACACCTTCCCCTTGATTCTCGCTGATATTTTCCTATCACACAGAACTCCCGACACATTTCTCCACCCATTCCAACCTGCCTGCACTCGCTTCTTTACCTCTTTCCCACACTCTCCATTACTCTGGACTGTTGACCCCAAGTACTTAAACTCCTGTACCTTCTTCACCTCTTCACCCTGTAACCTTACTGTTCCACTTCCCTCCCTTTCATTCACACACATGTACTCGGTCTTACTACGACTGACTTTCATTCCTCTTCTCTCCAGTGCAAACCTCCACCTCTCCAGGTTTTCCTCCACCTGCTCCCTGCTCTCACTACAGATCACAATATCATCTGCAAACATCATTGTCTAAGGAGACTCCTGTCTGACCTCCTCTGACAACTGGTCCATCACTATAGCAAACAGGAAGGGGCTCAGAGCCGATCCCTGATGCAGTCCCACCTCCACTTTGAACTCCTCTGTCTGACCTACAGCACACCTCACCACTGTCCTGCTCCTCTCATACATGTCCTGCACCACTCTGACAAACTTCTCTGCTACTCCTGACTTCCTCATACAGTACCACAGCTCTCCTCTTGGCACCCTGTCATATGCTTTGTCCAAGTCTACAAACACACAGTGCAACTCCCTCTGACCATCCCTATACTTCTCCATCAAAATTCTCAGAGCAAAAATTGCACGTTGAGCAAAAATTTGCACAAAAATTCTACGTTGGACCACTAGGGGGGGTTTCCAGCAGGGGTTATGATGTATTGTTGTTCATGTTTGTCATGTGCTTGTTTTAGCCCCGTCTTGTCCCTAATGTGTCTCGATTGTTCCTCATGTTGTGTGTAATTATGTTAAATATTGATAGTGGCCTTTTGCCAGGGTTCGGGGCTGGTCTTTGTCTTTATGTTCCGTGTTCATGTGGCATCGTTCATGTTGTCTATGTCTGCTTATGATCTGAAATAAACCCCTGTCTGCTGTCTAACCCTGCGCTGGGTCTGATTCATCATGCTCTGTATACCGAAAACGTGACACTAACACACTTCTTCTCCATTCCTCAGGCATCTTCTCACTCTCTAAAACCCTGTTGAACAAACTAGTTAAAAATTCCACTGCTGCCTCTCCCAGACACTTCCAGAACTCCACCGGGATGTCGTCAGGACCAACTGCCTTTCCACTTTTCATCCTCTTCAAAGCCTTCCTGACTTCATCCTTTCTAATCTTATCTACTTTCTGTTCCACAGATTTCACCCCTTCTACTCTTTTTTTCCCTCTCATTTTCCTCATTCATCAGCTCCTCAAAGTACTCCTTCCATCTCCTCTGTACACTTTCCTCACTTGTGAGCACCCTTCCATCTCTGTCCTTAATAACTCTAACTTGCACATCCTTCCCATCTCTATCTCTCTGCCTAGCTAACCTGTACAAGTCCTTCTGTCCTTCTCTAGTGTCTAACCTAGTGTACAACTCATCAAATGCCTTCTGCTTGGCCTTAGACACCTCCCTCTTCACTCTGCGCTGTAACTCCTTGTATTCCTGTCTATTCTCTTCAGTCCTGTCCATGTCCCACTTCTTCTTGGCTAACCTCTTCCTCTGGATACTATCCTGAACTCCCTCATTCCACCACCAAGTCTCCTTATCTTCTTTCCTCCTTCCAGATGACACACCCAGCACCTTTCTCCCTGTCTCCCTGATCACTTCTGCTGTAGTTTCCCAGTCATCTGGCAGCACTACCTGACCACCCAGAGCCTGCCTCAACTTCTGTCTAAATTCCTCACAACATTCCTCCTTTTTCAGCTTCCACCACTTGGTTTTCTTCTCTATCTCTATCTTTTACCTCTTCTGCTTACAGACCATCAAAGTCATCCTACACACCACCATCCTATGCTGTCTGGCTACACTCTCTCCCACTACCACTTTACAGTCACTAATCTCTTTCAGATTGCCTCTTCTACATAGGATGTAGTCTACATGTGTTCTCCTACCTCCACTCTTGTAAGTCACTCTATGCTCCTCCCTCTTCTGAAAATAAGTGTTAACCACAGCCACGTCTATCTTCTTAGCAAAGTCCACTACCATCTGTCCTTCTAGGTTCCTTTCCTTAACTCCAAACTTGCCCATCACCTCCTCATCACCTGTGTTCCACTCACCAACATGTCCATTAAAATCCGCTCCTATCACCACTCTCTCACCCGTGGGAATACTCTCCATCACCTCATCTAATTCACTCCAGAATCTTTCTTTCTCCTCTAACTCACAACTTACCTGTCGGGCATAACCACTAACAACATTCAACATCACCCCTTCAATCTCTAACTTCAGACTCATCACCCTGTCTGACACTCTCTTCACCTCCAGGACATTCCTCACAAACTCCTCCTTCAGGACCACACCTACCCCATTTCTCTTACTAGCCACACCATAATAAAACAGCTTGAATTTTGCTCCTATACCATGAGCCTTGCTACCCTTCCACCTGGTCTCCTGTATACACAGTATATCCACCTTCCTTCTCTCCATCATATCAACCAGCTTTTTACCAGTCATAATACCAACATTCAGAGTTCCTATCCTCAGTCCTACACTCTTATCTTTCCTCTTCTCTCTCTGTCTGTGCACTCTCCTCCGTCCTCTACTTCTTCGACCAACAGTAGCCCAATTTCCACCGGCGCCCTGTAGGTCAACGGAGCCGATGGCGGTCGTTGTTAACCCAGGCCTCGACTGATCCGGTATGAAATTCAGAGTACTGACGATTCACATGGTTAAATTTGGCAATGTTTTACGCCGGATGCCCTTTCTGACGCAACCCTCTCTATTTATCCGGGCTTGGGACCGGCACAGAAGTCACTGGACTGTGACCCCCATGGCTAGATTACATCATTTAAAAAATGTTTTCTAAAAATTATCTTAAATTTTTCCAAGTAAGTGGAAAACATTAAAAACTCTTGTCTTTCTTTAAAACCTGCTGGTATACAAAGAGACATCCCTAAATTTTTGTTTTCATCCCTAAACAGAATGATCTTCCTTTAATTTAGTAATTTAACAATCAATTAATTACAATGTATTCAAATTCATTTAATTATCATTTATCACTGCTCTTAGGTGTAAATAAACATATCATTTAGTTCAGCTTGTTTATGAACTGTATCTGGTTGTAAAATTTCAAAATGACATGTGATATGCAAAAACAGTAACTGGATGTTAAATGTAGGTCTATTGATTGCTAATTATCTGAAGACGTTTTTGTAGTTTTAATAATAAAAAAAAAATAATAAAAACTTCATATTTGTTTAAACTATTCACCATAATAGACTGCCGTTCTTTAAATTATTTTTAATATAGTATCTTTCAGCATTTATTTACCACTAGATGTCGGTATGGAAAAGGGAATGTAAGATACAAACACTTCTACATCAAGTACTCATAGTTGATACTCAGATAAAAAATATTCTAATACAGTTTGTTTACCAATTTAAATTCCTATGTGGTGCAAATTTCAGGGCCAATGAAATAAAATCTTCCACCTCAGTTGCCTTTAGTGTCTTGAAATTCTTCTGTGTTGCTCCTAGAAATAGAATGAAATAATCACTGTTATTCTCTGCAGTGTAACGTTTAAATTGTATATAAATTTATGTTAAAGGATTTGAGTTAGATTTGAGCTACGGAATTAATCAGTTGTTTAGAACATAAAAAGTATCAATAAATTTTATTCTACAATGTAATATGCAACACCGTTATCTTTTTTTTATAACTCTTTTTAATAAAACAATGCCATTTAGAACAAAGCTCACCAATCACTATGGGCAAATCCTGAAGTCTTGGAAGGCAACTTAATTTTTTCTCTCTTTCAGGCTGTATGCACTCAGAACTTAATTTGTGGCCACTTTACACAACATTTTGCGTACAGCCGCCCCTGGATTTGCTCCCCGAAGGGAGCGTAGGTAGTTCATCTAAAAACATGTAAAATAAATAAATGAACAAATAAATATATGTGCACGGGGACAAAATTGTTGATACCCTTCCATTAAGGGTCACTGAAATAACTTGAAACTGACAAAAGTAACAATACATACAAATTTACTGAAAATTAACTAATGAAAACCAGACATTGCTTTTGAATTGTGGTTCAACAAAAACATTAAAATAAACGAATTAATAAAATTGGTCTGGACAAAAATGAAATATTTTTAAATTTGTAACATAAACATGATCTATTCTGTTTTTGTTACGGGTGGCAGGTCCGATGTTGGACCACTAGGGGGGGTTTCCAGCAGGGGTTATGTTATGTTGTGTTATGTCATTGTTTACGTTTTGTCATGTGCTTGTGTTAGCCGCGCCTTTGTCCTAATGTTTCTTGATTAATGTTCACCTGTTCCCAATGTTATTCTTAATTATGTTTTGTATTTATAGCGGCCTTTTGCCAGGGTTTGGGGTCTTCTGGTCTTCGTCGTTATGTCGTCTTTATGTTCCGTGTTTATGTGGCGTCATGCATGTTGTCTATGTCTGCTTTTGAGTTAATAAAACCCCTGTCTGCTGTCTATCTCCGCACTGGGTCTGTTTCTTCATGCTTTGGATACCGATGTACCGATGATGTAAATCATTTTGGGGAAAAATATTATGAGCAAATCCATGACATTACACACACACACACACACACACACACACACACATATATATATATATATATATAATGTGTGTGTGTGTGTGTGTGTGTGTGTGTGTGTGTATTTATTTACTTTCTTTCTAGGAATGTGCACTGCAGCAGGAGTTGAAAAAGCTTGTAGCTGTTTCTATGGATGGACCAAATGTCAATTGGAGGTTTTTAGAGCTCCTGCAACAGGAGCATCATGAGCAGTTTGGTGGCACCGCTAATTGTGGTGGGGAGCTGTGGCCACACCCTACACAATGCCTACAAACATGGCTTCTAGATTTGGTACCTGGAGAAGGTTCTGAGGGCTTTGCACATACTCTTCCACAATGCACCAGCTAGGAGGGAGGATTTCACTGCTCTAACCGAGTGCACAAAATTTCCACTTCTGTTCTGTGGACACAGGTGGCTCAAAAATCTACCAGTCGTGGAAAGAGCTTTGGAGGTCTGGCCATCAGTGACCATGTACATGGATGCAGTTAGGAAAAAGAATATACCAAATCCAGGAATGGCATCTTATGACACTCTTGAAGCTGCTGAAAAGACCCTCTTATTCTGGCAAAGCTACATTTCTACATGGCTATCACAAGGACCTTCAGTCCTTTCCTCACCTTAATTCTATCAAACAGATGTGCCTGTGATTCCATTCCTTGCCAAAGACTTGGCTGAGCTGATGAAGGTATTGTAATTCCAGTACAGCACTCTGATAATGCTAATAATTAATCCAATAATTTTAATTTAAATCTTCCTTTGGAAGTTTTACTTTTAATGGCCACCGTAGCTTAAGGGACTACAGGATAAAACAAACACTAACAATACTTGTATAGTTGTATACTACAATTGTATTTTTCTGTTGAATGTCAAATAATTAAATTGAACTTGAGTAAATGTAATATTTGGATAACATTTTTTTGTGTTTTGGCAGAGTATGCTGAGGCGTTTTGTCAAGAAAGAGTTACTCAAGGATATCAGTCCACATCAGCTGGTCAGGTTGGATGTCAGTGACAAGCAGAGCTGGGTCAACCCAAAGGAAGTAAACAGGCTTGGGTGCTAGGTATTGTTTTTTATAAAGTTATTTTGAGGCATTCAACTAAAAGTTTGATTTTATAATAGGTCATAATAGGTGACAATAGGTTGTTTACATCTTCCCATCAGGAACTACAGAAACAGAAAATGGCTTGTGTAAACATTATGTATTAATACTTTATATGCATACTAAAAATAAAATTAATAGTATTTTTCTTCTTACTGTTGTTTTCTGTAGGCGATGTGATAATCCAGCAATTTAGTGGCTTCTTATCTGCTGCAAACAAGACCCTTTTCTCATACCAATCCACAGAGACCAGGCTACATTCTTGCATGGTGTACTTGCCGAGAGCTATGCTGAGTTGTGGGGCTTTTGCAAGAAACTGCTTCTCCTGCCCCATGGGCAGGCTACAATAGAGAGGATTCTCTATTAACAAAGAATTGGAGACCTGCAACATGCAGGGAGAGACAATGGTCATGCATCGACTGGTATGTGATTGTCAACATCTGTGGGGGGCTCCTCAATGTGCCTATTTCTAAAGAGTTTTTGGCCTAAGCTGTATCTGCCAGGTCTAGATACAGAATGCACCTTGATCAGCAAAAGGCTAAGAAAATTACTGATGTCCAGGCATAGAAATTGAAAGCTTTAGAAGAAAACATTGAGGACCTGAAAAAGAAATTCTGGTCTAGGTATCTATGAGCCTGCAGAGGGATGCTGATCAGCTTGCAGAAGAAGCTGAAGGAAAAGCTGGCACCTTGATGGTAAAGCTCATTACAAAATCCAACACACTGAGGAAGAGATATAAAAAAAAAAGTGAATGATTAGTCAGTACAATTTACTGCAGTTTATTTTTGTTTCACTCTTTCTGTATATCAATAAACAGTGTGTTAAGGTAAATGGTTGTAATTGTGTGGTGTTTTATTTTATTACTACAAAATTGGTCTTAAATTTCATTTTGCACGGTATTAAAAAGGTCTTAAAAAGTCTTAAACTAGCTCGTAGAAACCTGCAGATACCCTGAGTTATATCTTTACAAAAATACCCTTTCACAAGGTGTTCATAGGAAGAACAGAAAAGAATCAAGGAGCTTGACCCAGATCGACCCAATTTGCAAATTCAGCAGCAGTCAAGTGATGGCAGTCAAGCTTCCACTTGATACTTTTTCAGCACTTCTTATTGAATGCATTGGCCATATTGTCAGTGGAATCGTGACTGGTGACTGAGCTGACTGACTTTAACCAGAAGCTCATTGAGAAATTTGCAAGCCAGAAAGAACAGAGAGCAAAATTTCTTTTCAAATAGTGCCACTGGCTTGTGACTAGGCAACTTTCCTGTGTGTGTGTGTGTTTTAATGATTACCTTCATTACTGATAATAAACCCACATTGAACTCAAATTCACTGTTTCATAGTACATTTATTGCATGCTTTAACAGTTGATTTTAACAGTAATATTTTCAATATTTCATCTTAGCAGTAATGATACATAATCACCTGATAAATGGTTATTTACAGTCCTACATTACTAACAGTTTGATTTTAAGTTTGTTTGTGCCACATCACTGTAACTTACTGTCATCTAGTATCTCCTGTGGTAAGTGCTTAGTCCACCAGTCTCACTACAGTCCTGCATTAATTTTGTTTCTCTACAAAAAGTGAGCCAACATACTAATATTTGACTCTTTTTCTCTTCATCATTTTTTTCGTATGTACACCAGTTGTTTCTCTTT
The DNA here is from genome assembly GCA_033459395.1 of Hemibagrus guttatus. Taxonomy (NCBI): domain Eukaryota; kingdom Metazoa; phylum Chordata; class Actinopteri; order Siluriformes; family Bagridae; genus Hemibagrus; species Hemibagrus guttatus. The sequence goes on from JAUCMX010000028.1 coordinate 10,906,330, forward strand.
CTGCTATGTAAGTATTTTATTTGACTGAGACCCATTTTTACACCTAGTATTAATCTGTCTTAGTGTTGATCTGATTACAAGTGAACACCAGATTGGTCTTTACACATTGCATTGTGTGGCGATGTCTTAAGTATATTTGATGTGATCATTTGTGATCAGTATGTTACTTACTATATCAGTATACTGCTGAACGATGTTAATGAACCACAAACAAGCTGGTACACAAAAGTTGATATATCTCTCCAATATACATGTATTTTAATCTCATTGAATAGGATATAAATAACATTATTCCAATTTCATATTATTACAAATAACTTATGTGTAATAGACACTGATGTCCATAAATTTATGGACATCTGTGGTTTGATTTCTGCATTACTGAGATCTGGTGAAAATTTCATTTCAATAACACTTTTAGAAAAATATTTACTGAGAAAAAATTGTTTCGTGTTCAATACTTATTTTACCTGCCGTATACACCTTATATACTATATATATCTGCTTAATAATCTTTGCTGTATTATTCTTTGTTTTCCAAATCGATGACTGGCCCAAAATACTGCACTGCTGTCACGGATGCACCGACCACAGCCACTCAACCATGCCCCCATATCGGTGAGTACTATCCATATCAGCTCTACCGTAGCTACTCCACGTTACCATGATGGCATGTTAATCCATGCCTCTCGATCCTTCTCGGTGAAAGTCCTCTTTGACTCTGGGTCATCTGGGAACTTCATCTCCTCACATCTGCTGTCCTCCTGCAAGGTACCCCGCCAAAGAAACCTTACTCGGTACCGGATCACCACTATTCAGGGAAAGCCGTTGGTGCAGTGGAAAATGCCGGAATTGACTCTACAGATTGGCTGTCTTCACGAGGAGACGTTATCTCTGCTGGTGCTGGAGGAGTCAGCGGTAGATGTCGTCCTGGGACGCCCCTGGCTGGCTAAACACCAACCGAACATCAGGTGGATTTCGGGAAGCATTGATCAGTGGAGCGACTACTGTCTACAACACTGTCTGCGATCGCTCCCTTTGCACACCCCGGAAACAGCCCTCCTAGGGTCTACCACCATTGAATCCGGTGTCCTCTACCCAGGCCAACCTCCCAGGGGACTATCAAGATTACCAGGATGTCTTCAGCCAGATGGCTGCTACGAAACTGCCGCCACACCGACCATGGGACTGTGCGATCGACCTCCTGCCTGGTGCCAAGCTCCCCAAAGGAAGAGTCTACCCACTCTCGATCCCGGAGAATAAGGCCATGGAGGAGTACATCAGCGAGGCGTTACAACAGGGGTTCATTCAACCATCCACCTCTCCGGCGGCTTCCAGCTTCTTCTTCGTGGCCAAGAAGGCTGGAGGGCTTCGACCCTGTATTAACTATCATGTCCTCAACTCCCAGACAGTAAAATTTGCTTACCTTCTACCTCTAGTACCTGCGGCCCTGGAGGAACTACGCAGAGCTCACATCTTCTCCAAGCTAGACCTTCTAGCTAAACTGGTACCGCTCC
>JAUCMX010000028.1:10908346-10955925 GCA_033459395.1 Hemibagrus guttatus
CACACAAATACACAAACACAGACACACACCCATATATATATACACACACACCCACACAAATACACACAAATACACACATACACAAACACACGCATGCATACATACACACACAAACACAAACTCACACACACATATACACACACTCACACACAAATACACATACGACACACATGCGCGCGCACACACACACGCATACACACACACACACACACACATACACACACTCACACACACATATACATGCACAAATACACACACAAACACATACACAAACACACAGGCATACACACACACAGAGCAGAGTTTTAATAAACACAGCAACATCCAGTGGTCATCTGTGGTAAGTGTAATTGTAGTGATGTCACGACTCGCCTGAGATCCGACCGTGAGAGGGAGCTGTCGCCCGTGTTTTGAGCCACTTCCAGGTTTCGGCGGGCTCAAATACGGGTGCACACTTCCTGCTCTTCGCGAGGTATTGATTTCTCATGGAACGTACTGAGCGCTATCCTAGTGATATTTGTGTTGGATTTCTGTGTATGACCTGGACTGGCTTTAGTTTCTTCTTTTGGATTTTCTATGACACGATTTGGATTGGTTATTGGACTTTGTTTTTTGGATTACGCTTTTGGATTACCCTTTCTGGTTTGACGTTTTGGATTACTGCTTTCCCATTGCTGACTCTCTGACTGTTTCTCTGGATTACTCTTCTGCTCTCTCCCTTTCGCCGGCTCAGCAAATGGATCCGGCTTCTTCCGGCGCAGCCGGTGCGCCATTACGGAATACCCCGCCACCCACGGATCCAGCAGAGCTGCGCGAGATCATTGTGCATCAGGACTCGCTCATCCGCGCCTTTCAGGCTCAGCTGGAAGCGCTAACTCTCCAGCTGAGCAGCGCGACCGCTGCCGCTGTGATTGCTCACGCCGATTGCTCGCGGTGAGTTAGCCCGTTTAGCACTTCCGGAGAAATTCGATGGGTCTGCTGATCGCTGTCACGGGTTTCTCCGCCAATGTGAAGTGTTCTTTTCACACCAGCCGGGGATGTACCGTGAGGATGGGACCAAATGCGCGTTCCTGCTGTCCCTGCTTATGGGGAAAGCCCTCGACTGGGCTTTGGCGGTGTGGGACGCTGACCCACTGATACGGGCCTCCTACTCCCACTTTGAGGAGGGGATCCGCGAGGTGTTTGAACATCCCGCGGGTGGGAAGGACATATCAGTCCAGCTGATGGAGATCCGTCATGGTTCGGAGTCCACCGCCGATTATGCCATCCGGTTCCGGACCCTAGCGGCACAGTCTGAGTGGAACGACGCGGCGCTCTGGGCCGTGTTCTGTGCCGGCTTGAACCCCACCCTCCAGACAGAACTCACATGCCACGTGGAAGCCACGTCCCTCACCCAGTTTGTGGCCACCGCGGTTCGCCTCGACAACCTGTGGTGCCAACGCCGGACCGGAGCCTCCGCCCATCCCCGTGTCAGACTGGACTGCCCTGGGTGGGGTGAGAGGGACCCAGAACCCATGCAGCTGGGGAGATCTAGGTTGGCGGAGGAGGAACATCGACCCCGTGAACCCCTGAGGCGGTGCTACAACTGCGGGTCCACCGGCCACCTAAGTCCCGGCTGTCCGGAGAGGGCCTCCGATACCCAGGTGGGTGACTGCTCACTACTACTGTGTCTCACCATTCCTGTGTCCCTGTTGTTTTCTGATCTCTGTGTCCATGTTCCAGCATTAATTGACTCCGGGGCAGCCGTGAACCTGATAGGCGGGGCGTTGGTGGAGGAACTTAGCATCTCCACCTCCCCCTGTGTACCATCTTTAAGGATCACGGCCATTGACAGTCAGCTGATTGGAGAGGGCTACCTCAAATGCCAGACTGAGCTGCTGGGTTTCCAGGTGGGCCTCTTCCATCACGAGAGGTTGACTTTCTATGTGACCTCCCCGGCGAACCCTGTGATTCTGGAATTCCTGTGGCTAAGGTGCCACGACCCTCAGATCTCTTGGCGCAGGGGAGAACTGACACGCTGGTCACCTGCCTGCTTGAAAAACTGCCTGAGGAACCCAGTGTCTAGGCCCTGTGGGACGTGCAGCATCGAGGAGGTAAACACCAGGGCTCACGGATGCCTTCCTCAGCTTCGAAGACTTCGAAAGGGTGTTTAGTGAGGAGAGGGCGTCGCGCCTGCCGGAGCATCAGGATTGGGACTGTGCCATCGACCTGCTGCCTAACACTTCACTCCCCAAGGGCCGGATCTACCCACTGTCACTCCCTGAGTCCAAAGCTATGGAGGACTATATCAAGGGGGCCTTGGCAGCGGGCCACATCTGGCCATCTACGTCACTGGCCGCCGCGGGGTTCTTCTTCATTGAAAAGAAGGACAGGGGGCTCCGCCCGTGCATCGACTACCAGGGCCTGAACGCCATCACCGTCAGGTACCCTTACCCCCTGCCACTAGTACCTGCGGCACTGGAGCAGCTGCGTTGGGCCCGGTTGTTCACCAAACTCGATCTCCGGAGCGCCTACAACCTGGTCCGTATCCGGGCAGGGTGACGAGTGGAAGACGGCGTTCCACACGACGCATGGACACTATGAGTACTGTGTCATGCCCTTTGGCCTCACCAACGCCCCGGCGGTATTCCAGGCACTTATTAACAGGGTCTTCCGAGACCTCCTGGGGAGGGGAGTCATTGCCTACATTGATGACATTCTGATGTATTCCACCTCTATGGAGGACCATGTACGCCAAGTCCGGGAGGTACTCGCCAGGCTGCAGCGACATCAGCTATTCGTGAAATTGGAGAAGTGCGAGTTCCACCGGACCACGGTAACCTTCCTGGGATATGTAATCTCCCCTCGGGGAGTAGAGATGGACATGAACAAGGTTCGGGCCGTGACGGAGTGGCCTGCTCCATCCACTATTCGAGAACTACAACGGTTCCTGGGCTTCGCCAACTTTTACCGGAGGTTTATCAGGAACTATAGTTCAGTGGCAGCTCCACTGACGTCCCTCCTGAGGGGGAAGCCCAAAAAATGAACTGGACGGACCAGGCTCGGGCGGCCTTCCAGCAACTCAAAGACTGCTTCACCACGGCCCCCATTCTATGCTACCCTGACCCCGACAGGCCGTTCGTGGTAGAGATGGACGCCTCCAGCAGTGTGCTCAGAGCTGTGCTCTCCCAGCGACACGGCAACCCCGGGAAGGTACACCCCTGCGTCTTCTACTCCCGGAAGCTCACGACCGCGGAGGTCAACTACGATGTGGGCAACCGGGAGTTGCTGGCTATCAAGGCCGAGCTGGAGGAGTGGCGCCACTGGCTGGAGAGAGCGCGTCACCCGTTCCAGGTTCTGACGGATCACCGTAATCTGGAGTATCTGCACGGGGCCAAGCGCCTGAACCCCAGACAAGCCAGGTGGGCCCTGTTCTTCACCCGGTTCCAGTTTACAGTATCCTACCACCCAGGGTCCAAGAATGGCAAAGCGGACGCTCTGTCCCGGCAGTCTGAGGGGGCTGGCGACCCTGGACAACCCGAGCTCATCCTGCCAGCTACCGCTCTACAAGCACCGGTCCGGTGGGACCTCCTGGGCGAGATTTGGCGGGCCCACGCCAATGAACCGCCTCCCGCTGACTGTCCCCCACGCAGACTCTTCGTCTCGTCTCAGTTCCGGCCTCAGGTGATGCGGTGGGTGCACGAGGCACACAGCTCGGTGCCCAGGTACCCGCTGATCTGCTCAGCTGGTCAGTTGCCGGTTCTGGTGGCCCCCCTTGGGCTCTGATGTTGAGGACTTCGTCCGACAATGTGCCACCTGTGCTTCGGCACGGACTAGCCGTCAGTGTCCCGAGGGACTATTGGAGCCCCTTCCGGTTCCACAGCGCCCCTGGTCGCACCTCTCCGTGGACTTCCTCACGGACTTGCCGGACTCAGGGGGCTTTACGGCGATCATGGTGGTGGTGGACCACTTCTCTAAGGGGTGCAAGCTGGTTCCCCTCAAAGGATTACCCACAGCCATGCAAATGGCGGACGCCATGTTCGCCCATGTTTTTAGGAACTTTGGTCTCCCTGAGGACATTGTGTCGGACCGGGGCCCGCAATTCACCTCTCGGGTGTGGAGAGCGCTGTGCGCACGATTGGACATAGGGGTGAGCTTGAGTTCGAGCCACCACCCCCCAATCTAACGGTCAGACGGAGCGCCTCAACCAGGAGATAGGTCGCTTCCTGCGGAGTTACTGCAGCAGGGAGCAGCACAGATGGAGTGAGTTCCTGCCCTGGGCCGAGTACGCCCAAAACTCCAGGCCGACCAACACCGTCGCCCACACCCTGCCTACCAAGTCGGGCAGATGGTGTGGTTGTCCACTCGGAACCTCCGCCTCAGACTGCCCTGCCGGAAACTCAGCCCCAAGTTCATCGGTCCTTTCGAGATCATCTGCCAGGTGAATCCAGTGGCGTACCGTCTGCGGCTCCCGGCGTCTTATCGCATCTGCCCCACCTTCCACGCATCCCTTCTCAAGCCCGCGCACACTTCCGCGGGGGAGTCGGTGGTCGCTGTTTATAGTCAATTTTTACCTCCTTATTTTTATATAGCATTTATTATCCACACATGATTGAATCACAGTTGTAATATTTTTTCTTTAAAAAAATTCTTTGCTAACCTGTGTTGAATGGTAACCATGGTAACAGCACTGTAGATTGATTTGATGTTATAGTGACTGTTAATCCAGTTGTATATGTATATGTTGTATACATGTCATTTCCACTGTGTGTAGTACAAAATAAACAGTGACTGTGAGTGAAACACAACAATTCAGGTGTTTGAGGTGTGTTTGATTACAAACCTTTCTGAAGCAGTAACTGTTCTGTCTCAGTAACATGATCACTTCCTGACTCTCAGGTGCTGCAGCATTGGGTGTGGGCCGAACACAGGAAGTTACTGCATGGAAAACATTCAACAATTCAGTTTAATGAACAATTCAATCTCAACAGCTGAATATAAGTCCTACATGATGGAGCAGACTGGAGACCAGTGTTAGACCCAAATCATGTTCATTCACATGTTAAAGAGAACTGCTGCATCTTTGTGGAAGTGTGTGTCATTCACAAGGAAACAGTTTCCTGGAATGGATCAGAATCTGAATCACTTTATTGTCTGTGAGTTGAGATGCAGGTTTAGGATCAGACTCAGGAGAACACTTTGTATTCAAGTGGAACCTTAAGCAGTAGTTCCACCTCATCATCAGTCCACACATATGAATCCTCGTGTTTGGAGTTTTAACTTTCAGACCTTTCAGACATGTTGGTGTTTTTCTGCATTTCCTCTTTCTCTAACACTCAGTACGCGAGTATGCGAGTGTTTTCAAATTGCCTTTGAGTTTTCTTGATAGTTTTGAGAGATTTATAAAAAAAAAGATTTATTAAAATCTAAGGTTTCAATAATCTCATGAGTGTGTTCAGGGTTCTCTGAGTAATGATGCTAATTATGTAGCTAGCTAACGTGTGCATTATGTGTTATTTATACACACAGTTTAATGTTACAGTGAGAGCAGAATGAGACAGAACCATCAGCTCTCTACAACACAATTCTAAAATGTATCTCTGTGTTTGAGTGTTTTGTAAATTTTAGATGATGTTTTCTGAAGTCGGTCAGAAAAATGTTACGCCTGTCAGCCACAGACCCTGAGAGCATGCTGGATACCTGTGCTTTACTTTATCTTAATGCTGAAATAAAAGGAAAATTTCAACTCTCAAAGCCACTCCCACAGTGACCTACTCTATGCTCACAACAGAAATAAATTCATTGTAGTCTAGAATGTTAAACGGATTGCATTTCAGAGTCACTGGATCTGTCACTATAATTGCGTCAGGAGGCTATTTTTAATTTGTTATAAACTTGACATTTTAAATTTCTGATCAATTATCAAACCCACTCAATAGAAGTGATTATATAAAGGGGTAGCTATCCTAAGTTCTTTACATTTCAAGGAAATTCCTAAACTTAAAATCTTTTTCCTTGTCTTCTGTTTATATTGATTATTGGTTCAGCTGATAATCAACTAATAAATCAATATTGTTGAAGATTATACTATATATTCACTTTTGTTTTATCCCTTTTCAGCTACACATAACCATGAACTTCACTCACATATCCTAATAATTTAGGTTAGTCACCTTTAAACTATTATTTAACACCATGTGTAGAATACAATTCAATTTCTTAAACTATAAAGTAAACAAAAACACAATCTAAACTATGTACAAGCTATTTATTGTATTCAGAATGTGTTCACAATATTGACCAGTTTCCTTTTCAGTTCAACCCAAATGTTCAGGTCAGAAACACTTAACACTCAATTCAGGTCAGTTTCAAAAGATAAATCACAAATAATCACAAAACCCAACACTCTAAAATCTTCCAACACGAACAGAAACTAACGTTAAACTGAGTGTTTGGGTTGAACACCTAACTAGATGTGTGATACTTATCAAAGCACAGATCATACAGTGACAATTGCAAGCTCGCTTGCTCTACCTCACACCTCTCACCAAGCATGCCCTTTGACCTTATATGTGTCCGGTACATTAAAAAAAAAAACTTACAAGATAACATATGCCTCATTTATAATAATTTTACTGGCATAATTAAACTTTTTAACATAAGTCATTTTAAAAATATGAATCCACTTTAAATGACAGTTACATTGAATCAAATGAGGGTTGTTAGAACAAATAGATAATCAGTTCTTTCAGAGGTCAAATTTATCAAACAGTAGACACCGGCACCCAGCAGCTGAAGATCCGCAAAAGACAGGCCTGGAGAGATATCCCAATAAAGAGACTATAGTCTCAGTTTACCAAGATAGCTCCGGTTTATTATGAGAAGGACAGAAGTATTTATACTGTGATACACACACACATGTGGGAGGATCATTCTTGCAGAACAAGCACACATTTCACAAGGGAGGCATGCACACAGGGCATGTTCATAAGTATTCGGACATTGTAGTAAATGATGAGTATAATGACAGTTCTTTACAGAAAATGCTTCAGAGGATAATTATAAAGTAATTAATCATAATAACACAGTTGTCAGGTGTATTCCCAAAGATATAAGTAAGGTTACATACTGTAAAGTTAAGTCACACAGTGAGTACATAATACATGAGACATAGCTTACCAAAGGAAAGATACAATAAGAGAGGATTTCATTCTAACAGTTGCCCCCTTTTATTCATAAGATAGCATATTGTTGAATAAAAAATAAGAATAAAAAATAAGAATAAGAATAACCACAAAAATAAACATGCCCCCTTTTATTCCTTTCTTATCTCCATAACAGGAGGCTGATAATATGGGACAGGACCAGGAATTTCAGGGTAATATTGAGGATTATGGACCTGGCCCTGTACATCACGTGGGGCAAGAGAAGACATAAAACGGTTAATGGAATTGGTAATACAGGTTTGTATAATAGAGCAACAACAAGATATTTTAAAAGTTTCTCTGTGGCCTCAGCATTAAGACCAAAGAAATGAGAGGAATGAGAGCTTCGAGCTCGCCCAACAGGGAACAGAGAGACCAGTATAAATAGAGAGCGAAAATACGTGGTAAAGAATGCGGTCAGAACACCAAAGAGGGGAGAAGTCTGTGGATGTAAGCGAGGAGAACTAGAATTCCTAGTAACTATCCAGAAAGAGGAAGTTTTAACACGTTCAATGTGATATTGGCGAAGTATGTTTATATATGTACACAATCACTAATTATAAACCCGACGATGCTGTGCAGAAGGGTTTATTGAAACACAATAATCTTTGCAGCAATACAGTCCTGTATTATTATCTAGATAGTGAACAAGTAATGAAGATTATATAATATGAACGTTGGTATGATGAGGATGGGTGTGCCGTGGGCGCCGTACATACCACTGGAAGCAACACTCCAATACAGCGATAGCCTCTGAGTTAACTGCCCGTGACTTTAAGAGGTTAATGATAGCCTGAAGATATTGTGGGCTGATGCGGGAACGTGCAGGGATTCCTTGAGATCCAGATGGAGTAAGCCAAACCCCTTGTTTATCGGGCAGTTGACTTATGATTTGATGAATGAGGTGGTAGCAGCCCCGCTGTCCCATGTATGGAAAGACGTAGAATGCGTGGTGTGTGTGTGGTAGTAATTTAGAAGTAGACAGAAGAGCTCTAGGGGTCGAATACATATGTTGTTGCAGCAATGGACAGCAGAGGTAGGAGACGAGCCAGTTAGTTCGTGTTTGTCTCAGCAGCGCAGCTGGGAGAGTTCAGCGGTGTGGGCTCAGGCTGGTTTCCGGCCCCCACCATCGGTGCTCACCACCAGCGTGCTTCAGCTCCTCTTCCGCGCTCTTTCGTGCTCGCCAGGCGTGTTCTGCACAGAGAATGAGTTATACAGACAAAACATTTACATAACAGATTTCAATCTCATTGCGTGAATCCACTGTGGAAAAAGATCAGTTAATACAGCAGTGCGGGTGACGGCCACCACCTCGCACGGTCCTTCATAACGCGGTTTGATAATTTTGCTGGTTTCAGTGATTTAACCAACACCTGGTCCCCAGGCTGATAGCTATGGGTAGGAGAAGGATTAGGTACACATTGTTTATTCACAATCTGTTGCTGTAAGCGAGAGTATCAACAAGAGCAGAAGCATATTCATTCATGTGAACATCTAATTCTGTGCCAGCTATGACGCTCTGATTCTTGCGCCATGGTTTGGGAAAGGGTCTAAAAAAAATGAGTTCGTGTGGTGAATAGCCCATGCTATTTGGAGTCATTGGAATGCTGGCCAGTACTGAAGGCAAAAGATCAGGCCAATTGGTTGAGCCACGTGTCTGCATGGCCTTAGTTAATCGGTCTTTAATGGTACGGTTCATCCTTTCCACGATCCCAGAAGATTGGGGGTGATAAGGAATGAGAAAGTGCCAGGATAATTGTAGATACTTACATAAATCCTGTGTAAGCTTAGATGTGAACGGCGTCCCTTTGTCTGAGTCTATTGAGAGAGGTATGCCATAGCGTGGAATGATTTCTTTAGCGAGTATTCTGACAACTACTTTTGCATTTTCCCTAGCGCAGGGAAATGCCTCAACCCACCTACTGAATTTGTCAACCAAAACTAGAACATATTTGAATGGTCCGTGTGCTGGCATATGAGTGAAATCTATCTGCCATTCCTCAAAAGGACCCATTGGAAGAGGAAGTGTGTCGTGCTTACTCTTACTTTTTGTCACATTGTTTTGTGCACAGACGAGACACCTGTGCAGAATTGAGTCAACACGAGCAGCCAGATTAGAGATGCAGAAGGTTTGAGATATATTGGTAATCACACCCTGGAATCACAAATGGAATGGAGGATTCAGGTAGACAAAGACGGCCATCAGGGAGAACCCAAAGACCACGCGAGTCAACATCAGCATCACATTTCTGCCAATACTCTGTGTCAGAAGGGGTAGCAAAGGATTGGAGCTCAGTGAAATCAATTGAGGGGATCACAGAGCTAACCAGGGAACATGTAGAGATTGTATGAGAGGTGTCAGAAACAAAAGGCGCCATGTGTCCTGCCGCAGCGGCTAACTTCGCAGCCCTATCAGCATGAGCGTTACCTAGGGCTTCAAATGAGCGGTCCTTCATGTGAGCCTTAACTTTACAGATAGCCAAGGATGAGGGAAGGAGACAGGCTTGCATGAGGTCTGTAATAAGTGAGGCGTGCGAGATAGGCTTACGTTCCGCGGAAACAAAGCCGCGGGTTTGCCATATTTGGCCGAAATCATGCGCGACTCCAAAAGCATAGCGTGAGTCAGTGTAAATGGTGACATCCTTTTCAGCAGAAAGAATGCAGGCTCTAGTGAGTGCTACAAGTTCCGCAGCCTGAGCAGAATTTAAAGGAAGAGCATAGGATTCTAAAACAACACCTTCCTCATCACAGACCGCAAAGCCACACAAAAAGAAAGAATCAGACGGTTTAGAACAGGAACCATCTACAAAGAGAGAAGTGCCTTCCTGAAGTGGGGTCGACTTAAAGTCAGGCATAATGCTAGTGTGAAGAGTGATCTCATCTAGACAGTCATGATCGGAGAGAAGTGGATCAGACAGAAGTGCGTTATCAGAAGGAGACTGTGAAAAAAGAAAATGAAGTAGAGCATGAGTGTGGGTGTGAAGGGAGGATGTGGGTTTAATCTCAAGGTTAGCAGTGGAACAAAGAACAGTTTCATAACCAGATCTGCTCTGTGAGGAGGGTTGAGGAGGGATCAGGTGGCCTTTTTACAGATGTCAGCAGTTTCGGCAGAGATGAGAAGATCGTCATCATATTGGAGAACCACAGCCCCTTTCGGGAGAACCAGGTCCTGTAATGAGGAATGAACAACTGCAGAGAAAACGGCAGGTGAGTCAATAAAGCCTTGTGGTAATCTTGTCCAGGTATACTGAGCCCCCCTGTGTGTGAAAGCAAACAGCGGTTGCGTGCACGGGGAGACGGGGACACTGAAAAATGCAGAACAAAGGTCTACAACAGAAAAATGAGAATGAGAATGTGGAATAGAAGACATGATGCCCAAAACATCAGGCACAACAGGTGCCACGGGAATGATTAGGTCATTAATCTTTCTCAAGTCCTGGGTAAAGCGCCACTCACCATTAGGTTTAGGAACTGGATTAACAGGGGTGTTGTAAGAACTGTGAACAGGAACAACAACACCTTGATCTAGAAGGGCGGACAGGATCTTGTCAATACCACGGGCCTTGTCTTTGGACAGAGGATACTGTTTAACAAAAACAGGATGCAGGTGTTTCAATTTTGCAACATAAGGTTCACACTGCATAAAGCCCACATCGTCCTTGTGCATGGCCCACAAAGAGATAGGCAATGTTTTTTGCAGGAGGTCCTGTGTATCAGTTGTTTGTGTGTCTGCGGTTTGGGTAACTGCCAGAGCAGCGCAGTTCGCAGAAAAGGGAGAATGATGTATGTGAGAGTTATGTGTCTGTGTGGGTGTAGAAATCACAAGTTTAGAGCCTGAGAAGGTCAATGTCATGTGTAGACGAGACATAAGATCTCTTCCGAGGAGGTTAAAAGGTCAATCTTTCATGTACACAAAAGCGTGATGGAAAAAGATAGAGGTATCAGAAGGACAGCGAACAGTGAGTGGAGGCATAAAATAATTTACCTGAGGCACCCTTTCTATTCCCACAGAGTCGATAGTCTTATTGGATAAGGGACCTGCAAATCCCCCGCCCCCTACTGACGATTTAGTGGCCCCAGTGTCTATGAGAGAAGGAAGAATTTGTTCATTAATTTCCAGCTCGATTAAAGGTAAATCACATAAGGCTGGAGAAAAAAATTAACACGATAGCATAGAGGGGTACAGACTCTGTGGGCAGCCCTAGCGCTGACGCTGAAAAGGGTTGTTCTGATTAGCCTGGTAAGGCTGCAGCGAGGATTGAGGTGGAGGAGGAGGAGGAGGAGGAGGAGGAGGAGGAGGAGGAGGAGGAGGAGGAGGAGGCAGGGAAAGTTGGGATTGAGAAGGCTGCTCCTGTTGAGCATCTGCGCGGGCTTGGCGCTGCTTAGTGCGACAATCACGAGCCCAATGTCCCTTTTTCTTACAAAAGCAGCAATAATCATTTCCCCGCTGTCCCCATCCCCCCTGTTGATAATTAGGCGTTTGATTACGCTGCCAGCTATTTGAACCATTTCTATTATTCTGCTGATGTTGAGGGCGCTGTCGGGGTTGCTGGAAATAATCTGCAGCACAGAACTCTACAGGAAAAGCATATTGCTTAGAGTCAAATAAACCATCAGATTCCTAGTAGTCCAGAACATGGAATATGGAATTTCTAACAAGGAATATGGATTTCCGAACTAAGAACACGAAAAATAGAATTTCGATCAAGGAACATGGAATTCTGAACTCAGAACTTGGAAAGTGGAATTTCGAAAAAGGAATGTGGAATAAGAAATTCTGAACATGGAACTTTGAATTCTGAACTCGGAATTTGGAATTCCAAACACAGAACATGAAATTCCGAACCCAGAACCTGGAATTTGGATTCCGAACATCTTCTTCTTCTTCTTCTTCTTCTTTTGGCTTTTCCCTTCAGGGGTCGCCACAGCGAATCATCTCTCTCCACCTATCCCTATCTTCTGCATCCTCAACACTTGCACCCACTAGCTTCATATCCTCATTAATTCTATCCATATACCTCCTCTTTCGCCTTCCTCTTTGCCTCCTGCCTGGCAGCTCCATGTCCAACATTCTCCTACCAATATACTCACTCTCCCAAACCATGTCCAAACCATCTTAATCTGGCCTCCCTAACATTGTCCCCCAAACGTCCAACATGAGCTGTCCCTCTGATGTACTCGTTCCTAATCCTGTCCAATCTTGTCACTCCCAAAGAGAACCTCAACATCTTCAGCTCTGCTACCTCTAGCTCTGACTCCTGTCTCTTCCTCAGTGACACTGTCTCTAAACCATACAGCATGGCCGGTTTCACCACTGTCCTGTACACCTTCCCCTTGATTCTTGCTGATATTTTCCTATCACACAGAACTCCCGACACCTTTCTCCACCCATTCCAACCTGCCTTCACCCGCTTCTTTACCTCTTTCCCATACTCTCCATTACTCTGGACTGTTGACCCCAAGTACTTAAACTCCTGTACCTTCTTCACCTCTTCACCCTGTAACCTTACTGTTCCACTTCCCTCCCTTTCATTCACATACATGTACTCAGTCTTACTACTACGACTGACTTTCATTCCTCTTCTCTCCAGCGCAAACCTCCACCTCTCCAGGTTTTCCTCCACCTGCTTCCTGCTCTCACTACAGATCACAATGTCATCTGCAAACAACATTGTCCAAGGAGACTCCTGTCTGACCTCCTCTGACAACTGGTCCATTACTATAGCAAACAGGAAGGGGCTCAGAGCCGATCCCTGATGCAGTCCCACCTCCACTTTGAACTCCTCTGTCTGACCTACAGCACACCTCACCACTGTCCTGCTCCTCTCATACATGTCCTGCACCACTCTGACATACTTCTCTGCTACTCCTGACTTCCTCATACAGTACCACAGCTCTTCTCTTGGCACCCTGTCATATGCTTTCTCCAAGTCTACAAACACACAGTGCAACTCCCTCTGCCCATCCCTATACTTCTCCATCAAAATTCTCAGAGCAAAAATTGTATCCGTTGTGCTCTTTCTGGGCAGGAAGCCATACTGCTGCTCACAAATTTCCACTACCTTCCTTAACCTAGCTTCCACTACTCTTTTCCATAGCTTCATTGTATGGCTCATCAACTTTATCCCACTATAGTTGCTGCAACTTTGCACGTCACCTTTATTCTTAAAGATCGGCACTAACACACTACTTCTCCATTCCTCAGGCATCCTCTCATTCTCTAAAACCCTGTTGAACAAACTAGTTAAAAATTCCACTGCTACCTCTCCTAGACACGTCCAGACCTCCACTGGGATGTTGTCAGGACCAACTGCCTTTCCACTTTTCATCCTCTTCAAAACCTTCCTGACTTCATCCTTTCTAATCTTATCTACTTTCTGTTCCACAGAGTTCACCCCTTCTACTCTTTTTTCCCTCTCATTTTCCTCATTCATCAGCTCCTCAAAGTACTCCTTCCATCTCCTCTGTACACTCTCCTCACTTGTGAGCACCCTTCCATCTCTATCCTTAATAACTATAACTTGCTGCACATCCTTCCCATCTCGATCCCTCTGCCTAGCTAACCTGTACAAGTCCTTCTGTCCTTCTCTAGTGTCTAACCTAGTGTACAACTCGTCATATGCCTTCTGCTTGGCCTTAGACACCTCCCTCTTCACTCTGCGCTGTAACTCCTTGTATTCCTGTCTATTCTCTTCAGTCCTGTCCATGTCCCAATTCTTCTTGGCTAATCTCTTCCTCTGGATACTACCCTGAACTTCCTCATTCCACCACCAATTCTCCTTATCTTCTTTCCTCTTTCCAGATGACACACCCAGCAGCTTTCTCCCTGTCTCCCTGATCAATTCTGCTGTAGTTTCCCAGTCATCTGGCAGCACTACCTGACCACCCAGAGCCTGCCTCAACTTCTGTCTAAATTTCTCACAACATTCCTCCTTTTTCAGCTTCCACCACTTGGTTTTCTTCTCTATCTTTGACCTCTTCTTCTTACAGATCATCAGAGTCATCCTACACACCACCATCCTATGCTGTCTGGCTACACTCTCTCCCACTACCACTTTACAGTCACTAATCTCTTTCAGACTTCTACATAGGATGTAGTCTACCTGTGTTCTCTCTATGCTAAGTCACTCTATGCTCCTCCCTCTTCTGAAAATAAGTGTTAGCCACAGCCATGTCCATCCTTTTAGCAAAGTCCACTACCATCTGTCCTTCAAGGTTCCTTTCCTTAACTCCAAACTTGCCCATCACCTCCTCATCACCTCTGTTTCCCTCGCCAACATGTCCATTAAAATCCACTCCTATTGCCACGCTCTCACCCGTGGGAATACTCTCCATCACCTCATCTAATTCACTCCAGAATCTCTCTTTCTCCTCTAACTCACAACCTACCTGTGGGGCATAACCACTAACAACATTCAACATCACCCCTTCAATCTCTAACTTCAGACTCATCACCCTGTCTGACACTCTCTTCACCTCCAGAACATTCCTCACAAACTCCTCCTTCAGGACCACACCTACCCCCTTTCTCTTACTATCCACACCATAATAAAACAGCTTGAATCCTGCTCCTATACTACAAGCCTTGCTACCCTTCCACCTGGTCTCCTGTACACACAGTATATCCACCTTCCTTCTCTCCATCATATCAGCCAGCTCTCTACCTTTCCCTGTCATAGTACCAACATTCAGAGTTCCTATTCTCAGTCCTACACTCTTACCTTTCCTCTTCTCTCTCTGTCTGTGCACTCTCCTCCCTCCTCTACTTCTTCGACCAACAGTAGCCCAATTTCCACCGGCGCCCTGTAGGTCAACGGCGCCAATGGCGGTCGTTGTTAACCCGGGCCTCGACCGATCCGTATGAAATTCCGGGACAAGGAATTCCGAACAAGGAACTTGTAATATGGAATTCTGAAAAAGGAATGTGGAATATGAAATTCTGAATATGCAACTTGGAATTATGAACTCGGAATTTGGAATTCCAAACACAGAACATGGAATTCCGAACTCAGAACATGGAATATGGAATTTCTAACAAAGAACATGGAATTCCGAACTAAGAACACAAAAAATAGAATTCCGATCAAGGAACATGGAATTCCGACCCGGGAATTTCAAACAAGGAACATTGAATTCCGATCTCACAACTTGGAATATGCAATTCTGAACAAGGAACATGGAATTCCAGAATTAGAACTCAGAATTGGGAATTGCAAACAAGGAACATGGAATTCCGAACAAGAAACTTGGAATTCCAAACTCAGATCTTGGAATTGTGAATTCCGTACACGGAACAAGGAATTTCGAACTCAGAACTTGGAATTGCAACAAAGGAATGTGGAATATGCAATTCTGAACATGGAACTTGGAATTCTGAAATAAGAACACAAAAAATAGAATTCCGATCATGGAATATGGAATTCCAAAATCATAATTGGGAATTCCAAACACAAAACTTGGAAATGGAATTCCAAACAAGGAACTTAGAATTCCGAACTAAGAACATGGAAAATAGAATTCCGATTGTGGAACATGGAATTCCGACCTGGAAATTTCAAACAAGGATCATTGAATTCTGAACTCACAACTTGGATTATGGAATTCCGAACAAGGAACTTGGAATTCCAAACTCAGATCTCAGAATTGGGAATTCCAAACACGGAACAAGGAATTCCGAACTCAGAACATGGAATATAGATTTCCGAAAAATGAATGTGGAATATGAAATTCTGAACTCGGAATTTGGAATTCCAAACACAGAACATGGAATTCCGAACTCAGAACTTGGAATATGGAATTCCAAGCAAGGAATTTCCAATCTCAGATCTCGGAATTGGGAATTCCGAACATGAAACATGGAATTCCGAACTTGGAATTAGGAATCCGGAACAGGGAACATGGAATTCCGAACTCCCAAACATGAAATATGGAATTCCGAAACTATAGCCTGGAAATTGGATTAAGAATAATAAACTTGGAATTCCAAACTCAGAGCAATGGAATATGGAATTCCAAACAAGGAACATAGAATTCCAAACTAAGAACATGAAAAAAAGAATTCCGATCACAACAACAAGCTCACTACAATAAGCGCTCCACCATCACTTCTAGAAAGATCCAGACCGCCATGCGCCTGTTGCTTCCCAGCGAGCTGGCCAAGCACGCCGTGTCCAAGGGCACAAAGGCCGTCACCAAGTACACCAGCTCCAAGTAAAGTGCGTTACCGCCGTCTTTATTAACCCAAAGGCTCTTTTAAGAGCCACCCACTTTTTCATAGAAAGTGCAACCCCATCTCTCTCTCTCTCTCTCTCTCTCTCTCTCTCTCTCTCTCTCTCTCTCTCTCATATTCATATATATATCTCCCTCATATTTGTCTATCTATCGCTAAGTGTGTATATAAGTATGTTATACTATTAGTGGTAATATAGTTAGCTAAGTTAGTAAATGAATGAAATGTTTTTGTACAGTGTAATATTGCAGTATTACAGTGTATATATTTATCTATATTTTTGACACAGTTAATCTTTCTTCAAATTCTTTTTCTTTATATTTTTATATTTAATATATTTAATATTTCTGTGCACCAATACATCAAGGCAGACTTTGTGTAGGTGTAAAAGCCACAGCAGTACTCGGCAATAACGTGTTGTTTTGGATGGATGTTGACTTTCATCTTGTGGCCAAATTTAGGAAGTTCTCACTCCCAACAAATTCTATTTGTAGTAAATAACTACAAACTGATAAATCCTTTAAAAGGTGTCTTTTTTAAATGCTTCTGTATGTTTGTTAGAAAATGGGCATAAGAAGAATGGTTTAAATATAATAATTATTAGGATTAAATAATAAACAAAAATAATAGTGTTGTAGATGGATCTTGACTGCCATGGCCTGCACGTTACACAGAGCTTATAAATTTCTATTTGTAGATTCTTTTTCAGTGCTATGCTTGTTGCATTTAAGAATAATAATACTACTGCTATCGCTCATATTATTCTTATTCTTATATTAACTAATAAATTACATAATTAAAATGCACTTTTCCAAATAGTAAGATTTGTTTGGAAGTTTTTGTGTTCATGTTTGGGAGTTCAGAACTCCATGTTCCCTGTTCCAGATTCCTAATTCCGAGTTTGGAGTCCAATGTTTCATGATCGGAATTCCGAATTCGGAGGTCTGAGTTTGGAAATCCAAGTTCCTTGCTTGGAATTTTATATTCCAGGCTCTGAGTTCAGAATTCCAAGTTCCTTGTTTGAAATTCCCAATTAAATAATAAGATTGATCATATTGCTCCAAATTTTGGGTATGTCTGTGCATTCCATACTGCTTTTTAATTCTTTCTTTCTTTGGTTATTTATTTATGATGTTTTGAAAAATCCAACATTCTGTTTTGCTTAATAATCTTTTTCTTATTATTCTTAGACATTTTTTTTTATATGAATTGTAACTCCACCTAGAGCTTTCGAGCTACATTCAAGATTCAAGGAACTTTATAAATCCCAGAGGGAAATTGCTTTGCCATGTTATAATTGTTCTAATAAAAGTGGGAGAGAGGAAGCAAGAAATCTCTACTATATACAAGGAGAGAACTGAAAAGAAAAGAAACAAGAATAAACAAGCAAAAAGAAATCATCCACTAGAATAAACAAGTACTGAGACAGTACAAATAATACTGTAGAACTGTAATATTGCACACAGGGATTGTAAATTGGTGCTAATTTTTAGTAAGTGATAATGGTGAAGTTGTATTGTGCATGAAAGGCCCATAATTACCATTGCACCCATTATTGTTTATTGCTCTTAAAATTGCACATGAAAATGTCCCAACACTTAAGGAGAGGACCAGTGCACCAATCTCGGCTTTTGCTTTTCTAAGTGATCAGAATGACTTTTTTCCCCATACGGTTCCATTCAAAACTTTGGAGGTTTGTAACTGGGCAGGCTATCAACACCAAACTCGGCCAGCTCCTTCATTCAGGCTACTGGGCCTGATGAAGCAATAAATTTTGTAGCTGATCAGACTTTCAGTTCTTTCAACATCAAAAGTTTGTTGCCACGCACTTTAAAAAACTAGTTTATTTTTGGGTTGTCTCCAATTCTGAATCTTTTTGATTGGTTCACAATTTGTTTGAATACGGCAGGTAAGAGTGATTAATTCTCGTTTTGCGTCTTGTTTTCCGAAATCTGACAGGCACACGGCTGTCACCAAATCACAGTCCATAGCTTTACATATCCTGGGTTAGATTCTACTACATAGCTTCAAATTCATATTGTATTTATCACATACAAAAGCATACTCAGTACTACAAGTAGTGAGGTGCTTTTTTTGACTGTCCTTGTACAAGAGAGGAACATAAAAAAAGGATATAAATAAAATAAAGATTTAAGGAGATAGAAATATAAAAAACTACCAGAATAATAAAATATGAAAATCCAATAAGATATAAGATATGCATATATATACATATACCCATACACACACACACACACACAAACACACACACACACACACACACACACAGATATGTTTTACAAGGAAACACACACGAAATTAGTCTGAATAGAAAATATAGCAGAAGAACAGGACATGCTGACAAGTTAGAATTAGGAGCTCGTATTTGTGTTATATGTAACTCAGTGTATGACTTATTTTTATTATTTGTTTTGTTTATTTAGTTCTACGGTGTTGATGTCGATGTTGGTGTTGTCTAAGGTGTTGTCTGTGTCGATGGGTGCATTAAACATCTGTGAACGGAACCTCATCCTTTGCGTTGTGACTAAGGGCGGCATAGTAGAACACTTCACTTCGTCGGTGAAGGCCAAGAGCATCAGGTGGTAAGGGCTGCACGCGGAAGTCGGCCAGCAAGAGACAACAGAGGTTGGATAAGGGAAGTACAACATTCAAAACGACTGCTTTTGATTGAATGAAGCAGCAGTGGGTAAGTAAAGGCTGAACAAAGCAAGCACTTTTAAGTTAGTGTCTTGGAAGCAGTGCAAGGTTTGTGAATTGTTGCTGAAGTCTCAATTGTGCTGAATCATCCTTATACTAAGATAAAAATGGACATTTCCTAATAGTTTTTGGCTTATAAAGAAACTATAAGGACTAAATAGACAAACAAATGTTTTGTATGTATGTTATTGTTATTGAGATGTTATTATGTTATTGAGACTGAAGTTGAAATTTTCTGTGTTTATGTTTTTGTATACTGTATAATTTGGAATATTAATAATTCACTAGTGGTATTCATGTTTCTGCTACTTCACAGTTCTATAGTATACAATTTACATAGTTGAATCACATGAGTCTAGCTGAGGTAGTTGCTTACACTAGAACTTTAGACTGTTCTTGAATATCACATTATAGTGCAATACAAAATTATCATGTCAGATACAAGTGAAAATACAGCGCTGTCCACTAAAGAAGCTATCTGTGCAGATCCTACAGCACAAGAAGGGGACAACGCAGAGCAAGTTATCCCACCACCGCAGGTAGATATAGCTGAGCATATGGAAGTGGCTGCACAAGTACAACAGCCTCAGGTGGGTGCAGATACTACACAGTTCCCAGATGTTAGAAGAGGCCAGCGTGTACGCATGCTCACCGAAAAGGGTAAAACATTACAAGACGCTAGACTGAACAATCTGACAAGAAGCTTTGAACAGAAGTGTAAAAGATGGAAGTATCACATCTATGGTTTGAAAAGATCCATGAAGAAAAATGATGATGCAGATTTGATTTCTGAGGTTGTGAGCACCATTAATGCCATTCGGTCTGAGGATGACCATATTTATGGTGACAAAAGATGCCTCACCAGCCCTGAGCCAGAAATTCTGAGAAAAAATGATACTTGTCTTGCCATTACTAGCACTGCAAATGAAAGGGCTCAACACTTTCTCAGTGGAGATCCTGAGGACATACCCTGGCCCGATTCAGATTCAGTGTTTGAATCCACTGTGTCCAGCATCATCTCAGAAACTTCCAGTAAGTCAAAGTCTGTCTCTAATATGTTCAGTCAGTCTTCCCATGACTCCTTGCAGAGAAGACAAGAAGCAGCAGCTGAAGTAGCAGCTACACAAGAGGTGATTAAAATAATGAAGGCACAGAATCAATATGAAGAGGAAATCATGAAACTTGAGGCAGAGGATAAAAGGTTAATGGCAGAGAGAGAAGCTCAAGAAATGGAAATGGAAAGAATGCAAGAAAAAGAGCTGTTTATCTCAACGTTCTATCAGGAAAATAAAGGTGGAAGAGAAGAAAAAGCAAGTGGAACGATTGGAAGAACTAGAAAGACATAATGCAGCACAAGCAAGGTCACAAGTTTATGCTGAAAGTATTGAAGATGATGAGGGAAAAATGCGTTCTGCTCCTCTTCTTCAACCAAAACAAGAAGACTATCGCTCTCGACTAAACCAATCCGCTCATTTTCCTCAAAGGTTTCCAGTCACTCAAGCTCAAGTATCTCAGTCAGATGCATTAGCTGCTCCCAATGAAGCCTCTAATGACCTTGTGAAGGCACTCGCTGAAGCTATCACAGCCAATAGGATTCCAATTCCAGAACCTGCTGTATTCTCAGGAGAACCTATGAAGTATAATGATTGGAAACTGTCCTTCCAGACATTAGTTGACCACAAGAACTTGCCAGCCCAAGAAAAGCTACGCAAGTATGTAAGTGGTCCAGCCATGAAAGCTATTGAGGGACAATTCCTGGTTGGAACAGAAGCGGCTTACATGGCAGTCTGGAACATACTCGAAGACAGGTTTGGCCATCCATTTGTAGTTGGCAAGTCATACCGTGACAAAATACAGTCATGGCACAAGATTGCTACCAAAGATAGCAAAGACCTCCGGGAATTTGTAGATTGCCTGAGCAGTGTTGAATCAGCCATGCTTTTTCAAAGTTTAAAATCTCTGAACAACTGTTTTGAAAATCAAAGGATATTAACTAAATTGCCAGAGTGGTTGAGTTCACGTTGGAATAGAGCAGTTACTAAATTCCAAGATGAATATAAAAGATTCCCTGATTTCATATACTTTGTTGAATTTCTCAACAAGGAAGCTAGAATCGCATGCAATCCTATCACCTCACTGCAAGCAATAAAGCCAGTAGAGCAAGAGAGATTCAAGCAGCCCAATCAAGATCATTCCAAGTTTTAACGGAATCGCAACTCAAGCGCTAAGATATTCACCACTAGTTCCAGTGAAAGGACTGTGCAATTTTTGTAAGAGACATGGCCACACTCTTCATAAGTGTCGCAAGATTATGGAAAGGACAGTTGAAGAAAGATTGAAGTTTGTACAGTCTGAGAAATTGTGCTTTGGCTGTCTTAAGGCTGGTCATAACTCTAAGGGATGCACCTCAAGTAGTGTGTGTGAAACAGTCACAAATTGAATGGACTACAAGTAAGAGGCATTAAGTCTGAAAGGAAAATCCAACTTCCAACAGACTATACTAGAGACTATATACCTGCAAATAGATCTCATATACCCACTTGTGAAACAGCAAATAACTGGCCTCATCTAGAACATCTGGCAAATGAAATGGTTAAAACACTTGATTGTGAAATAGGTTTGTTAATAGGGTATAACTGTTCTCAAGCCTTACTCCCCAGAGATGTTCTCAGAGGTAACAAAGATCAACCCTTTGCACAAAGATCTGTGTTAGGCTGGAGTATAATCAGATGCAACCACTACAATAGTGACAACGAAGATGAAATTGGCGTGAGTCATAGAATTATTATGAAGCAAGTTCTACCAGCTGGTGAACCTTCTCACAAGTTCAAGTCTGAAGTTTGCTTTGTATACAGGAACAAGGTTAAGGAGATGATCACTCCAGCAGAGATATTGAAGGTTTTTGAGTCAGATTTTGTTGAAAGGAATAATGAGGATGCTTCTACATCGCAAGAAGACCTACAGTTTCTGGCAAAGTTACATGAAGGCATCAAGCAACTGCAAGAAGGGCACTATGAAATGCCATTTCCTTTTAAAGGTGAGAGACCTAACTTGTCGAATAATAGAGCATGTGCAGAAGATCGACTCAAATCCTTAGAGAAGTGCTTGAAGAGGGATGAACAATACGCATCGTCTTTGATTGCTCTGCAAGATTTCAGAATGCTTCTCTGAATGAGCATCTGCTTACAGGGCCTGACCTAACAAATACCCTTGTTGGAGTCTTGTGTCGCTTCAGGAAAGGGCAGGTAGCCATCACGTGTGATGTAGAGCGTATGTTCCATCAGTTTTATGTTTCCCCGAGGGATCGAGACTATCTCAGGTTCTTGTGGTGGGAAAAAGGCAAAATAGAAGCTGCCCCATCAGTTTTTCGAATGAAGGTCCATTTGTTCATAGCTGCCTCCTCACCTGGATGTGCAAACTTTGGACTCAAGTACCTCGCCTCACAAGGAGAAGGCAAGTTCAATCAAGCCACAGTGAAGTTTATACAGCGTAATTCTTATGTTGACAATGGCTTGGCAAGTGTGGATACGGAAGCAGAGGCTATCCAGCTGGTGAAGGAAGCCAGGGATCTCTGCAATACCGGGAAGCTCCACTTACACAAATTCATCACCAACAGCAAGAGGGTAATCACCACAATCCCGAAGGAGGAATGCACTGAAGGTGCAACTGACTTTGACTTGGCCCTAGGAGAACCTAAAATAGAAAGGGTGCTCGGAGTCCATTGGTGCGTAGCTTCAGATGAGTTCCATTTCAGAGTACTAGTAAAGTGTGGCTTCCTGTTCAGGCTATGTGTGTATGTAAGCCACATGTGTGCATGTGATGTTCTGATTATTTGCTCATCACACTCAGGTATGTATGTGATGATGGTGATATATTGTGATATATGATTATGTGTTTTGCTTTGGAGAAATAATGGGAAACTTTGAGCAGGATGAAGTAGAGTAGGTAGGAGAAGGATGTCATAAAAGCGTACTTGATACGTTAAATATATACGAAATGTCTAATTATGTGGAACTAATTATGTGGAATATTTTCATAGTCTATAAATGTCTCTGATGCCTAACCAACTTTAGATAGTATCCATGTGATACATTGGACTGTGTATTGATGAGCCCTTGGTGAAGTGCTGGTAACCTGTCCCAGGAGCTCCAACAGACTCTCAACGGTATGTAAAGTGCCTGGGTCAGAAGAAATAAGTGTGCCTCATCTATAAGGACATTGTGTATAAAAGTCATATGTATATTGTCACATGTAGATGATGTAGAGTTTATGTGGGATAACAGCACAGAGCAGTGAACTTAAGACATGTACAGTTCGATTGTAATACTCAAGAGTCTCAAAGGGGGAGTGATGTCGGAGAAACTTTAAATTTACTTTTACTTTTACTCTTAACATAACAATACTCTGCTTAAAATAGTATTCATCTTACAGTATTCAACTATATTCTTACAGTATTCAACTGTATTCTTATAGTATTCAATTATAACTTAAGAGCAGTCTTTGCTTGAGGCAAAATTATGATAATCAAGCATAACCATAGAAGTGTTAGCGTGCTAGTGTAATAACCACACTGAGGTTGGAAAGAGGAAAAAGAGATCTATGAGAAGCATTGGAGATTGCAGGTTAGTCAGTCGATTGAGCTAATGGAAAATTGGATGAGTAAGGTACATATGTGGCTATTTAATCTTAAAATGCAGGATATGAAACACTTAAAAGCTTAGAGGCAAAAATAAAAACTAGACAGGAGGAAACAGACTAGACAGTGTGGTTACAAGATAACTGCAAAACTTGCTTTGCACCGTGCTAGGTAAATAAAATGCATAAGAACATGGAACCATAATGCTGACTTTGCAACGTGCGGTTACCCAAACGTCTAGATAAGGTCAATATTATGTCAGAGGAAGGAGGTGAAGAGAACATCGTGTTCAAAGAATCCTAGAACTAGGTGAGAGGTCGCGACGTGCTCTGTAGATCTGCAGAGATGGTTCAAAAAAACTAGAAGAGATGAAGAGATAGCTGAAGAAGGCCACAGATATATATGTATGTAAATTAGGTAAGGAGGGCCTCAAATGAAGGGGATGAAATGTTAAAACTGAATTGGAATAAACGAGTATAAATAGTAGGGTATTTTTCGAAATTCTTCAAACCAGCTGCTCTCTTCAGTACTGCACGTGACGGGTGTGTCTTGCTGAATAAAAAGGATTTGCTTCTTCTTCATCTGCTGAGTGACCTCTCATTATTTTGGCTAAGTTTTGGTAGTTTACTGAGTTTCATTTGATAAGTTTACTGAGTTAATTGATCATGAAAAACTAAGGGAAAATAGATACAAACTCAACATTCATTCTGCGATATGTCCACTCGGAGGGGACTCTGAGTTCTGACAAAAGGAAAATCCTTTCACTAGAAGAAGTGTACTATCTACAGTTGCTTCCATCTTTGATCCTCTTGGTTTCATTGCTCCCTTCATTCTGGTTGGGAAGAGGACCTTACAAAGGATGTGTAATGACAAGGTAGGCTGGGACAAACCACTTCCTGATGACCTCAGGCCGCATTGGGAAGCTTGGCTACGAGACCTCCATAATCTGTCCTTAGTAAAGATACCACGTTGTTATGTGCCATCAGCATTTAAAGATGTCCAGCAATATGAGTTACACCATTTTGCTGATGCCAGTGCATCGGGCTATGGAGAATAATTATAACTAGTAGAACACAATGATGCAATGCCATTACATCACAGATCTCCAATTTGCTCTCGCCATTCAAACAGAGGCTACTCATAGCTAAAGCAATAGGTGAATGGAAACTGGAATGGAATCTAGCTGAGTGGCAGGTAAAAGGTGACTTGAGCCAGCCCCCTATTCACCCTGATATATTTTATAGCTACTGATAGAAAAAAAATACAAGAAAAATGACAACAAAAAAAATTAAATAAACGCACTAGCGCTTGATAGTTTGTCGTTTGTAATACTCACTGTATGAACACTGTATGACACGCTCTCGCCATTCAAACAGAGGCTACTCAAAGCTAAAGCAATAGGTGAATGGAAACTGCAAATCTAGCTGAGTGGCAGGTACAAGGTGGTCTAGTTGTAATTTATTTTCAAGAAAGACATTTCAGTCAGTGCAGGCTAGATTTGAGATAGTGGTCATGAGGGAGGATACTTATGTATAAAAAGAGTCATTTTTCCATATGCGTATGAAGTAGTTTTCAGTGGTACAATGATTTAAAAAATAACCATCAATCATTTTTACACATTCATGTATAGTAGATAATGCTGTGAAGAACACAAAAACAACATTTAAGGCTTGTCTTAATGCTACATACTGTTCATATGCACTGCTCCTCCCTGTTTCTCTTCTTGTGGTGAACTGAATGAACGACATCAGTGAGTCAGCAGATCCTCATTCATTCACCGAGTTCATTCACAAACATCAACAACCACCAGTTTGTTCAGAACCAGTAGGTCTACCACTCTCATTCACACTCAAGTAAGGGGCAGATTCATTCAATACGTCCAACCAGTGACCTGCTCCTTCACAGCCTGCACTCTGCTTTTACACTGGGATTATGATTCATGCACAGATAAGAGATCAGATAAGAGATACTCTATTGTCATTGTATACAATACAACCACATTTAGTGTGGCAAACTTCAGAAAATAACAAGGACACATAACACTGATGAAGGAATTTAAATGAAGAAAGAAGAAGAAAAAAGAAAGAAGAAGAAATAGAGTACACTGTAAAATGTTTACAAGATTGTATATACAGATATAAATCTTCTCCATTCTCTTCATAGCATGGCTCCGCCCCCTTCTCCTCTTGTTGAAGACTCACAGCTGACCTGAATGAATGATCTGTCTCGTTCCATCATATCCTTCACCAACTAGTTCCTTCAGTTCAGACTGAACCACATGTCCCAGTTCGTACAGAATCAGTACCGCTCTCATTCAGTAAGAGGTGAATTTGTTCAATAGGTCCAACCAATGACATTGCTCCTTCACAGCACACACTCTACTGCAGTCAGTGAAAAATTGTAAAAGAAATGTGCAATAATGTGAACTTGGCAACAAATCATCAGCCCTAGGAGAAGTTGTCTGAATAATGGAGCTCTGCATAAACTTCTTTCTTCTTTCTTTCTTTCTTTCTTTCTTTCTTTCTTTCTTTCTTTCTTTCTTTCTTTCTTTCTTTCTTTCTTTCTTTCTTTCTTTCTTTCTTTCTTTTTTGTTTTTCACACCTCTGTATATTATATAAATGTGTGTATTTTAACAGATTTTTTTGAGAAGTAAAACCATGATTGATAGCCAAACCAGCACCACATCTTGAGAGAGAGAGAGAGAGTGTGCATGTGTCTGTGTGTGTGTTTGTATGTGTGTGTATGCGCAGGTGTGTTTATTACCTGTCTGAGTCACTGCCCCTCCCCCTCTGCAGAATAAACCAGGAAGAAGGTGTCAGTGAAAGTGAAACTCAGCAGCTCCATTTTGTGCCGAGAGAAAAATAAAACATTTCAGGAGTGAAAAAAAAGTATGTATCTAAATCTAAAGCTATAATTTCTAAAAACACTGATCTGACACTAGATGCAGTAGGGTTTTGTGAGTTTCTACGGAAGTTTTAATGTACACAGGTTGTGTTATGACTTGATAGCGTGTGTATAGGGTTTGATTGAACACACCGATGTTGGAGTGAAGTAAACGTGTGTCCTGCTGTAATCTGGAGAAGGAGACATGACCTCCAACATGAGTGTGTCTGGAAAACAGGACTTAAAGAAAGACGAGAGGTGAGTTACTTTTACATTCACCAGCAATAAATACACACCGTCTCATGGGAACAGATCTGTATCTCTAAACACTCACTAGTTAACAGAGGAACTAAACTCTGGTGTAAGGTGTTTAATAGCAGTGAATATATCACTGATCTGATCTAAGAAGAGTTTAGAGAAATCCTTCACTGAGAGAAGAGTAAAAAGGACTGTGTAATGTGGAGCATAAGAGCAGCATAGCTTTGAGTCAGTGAACTCTACAGGCTTTAAGACCCAGCTGAGTCAGTTAGCTGTGACTGGGACTCCTGACATCAGTGTAATTCCTGAGGTATGAGGCGTGTCTCCTGTTTGTATAAGTGTGCAGACTGTAGCTGAAGTAAAAAGATGGAATTATTGGTGTTTAATGATGAACACACTGTTTAACAGTGCTGCGACAGCAGAGTATTCATTATTGCTGATATTTCTGTAATTCTAGAATGATGGAGGGAAAGAGATCAGACTCACCAGAACCCAGCTGTGTGTCCATGAAGAGTGACCGGTCAATGGATCTTCCAATTAACTTCAGAGACAGAGACAGTTCTACTGATGTGAGGTCAGTATAGTGAGGTGTTTTACAGCAGTGTTCCACCTGATCAAACTCACTCGTCTCATTATGAAGCCCTTCATGAACTTTATCAGGTGTTGAAGCAGTAAAACACTAAACTGTGCAGTGCTGCAGCTCTCGGACTGGCAGTGAGGAAAACTGCTTTAAGAGGTCACTTCAGCCTGCAGTCCCTGACCTGGAGGGTCTGTAGTGCTACAGAAGAACATTTACACCTGGGATATTAATAACAATATAAATAATTTATTTATTAATTCATTCATTTGTTTCTAAACATGTTAATGTCAGTTAGGAAATCCTGAAATCAGTGTATTGTGTTAAGAGGACAGTGTTAAATATCTGTCTCTGTATTTATTAGTGTGTGTTGTGCAGCTATGAATACATATAGTCCATATTACATGATGTGTTTTGTTTGTTCACAGATCACAAAAGAAGAAATCAAACATCAGCAAAAATCATTTGGACTCCATATTCAAGGTGTGTGTGTTATTTAAAGTGTGTAATATGTGTGTTGTCATACCTTGTCATTTCTTGGTGTGCAGTAGAATTATGGGTAATCACTTGTTTGAGTAATTAGAATTTCAGTTGTAACTAAAGGCAAAAGGAAGAGACTTTTATTATTTTTATGATTAAAATCATAATCAAAGCATCTCTCACTGTGTAACACTATAGTATTTAGATCTGTTCCTGTGTGTTTCTAACCAGGAGCTGGAACACAAAGTCATCACTCTGATAAAGAATGAGCTGAAGAGGTTTAGGAAGCTCCTGAGTCCAGATTACCCAGCATGCACTGAGAGGGAGGTGGAGGATGAGGAGGATCTGCACAGTGTCAGAGAGGGAGCACTGAAGATCACACTGCACGTCCTGAAGAACATGAACCACACAGATCTCGCTAACACACTGCACAACAGTAAGAGCGCTGAGTCATGGCTTTATTCCATCAGGTTCACTTTAGAGAGAGGAAATAGTTTTAGATATGAAGACTTTTAGTTTTAAGTTTGATTTTAGTATCATGTACATCTGCTGCTTTTCTGTTCTGTTCATGGTCCAGCTTGTGGTTACTCTGTACAATGGTCCTGTTCCTTCAGTAATATTTAGTACATGAATCAGGAAAGAACAGCAGCATTTGAAAGAATTTTACATTTTATATTGTGCTCAGTGATTCTGCATTAAAACATGTTATTACTTTGTTTATTAGAGTCTGTGGGCTCTGTGTATCAGCCAAAGCTGAAATCCAAGCTGAGAGAGAAGTTTAAAAGGATTAATGAAGGAATGAACAGCATGGAATCTCAGCACTTCTGAATGAGATCTACACAGAGCTCTACATCACAGAGGGTTGGAGTGGAGACGTCAATAATGAACATGAGGTGAGACAGATTGAGACAGTGTCCAGGAGACCAGCAACACAGGAGACAGCCATCAAATGTAATGACCTCTTTAAAGACAAGTCCATCAGAAGTGTGCTGACTAAAGGAGTTGCTGGAATTGGAAAAACAGTCTCTGTGCAGAAGTTCATTCTGGACTGGACTGAAGGAAAAGCAAATCAGGACATCTTCTTCATGTTTCCACTTCCCTTTAGAGAGCTGAATCTGATGAAGCAGCAAAATCTCAGTCTGATGAATCTTCTTCATCACTTTTTCCCAGAAATAAGAAAACTAGAATCAATAGACTGTGACTCCTACAAAGTGGTGTTGATCTTTGATGGTCTGGATGAGTGTCGACTTCCTCTAAATTTCCAGAAGAATGAGAGATTGTGTGATGTGACAGAGTCAGCCTCAGTGGATGTGCTGCTGACGAACCTCATCAAGGGGAATCTGCTTCCCTCTGCTCTCCTCTGGATAACCTCTCGACCAGGAGCAGCCAATCAGATCCCTCCTGAGTGTGTAGACCAGGTAACAGAGGTACGAGGCTTCAGTGATCCTCAGAAAGAGGAGTACTTCAGGAAGAGGATCAGTGATCAGAGTCTGGCCAATAAAATCATCAGACACATGAAGTCTTCAAGGAGCCTCTACATCATGTGCCACATCCCAGTCTTCTGCTGGATCTCAGCCACTGTTCTAGAGAGAATGTTGGGTGAAGCAGAGAGTGGAGAGATCCCCAAGACTCTGACTCAAATGTTCACACACTTCCTGATCTTTCAGATCAAACACAAGCACCAAAAGTACCATCAGAAATGTGACCCTGATCCTCAGCAGACCAGAGAGAGTATCCTGGCACTGGGAAAACTGGCTTTCCAGCAGCTGGAGAAAGGAAACCTGATCTTCTATGAGGAAGACCTGAGAGAGTGTGGCATTGATGTGAGAGAAGTGTCAGTGTACTCAGGAGTGTGTACCCAGATCTTCAGAGAGGAGTTTGGGCTTCACCTGGGGAAAGTGTTCAGCTTTGTACATCTGAGTGTTCAGGAGTTTCTGGCTGCTTTATATGCTTTTATCTCCTACATCAGCAGAAATGTAACAGAACAACAAACCACTGATCTGTCTGATCTTTTCAGGAAGTCAAATATGTCTGATTTCCTCAGGAGTGCAGTGGACAAGGTCTTACAGAGTGAGAATGGACACCTGGACCTGTTCCTCCGCTTCCTTCTGGGTCTCTCACTGGAGTCCAATCACACTCTCTTACAAGGCTTAATGCT
Organism: Hemibagrus guttatus; assembly: GCA_033459395.1. Classification (NCBI taxonomy): domain Eukaryota; kingdom Metazoa; phylum Chordata; class Actinopteri; order Siluriformes; family Bagridae; genus Hemibagrus; species Hemibagrus guttatus. Next base: position 10,938,470 of record JAUCMX010000028.1, read on the forward strand.
ACAGACAGGAAGTAGCTCTCACAGCAAACAGGAAACAGTGAAGTACATCAAGGAGAAGATCAGGGAGAATCCATCTCCAGAGAAATCCATCAATCTGTTCCACTGTCTGAATGAACTGAATGATCATTCTCTAGTGCAGGAAGTACAGACTTACCTGAACAGAATAGGATACAGTCGTCTCAGAGGAACCAGACTCTCTCCTGCTCAGTGGTCAGCTCTGGTGTTTGTGTTACTGAACTCAGAACAGGAGCTGGATGTGTTTGATTTGAGTAAATATGATCCATCAGAGGAATGTCTTCTGAGGCTGCTGCCAGTGGTCAAAGCCTCCAGAAAAGCTGTGTGAGTATTTTTATTTATAAATGTATTACTGCATGGTTTGTTATTTTAATGTAACACTGAACTGCACTGTTTGGATTAATGCTTGTTAATAGTTACTCTAATCATCTTTAAACAAACCTCTGTTACCTTTACAGAAGATTATTTCACTTTTTACACTAACACGTCATGTCCGCACTGAGGACTGGGACATATGGACAAAATCTGATATCATAATATGAATAATTTTATATCTTTTATATATGAATCATGATATATTAAGTTTTCTCTAAAATTTATGAAAAGAAAAATCTATAGAAAATAACTGCATGCATTTAAGAACTAAAAACATTTCTGAACTAAACACCAGTGAAAGACACTTTTTCTTTTCTCTGTTTATTTTGAAAGTGACATTGAACAGAACTCTCACAAATGAGAACAAGAAAAACATCAAACTGTCAAAATGGGATCAATATGAATAGAAAATATAAAAAGTCAATATTAAAACACTCTGTTCACCTTCAAGTACCTGTTAAAGTTCTACACAGTGTTGAGGGGAGATTTGCTCTATCATGCTTTTTTCCCTAATTTGTACATTTTTCTTTCTAATTTAGTCATGGATGATTCCCTCTCTCCATTTTTATTCAAAGTGTAGAAATTGAGATTGAGTAAATTGAGTACATATTTATATATGCATATTTAAATCCTTTTTCATTTAACTGAACCCAATACGAAGGAAGAACAAAAGCCTCCTACAGTCTGCTCTACTCCCAAACTCTGCTTTACCGAGGACTGAGCTCATCACTAATAAAAAATCCATTAACATTTTGAGTGGTGGTAAAAACGATTCTTTTTAAAGACTCGGGTTTTGTCGAGTCACTCACTGAAATGAATCGAGTCAGTGATTCATTTTGAGTCAGTCAACATGTCCCTATGTAAATGAAAAAGAATCAAGATATACGATACCAGTGCAACAACACACACACACACAAACTGTGACTGATTAATTACATTAAATTATTAAATTAAATTATATAATTATATTATTACTGGATGGAAAATTTCTTACAATATTACTGGATAAATCATCACGTAGTCTACAAAGTTCTGAATATGCTAACGAATGCTAACTGAAAACCGCGAGTCCTCTGAGAATCAGCTGAATCAGTCGATGAGAACGGTAGCAGCCATAAGACAAATCATTCATTCATTCATTCATTCATTGTCTACCGCTTATCCGAACTACACTCGGGTCACGGGGAGCCTGTGCCTATCTCAGGCGTCATAGGGCATCAAGGCAGGATACACCCTGGATGGAGTGCCAACCCATCGCAGGGCACACACACACTCTCATTCACTCACGCAATCACACACTACGGACAATTTAGAGATGCCAATCAACCTACAATGCATGTCTTTGGACTGGGGGAGGAAACCGGAGTACCCGGAGGAAACCCCCGAGGCACGGGGAGAACATGCAAACTCCACACACACGGCAGAGGTGGGAATCGAATACCCAACCCTGGAGGTGTGAGGCAAACGTGCTAACCACTAAGCCACCGTGCCCCTAAGACAAATCAGAATCGGGTTAATTTAGGCCTCGGACTCATGAATCATGAGTCAATATGCAGAATCGGATCATTTAACTCTAGTGAGTCAGTCAGGGCCAGTACTAATCATTTTCAACCTAGCAACAAGCTAGGCAGCTAACTCGGATAAGTGATGTATATTTTCTTTCTCTAACAGTGAACTGTATGTAGAGGATGTGTTTTTAAATGTGACTTTTTATATTGAAGATTTTTATTTTCATGAGTTTTTTTCCTTTGCCTATGGCGGGGAAAAAGAGAGAGGATGAATAAGCCGCCGCAGGTGAATGTGGTGCCGTGACAGCTGTTATTAAAAAGTAATGGAGCTTGATTACTTGGAGCTGGACAAAGACGCTAAACGGTTAATGACTGATCACATTCTTCTTCTTGGATGGTGATTTTTGTTCATCTGTTGTGGGTGAATTATGGAGACAGTGTTTTTGAGTGTGGTTCTCTGCATGGGAAGATGGCGGATGTGGTAAAAACAGGCGCTGAACACAAAGACGGTTGTACGTGACGGTTGGTCAGGTTTAACACCATTTCTTTTAGTTGAATATAAATGACATGTTTTAATTTTGACAGCTACCTTGGAGTCGGGGCGTCTCACTTACCTTGCTAGGTTTGGGGAGGTTGTGGTGTTCAAAGATAGTTCCACACTGTGCATTATACAACATACACTACACACTTCAGGAAGTCACCATGTCACTTCTAGACACCTGAAGCCCACCTACACAAATCCTTTAGTGTAACACACAGTAGTGTAGGAGAAACACATACATTCATTTGAGTGCATTGAGACTAAATGTACTAGAGCGGGGACTAAGATCCTTTAGTCTTCCAGGGTAGTGTTGTGTTACATTTCTAATATTTTTCTAATATTTAATCTCTTTCTAATCTTTTTCTAATATTTTGGAAAGAAGTCAAAATGCACTGTTCCAAATGATTATGCACAATGCAGTGTGAACATAATAGGTCATAATTCATTTAAAACAGAAATCTGATCTATTTCTTACATGAACAGATCACTTTTCAGAAAATGAAATCAACAATCATATTTCCAGATCAGGTTACATATTAATATATGAGCCTTTCTTTGATATCACTTTAACAACTGTCTCATCCATTGAACCTGTAAGTTCTTGTATAGTTTCTGTATTTCATTTGAGGATGTCAGTATTGCCTCCCAGAGCTGCTGTTTTGAGGTATACTGCCACTCACCCTCATAGATCCTGCTTTTAAGGATGCTCCATAAGTTCTCAATAGGGTTGAGGTCAGGGGATGATGGTCACCACACCATGATATGCTTATATGTCTATATCTCCCTTTGTGCCTATAGCAGCCGAGGAGTCAGTGGTGTTTTTTGCAGCACGGGATGGTGCGTTGTCCTGCATGAAAATATTTTTTTTCCAAAATTCAGGATTCTTCTTTTTTTTTTCCTTCATGGCAGGAAATGGTCAGTTAGGAACTCCACATATTTTGCTGAGGTCATTTTGACACCCTAAAGGGACCAACAATCTCACTTCCCAATATTCCTGCCCAAAACTTCACTCCACCCCTTTGCTGATGTCACAGTCTTGTTGGAACAGGGTGGCCATTCACCAACCATCCAGAACTCCATCCATCTGGACCATCCAGTGTAGCACTGCATTCATCAGTGAATAAAACTGTTTGAAGATTAATCTTCATATATTTCTGAGCCCACTGCAAATGTTTGTGAGCACTGGTTAAGGGAGGCAAAAATAAAGCTTCATGTACAACTGCAAGTGTCACGGATGCACCGACCACAGCCACTCACCCACGCCCCCAATCACCAGAGTTCTAGCACTATCACCTGCACCCAATTACCAGCGCACTATTTAGCTCCCTCACTCCACTCAGTTGGTGTCTAGTATTATGGTTGCTTCCTCAGAGACTTCTCTTTATGACGGTGCGCTGTGGAGCTATCATCTGTGCTTCTGCCGTGCTTTTTCCCCTTGGGACTTTGTTAGATTTCTACTGCCGTTATTCAGTTTAGCTTGGTTTTTCACTTTCTAGTATTTGTGTGCCATTTCAGTTTCATTGTTTTCAACGTGTGTTTTATAATTAAAGGCCACTTACCTGCTTCCCCTTGGTCCTCCTCCTTGCTAAAGTGTGACAGCAAGCTTCTGGAGGATCCTACATGGAGAGCTTCTTTAGACTCCAGAGACAGCAGCAGCTTCAGAAACCTGTGTGCAGCTCAACAGTGGCTTTTTTTTATAGTCGCCCTTTTAATACTATTAATTGACCTGACAGAAACTTTCCCTAATAAACCTTTATCTGAATGAATTCATCTGTGCTCCAAATCACACACAAATCTTTTCACAGTTCAATGATCTCTCTTTAGTTTTTGTGAAATATCAATTTTCATGCCTTTTCCAAGACATTGCACTATTTCACTCTTTTCTTCTTCAGAAAGATCTTTCTTCCTCCCCATATTGCATGAAAACTGTAACTGCTTAATAATGTGGAACAACCTCGTTAAGAAGATTTATATGTAATTAAAATCACCTGACAAACTCATTAACAAACCTGTCTGAGATTTATACCAGTTATCTAAAATAATAGGAGAAAAAAAGCCAAAACTTTCCCTGAAAAACTAAAAATGAAATGTTTCTTTAACTGAAATCCTACTGATATGTCAGCTGCATAATAATTTACAACACAGTGTACATTTTCTAATAAAATTCCATTCTAATAAACAAAAACAAAACTGTATAATATTTTCTAAATGAAACAAATCATTTCTTTATTTATTTTGTACACATCAAAAATCAACTGTTTTACCATCTTTGTGAAATTCAACATATAACTCAGTGTAAAGTAGGACTAGTAGTGACATGTTATTAACTGCTAGTGTACAGCTCTAGAATTCTTTATTTTCTGTAATAAAATGCACTGGATCTGCAGTGTTGCTTGTAGAAACTTGAACACAGATCAGAGTGTAGTGTTTGTAGGCTGCTCGCTCTAACGTGTGTGTTATGTACATGAGCTAATGTTCTTATAATAAACTGTAGCTGAGAGATTGTGGAGTGCAGAAAGACGTCCCTGCTTCTGTAAATGTCCTGATGTGGTGTCCTGTCCTCTGATTTCTGTGTGTGAGAGAAACTTAGACATTTCTCTTACATCTTCAACTTTAGCTGCATTATGGCTGTATGTGTGTGTTTGAGATCAGTGTTCTGATATTTCATCATTTCTCTTCCAGTCTGTGTGTGTGTAATCTGACAGAGGAAAGCTGTAGAGCTCTGTCCTCAGTTCTCACCTCAAACTCCTCTAGTCTGAGAGAACTGGACCTGAGTAACAATAAACTGCAGGATTCAGGAGTGAAGCTGCTCTCTGCTGGACTGAAGAATCCACACTGTACACTGGAGATACTGAGGTACTGTCACAGACACGCCAGGCTCCAACGACAACCAATCACAGCACACTCACTCTCCCAAGTACTAATCACACACACCTGCACGCAATCTCCTTCCCAATCACCTCAGCCATAAAAAGACTCACACACACACCACTCACCGTCCGATCTCGTTCCAGACTGAAGGACTCATTCACAAGCCATGCTCCCTTATGCTCTTCTGTCTTCTATGTTTCTCCGCTTCCCGTGTTTCCCTGTGTGTGTGTGTGCGCGCGCGCGCGCGCGCGCTCATCTCCCTGCTCCAGATCCGCTCCCGTTCCCGTCATCTCTCCCGGATCATCCACAGCATTCCTCGCAGGGCAGTATCTCTCTCTCTACCTCTTCATTCACTCCCTTCACATCCAACAGTTGCTCTCTGCTACCTGGTCATAATAAAACATCAGAACTGTGTATTTCTGTCTCCGTGCCTTCTGTTCCGTAACAGAAGATCGGACCACAGCAGTATGGATCCAAGCAGCACTCCACCAGATCCACTCCAAGACCTGGTTGCGGCATTGCGGCAGGCACTCGCCGCTCTACCGGCTCCTGCTCCTACACCCCCCGCCATCACTTCCGCTGACACCGTCACCGCTTCTTTGGCGCCGCTGTGTTCCAGTCCCATGGCCCAACCGGCGCCCTACTCTGGCTCGGTGGAGGATTGCAACGGGTTTCTACTGCAATGCTCCCTGGTCCTGGAGATGCAGCCTCACCTGTATCCTACCGAGCGGTCTAAGGTGGCGTTCGTCATCACCCAGCTACGTGGCCAGGCTCTTCTCTGGGCTGAGTCCCTGTGGTCCCAGGACTCCCCCGTGGTGCAGTCTTATGCCGGGTTCGTAGAGCACTTCAAGGAGGTGTTCGGGAAGCCCTCCTGGGACTCGTCGGTCGGAGAGGAGCTCTGTAAGCTCCGACAAGGAAAACTAATGGTCACCCGAATACGCCATCCAGTTCAGGACGCTGGCTGCCAAGAGCGGCTGGAATGAGCAAGCTCTTCTCGCCGCCTACCGTCAGGGATTAAACCCACAGGTGAGGTTGCATCTCGCTGCCCACGAGGACGCAATCGGGTTGGAGAGGTTGATCCAACTCTCCATACGTGTTGCTACTCGCATGCAGTCGTGTGTCCACAGATCCCAGGACCAGTTGCGCCCATACAACAGGCGCAACCAACCAGAACCTGTCAGCCCTCCAGAACCAGCTCCAGAACCAGCTCCAGAGCCCATGCAACTGGGGACGACGCATCTGAGCCCCGCTGAGCGGCAGAGGAGGCTGACCCAGAGTCTGTGTCTGTACTGTGGCGACCCGGGGCACGCTCTTCCCGTGTGCCCCATCCGTCCCCCGCGGCCCATGGTGAGTACCATCTTCTCATTTCTTCCTCAGATGAAACCGCTCACTACCTATGGGACACTCACTACCGCTCACACTTCTGTTACAGTGGTCGCCCTCCTTGACTCTGGGTCAGCAGCCAATTTCATCTCAGGCACCCTCTGCCGCCAGCTCGAACTCCGGACTAAGGCCACGGCGACCCCGTACCAGATACGATGCATCACCGGAAAACCCATAAGTCGCTGGCGGATCCACAGCGCCGGCCCGGTGCTTCTCCAGGTCGGCCTACTGCATGTGGAAGAGACCACCTTCCTGGTTCTGGAGGAGTCTACGGCTGACATCATCCTCGGGCGCCCGTGGCTAGAGCAGCACAACCCCATCCTCTCTTGGAGCACCGGCGAAGTCCTGAAGTGGGGCGACACCTGCTTTCCAGGCTGTTTTCCTCACCTACCTGCTCCACACTCTCCGACTCCAATCTCTCTCCCAGTCCAGGCCACCTCCATCGAGAGTCCTCTCGTCAACCAGCCCCTACAGATTCCCACCTGCTACTCCCCCTTCAGTGACGTCTTCTGCCCCAAGAGAGCCTCCAAGCTGCCTCCACACCAGCCATGGGACTGTGCTATTTACCTGCTTCCGGGTGAACCAGTGCCCAGGGGAAGGATTTACCCCTGTCCGTTCCGGAGGAGAAGGCCATGGAGGAATACATCAAGGAGGCCCTGGCGCAAGGTTACATCCGCCCGTCTACTTCCCCTGCTGCTTCGAGCTTCTTCTTTGTGGCCAAAAAGGACGGAGGCCTCCGACCCTGCATCGATTATCGTGCCCTCAACCAGATAACCGTGAAGTTCCGATATCCTCTGCCCCTCGTCCCAGTGACCCTGGAACATCTCCGAGGGGCCACCATCTTCACTAAACTGGACCTCTGCAGTGCGTACAACCTCATATGGATACGTGAGGGGGATGAATGGAAGACTGCCTTCATCACACCCACCGGCCACTACGAGTACCTGGTCATGCCCTACGGCCTCGCCAAAGCCCCCTCCGTGTTCCAGGATTTTATCCATGAGGTTCTTCGGGAGTTTCTCCACCGGTGCGTACTAGTCTACATAGATGACATCCTGATTTACTCCCGGAGCTTGGCCGAACATCGCCAGCACGTAGCGGAGGTCCTGGGACGCCTGAGAGAATTTCAGCTCTTCCTGAAAGCAGAAAAATGTTCCTTTCATCAGCCCTCAGTGCAGTTCCTCGGGTACAACATCAGCCGTAGTGGCATCCAAATGGACGAGGGGAAGATCGCCGCCATCAGGGACTGGCCGGCACTCACTACGGTGAAGGAACTTCAACGGTTCCTCGGATTCGCTAATTTCTACAGGCGGTTCATAAGCAACTATAGCAGCATCGCCGACCCTCTCACCAACCTGCTCCACAATAAACCCAAATCTCTCCTCTGGTCCCCGGCCGCTGAAGGGGCATTTAACACCCTCAAGAGGGCTTTCACCACCGCTCCCCTCCTGATCCACCCAGACCCCGACAAGCCCTTCGTCATGGAAGTGGACGCGTCCACAACAGGAGTAGGAGCGGTCCTGTCCCAGCAGCAGGGGAATCCTAGCCGCCTCCATCCATGCGCCTTCTTTTCCCACAAGCTCAACCCGGCGGAGAGGAATTACGACATCGGTAACCGGGAGCTACTGGCCATCAAATTAGCCCTCGAAGAGTGGAGGCACTGGCTGGAGGGAGCCAGGCACCCATTTCTGGTTCTTACGGACCATAAGAACCTGGAGTATCTCCAAGCCGCTAAACGGCTCAACCCCCGACAAGCTTGCTGGGCCCTCTTCTTCACCCGGTTTGAGTTCTCCATCTCATACCGGCCCGGGTCCAAGAACACCAAGGCGGACGCCCTCTCTCGTATGTTCGCCCCTGAAGAGAGCTCAGAAACACCCGAGCCCATCCTCCCAGCAGACCTGATCGTCAGCCCCATAACCTGGTCCCAGGAAACCCTTCCGCCTGCCAGTGTCTCCACCAACACTCCGCCGGGCTGCCCACCAGGATCCCAGTACATCACCCAAGCACGACGCACTTCCCTCATCCACACCGCCCACACCTCACTTGGCACTGGTCACCCAGGGATCAATGAAACTCTCTCGCTGCTGAGAGATCGCTTCTGGTGGCCCAGCATGGCAGCCGATGTCAGAAGGTATGTGCAGGGGTGTGTCATGGCGAAAACCCCATGCCAGCTACCCTCAGGAAAGCTCCTTCCTCTGCCCGTTCCCAACCGCCCCTGGTCACACCTAGGTGTCGACTTCATCACCGACCTAGGTGTGGCCGTCAACCTATCATCAGGGTACCACCCTCAGACTAATGGGCAGATGGAACGGAAGATCCAAGAGATCAGCCGCTACCTCCGTACCTTCTGTCACGGCCACCAGGACTCGTGGAGCCAGTACCTGGGCTGGGCCGAATACGCGCAGAATTCCCTCCGTCAACCTTCCACCGGTCTGACTCCCTTCCAGTGTGTGCTCGGCTACCAGCCACCTCTCTTCCCCTGCTCAGGGGAGCCGTCTGACGTACCGGCGGTTGACCACTGGTTCCGCGAGAGCGAGAGGGTCTGGGGCTCAGCACACCATCAACTGCAGCGCGCCCTGTGCCGACGGAGACTGACAGCCGACCGTCGCCAATCCGACGCCCCGGCCTATCAACCAGGGCAGAAGGTCTGGCTGTCAACCAAGGACATCCGGCTACGTCTCCCCAGCCGCAAGCTGAGCCCCAGGTTCATTGGGCCATTCACCATCCTGAAGCAGGTCAACCCGGTCGCATATAAGCTCCAGCTACCACGAGGGTACCGTATTCACCCCACATTTCATGTTTCCCTCCTCAAGCCTCACCATCCCTCTGTTCTTCCCTCCACAGAGCCTGGCGAGGACGCAGCTGAACCCCCCCTCCCACTCCTACTGGACGACGGGACCGCCTACGGAGTGAAGGAGCTCCTGGACTCCCGGCGCCGTGGCGGTCGACTCGAGTACCTGGTGGACTGGGAGGGCTATGGCCCGGAGGAACGCTCGTGGGTTCCGCGGGATGACGTCCTGGACCCCGACCTTCTGACGTCCTTCCACGCAACGCACCCCCACAGACCTGCTCCGTGTGGGAGGGGTAGGCCGCCACGACGTCGGGGTCCGCGGCCCTCAGGAGCGGGCCGTGAGGAGGGGGGTACTGTCACAGACACGCCAGGCTCCAACGACAACCAATCACAGCACACTCACTCTCCCGAGTACTAATCACACACACCTGCACGCAATCTCCTTCCCAATCACCTCAGCCATAAAAAGACTCACACACACACCACTCACCGTCCGATCTCGTTCCAGACTGAAGGACTCCTTCACAAGCCACGCTCCCTTATGCTCGTCTGTCTTCTATGTTTCTCCGCTTCCCGTGTTTCCCTGTGTGTGTGTGTGCGCGCGCGCGCTCATCTCCCTGCTCCAGATCCGCTCCCGTTCCCGTCATCTCTCCCGATCATCCACAGCATTCCTCGCAGGGCAGTATCTCTCTCTCTCTACCTCTTCATTCACTCCCTTCACATCCAACAGTTGCTCTCTGCTACCTGGTCATAATAAAACATCAGAACTGTCTATTTCTGTCTCCGTGCCTTCTGTCCCATAACAGGTACACACACACACACACACACACACACTCACACACAGGTCAGATTAACACCAAATATTATATATTTCTTTAGTACAAATACATCTATGTCATCTGTATCTGTTTAGTGCTCAAAACATTCAGAAACATTTTGTCACATACACACTTAAATAAATAAATATGTTTATACGTTAGTTTATTATTGTTTGTTAAATATATAACTTTATTTAGCTCCTGAACCAGATCTCCTGTGGAACTTTCTGGAAACCTTTCTTACTTCTGTCTAATGTGACTGAATAAAAAGTTAACTGTTTCAAATCTTTCCCAAATCAAATAAACATTATTTATGGTTGACTACAACAGCCACCTAATAATATTATATAATAATTTAATATATCACATTCATTTCAGCTTTTGTGTTTGTTCTATTCCAGAAAGATCAGAGACATTGCCTTATTGAGATTTAATTGGAGGCTGAAATCTATCAGTAGCTCAACAATTAAAAGATTAGGTTTAAACAATACGTTATATCCTGAGATCTCATTGCTAATAATAATGAGATAATTAATTTATCTAAACTAGCTCTGGATAAGGGGGTTTGTTTAATGCTGTAAATGTAAATAATATTAACACACACACACTTAAAGTAGATGGTCAGCTTCATTAGTGGTGTATAAAGTCTAGTGGTTTAAGTCTGTAATGCTCGACTGGGTTCATGCTGCGTTTCCTCTGAATAACAAACACAGTAAACAGAAAAGCTGGAACTCTTTTGTTTAAACTAAAAAACACTAAACTTACAGTTCTGTCATCTGTCCTTTTGTGTCATTTGTACTCTCATTATACAATGTGTGCTCAATCTATCAACTTTTAGTTTCTCCTCCAAACACATTTTAGGGAAAAATTTCCCCATGTACATTATGACTTGGGTCACTGGGTTCATTGCCCTGTAACTGTAGAAAGTGGGTCTCAGCTAAACCATGAATACTATTGGATAACGGAGCTGGTTTATTTTGGCTGTCCCATTGTACTATATTTCATTGTAAGTAGGTTTATTCCACACGTGTATTAAGAACACCTTTTGACTTTAAGGCAGGGATTTTCTATCAGTTACATTGGTCACTTAACCTCAAGAGGTTATGAGTTATTGATTAGTTTAAACTGTTGGACTGGAAACTTCCTGACTGCTCCATATTCATACAAGGTCACAGTCCAGTTCTGGCTTATTATTAAGTTTATATTTTTGTTGTTTGTATATTTTGTGTTATCTGTGTTTGTGTTGTCTAGTGAGTGTCTGGGGCTTGTTCTGTCTACTGAGTTGTAACACGGCCACATAATGACCACGTTTATATATACACCTGTTTGTGTAATTATTTTAATTAATAGCACAAGTTAACTATTTACAGTAACTCTGCACCCTTTACATCATCCCATAACGACACAGTGGTTTAAAAAGTTTATATAAACTGGGAGAAAGATGGCAGAAAGGAGCGCGCTCAACTTGTAAAGGGAATTCTATAGTGCATTATTAACTGAGACAGATGGTCTTTCTAAATGTAAGGTTAATCTAGCTGCACGTGTATTGCTGTGGTGCAGCTTTTAGATACTTAGCAGTAATAGCACTAAAAGAGTACAGCAAATATATTTTTAAAGGTGCTATTGACATGAAATTTTCACCAGATGTTGGTAACAACCCATGCAATCCACACATGCAAAAAATCAAACCACAGATGTCCATAAATTATGTGTAATAATGTGAAATGACACAGGGAAGTATTGAACACATGAAGAAAGGGAGGTGCAAAAAGGCATGGAAAGCCAAGACACCAGCTGAAATCAGTCAGTGATTAGAAAGCAGTCCTGCCCATGGTCAGTGCAAATTAATATCAGCTGCTCCAGTCCCACCTGATGGCTTATAAAAAGGTGTCTCATTACCAAGGGGTCACACAAGAAACATCTCATGATGGTTAAAAGTAAAGAGCTCTCTCAAGACCTTCACAACCTTATTGTTGCAAAACATACTGATGGCATTGAGAAGGATTTTAAAACTTCTGCATGTTCCAGTGAGCACTGTCAGGGCCATAATCCAGAAATGGAAAGAACATCATTTCACCATAAACCGGCCACAACCAGATGTCCCTCACAAGATTTCGATGGTTTCATTTCTTTGCACAGATTGTATGGGTTGTTACCAATCTAGCCATGGGGGTCACAGTCCAGTGACTTCTGTGCCGGTCCCAAGCCCGGATAAAGAGAGAGGGTTCCGTCAGGAAGGGCATCCGGTGTAAAACATTGCCAAATTTAACCATGCGAATCGTCAGTACGAATTTCTTACCGGATCGGTCGAGGCCCGGGTTAACAACGACCGCCATCGGCGCCGTTGACCTACAGGGCGCCGGTGAAAATTGGGCTACTGTTGGTCGAAGAAGTAGAGGAGGGAGGAGAGTGCACAGACAGAGAGAGAAGAGGAAAGGTAAGAGTGTAGGACTGAGAATAGGAACTCTGAATGTTGGTATTATGACAGGGAAAGGTAGAGAGCTGGCTGATATGATGGAGAGAAGGAAGGTGGATATACTGTGTATACAGGAGTCCAGGTGGAAGGGTAGCAAGGCTCGTAGTATAGGAGCAGGATTCAAGCTGTTTTATTATGGTGTGGATAGTAAGAGAAATAGGGTAGGTGTGGTCCTGAAGGAGGAGTTTGTGAGGAATGTTCTGGAGGTGAAGAGAGTGTCAGACAGGGTGATGAGTCTGAAGTTAGAGATTGAAGGGGTGATGTTGAATGTTGTTAGTGGTTATGCCCCACAGGTAGGTTGTGAGTTAGAGGAGAAAGAGAGATTCTGGAGTGAATTAGATGAGGTGATGGAGAGTATTCCCACGGGTGAGAGAGTGGTGATAGGAGCGGATTTTAATGGACATGTTGGCGAGGGGAACACAGGTGATGAGGAGGTGATGGGCAAGTTTGGAGTTAAGGAAAGGAACCTTGAAGGACAGATGGTAGTGGACTTTGCTAAGAGGATGGACATGGGTGTGGTTAACACTTATTTTCAGAAGAGGGAGGAGCATAGAGTGACTTACAAGAGTGGAGGTAGGAGAACACAGTTAGACTACATCCTATGTAGAAGAGGCAATCTGAAAGAGATTAGTGACTGTAAAGTGGTAGTGGGAGAGAGTGTAGCTAGACAGCATAGGATGGTGGTGTGTAGGATGACTTTGATGGTCTGTAAGAAGAAGAGGTCAAAGATAGAGAAGAAAACCAAGTGGTGGAAGCTGAAAAAGGAGGAATGTTGTGAGGAATTTAGACAGAAGTTGAGGCAGGCTCTGGGTGGTCAGGTAGTGCTGCCAGATGACTGGGAAACTACAGCAGAAGTGATCAGGGAGACAGGGAGAAAGGTGCTGGGTGTGTCATCTGGAAGGACGAAAGAAGATAAGGAGACTTGGTGGTGGAATGAGGAAGTTCAGGATAGTATCCAGAGGAAGAGGTTAGCCAAGAAGAAGTGGGATATGTACAGGACTGAAGAGAATAGACAGGAATACAAGGAGTTACAGTGCAGAGTGAAGGGGGAGGTGTCTAAGGCCAAGCAGAAGGCATATGACGAGTTGCACACTAGGTTAGACACTAGAGAAGGACAGAAGGACTTGTACAGGTTAGCTAGGCAGAGGGATCGAGATGGGAAGGATGTGCAGCAAGTTAGAGTTATTAAGGATAGAGATGGAAGGGTGCTCACAAGTGAGGAGAGTGTACAGAGGAGATGGAAGGAATACTTTGAGGAGCTGATGAATGAGGAAAATGAGAGGGAAAAAAGAGTAGAAGGGGTGAACTCTGTGGAACATAAAGTAAATAAGATTAGAAAGGATGAAGTCAGGAAGGCTTTGAAGAGGATGAAAAGTGGAAAGGCAGTTGGTCCTGATGACATCCCGGTGGAGGTCTGGAAGTGTCTGGGAGAGGCAGCAGTGGAATTTTTAGCTAGTTTGTTCAACAGGGTTTTAGAGAGTGAGAGGATGCCTGAGGAATGGAGAAGAAGTGTTTTTAGTGCCGATCTTTAAGAATAAGGGTGACGTGCAGAGTTGCAGTAACTATAGGGGGATAAAGTTGATGAGCCATACAATGAAGGTATGGGAAAGAGTAGTGGAAGCTAGGTTAAGGAAGGTAGTGGAAATTTGTGAGCAGCAGTATGGTTTCATGCCCAGAAAGAGCACAACGGATGCAATTTTTGCTCTGAGAATTTTGATGGAGAAGTATAGGGATGGTCAGAGGGAGTTGCACTGTGTGTTTGTAGACTTGGAGAAAGCATATGACAGGGTGCCAAGAGAAGAGCTGTGGTACTGTATGAGGAAGTCAGGAGTAGCAGAGAAGTATGTCAGAGTGGTGCAGGACATGTATGAGAGGAGCAGGACAGTGGTGAGGTGTGCTGTAGGTCAGACAGAGGAGTTCAAAGTGGAGGTGGGACTGCATCAGGGATCGGCTCTGAGCCCCTTCCTGTTTGCTATAGTGATGGACCAGTTGTCAGAGGAGGTCAGACAGGAGTCTCCTTGGACAATGATGTTTGCAGATGACATTGTGATCTGTAGTGAGAGCAGGGAGCAGGTGGAGGAAAACCTGGAGAGGAGGAGGTTCGCGCTGGAGAGAAGAGGAATGAAGGTCAGTTGTAGTAAGACTGAGTACATGTGTGTGAATGAAAGGGAGGGAAGTGGAACAGTAAGGTTACAGGGTGAAAAGGTGAAGAAGGTACAGGAGTTTAAGTACTTGGGGTCAACAGTCCAGAGTAATGGAGAGTGTGGGAAAGAGGTAAAGAAGCGAGTGCAGGCAGGTTGGAATGGGTGGAGAAAGGTGTCGGGAGTTCTGTGTGATCAGAAAATATCAGCGAGAATCAAGGGGAAGGTGTACAGGACAGTGGTGAGACCGGCCATGCTGTATGGTTTAGAGACAGTGTCACTGAAGAAGAGACAGGAGTCAGAGCTAGAGGTAGCAGAGCTGAAGATGTTGAGGTTCTCTTTGGGAGTGACAAGATTGGACAGGATTAGGAACGAGTACATCAGAGGGACAGCTCATGTTGGACGTTTGGGGGACAAAGTTAGGGAGGCCAGATTAAGATGGTTTGGACATGTTCAGAGGAGGGAGAGTGAGTATATTGGTAAGAGAATGTTGGACATGGGGCTGCCAGGCAGGAGGCAAAGAGGAAGGCCAAAGAGGAGGTATATGGATGGAATTAATGAGGATATGAAGCTAATGGGTGCAAGGGTTGAGGATGCAGAAGATAGGGATAGGTGGAGAGAGATGATTCGCTGTGGCGACCCCTGAAGGGAAAAGCTGAAAGAGGAAGAAGAAGAAGTATGGGTTGTTACCAACATCTGGTGAAAATTTCAATAGCACCTTTAGACATATATTTATTCAGAAACATGTTGAGATGTGTATATAAAGAGAGAGGCAGATTATTTGATTGATTAGTTAATTGACTATTTTGTGTACAAAGCATGTTATTATAAAGTGATCTCAGTTGGTTTGATCAACTAATAATTAGAAATGTCCATTTAATTATGGATGAAAATCAGCTCCTGACTAAATAATATTGACAGATATGGTGACTTTGAAGAGCAACGCCTTCAACATTCCACAGTAGAATTAATTCATCTTTATTGGGACTATAGAATATGGCATTATGAAGTGATCTGAGTTGGTTTGATCAACTAACAATTTAAAATGTTTATTTTGAAAAGGATTTTATAAAATGACAGTAAAATGAATTTGGTTTAGTACATTTTAATGTCTCTTTAAACCTTTATGTTCCCCATTTTAAAATGTAAAGGATTATAAAAACATTTAGCCTTTATTTTCTTACATGCTAGGAATGGTTGTATATGCATTTTGTTATGTATTTATTAAAAATGATTGTTTTATATTATGGTTCTGTGATGTAGGAGCTCACAGACGCTTGCTTTCCTCTTTCAGCTCATATTAATGCTAAGTATCTAAAAACCGCGTCCCTACAATATACATGCAGCTAGTTTAACCTTGCTTTCAGAAAGAGCGGCTGGTTTAATCACAGTGATTATTGCTACTTCTCCTCAAAGACTTCTCCGCTGAAGGAAGACCTTTTTTCAGCCATATACTGTGACTCAATTAGTCTGAGTAATGGATCTGCTCACCTTATATACTGCTTACTGTTACGGGTAGCAGGGCTGAGGGTGAACCACTAGGGGGCTCTCAGGAGGGGTTGTCATGTGATGTCTGTTTTTGTTTACCTTGGCCATGTGTGTTAGTTAAGCCCTGCCCTGTCCTATTGTGTGTTGATTGATGTTTCACCTGTTCCTAATGTTTCCTGATTATGTTTCCTATTTATAGTCCTGTCTTTGTCTGCTTTAGTTGCTAGTCCTCGTTCCTATGTAGGCCAAAGTGGTGTCGCGGTTTTTGTTCCATGTCATGTCTTGTGTGTTATGTTTAATAAACCCCTTTTTGTTCACGGAAGCTTCGCGTTGGGTCTGTTATATCCAGCCGGACACCGCCGGCCGTAACACTTACAAGGACCGTCTCATTTCAAGAAAGGCTGGTGGTGTGGGTTTATTGTATCTATTTGGTGATTTGTTTTTGTATAATTACTGATTTGATAACTGACAAACTTTATTTCTCCAGATATTATCTATGATCTTGTATTAAATAATGAGTCAGATTAATATTTTGGTTTGAACTGTGGTGGATTGAACGCTCCTCACAAACCAGTCAGTATTTTTAATCTCCTGAATCAGAAAAAGATATTGTACTGTTACAGGAGACACATCTGTTGTGTTCTGACTTTTGTCATTTGGACAATAAGTTTATCAGATCACATTTTCATCATTTGACACAAAAACTAAAGGCGTAGCTGTTGTAGCTTCACAATCTTACATAAAAGTGCTGGAAACGTGGGCAGACCTTGCAGGTAGGATAACTATTTGCTAAGATTTTACATTACATTTACATTTACATTTCTGGCATTTGGCAGACGCTCTCATCCAGAGCGACGTACAAAAGTGCTTTAGTTCAGTCACTGAATACATTAACACTGGTTCAATAGGACACAAACTTGTTTTTTTTTTTTTTTTTTTTTATATATATATATATATATATAAACTTTGCAACATAATACGTAAACAAGGAAAAATAGGAGCTAGTTTAAGTACTTTAGGAAGAGGTGAGTTTTCAGTTGCCGTTTGAA
>JAUCMX010000028.1:10956425-11035768 GCA_033459395.1 Hemibagrus guttatus
TAGTGCTGCAAGGCACTGAAAGCAACACCTTCTGTTCAGAGTGTTTTTTTTAGGCGGTTTTGCCTCGTCCACTCATCTTGTAACTCAGACGCGTTCTACGAACAACTTTGAAATAATAGCGCAGCGCGCCGAGCCCTCGGTGATATAGCCAACACGGCCCCTCTCTTATTGGCTGAGATCGTTGTGACTGTAGAACCAATCAGAAACACACCGTCAAGTTCCATTCTATTCGAAACCCCCAAACCCCCTCCCCTGTGTGTGTGTGTGTGTGTGTGTGTGTGTGTGTGTGTGTGTGTGTGTGTGTGTGTGTGTGTGTGTGTGTGTGTGTGTGTGTGTGTGTGTGTGTGTGTGTGTGTGTGTGTGTGTGTGTGTGTGTGAGTGAGTGAGTGAGTGAGTGAGAGACAGAAATGAATAGCGTAGTCATACAAATGCACAAGAATCTAAATTGTAAAAAATCAACACTAAGATGTATATTCTCCCTCACTCCTCTAAAGTCATCATGCAGCTTTTCTTCGCTATAGTGAAAAAGTAGGAAACACAGCTCTTTAAATGGAAAGATGGGTGGCTCTTAAAAGAGCCGTTTGAGAAGGAACAAAAAACATGACATAAACAAAAACTTCTTCTTGGGGGCCGCCGGCTTTTTGGCCTTCTTGGGGCTCTTGGTGGCTTTCTTGGCAGTAGCGGCGGCGGCGGGCTTCTTCGGCTTCTTGGGAGACTTCTTGGAGGCGGGTTTCTTGGCCACGACCTTCTTGAGTTTTTTAGCCGTGGCGGGCTTTTTGGCGGCCGCCTTTTTTGCTTTAGACGCGGCTTTCTCGGCGGGCTTCTTGGCCTCGGTCTGCTTCATGTTCAGCTTGAAAGACCAAGACACGCCGGTCCCCTTGGTCTGCACAAGGGTGCCTTTTGTCACGAGGCTCTTGACGGTGAGCTTAACGGGAGAATTGTTCTTCTCCACGTCGTATCTGCCGGCAGCCAAAGCTTTCTTCAGGGCGGCAAGAGACACGCCGCTCCTCTGCTTGGACGAGGAAACAGCTTTGACGATGATTTTTTTCATGTTCTTAGTTTGGAATTCAATGTTCCTTGTTTGGAATTTCATATTCCATTGCTCTGAGTTCGGAATTCCAAGTTCTATGTTCTTAATCCAATTTCCAGGTTATAGTTTCAGAATTCCATATTTCGTGTTTGGGAGTTCGGAATTCCATGTTCCCTGTTCCTGTTTCATCAGGAACACCCCAACAAAGAAATACATAAGAAAATAAAAAGAATCCTTTTCAAAGACGCTCTTGCTTACGGCCATACTACTCTGAGAACTCCAATCTTGTCTGATCTCGGAAGCTTAGCAGAGTCGGGCCTGGTTAGTACTTGACTGGGAAACTATCTGGGAATACCAGGTGCTGTAAGCTTTTGACTTAAGCCTTCATTTACGTTTGTCTTTGAATTCTCTTAGGACATCATCCTTTTATGGCGAAACTGTAGCTAAAGTTTGGAAAAAAACAAACTAAAAATGAACATAGAAACAAATACAAACATAAATAAATAGGCTTCTTTTCACACAGACTCTTGCTTATTGTCAACAAACAAACAAAAACATGAAACTAACAAACAAACCAACAAAAAAATACATTCATAAATAAAAAGAATCCTTTTGAAAGAAACTCTCGCTTACAGCCATACCACTCTGAAAACGCCCAATCTTGTCTGATCTCGGAAGCTTAGCAGAGGCAGGCCTGGTTAGTACTTGATTGGGAGACTGTCTGGGAATACCAGGTGCTGTAAGTTTTTGACTTAAGCCTTCATTTTCTTTTGTCATTGAATTCTCTTAGTACAACATTCTATTATGATGAAACTGTAGCTAAAGTTTGGAAAAAACAAACAAACAAATAAAATGTACATAGAAACAAATACAAACAAATAATTAGGCTTCTTCTCGCACAGTCTATTGCTTATTGGCAACAAACAAACAAAAACATGAAACAAACAAACAACCCGACAACGAAATACATTCGAAAATAAAAAGAATCCTTATCAAAAGTTCTCCGGCTTACGGCCAACCACTCTGAGAACACCCGCTCTCGTCTGGTCTCGGAAGCTTAGCAGAGTCGAGCCTGGTTAGTACTTGACTGGGAGACTGTCTGGGAATACCAGGTGCTGTAAGCTTTTGACTTAAGCCTTCATTTTCTTTTGTAATAGAATTCTCTTAGGACATCATCCTATTATGGCGAAACTGTAGCTAAAGTTTGGGAAAAACAAACTAAAAATGAACATAGAAACAAATACAAACATAAATAAATAGGCTTCTTTTCACGCAGACTCTTGCTTATTGTCAACAAACAAACAAAAACATGAAACAAATAAACAAACCAACAAAAAAATACATTCTAAAATAAAAATAATCCTTTTGAAAGAAACTTGCTTACAGCCATACCACTCAGAGATCTGAGTTTTGAAATTCCAAGTTCCATGTTCGGAATTCCATTTTCCTTGTTTGCAATTCCCAATTCCGAGTTCTGATTTTGGAATTCCAAGTTCCTTGTTCAGAATTCTTTTTTTCGTGTTCTTAGTTTGGAATTCTATGCTCCTTGTTTGGAATTCCATATTCCATGTTCTGAGTTTGGAATTCCTTGTTCTGTGTTCGGAATTCCCAATTCCAAGATCTGAGTTTGGAATTCCAAGTTCCTTGTTCGGAATTCCATAATCCAAGTTGTGAGTTCCGAATTCAGTGTTCCTCGTTTGAAATGCCCAGGTCGGAATTCTATGTTCCATGATCAGAATTCTATTTTTCGTGTTCTTAGTTCGGAATTCCATGTTCCTTGTTAGAAATTCCATATTCCATGTTCTGAGTTCAGAATTCCAAGTTCCATGTTCACAATTTTATATTGCACATTCCTTTTTCGGAATTCCATATTCCAAGTTCTGAGTTCGGAATTCCTTGTTCTGTGTTCGGAATTCCCAATTCCAAGATCTGAGTTTGGAATTCCAAGTTCCTTGTTCAGAATTCCATATTCCTTATTTGCAATTCCCAATTCCAAGTTCTGATTTTGGAATTCCAAGTTTATTGTTCAGAATTCCACATTCCAAGTTGTGAGTTCCGAATTAAATGTTCCTTGTTTGAAATTCCCAGGTTGGAATTCCATGTTCCTTGATCAGAATTCTATTTTTCACGTTCTTAGTTCGGAATTCCATGTTCCTTGTTAGAAATTCCATATTCCATGTTCTGAGTTCGGAATTATATGTTTTGTGCTCGGAATTACATATTCCGAGTTCGGAATTCCAAGTTCCATGTTGGGAATGCAAATTCCAAGCTATGGGTTCGGAATTCCATATATCGTGTTCGGAACTTCATATTCCATGTTCTGAGTTCGCAATTCCATGTTTCGTGTTTGGAATTTTCAATTCCGAGGTCTGAGTTTGGAATTCCAAGTTTCTTGCTTGGAATTTCATATTCCAAGTTCTGAGTTCAGAATTCCAAGTTCCTTGTTTGAAATTCCCAATTCTTAGTTCAGAATTCCATATTCCATGTTCAGAATTCTCAATTCTGGGATCTCAGTTTGGAATTCCACGTTCCTTGTTCAGAATTCCATGTGCCTTGTTTGTAATTCCCAATTCCAATTTCTGATTGGGGAAATCCAAGTTCCTTGTTCAGAATTCTATTTTTCATGTTTGGAATTCCCAATTACAAGGTCTGAGTTCGGAATTCCATGCTTCATGTTCAGAATCCTCAATTCCGAGGTCTGAGTGTGGAAATCCAAGTTCCTTGCTAGGAATTTTATATTCCAGCTTCTGAGTTCGGAATTCCAAGTTCCTTGTTAGAAATTCCAAATTCTGATTTTAGAATTCCATGTTCCGTCTTCAGAATTCCCAATTCCAAGGTCTGAGTTCAGAATTCCAAATTCCGAATTCAGAATTCAAAGTTCCATGTTCGGAATCCAAATTCCAGGTTCTGGGTTCAGAATTCCATGTTTCGTGTCCGGAATTTCATATTCCATTTTCTGAATTTGGAATTCCATGTTCCCACTTCCGGATTCCTAATTCCAAGTTTGCAATTCCATGTTCCGAGATCTGAGTTCGGAATTCCAAGTGCTTTTCTTGGAATTTCATATTACAAAGTCTTAGTTCGGAATTCCATTTCCCTCTCCCAGATTTCCAATTCTGAGTTCGGAATTCCATGTTTCATGTTTGAAATTCCCAATTCCAAGGTCTGAGTTCGGAATTCCAAGTTCCTTGCTTGGACTTTTATATGCCATGTTATGAGTTCGGAATTCCAAGTTCCATGGTCGGAATCCAAATTCCTAAAGTCTGAGTTCGGAATTCCATGTTGCGTGTTTGTAATTTCATATTCCCTTTTCCGGATTCCTAATTCCAAGTTCAAAATTCCATTTTTCCTGTTTGGAATTCCCAATTCCAAGAATTGAGTTCAGAATTCCAAGTGCCTTGATTGGAATTTCATATTCCAAATTCTTAGTACGGAATTCCTTGTTCCCTGATCTGGATTCCCAATTCTGAGTTTGGAATTCCATGTTTCATGTTCAGAATTCCCAATTCCAAAGTCTGAGTTCGGAATTCCATGTTCTCTCTTACTGGATCCCAATTCCGAGTTCGGAAATCAATGTTTCGGGTTTGGAATTCCGAATCCTAAGATCTGATTTTGGAATTCGAAGTTCCATGTTAAGAATTCCATTCCTGTTTTGTCTTTGAATTCTCTTGGAACAACATTCTATTATGGCGAAACTGTAGATAAAGTTTTGAAAGAACAAACAAACAAAAAAATGAACATACAAACATAAATAAATAGGCTTCTTTTCACAAAGACTCTTGCTTATTGGCAACAAACAAAGAAAAACATGAACGAAACAAACGAATCAACAAAGAAATATATATATATTTTATATATATTCATATATAAAAAGAGTGCTTTTGAAAGAAACTCTCGCTTACGGCCATACCACTCTGAGAACGCCCGATCTCATCTGATGTTAGAAGCTTAGCAGAGTCGGGCCTGGTTAGTACTTGACTGGGAGACTGTCTGGGAATACCAGGTGCTGTAAGTTTTTGACTTAAGCCTTCATTTTCTTTTGTCATTGAATTCTCTTAGGAGAACATTCTATTATGGCGAAACTGTAGCTAAAGTTTGGAAAAAACAAACAAACAAATTAAATGCACATAGAAACAAATACAAACAAATAAATAGGCTTCTTTTCACACAGCCTCTTGCTTATTGACAACAACCAAACAAAAACATAAAACAAACAAACAACCCAACAAAAAATACATTCGAAAATAAAAAGAATCCTTATCAACAGTTCTCTCGCTTACGGCCATACCACTCTGAGAACGCCCGATCTCGTCTGATCTCGGAAGCTTAGCAGAGTCGGGCCTGGTCAGTACTTGACTGGGAGACTCTCTGGGAATACCAGGTGCTGTAAGTTTTTGACTTAAGCCTAATAAATAGGCTTCTTTTCGCGCAGACTCTTGCTCAAGACCAACACACAAATAAACATAAAAACCAATAAACAAATACATTCATAAATAAAAGAATCCTTTTCGAACAGGCTTTCGCTTACAGCCATACCACTCTGAGAATGCCTGATCTCATCTGATCTTGGAAATAAAAAACAAACCAATAAAACAAACAAACAAACTAACTAACTAACTAACCAATGCATTCATAAATAAAAAGAATCCTTTTCGAACAGGCTCTCGCTTATGGCCATACCACTCGAATGCCCAATTTCGTCTGATCTTGGAAGCTTATACTGCACATGCATGAGAGTGCAGCAGCCTGTTTCAGTTGTTGTCCTTTAATTTACCCTTAATTTACCATAATTTACCAATTATTCTAAATTCTGTTTTAACTTTTTTTTTGTAACTAGTAATAAGCTCTTCCCTCTGTATTCATGTGATTGGAGAGTTTTTATTGTTATTTTCATCTCTGGACTTCTGTTTTCAACTCTCCGAGTGACCAGTGCGCAGCAACATGGTGCCGGCTCTTTTGTTTACACTGAAATCGGCCTGCATTGTGGACCCTACTTTGCATAGGACCTAAAACATCCCGGACACAATGAGGAGGAGGACAGTGAGAGGATGCTGAGGCTGAAGAAATGGAAGGAAAGGAAAAGATGAGCGGAGCAGAGCAGCACGCAAAGAGAAAGAGACGAGATATAAACCGTATCTCCCGTCTCTCATTATGGGGAATGTGATATCACTGGACATTAAGATGGACGAGCTGACAGTTTTAGTAAGGAGGGAGAACGTCTTTCGTGAATGCAGTTGAAATTGAAGTGAAGTGTTGAATGCATGTGTTACACTGAGACTTGGCTACATGGTGGAATACCCGATTACAGCATTAATATAGCCGGCTTCAGTGCAGTGCGGGCAGATCGGAGATGAGACGAGTGCGGTAAGAGGAAAGGAGGAGGACTGGCTGTTTATATTAATAATGTACTTCCATCCGGGTCATGTGACTATGAAAGAGCGTGTTTGCAGCCCAGATATTGAACTTGTGGCTGTGGGGCTTCGTCCATACTATATGCCCAGAGAGTTTTCTCATACCATTTTAATCGCTGTTTGTATTCTGAACTCTGGGTGCGCATGTGACCTCTTACACACGGTCACTGCCAGACTTCAGATTCAACACCCTGACACCCTGTATCTCATCTTTGCTGACTTCAATCATGCGTACCTCACGAAGACATTTCCCACCTTCCCACCTTTATGTTGATTGAGCTTTTAACACCATCAGGCTCACCTTACTGGAAGAGAAGTCGAAGAACATGAATGTGTACACTCAACTGGTCTCATGGATCATAGACTACCTCACCACACATCCCCAGTATGTCAGAATACATAACTGTGTGCCTGAAACCTTGATCTGCAGCACTGGTGCTCCTCCGGGAACAGTTCTTTCTCCCTTCCTCTTCACCATGTATACGTCTGATTTCAGACACAACTTGGAATCCTGCCACCTTCAGAAATTCTCTGATGACTCTGTGATTGTTGGATATATTCAGGGAGGTAACACCTCGGAGTATCAAACAGCAGTGGACAACTTTGTCACCTGGTGTGAGCTCAATCACCTACAGCTCAATGTTGGGAAAACATAGGAATTGTTAGTGAACTTTAGAAAATCCAGAATACCAGTCTCTGGTATTAATATTGAATTAATATTGAATTCACCACAGCTTTCATTTTTGGAGTGTACATTCCCCTCAGCGCTAATGCTAAGGAAGCTCTGTGTGAGCTCTACAGAGCTGTTAGTGAGCTGCAGAATGCTTACCCTGACAGACTGTTTATTATCACCGGAGAGGTCAATCATGCTAATTTCAAAACAGTGCTCCTTAAATTTCATCAGCATGTGGACTTTGTGACGAGGGGCTCGAACGCGCTGGATCTTGTTTACACAAACATTCCCAGCACGTACCATGCGGAGCCCCGCCAATCTGCTAATTTCAGCATACAGACCACTCGTCAGATGCTCCAAACCAGTTCTGAAACAGGTGAAAACCTGGCCAACAGGAGCCACCTCTGCTCTTCAGGACTGTTTTGAATGCACTGACTGGAATATGTTTATGGACTCATGGATTCTATCAACTTGGTGTAGTACACAACATCAGTGACCAGCTACATCAGCATGTGCATCAATGAGCTGGGGACAAGCCGGCCTTAAACACAGCAACGGCCAAACTGTCCCGAGCCATCAGAGAGGCGAAGCGTGCACACGCCCAGAGAATGATGCACTGAATGCCTTCTACACTCAATTCGAGGCACAGAACAGCATTGCGGCGAGGAAGACCATTCCTCCTCCTAACGACCAAGTGCTCTGTTTTTCCACGGCTGACATGAAGAGAACTTTATGCAGGGTTAACCCTCCGAAGTCTGCTGGACCATTTAACATTCCTAGCAGAGTGCTCAGGGAATGTGCAGAACAGCTAGTGGATGTCTTTACTGACATCTTCAATATTTCCCTGAGCAGCGCTGTTGTTCATATGTGCCTCAAGACAACGACCATCGTTCCTGTGCCGAAGAAGTTTACAACTTTCTGCCTCAATGACTATCGTCCCGTTGCACTCACACGCATCATGATGAAATGCTCTGAGAGGCTCATCATGAGGCACATCAAGACCCAACTACATCAGGCCCTCACCCACCTGGACAATAAGGACTCATACATACGAAAGCTGTTCCCTGACCTCAGTTCAATATTCAACACAATCATCCCTCAGCACCTGATTGAGAAAATGAGTCTGCTGGGCCTGAACACAGCCTGAACACTGAACATTCCCTCTGCAACTGGATCCTGGACTTACCTAGACCTCAGTCAGTCCGGATCGGGAACAGCATCTCCAGCACCACCACACTGAGCACTGGGGCCCTCAGGGCTGTGTGCTCAGTCCACTGCTGTTCCCCTTGCTGACTCATGACTGTGCAGCAATGCACAGTCCGAACCACATCATCAAGTTTTCTGATGACACGACCATGGTGGGTCTCATCAGCAAGAGATGCAATGACTAACAGCTTGGTGTAAAGCCAACAACCTGTCTCTGAACGTCGACAAGACTGAGGAGATGGTTGCTGACTTCAGGAGGGCACAGAGTGGCTATTCTCTGCTGTTCATCGATGGATACTCTGTGGAGATCGTCAAGAGCACCAAATTCCTTGATGTACATCTGGCGGAGAACCTCACCTGGTCACTTCAGTTGACTATACATAAATGCAGAAAGGACATTGTTCATATCACAATCTCCAGTGTCACCCAAATGAGGATGGGTTCCCCTTTGAGTCTGGTTCCTCTTAAGGTTTCTTCCTCATACCATCCAAGGGAGTTTTTCCTTGCCACAGTCGCCTCAGTCACCTCAAGCTTGCTCAATTGGGATAATTTTGTCTAACACCTAGAACTGTCTGTTTGTATGTTTGATGTTTCTTATGTTCTGTAAAGCTGCTTTGAGACAATGCTTTTTGTTAAAAGCGCTATACAAGTAAAACTGAATTGAATTGAATTGAATAAATACTTGGACTTGGATGGGAGACCACCTGAGAATATCAGGTGTAAGCTTATGCCTTAAGCCTTCATTTACTTTTGTCTTTGAATTCTCTTAGGACAACAGTCTATTATGGTGAGACTGAGGCTTAAATTTTTTAAAAACAAACAAAAAAAGAACAAGAAGCTTAGTCAGGCCTGGTTAGTACTTGGACATGGGAGCTTTATGTAAAGGTTTTATTTGTTCCTCATTATTTTAAAAAGTCCTGTCAGTGTGAGTCTTTTCTCTCTCACCTTGTGTTTTCTCTCACACTCTCGCTGTGCCTCACACAGCAGTTCCTTCAGCTCCCTCACTCACTCCTCCAGGATGGACCTCTCACTGTCCAGCAGAGAACTGGACACCTCCCCCTTCTGACTGTTCTCCTCAGCCTCGCTCACAGACTCCTGAAATGTTTACAATTTAGTTTTACACACACCTTCAGACATTTTGAGGATTGACAAAGAACTGAGGAAAACAGAAGAAAATGAACACACCAGATGAAAAGATGACCAAACGTTTTGAAAAGATGTAATGACAAATTCTAAATATTTATGGAAACGTTTGTTTTTTCACCAGGCTGCAGAAATATTTATAAACACTCTAAAAACAGGATACAGTATGCTAATGTAAAGTTGTTGGTTAGATAATTGAGTATTTTATTAAACAGACATACAGGACTGTGTTGGGAAGCTCATTTTTATTATTATTAGCACGTGTACAATTACTTCTACACAATGATTATTTCTGTTTCTCCAGCTTACTGAATATGAGCTAGCTCCAATCTGTGAAACTGTGCAGAATTGCTGCTACTATATTTTAGAAATGAAGAAAAAACTGAATATTATTAACTTTCATGTCAAACCAAACAGCAAAACATTCAACAGCCTCTTCTACCTGTCTCTCTGTCTATCTATCTATCTATCTATCTATCTATCTATCTATCTATCTATCTATCTATCTATCTATCTATCTATCTATCTATCTATCTATCTATCCATCCATCCATCCATCCATCCATCTATCTATCCATCTATGTGAACCAGGACACATGAACAGGTTTAACTGGGGAAAAGCAATACAGGAGAGCTGTTAGCATCGATTTATCTAACAGTTTACTAGTTTATACAGCTGCCAATAACTACTAATGACTATTCTTTTAAAAAGAAATTATAACCAACATTTCATTAAAAACTGGATGTTTTTGGTGATATTGAATCTCGTTACATACTGCAGTTAAACCGTAATCCAGGCTAACAGCTAAGCTAATCTAGCTAATAGCTAGTACCTGCCCGATTCACCGAAGTGACTATAACGGACTGTTTTACGGACTGAGTCCTGAGGTGTAGAAGTGGAGATGATGTGATGGTGGTTTGGTCAGTACCTCAGGAACAGCGCTGTCAGTCTGTGTGGCATCATCACACATCAAGCCTGGATCCAGGAAAGAGACCGTCTGTACTGGGTCTAAATACAAACAACCAAAACATCACGCTCTCCATCATACACACTCATTACTGCTTACAGACTTACTTGCACTTGTTTCATTAAGGACTGAAAAATTTTTACTAACGTGGTTTATTAAAAAACGGACAGAACTCAACTGCGAATACTGAGGAGAGAGAGAGAGAGAGAGAGAGAGAGAGAGAGAGAGAGAGAGAGAGAGAGTCCGCATGCTCCGTTGTTTTCTCTCCGTCTCTTCGCTTCTTTATAAAATAATAAACTCCTGTGGCCATGACTGCAGCTCCAGCCACATACAGCAGGGGATGCAGAGGAATGTCTGCCGCCCGAAAGCAACCTAAACTCATTAAATGTTGCATCGTAGCACCGTTAACTCGGTAAACCGGTAACCTCGGTTAAAACAGCCAGTCAGTTATAAAGTTGAAATAAACACTGAATCTCCTGCTTTTTGTCATCACCTTGTTACAGCGGCGTCTTCGGTGACGTCACAACAACAGAACGCTCTCCTGAAGATGCACAAATTCCATCCAGAGGCGTCATTAGAAAGGGGCGGGGTCTTGGAGTGTCTTAAGCAGGAACTAAGAGTATTATTTGTGTTAATGTTATCTTGATCTGCTGTCTTTTTTACTTTCACATGGTATCGTTGGTGTTGTGTCATCAGTTAAGTGTGTGCTATTCAATCAGTTGTTGTTGTTTTTCTTGCTGCAAACATATTTTTATGACCTGGACTGAAGGTCCATTTCCACTGTCTGTACCGCTTATCCGATCTGTGCCTATCTCAGGTATTGGGCATCAAGGCAGGACACACCCTGGACAGAGTGCCAACACATCACAGGGCACACACACTACGGGCAATTTAGAGACGATGAGGCAAACGTGCTAACCACTAAGCCACCATGCCGCCTTTATCAAACTCATTTCAATGTTATTTTAGATGTATAGAACTTTTATCAATAGACATGAAGCAGCTTTAAAAATATACAGTTTGACAGAAAACTCTCATGCATTAAAGTGTGTTTAAAGTAGGTCAGGAGCCCATGTTCTCCATACATTACATGGATTGATTTATTAAATCATGTCATTATTTAAACCATGTTATTTACTGCAAATTCATAGAGTGTAGGTATTTATTTTCTTCTTGTAAAGGTACTGATATTAAATGTATATGTCTGAGCTAAGTAATCTTTGCACAAGATCTATATACACCACCTGATAGTGCTGGGAAGATGACAATGTTTTAGACATCACAAGAATTACTAAATGTTGGATTCAAAGTAATCATTTGTGGAGACATTTTTATTATTATTATTATTATTATTATTATTATTATTATTATTATTATTATTATTATTATTCCTTTTAAAGAAAATATCTTTATGGTGCTCAACACTGGACATGAAAATGTTAAAAAAGGCTTTCAATTTAAAGTTTATATCCTGATACCTGCAAAGCTATGTGACAATGTCCATCATTTAAAAAACTATACAAACTAACAAATGATAAAACGTACAAACTTCTTATTACAATTAATATAAGTTCCACACTAACAAAATATAATATCCTTTTTTGACAGATTTACATAATGGAAATGACAAGAAACATTAAAAACTGTTTAAAACATCAAGATCCACCTTAAATCTCAGATAACCTGTTTATTGTTTGAAATGTAATGAATGATTTGAAATGAAAGCTCTTTAAACAGAAGAGAGACTCCACTCTAGATCGAGTGCCACATCAGCTTCATGAAGAAAAAACAGTATGAAGTGAAACTCCAGTGATTTAAATGAGGAAATGTTCCTGATGTCTTAACTGAAGAGTTGTTTTAGGCCAGTGATTTGTTTTCAGTTCTTTAATATGTGCATATTATAATATATATGTGTATCTTTACTCATAATTTATTGTAAATATGCCACTTATGCACTTCTGGTTAGATGCTAACTGCCTTTCATTGGCTTTGTACATGTACTTTGACTTTTACGTGTCAATAAAGTTGAATGTAACCCGAGTAAATTCATTAATATTTATTGTAAGTTAACTGAATAAACATAAATAATTAGTTTATCAATAAACAGTTTGAAAGTTAAAATTAATTGGCCAGCAATGAGTGTAATGAGGTCATGTGATATTACCCTTATTTGATTTAATGTAACTGTCATTTAAAGTGGATTAATATTTTAAAATGACTTATGTTTAAAAAGTTTAAATATGCCAGTAAAATAATTATAAATAAGGCATATGTTATCTCGTAAGTTTTTTTAATGTACCGGACACATACAAGGTCAAAGGGCATGCTTGGTGAGAGGTGTGAGGTAGAGCGAGCGAGCTTGCAATTGCCACTGTATGACCTGTGCTTTGATAAGTATCACACATCTAGTTAGGTGTTCAACCCAAACACTCAGTTTAACGTTAGTTTCTGTTCGTGTTGGAAGATTTTAGTGTTGTGCATAGAGTAGGTCACTGTGGGAGTGGCTTTGAGAGTTGAAATGTTCCTTTTATTTCAGCATTAAGATAAAGTAAAGCACAGGTATCCAGCGTGCTCTCAGGGTCTGTGGCTGACAGGCGTGGCACATTTTTCTGACCGACTTCAGAAAACATCATCTAAAATTTATAAACATTTTAGCTAGCTACATAATTAGCATCATTACTCAGAGAGCCCTGAACCCTGATTTTTGAAACCTTTAGATTTTACTCAATTTTTAAAAAATATCTCAAAACAATCAAGAAAACTCAAAGACAATTTGAAAACACTCGCATACTCGCGTATTGAGTGTTAGAGAAGGAGAAATGCAGAAAAACACCAACATGGCTGAAAGGTCTGAAAGTTAAAACTCCAAACACGAGGACTCATATGTGTGGACTGATGATGAGGTGGAACTACTGCTTAAGGTTCCACTTGAATACAAAGTGTTCTCCTGAGTCTGATCCTAAACCTGCATCTCAACTCACAGACAATAAAGTGATTCAGATTCTGATCCATTCCAGGAAACTGTTCCCTTGTGAATGACACAGACTTCCACAAAGATGCAGCAGTTCTCTTTAACATGTGAATGAACATGACTTGGGTCTAACACTGGGCTCCAGTCTGCTCCATCATGTAGGACTTAAATTCAGCTGTTGAGATTGAATTGTTCATTAAACTGAATTGTTGAATGTTTTCCATGCAGTAACTTCCTGTGTTCAGCCCACACCCAATGCTGCAGCACCTGAGAGTCAGGAAGTGATCATGTTACTGAGACAGAACAGTTACTGCTTCAGAAAGGTTTGTAATCAAACACACCTCAAACACCTGAATTGTTGTGTTTCACTCACAGTCACTGTTTATTTTGTACTACACACAGTGGAAATGACATGTATACAACATATATACAAACTGGATTAACAGTCACTATAACAACAAATCAATCTACACTGCTTTTACCATGGTTACCATTCAACACAGGTTAGCAAACAGAAATTTTTTAAAGAAAAAAAAAATAAATCAATATCACAACTGTGATTCAATCATGTGTGGATAATAAATGTTATATAAAAATAAGGAGGTAAAAATTGACTATAAACAGCTGCAACAGCTGGATGTGTATTTGTGTAATCAGTGTGATGATGTGATGATATCTCTGTGTTGTGTGTAGATGCTGAAGGATTTAACTTTGGATTGTAAAATATGTTATTAAAGCCTGAAGTAACTTGTAGCTGAGTGGATAAAAGGATGTGATCAGTCACGGTTATTGTTATGGAACTTCTACATCTGAATATGAATGATTCAGCTCCCAAACTGCTGGAAATGTGGGACGGGTTCTAACTCTTCACCACAACTGATTTATCCTGGACAAGAGGTCTGAGGTGAGACTCCTGTCATACTCCAGACCTGGTGAGTTTATTATAATTAACGCTGAAAGACAGAACAGAATCAAATAAATATCAGCATAAACACACACACACACATACACACACACACACACACACACACAGAGAAAATATTATACAGTGAATATTAATCAATACCATACAATCCAGTAGAGTAAAGAGACAGTAAGTCAGTAACTCACTGTAGTGTCTCCAGTGTACAGAGTGGATCCTT
Source organism: Hemibagrus guttatus (assembly GCA_033459395.1). Lineage (NCBI taxonomy): Eukaryota > Metazoa > Chordata > Actinopteri > Siluriformes > Bagridae > Hemibagrus > Hemibagrus guttatus. The sequence goes on from JAUCMX010000028.1 coordinate 10,970,970, forward strand.
CAGTAGATCAGAGAGCAGCTTCACTCCTGATTCTCCTGGATTATTATTGTTCAGATCCAGTTCTCTCTGGATCATCACACCAGGTGTGATGAGGAGTTTGATCTCAGAGCTGAAGCCAGAGCAGTACAACCTTCATCTGTAATACTGCAGCTCCACATCCTGCAAGAAAGAAAACCTTCTCACACTTAACACACTCAGTTTTAGCATTGAAAACATGAACTACACAAAATCTTTATATACACTACATTTACTCTCCATCTCACACACACAACAATGACAATATATCACATCACTACAATTACACTTACCACACATGACCACTGGATGTTGCTGTGTTTATTAAAACTCTGCTCTGTGTGTGTGTATGTCTATACGTGTGTGTGTGTGTGTGTGTATATGTATGTGTATTTGTGTGTGTGTGAGTGTGTGTATGTGTGTGTGTTTGTTTATTTGTGTGTGTGTTTGTATGTGTGTGTGTGCATATGTGTGTTTGTGTATTTGTGTGTGAATGTGTGTGTGTATTTGTGTGTGTGTGTGTGTGTGTGTATGTGTGTGTATGTGTGTGTGTATTTGTGTGTGTGTGTGCGCGTGTGAGTATGTGTGTGTTTGTGTGTGAGTGTGTGTATGTGTGAGTGCGTATGTGTGTGTTTGTGTGTGTGCGTGTGTGTTTGTTTATTTGTGTGTGTGTGAATGTGTGTATTTGTGTGCGTGTGTTTGTGTATGTGTGTGTGTGTACCTCAGTGTCTCCAGTGTACAGTGTGGATTCTTCAGTCCAGCAGAGAGCAGCTTCACTCCTGAATCCTGCAGGTTATTGTTACTCAGGTCCAGTTCTCTCAGACTGGAGGAGTTTGAGGTGAGAACTGAGAACAGAGCTCTACAGCTTTCCTCTGTCAGATTACACACACGCAGACTGGAAGAGAAATGATGAAGTAGATTTATTTCTCTGATAGTAAAATGAGGTGTTTCCATCAGTTGGGAAATAAAGTGTCTACCTGAACACAAGGTTGTAATGTCAGGATAAAAATATAAAATGAACAGTCTGTGTATAAACTTGGACTGCTCTTGGACAGATCCATGTGTCTCAGCTCATATGAGACGATGTATTTAACTTTCTGAAAGAAGATAATTACAGAGAGGTCACTCTGAACAAACAAGTCTCTTTATTTCTAGCAGAGAGATTTTCATACAGTGTGTTCAGCAGCTCTGGGGAAAGTTCTGCTGGAGAACATTTCCACATTTCCACACTGTCCTTTACTGCTTCATTACAGTGTGGTCAGTGTGTTGATCTGTGGACATTGTGCACACTTACTTTCTGTTACAAACATTTTCTGGAATATTTTTGCTCCCATAGAAGAACAGAAACAGGTGTATAAAATGATAGCAGCTTTATGAGCACAGAGAACATCAGAAAAATTGCTTTATTGACCTCACTGTAAAATATGACTAGTATTGGTATGTTATTAAAGTAAATGTGTGTGTAATGGACACTGATCTACACACTGTGGAAATAAATGTACTTTGTTCTGATGTGAGATGTGGTTTTTAATAAAACTAGACTTTAATCTAAAAACACATTCCCATGGATCTCAGAACACAGAGTCACTGGTTCTCTTTAAACGAAGGGTGAAGACCTTCTTCCTGAAATAATTACACAAGGACTTTTTTTGTTTGTGTAAAGAAATGTTTCTCTGTGTGTTATCCCAATAGAGTTTAAGACTCACAATATCCTAAGTCTGTGATCTAGTGAAGCAGTATTGGTGTATTCAGTGAAGAGACTTTAAAGCAATTTTGTACATCACTCTGGATACGGCCATCTGCCTAATGCCGTAAATGTAAACGTAATGTAAATGTCTACACTTAAATCTTTTACCCTCAGCCCAGTGCTTCTCCACCAACACCTCACTGTCCTCTACTTTCACATTCATCAGGCACTTATGGAGGAGTTCTGGACTGAGCTGGAGCTTGGGGAAACAGCATCAACACTGGACTCCTGTTCCTGTGTGCTAGGGGTCTCACTGGGGACAAGAGCTCCTGAGTTTGTGTCCATTTACACATCAAACTAAACTAAATAAGGGGAAGCTTGATTGATCGGCTTCAAATCATATAAATGTCAGTGAGTTACTGTGATTTTATACACAGATTACAGTCACATTTAAACCAGCTACAGTATTTATTTCAATTACACAACAATTTATTGGCACTTTTGTGAAACTCAGTTTCATATTAATGGAATTAATTTAAGAAATATAAAATAGGACACAATTTAAAATACAAATAATAATAATAATAATACATTTTATTTGTGGGCGCCTTTCAAGCTCTCAAGGTCACCTTACAAAAATACATTTAAAAACACAGCATAATATAAAACTTACAAATAGAAAACAAATAATAAAATATTTAAAAATTAATTAACAAAGAGAAAAAATAATGAACAAATTTCAAATATAAAATGCAGTTCTAAACATGTAAGTTTTGAGTCTGGATTTAAAGGTTATCAGAGAGTCTGTACTTCTGATGTCAGCAGGAAGACTGTTCCAGAGGCGGGGTGCAGAGCGACTGAATGCTCTAAGCCCCATGGTGGACAGTTGAGCTGATGGTGTGGTGAGCTGGTTAGCAAAAGAAGATCTGAGTGTACGGGAGGGTGTGTATAATTGGAGAAGGTCAGACAGATATGGTGGAGAAAGATTATGAAGAGCCTTGAAAGTGAATAGCAGAATTTTATACTCAATGCGAAACTTCACAGGAAGCCAGTGAAGCTGGTGAAGAGCTGGTGTGATATGGTCAAAAGAAGGAGTTCCAGTAATAATGCGGGCTGCAGAGTTCTGTACCAGTTGAAGTTTGTGAAGAATTTTAGAAGGCAAGCCAAAAAGAACAGAGTTACAGTAATCTAGACGTGATGTGACAAGGGCATGGACTAATATGGCAGTACTGTGCTGTGTCAAGATTGGGCGGAGGCGATTAATATTGCGAAGATGAAAGTATGCAGACCGAGTGACATTATTAACATGAGCCTCAAAGGATAGAGTGCTATCAAGGATGACACCCAAACTCTTTACCTGAGGGGAAGGAAAAACAGTGGAATTATCAATATTTAATGAAAAACTATCAACCTTGGCTAAGGTGGACTTGGAGCCAACGAGAAGGTCTTCTGTTTTATTGGTATTCATTTGGAGAAAGTTGCAAGAAAACCAGGATTTAATTTCATTTAGACAGACCGAAAGAACAGCAGGAGGAAGCATGGAAGTAGGCTTTGTGGACAGGTATCATCCGCATAAGAATGAAAATTAATATTATGTCTACGAAAGATATTGCCAAGAGGAAGGAGATAGATGATAAATAAAAGAGGGCCTAGCACGGAACCTTGAGGAACACCTCTAATAACAGAAGATGATTGCGATCTAAAATTTTTAAGCTGAACAAAGTCTGAGCGGTGGGAAAGATATGATTTAAACCAGTCATGACACGTGCCAGAGATGCCAAGAGAGGCAAGCCGTTCAAGGAGAATGTTATGAGAGATAGTGTCAAAAGCTGCACTCAGATCCAGAAAAATAAGTATGGTTAAAAGACCAGAATCTGCTGCCATTAAAAGATCGTTTGTGATTTTTACGAGTGCCGTCTCAGTGCTATGAGATGGACGAAAACCAGACTGAAATTCTTCAAACAGGTTGTTGGTATTTAAGTGATCATGAATCTGACCTGCAACTATTTTTTCAAGTATTTTGGATAAAAATGGTAAATTTGAGATAGGACGAAAATTATTAAGGTTATTAGGATCCGCACCAGGTTTTTTAAGTATAGGTGTTATTGCAGCAATTTTAAGGGATGATGGAACATGACCAGAATTCAAAGAAGAATGTATAATGTTAGTTATTAAAGCGGATAAAGAAGGCAAGCAGGTTTTTACTAAATAGGTTGGGAGAGGATCTAACTGACTAGTTGAAGGTTTGGATTCATGAATAATCTGTGAAACTTCAGCAATAGTTGGCAGTTCAAAACTAGATAATGAAGAAGCAGAGGGTGTAAGAAGAGAAATGGAAAATAAGGTGTTCAGAGAGGTTAGCTGATGATGAATATTGTCAATTTTAGATCTGAAAAATGTCATAAAATGATCACATTGAGCAGTTGAGTAAAGGTGAGGTGGGAGAGTATCCAGCGGCCGTAATAACTTGTTAAAAGTTGAGAAAAGAACTCTTGTATTACCTGCACCTGACTTAATCATGTTGGAATAGTAGATAGATTTTGCAGTAGAAATAGTATCCTTATATTGAAGCAGATGGTTATGATACATTTGTTTATGAACAGTAAGTCCATATAATATATATATATATATAACAATAACCCCATCCTTTCCTGGAAGACAGGAGAAATCATGAAGTGGGAAGAGCAATGTTTCGGGGGCTGCTTTCCTAAACTCCCAGTTCCAGAATCCCCACGTCCCCACGAAATCCCGGTTCATGCCACGTCCGTGGAAAGCCCCCTCGAAGCACGTACGACGACTATCCCGGCTTGCTACTCCCACTTCCATGATGTCTTCTGTCCCAGAAAAGCCTCCAAGCTACCCCCACTTCGGCCATGGGACTGTGCCATTGACCTCATTCCAGGTATACCAGTCTTCTTCGAAATAAACCCAAGTCGTTAGCCTGGAACCCAGCCGCCGCTCAGGCCTTCGACAAGCTCAAAACTGCGTTTACCACCGCTCCCCTCCTGGTTCACCCCAACCCAGAGTTTCCATTCATCGTTGAAGTCAATGCCTCAACCACCGGAGTGGGAGCGGTTTTATCTCAGCAGCAGGGGAACCCCCGAAAACTTCACCCATGTGCCTTCTTCTCACGAAAACTCAGCCCGGCGGAGGTAAGTTATGATATTGGCAACCGGGAGCTGCTCGCCATCAAGCTCACTCTGGAAGATTTGAGACACTGGCTCGAGGGAGCAAAACACGCCTTTGTAGTCCTCACCGACCATAAGAAACTGGAATACCTACGGGCCGCGAAGAGGCTAAACCCCCGTCAAGCCCGATGGGCTCTGTTCTTCACCAGGTTTCACTTCACCATATCCTATCGCCCCGGATCGAAAAACATCAAGGTGGCCGCCTTATCATGTATTCACAGCCGGGATGAAACCAGCGAAGAACCCGAGTCCATCCTCCCCGAAAAACTCTTCGCCAGCGCCATCTCTTGGTTGGAGGAAACGCTCCCCTAGCTGAGTGCTCCCACCGATGCCCCGCCCGGGTGCCCCCAAGGGCTGCAGTTCATTCCATGCACGCAATGCGCTGCTCTCATCCACTCCTCGCATGCATCTCTGGGCACTGGCCACCCCAGGATCAATGGAACCCTCTCGCTCCTGAAGCAGTGTTTCTGGTGGCCCAAAATGGTAGCAGATGTCAGAAGGTACGTCCAAGGGTGCCGAGAGTGTGCCATCTCAAAGAGTCTGCGCCATCTACCATCTGGAAAACTTCTACCCCTGCCCGTTCTCAACCGCCCATGGTCACACCTAGGGGTAGATTTTATAACAGACCTTCCAGTCTCTGGGGGGTGTACGTGTGTCCTCGTGATCGTAGACCGATTCTCCAAATCCTGCCGATTAATTCCCCTGCCATGGACACAGCGGAGTGTCTGTTCAATCATGTGTTTCGATACTACGGGTTACCCGAGGATATAGTATCAGACCAGGGATCACAGTTCACCTCCAGGGTCTGGAGGGCCTTCTTCAAGCGTACCTTCTGCCATGCCACCAACAATCCTGGAGCCAGTTTCTAGGGTGGGCCGAGTACGCCCAAAACTCTCTGCGTCAGCCCACCACCGGCCTCACTTCCTTTCAATGTGTGCTTGGCTACCAGCCTTCCCTGTTCCCGTGGGATGGAGAACCATCAGATGTTCTGGTCATGGATTACTGGTTCCGGGAGAGCGAGAGGGTCTGGGACTCAGCGCACCTACAGCTCCAAAGAGCACTTCGCAGGCGCAGGATGACAGTGGACCTTAGATTCATTGGTCCCTTCACTATCATCCAACAGATCAACCCCATCACGTACCACCTGCAACTCCCACCTGAGTACAAAATCCACCCGATATTCCATGTCTCCCTATTGAAACATCACCATTCTTCTGTTCTTCCCTCCACAGAGCCTGGCAAAGCCGAGGAACTCCCCCTTCCACTGATCGTGGACGAAGGATTGGCCTACCTGGTGAGGGACATCTTGGACTCCCGGCGCCGTGGTGGTCGCCTGGAGTATTTGGTCGACTGGGAGGGATACAGCCCCGAGGAGCGATCGTGGGTCCCCAGGAACAACATCCTTGACCCCACTCTTCTCGAGGACTTCTACACCAGACACCCCGATCGGCCAGCTCCACGGGGCAGAGGTTGGCCACCACGACGTCGGGGTCCATGGTCCTCAGGAGTGTACCGTAGAGTGAGGGGTAATGTTACCAACACGCCAGGCTCTCCACGCACACACTCACAGTGCACTCCCTCTCCTGAGTTCTAATCTCTATCTCTAGAGATCTCCGCTCTTTCAGACTATGCCGCGCTTCCAGCGCCTACCCCGGGGTTTCGCTCGGCCCGCTTGCACGCTCCCACTGCTACGACTCAAGCCACAGATCTCCTCCAGCATTCTCCATATCCAAGAACAGTAATCAGCTCGCACTCACCGCACTCTGCATGCTTCCCGCTATCCTGATTGTTTCAATAAACTCCACTGAAATCATACCTGTGTCTCTGTCCCCTTCTGTATGTAACAATCCATCAGGTACCTTCACTAAATATGTTTAAAAAGCAGCTTAAACACTTTTATTTATTTTAGCTTCAATTAGATCTCTTGATTTTAAGCTTAAAACTGCTTTTTATGTCTTACAAAATATTATATATATTTTTTTTTATGTAGGAAAGTTGCTGTATAAATTAAGATATTATTATTGTTGTTGTTGTTATTATTAGCACTTGTCAGACATACATAACATATTTAGTGTGTGTGTGTGTGTGTGTGTGTGTGTGTACCTCAGTATCTCCAGTGTACAGTGTGGATTCTTCAGTCCAGCAGAGAGCAGCTTCACTCCTGAATCCTGCAGTTTATTGGTACTCAGGTCCAGTTCTCTCAGACTGGAGGAGTTTGAGGTGAGAACTGAGGACAGAGTTCTACAGCTTTCCTCTGTCAGATTACAGTCATGCAGACTGGAAGAGAAATGATGAAATATCAGAACACTGATCTCAAACACATACACACAGCCATGATGCAGCTAAAGTTGAAGATGTAAGAGAAATGTCAGTGTGTTTCTCTCACACACAGAAATCAGAGGACAGGACACCACATCAGGACATTTACAGGAGCAGGGACGTCTTTCTGCACTGCACAATCTCTCAGCTACAGGAGTGTAGTTTCCAGGGGGAATTGGGGTGGAAGTAACTCTCACAATAATCAGAACTAGCTATTACAACCCACTAATACTGATACCATGATCAACTGAAACATTTGTAGAAGTAATTAATTCTGTAACATTATTGGTGTTCTGAAATGATCGTTATAATAAATCAGATAAAAATACTAAAAGCCCCCCTCTGATGCACAAGTTGGTATTGCCCAACTATTGTCTCCCAACACAGTGCTTGATTACTGCAGTTTAACTGAGAGAGCAGATCACAGGTAGCTTTGAAGATGAAGAGAAGACTGTTTAGCATTGCTGGTCAGAGAGAGAGAGAGTAAAAAAATAAAACATGATAATACTCAGAAGGATGTAGGATAATATGGTGTAATCTAGCTAAGGACACTCCACGTATAGTGGAGCTAATGAAAAGTTTGCTTTAAAATCATTCAAATATTAATATAACATGCTAAAAAACAGTCTTGTGTTATCTTCCATAAATATTATTTGAATAATTTCCATTATCATCAACAACAACAAGGCTGTTGACACTGGACATCACATTGTGACAGTTGTGCAGAGTTTCACTTGTAAAAATGTTTTTAGGTGTTCTCTTGCCTGCATTACAGTTTTAATCAGTTACATCAGTTTAATCAGATATCTGTTTTAATGAAACAATGATTTGATCATCAATGCTTGTGAACAATAGATGGATGGAAAGATGGATGGGAATTATGTAATGAAACTGCAGATATAACAAAGCTCATTACTTTTTCCTCAAATTATTTATTTATTTATTTATTTGTGTTTATGTAAAAATATAAGGAAGCAGAAGTTTTCAACAGACTGCAGTCATTTTCATAGCAGCAGTGAGTCTAGCAACATCTGTAGGTTTATGAGTTTAGAAATGTTTTAAAATCAGTCTCTAAATCTTGATCATCTCATCACCATATACACTCTAGAGGAAGTGGCAGATAAGAGACTTTTAGTTAAGTTAGGTGATTTTTAACTCCATATTCAGCATCAAGTGCTATATTCATACAGGAGCAAGAGTATAAATAATAAATAAATACATGGGTAGATGTACATAAGCTCCTTCTCTTAACCTCAATAAGCTGGAACTATCAAGCACCGAGTCCCACATCGCTTTAAAGTCACTGTCTACTATTAATGAATAATGAGATAATTCTAGCATTTTCTGGGTAACTGTATGATAGAAGGTTTTGTCAAATGTGTTTGGAGCACACACACACACACACACACACACGCGCAGATAAGAGCAATTTTCCAGCTGTTGAGTTCTATCTTAGCAAATAGTTATCCTACCTGCAAGGTCTGCCCACGTTTCCAGCACTTTTATTTAAGATTGTGAAGCTACAACAGCTACGCCTTTAGTTTTTGTGTCAAATGATGAAAATGTGATCTGATAAACTTATTGTCCAAATGACAAAAGTCAGAACATAACAGATGTGTCTCCTGTAACAGCACAATATCTTTTTCTGATTCAGCAGATTAAAAATACTGACCGGTTTGTGAGGAGCGTTCAATCCACCACAGTTCAAACCAAAATATTAATCTGACTCATTTAATACAAGATCATAGATAATATCTGGAGAAATAAAGTTTGTCAATTATCAAATCAGTAATGATACAAAAACAAATCACCAAATAGATACAATAAACCCACACCACCAGTCTTTCTTGAAATGAGACGGTCCTTGTAAGCAGTATATAAGGTGAGCAGATCCATTACTCAGACTAATTGAGTAACAGTATATGGCTGAAAAAAGGTCTTCCTTCAGCGGAGAAGTCTTTGAGGAGAAGTAGCAATAATCACTGAGGTTAAACCAGCCACTCTTTCTGAAAGCAAGGTTAAACTAGCTGCATGTACATTGTAGGGACGCAGTTTTTAGATACTTAGCATTAATATCGCTGAAAGAGGAAAGTGAGCGTCTGTGAGCTCCTACATCACAGAGCCATAAAACAATCATTTTTCATAAATACATAACAAAATGCATATACAATTCCTAGCATTTATGAAAATAAATAAACGTAAAAAATATATATAAACATGGTCATTATGTGGCAGTGTTACAACTCAGTAGACAGAACAAGCCCCAGACACTCACTAGACAACACAAACACAGATAACACAAAAGATACAAACAACAAAAATATAAACTTAATAATAAGCCAGAAATGGACTGTGACCTTGTATGAATATGGAGCAGTCAGGAAGTTTCCAGTCCAACAGTTTAAACTAACCAATAACTTATAACCTCTTGAAGTTAAGTGACCAATGTTACTGATAGAAAATCCCTTAAAGTCAAAAGGTGTTCTTAGTACACGTGTGGAATAAACCTACTTACAATGAAATACAGTACAATGGGGCAGCCAAAATAAACCAGCTCCCTTATCCAATAGTATTCATGATTTAGCTGAGACCCAATTTCTAGAGTTAAAGGGCAATGAACCCAGTGACCCAAGTCTTAATGTACATGGAGAAATTTTTCCCTTAAATGTGTTTGGAGGAGAAACTAAAAGTTGATAGATTGAGCACACATTGTATAATGAAAGTACAAATGACACAAAAGGACAGATGACAGAACTGTAAGTTTAGTGTTTTTTAGTTTAAACAAAAGAGTTCCAGCTTTTTTGTTTACTGTGTTTGTTATTCAGAGGAAACGCAGCATGAACCCAGTCGAGCATTACAGACTTAAATCACTAAACTTTATATACCACTAATGAAGCTGACTATCTATGTTAAGTGTGTGTGTGTTAATATCATTTACATTTACAGCATTAAACAAACTCCCTTATCCAGCGCTAGTTTAGATAAATTAATTAGTTCATTATTATTAGCAATGAGATCTCAAGATATAACGTATTGTTTAAACCTAATCTTTTAATTGTTGAGCTACTGATAGGTTTCAGCCTGCAATTAAATCTCAATAAGGCAATGTCTCTGATCTTTCTGGAATAGAACAAACACAAAAGCTGAAATGAATGTGATATATTAAATTCTTCTTCTTCTTCTTCTTTCGGCTTTTCCCTTCAGGGGACGCCACAGCAAATCATCTCTCTCCACCTATCCCTATCTTCTGCATCCTCAACACTTGCACCCACTAGCTTCATATCCTCATTAATTCCATCCATATACCTCCTCTTTGGCCTTCCTTTTTGCCTCCTGCCTGGCAGCTCCATGTCCAACATTCTCCTACCAATATACTCACTCTCCCTCCTCTGAACATGTCCAAACCATCTTAATCTGCCCTCCCTAACTTTGTCCCCCAAATGTCCAACATGAGCTGTCCCTCTGATGTACTCGTTCCTAATCCTGTCCAATCTTGCCACTCCCAAAGAGAACCTCAACATCTTCAGCTCTGCTACCTCTAGCTCTGACTCCTGTCTCTTCCTCAGTGACACTGTCTCTAAACCATACAGCATGGCCGGTCTCACCACTGTCCTGTACACCTTCCCCTTGATTCTCGCTGATATTGTCCTATCACACAGAACTCCTGACACCTTTCTGCACCCATTCCAACCTGCCTGCACTCGCTTCTTTACCTCTTTCCCACACTCTCCATTACTCTGGACTGTTGACCCCAAGTACTTAAACTCTTGTACCTTCTTCACCTCTTCACCCTGTAACCTTACTGTTCCACTTCCCTCTCTTTCATTCACACACATGTACTCAGTCTTACTACGACTGACTTTCATTCCTCTTCTCTCCAGTGCAAACTTCCACCTCTCCAGGTTTACCTCCACCTGCTCCCTGCTCTCACTACAGATCACAATGTCATCTGCTAACATTATTGTACAAGGAGACTCCTGTCTGACCTCCTCTGACAACTGGTCCATCACCATAGCAAACAGGAAGGGGCTCAGAGCCGATCCCTGATGCAGTCCCACGTCCACTTTGAACTCCTCTGTCTGACCTACAGCACACCTCACCACTGTCCTGCTCCTCTCATACATGTCCTGCACCACTCTGACATACTTCTCTGCTACTCCTGACTTAGTACCACAGCTCTTCTCTTGGCACCCTGTCATACGCTTTCTCCAAGACTACAAACATACAGTGCAACTCCCTCTGACCATCCCTATACTTCTCCATCAAAATTCTCAGAGCAAAAATTGCATTTGTTGTGCTCTTTCTGGGCATGAAGCCATACTGCTGCTCACAAATTTCCACTACCTTCCTTAACCTAGCTTCCACTACTCTTTCCCATAGCTTCCTTGTATGGCTCATCATCTTTATCCCCCTATAGTTACTGCAATTCTGCACGTCACCCTTATTCTTAAAGATCGGCACTAACACACTTCTTCTCCATTCCTCAGGCATCCTCTCACTCTCTAAAACCCTGTTGAACAAACTAGTTAAAAATTCCACTGCTGTCTCTCCTAGACACTTCCAGACCTCCACCGGGATGTCGTCAGGACCAACTGCCTTTCCACTTTTCATCTTCTTCAACGCCTTCCTGACTTCATCCTTTCTAATCTTATCTACTTTCTGTTCCACAGAGTTCACTCCTTCTACTCTTTTTTCCCTCTCATTTTCCTCATTCATCAGCTCCTCAAAGTACTCCTTCCATCTCCTCTGTACACTCTCCTCACTTGTGAGCACCCTTCCATCTCTATCCTTAATAACTCTAACTTGCTGCACATCCTTCCCATCTCGATCCCTCTGCCTAGCTAACCTGTACAAGTCCTTCTCTCCTTCTCTAGTGTCTAACCTAGTGTACAACTCTTCATATGCCTTCTGCTTGGACTTAGACACCTCCCTCTTCACTCTGCACTGTAACTCCTTGTATTCCTGTCTATTCTCTTCAGTCCTGTCCATGTCCCACTTCTTCTTGGCTAACCTCTTCCTCTGGATACTTTCCTGAACTTCCTCATTCCACCACCAAGTCTCCTTATCTTCTTTCCTCCTTCCAGATGACACACCCAGCACCTTTCTCCCTGTCTCCCTGATCACTTCTGCTGTAGTTTCCCAGTCATCTGGCAGCACTACCTGACCACCCAGAGCCTGCCTCAACTTCTGTCTAAATTCCTCACAACATTCCTCCTTTTTCAGCTTTCACCACTTGTTTTCTTCTCTATCTCTATCTTTGATGTCTTCGTCTTACAGACCATCAAAGTTATCCTACACACCACCATCCTATGCTGTCTGGCTACACTCTCTCCCACTACCACTTTACAGTCACTAATCTCTTTCAGATTACCTCTTCTACATAGGATGTAGTCTACCTGTGTTCTCCTACCTCCACTCTATGTTCCTCCCTCTTCTGAAAATAAGTGTTAACCACACCCATGTCCATCCTCTTAGCAAAGTCCACTACCATCTGTCCTTCAAGGTTCCTTTCCTTAACTCCAAGCTTGCCCATCACCTCCTCATCACCTGTGTTCCCCTCACCAACATGTCCATTAAAAGCCGCTCCTATCACCACTCTCTCACCCGTGGGAATACTCTCCATCACCTCATCTAATTCACTCCAGAATCTCTCTTTCTCCTCTAACTCACAACCTACCTGTGGGGCATAACCACTAACAACATTCAACATCACCCCTTCAATCTCTAACTTCAGACTCATCACCCTGTCTGACACTCTCTTCACCTCCAGAACATTCCTCACAAACTCCTCCTTCAGGACCACACCTACCCCATTTCTCTTACTATCCGCACCATAATAAAACAGCTTGAATCCTGCTCCTATACTACGAGCCTTGCTACCCTTCCACCTGGTCTCCTGTACACACAGTATATCCACCTTCCTTCTCTCCATTATATCAGCCATCTCTCTACCTTTCCCTGTCATAGTACCAACATTCAGAGTTCCTATTCTCAATCCTACACTCTTACCTTTCCTCTTCTCTCTCTGTCTGTGCACTCTCCTTCCTCCTCTACTTCTTCGACTAACAGTAGCCCAGTTTCCACCGGCGCCCTGTAGGTCAACGGCACTAATGGCGGTCGTTGTTAATCTGGGCCTCGACCGAGCCGGTATGAAATTCGTATTGACGATTCGCATGGTTAAATTTGCCAATGTTTTACGCCGGATGCCCTTCCTGACGCAACCCTCTCTATTTATCCGAGCTTGGGACCGGCACAGAAGTCACTGGACTGAGACCACCATGGCTAGATTGAATGTGATGTATTAAATTATTATATAATATTATTAGGTGGCTGTTGTAGTCAATCATAAATAATGTTTTTTTGATTTGGGAAAGATGTTGCTTTGAAACAGTTAACTTTTTACTCAGTCACATTAAACACAAGTAAGAAAGGTTTCCAGAAATTTCCATAGCTCATCTGGTTCAGGAGCTAAATAAAGTTATATATTTAACAAACAATAATAAACTAACATATAAACATATTTATTTATTTAAGTGTGTATGTGACAAAATGTTTCTGAATATTCTGAGCACTAACAGATACAGATGACATAGACGTATTTGTACTAAAGAAATATATAATATTTGGTGTTAATCTGACCTGTGTGCGTGTGTGTGTGTGTGTACCTCAGTTTCACCAGTGCACAGTGTGGGTTCTTCAGTCCAGCAGAGAGCAGCTTCACTCCTGAATCCTGCAGTTTATTGTTACTCAGGTCCAGTTCTCTCAGACTGGAGGACTTTGAGGTGAGAACTGAGTACAGAGCTCTACAGCTTTCCTCTGTCAGATTACAGAGACACAGCCTGGAAGAGAAATGATGAAATATCAGAACACTGATCTCAAACACACAAACACAGCCATAATGCAGCTAAAGTTGAAGATGTAAGAGAAATGTCAGTGTGTTTCTCTCACACACAGAAATAAGAGGACAGGACACCACATCAGGACATTTACAGGAGCAGGGACGTCTTTCTGCACTCCACAATCTCTCAGCTACAATTTATTATAAGACCATTAGCTCATGTACATAACACACACATGTTATAGCGAGAAGCCTACAAACACTACACGCTGATCTGTGTTCAAGTTTCTACAAGCAACATTGCAGATCCAGTGCATTTTATTACAGAAAATAAAGTATTCTAGAGCTGTACACTAGCAGTTAATAACATGCCAATACTAGTCCTACTTTACACTGAGTTATATGTTGAATTTCACAGGTAAAACAGTTGATTTTTGATGAGTACAAAATGCAATAAAGAAATAATTTTTTTTATTTAGAAAATATTATACAGTTTTTTTTATTAGAATGGAATTTTATTAGAAAATCTACACTGTGTTGTAAATTATTATGCAGCTGACATATCAGTAGGATTTAAGTTAAAGAAACATTTCATTTTTAGTTTTTCAGTGAAAGTTTTGGCTTTCATTTTAGATAACTGGTATAAATCTCAGACAGGTTTGTTAATGAGTTTGTCAGGTGATTTTAATTACATATAAATCTTCTTAACGAGGTTGTTCCACATTATTAAGCATTTACAGTTTTCATGCAATATGGGGAGGAAGAAAGATCTTTCTGAAGAAAAAAAGAGTGAAATAGTGCAATGTCTTGGAAAAGGCATGAAAATTGATATTTCACAAAAGCTAAAGAGAGATCATTGAACTGTGAAAAGATTTGTGTGTGATTTGGAGCTGTCACGACTCGCACTAGAGATGACCGCGAGACGGAGCCCTCGCCCGTGTTTTGAGTCCACTTCCGGATCACTGGGGGATTTAAATACGGTGCGCACTTCCTGCACTACGCGAAGTATTATTCTTTATGTTTATACCGAGCGTTTTCCGTGTGCACTACTCTGATGGATTTCTGGTTTCGATTTGGATTGGTTATTGTTGCTTCTCTCTCTTTCTCTGTGATATTGCTGCTTTTGGTTTACGGACTTTGGACTGGTTTCTGATTTCCCCCTTTTGGATTATCCCTTTGGATTATATTGCTCGGACTGTGGATTTACTGTTGCCGACTTTCTGCCTGTGCCCGACTTCCGATACTGTGTTTTCCCTACTGCCGGCTTGGCGTATGGATCCGGACACTTCCGCCTCTGGCGGAGCACCGCTACAGAATACTTCGCCACTCATGGATTCAGCGGAGCTGCATGAGATCATCGTGCGGCAAGGAGCGATTATTCGCTCCTATCAAGATCAGCTAGAGGCTATGCAAGCTCAGCTGAGCCGAGTGGGCATCGCTTCTCCACGTGATCCGCCGCCTACACACGGTGAGTCACCCCGGCTGGCGCTGCCAGAAAAATTTAACGGATCTGCTGATCATTGTCGTGGGTTTTTGAGGCAGTGCGAGGTGTTTTTCTCGCACCAGCTGAGGATGTACCTTGAGGAGGGGACTAAGTGCGCCTTTTTGATGTCACTATTAACTGACAGGGCCTTAGAATGGGTGTCGGCTGTATGGGACGCCGACCCACAGATCAAAGCCTCCTATGACTATTTTGCGGGGATGATTAGGGCGGTGTTTGAGTACCTGGCAGGCAGCAAAGACATTTCCCTCCGTTTGATGGAATTACGCCAGGGCTCCGAGGCTGCAGCGTACTACGTCATTCGGTTCCGCACGTTAGCAGCTCAGTCGGGCTGGAATGACGCGGCTCTATGGGCTGTTTTTTGTGCCGGATTACATCCCACTCTCCAGTCAGAGCTCGCCTGTCATGAGGAGGCCACCTCCCTTTCGCAGTTTGTGGCTACGGCCATTCGGATGGACAATCTGCGACGCCAACACCAGGCAGGGGCCCAGGCTTCTTCCGCAGTTCGGCCCCGGAGACACATGGATTACTCTGCGCATCGTGAGGAGGAGCCTGAACCCATGCAAATGGGGAGATCTGGTTTGGCGGCTCAGGGACACCGGTCTCGGGGTCAGATGAGGTTGTGCTATCGTTGTGGGGCCTCTGGACATCTGAGCCCTCAGTGCCCCGAGAGGTTCCCATTGACTCCGGTGGGTGGCAGCTTTTCATTTTTAAACTTTACGATACCAGCCTCGTTACATATGTCTGACCGCTTTTTCCCCGCGTTTCAGCCCTAATTGACTCTGGAGCGGCCGTGAACCTCATAGACCGGGGCTTGGTGGAGGAACTCGAGATCCCCATCTTCCCCTGCATACCAGCATTGAGGATTACGGCCATTGACAGTCAGCCCATTGGGGAGGGCTATCTGAAACATCAAACAGAGCTGCTGGAGTTCCAGGTCGGGCTATTCCATTATGAACAGCTGGCGTTTTATGTCACCTCATCACCAGCTAGCCCCGTGATTCTGGGGTTACCGTGGTTAAGACGTCATGATCCTCATATTTCATGGCGGTCAGGTGAGCTGGTGCACTGGTCCACCACGTGCCTGAGGGGATGCCTACGGGACCCCGTATCAAGACCATGCAGGACTTCCCGCGTGGAGAGGGCACTCAAGGCGGCTGGCGGACACCTTCCCCACCAATACACGGACTTCCAGGAAGTGTTCAGTGAGGAGAGGGCAGCTCGCTTACCGCGTCATCAGGTCTGGGACTGTGCCATTGACCTGCTATCTAACACCTCTCCCCCCAAGGGGCGGATCTACCCCCTCTCTCTTCCGGAGTCCAAGGCCATGGAGGAGTATATCGAGATGTTACTGGCAGCAGGCCACATTCGGCCATCCATGTCCCCAGCAGCCACAGGGTTCTTCTCTGTGGGGAAAAAGGATGGAGGCCTTCGGCCGTGCATTGATTACAGGGGGCTGAACGCTATCACCGTTCGGTACCCCTACCCGCTACCCTTGGTGCCTGCAGCTCTGGAGCAGCTGAGGGGGGCACGGGTATTCACCAAGCTTGACCTCCGTAGTGCATACAACTTGGTGCACATCCGCAAGGGGGATGAGTGGAAAACCGCATTTCACACGACCCATGGACACTACGAGTATTGCGTGATGCCCTTTGGCCTCACCAATGCCCCAGCAGGGTTCCAGGCCCTATTCAACGAGGTTTTCCGGGACCTGCTGGGAAGAGGGGTCCTCGCCTACATCGACTACATCCTGGTGTACTTTACCTCCATGGAGGAACATGTGCTTCAGGTTCGGGAGGTCCTTGCCAGACTGCAGCAGCACCACCTCTACGTCAAGTTAGAGAAATGTAAATTTCACCGTTCCATGGTAACGTTTCTGGGGTACGTGATTTCTCACCAAGGAGTAGAGATGGACGTGGTCAAGGTCCATGCAGTCACGGAGTTGCCTGCCCCTTCTACGGTGCGGGAGTTACAGCGTTTCCTGGGCTTTGCCAACTTCTACCGACGGTTCATACAGAAGTATAGCTCGGTAGCCAGACCCCTGACATCGTTATTCAGGGGGAAGCCCAAACTGTCCTGGACGGACCAGGCTCAGACAGCCTTCCTCCAGTTGAAGGAACGTTTCAACACGGCACCCATCTTAAGGCACCCTGACCCGGAGCTGCCGTTCGTGGTGGAGGTTGACACCTCCTGCAGTGGCCTGGGGGCGGTGTTGTCCCAACGGCATGGGGAGCCTGGGAAGCTCCATCCTTGCGCCTTTTATTCTAGGAAACTGATGTTTGCCGAGGGGAACTATGACGTTGGCAACCGGAAGCTACTAGCCATCAAGGCGGCGCTAGAGGAGTGGCGCCACTGGCTGGAGGGGGCGCATCATCCGTTTCAGGTTCTCACCAACCACCGTAACTTGGAGTACCGCCGAGGAGCCAAGCGGCTGAATCCTCGACAAGCTCGGTGGGCAATATTCTTCACCCGGTTTGTGTTTACGGTGACGTACTGCCCTGGTTCAAAGAACAGCAAGGCAGATGCCCTCTCCAGGCAGTTTGAGATGGCCAACGACCCCGGTAAACCCGAACTCATCCTGCCGGCCACCGCTATTCTGGCGCCGGTACAATGGGACCTCATGGAGGAGATTCGGCGAGCCCACACCGACGAGCCGCCACCCGCCAGCTGCCCACCAGATAGGACCTTCGTGCCCCAACTATTTCGGCAACAGGTGATGCAGTGGGTGCACGAGGCCCCCAGTTCTGGGCATCCAGGGATCCACCATTCGACGCAGCTCACTTGTCACCAATTCTGGTGGCCCTCCCTGGGCTCGGATGTAGAAGAGTACGTTCGTGCTTGCTCAACGTGTGTGCAGGCGCGGACCAGTCGCCATCTCCCGGAGGGACTGCTGGAGCCCCTTCCGATCCCCCGTCGCCCCTGGTCGCACCTGTCGGTAGACTCTTTAACCGACCTGCCGGATTCGGAGGACTTTGCTACCATTATGGTCGTGTTGGATCGGTTTTCCAAGGGTTGCCGGCTGATTCCTCTCAAAGGACTACCCATGGCCATGCAGTCGGCCGAAGCAATGTTCCAGCATGTGTTCCGCAACTTCGGCCTCCTCGAGGACATCGTGTTAGATCGGGGCTCACAGTTTACCTCCCGGGTGTGGGGGTTGCTGTGTGCCCGTCTGGGCATTGGGGTGAGCCTGAGTTCAGGTTACCACCCTCAATCTAACGGGCAGGCAGAGCGGCTAAACCAGGAGCTTGGGCACTTCCTCAGGTCCTACTGTAGCAGGAAACAGCATCGGTGGAGTGAATTCCTGCCGTGAGCAGAGTACGCCCAGAACTCCCTTATTCAGTCCTCCATGGGACTAACACCGTTCCAGTGCATGTTGGGGTATCAGCCACCATTGTTCCCTTGGTCTGGGGAACCTTCCGACATCCCAGCCATAGAGGAGTGGTACCGTCAGAGCCAGGAGGTCTGGGAGCGTGCCCACGTTTGACTGCAAAGGGCTGTGAGGAGGCAGAGGATTCAGGCGGACCGACATTGTTGACCGCATCCATCCTATCAGGTGGGACAGAAGGTCTGGCTGTCGACCCGCAACCTCCGTCTCCGACTACCCTGCAAAAAGCTGAGCCCCAAGTTCATCGGGCCATTCGAAATCATTCACCGGGTCAACCCAGTGGCTTACCATCTCCAGCTCCCCGCGTCATATCGTATATGCCCGACCTTCCAGGTGTCGCTACTCAAGCCAGTGCACTCTGCAGTCGGGGAGGCGAGGACTGGTGAGGAGCCACCGCCACCCCTTGACATTGAGGGGGCCCCGGCATACCAGGTGTAGGCCCTTCTGAACTCCAGGCGAGTCTGATCCCATCTACAGTATCTGGTGGACTGGGAGGGGTACGACCCCGAGGAACGCTCGTGAGAGACACATCCTGAGAGGCCTGCTCCGTGCACTAGGGGGCGCCCTCGACATAGAACTCCAGGAGGTGTTCCTAGAGGAGGGGGCTCTGTCACGACTCGCACTAGAGGTGACCGCGAGAGGGAGCCCTCGCCCGTGTTTTGAGTCCACTTCCGGATCACCGGGGGATTTAAATATGGTGCGCACTTCCTGCACTACGCGAAGTATTATTCTTTATGTTTATACAGAGCGTTTGCCGTGTGCACTACTCTGATGGATATCTGGTTTCGATTTGGATTGGTTATTGTTTCTTCTCTCTAATCTAGCCATGGGGGTCACAGTCCAGTGAATTCTGTGCCGGTCCCAAGCCTGGATATATAGAGAGGGTTGCGTCAGGAAGGGCATCCGGCGTAAAACACTGCCAAATTTAACCACGCGAATCGTCAGTACGAATTTCATACTGGATCGGTCGAGGCCCGGGTTAACAATGACAACAATTGATGGAAATTGGGCTACTGTTAGTCGAAGAAGTAGAGGAGGGAGGAGAGTGCACAGACAGAGAGAGAAGAGGAAAGGTAAGAGTGTAGGTTTGAGAATAGGAACTCTGAATGTTGGTACTATGACAGGGAAAGGTAGAGAGCTGGCTGATATGATGGAGAGAAGGAAGGTGGATATACTGTGCATACAAGAGACCAGCTGGAAGGGTAGCAAGGCTCGTAGTATAGGAGCAGGATTCAAGATGATTTATTATCCTGTGGATAGTAAGAGAAATGGGGTAGGTGTGGTCCTGAAGGAGGAGTTTGTGAAGAATGTTCTGGAGGTTAAGAGAGTGTCAGACAGGGTGATGAGTCTGAAGTTAGAGATTGAAGGGGTGATGTTGAATGTTGTTAGTGGTTATGCCCCACAGGT
This sequence comes from Hemibagrus guttatus, assembly GCA_033459395.1. NCBI lineage: Eukaryota > Metazoa > Chordata > Actinopteri > Siluriformes > Bagridae > Hemibagrus > Hemibagrus guttatus. The sequence goes on from JAUCMX010000028.1 coordinate 10,991,310, forward strand.
AGGTTGTGAGTTAGAGGAGAAAGAGAGATTCTGGAGTGAATTAGATGAGGTGATGGAGAGTATTCCCATGGGTGAGAGAGTGGTGATAGGAGCGGATTTTAATGGACATGTTGGTGAGGGGAACACAGGGGATGAGGAGGTGATGGGCAAGTTTGGAGTTAAGGAAAGGAACCTTGAAGGACAGATGGTAGTGGACTTTGCTAAGAGGATGGACATGGGTGTGGTTAACACTTATTTTCAGAAGAGGGAGGAGCATAGAGTGACTTACAAGAGTGGAGGTAGGAGAACACAGGTAGACTACATCCTATGTAGAAGAGGCAATCTGAAAGAGATTAGTGACTGTAAAGTGGTAGTGGGAGAGAGTGTAGCCAGACAGCATAGGATGGTGGTGTGTAGGATGACTTTGATGGTCTGTAAGACGAAGAGGTCAAAGATAGAGAAGAAAACCAAGTGGTGGAAGCTGAAAAAGGAGGAATGTTGTGAGGAATTTAGACAGAAGTTGAGGCAGGCTCTGGGTGGTCAGGTAGTGCTGCCAGATGACTGGGAAACTACAGCAGAAGTGATCAGGGAGACAGGGAGAAAGGTGCTGGGTGTGTCATCTGGAAGGAGGAAAGAAGATAAGGAGACTTGGTGGTGGAATGAGGAAGTTCAGGATAGTATCCAGAGGAAGAGGTTAGCCAAGAAGAAGTGGGACATGGACAGGACTGAAGAGAATAGACAGGAATACAAGGAGTTACAGCGCAGAGTGAAGAGGGAGGTGTCTAAGGCCAAGCAGAAGGCATATGACGAGTTGTACACTAGGTTAGACACTAGAGAAGGAGAGAAGGACTTGTACAGGTTAGCTAGGCAGAGGGATCGAGATGGGAAGGATGTGCAGCAAGTTAGAGTTATTAAGGATAGAGATGGAAGGGTGCTCACAAGTGAGGAGAGTGTACAGAGGAGATGGAAGGAATACTTTGAGGAGCTGATGAATGAGGAAAATGAGAGGGAAAAAAGAGTAGAAGGGGTGAACTCTGTGGAACAGAAAGTAGATAAGATTAGAAAGGATGAAGTCAGGAAGGCTTTGAAGAGGATGAAAAGTGGGAAGGCAGTTGGTCCTGACGACATCCCGGTGGAGGTCTGGAAGTGTCTGGGAGAGGCAGCAGTGGAATTTTTAGCTAATTTGTTCAACAGGGTTTTAGAGAGTGAGAGGATGCCTGAGGAATGGAGAAGAAGTGTGTTAGTGCCGATCTTTAAGAATAAGGGTGACGTGCAGAGTTGCAGTAACTATAGGGGGATAAAGTTGATGAGCCATACAATGAAAGTATGGGAAAGAGTAGTGGAAGCTAGGTTAAGGAAGGTAGTGGAAATTTGTGAGCAGCAGTATGGCTTCATGCCCAGAAAGAGCACAACGGATGCAATTTTTGCTCTGAGAATTTTGATGGAGAAGTATAGGGATGGTCAGAGGGAGTTGCACTGTGTGTTTGTAGACTTGGAGAAAGCGTATGACAGGGTGCCAAGAGAAGAGCTGTGGTACTGTATGAGGAAGTCAGGAGTAGCAGAGAAGTATGTCAGAGTGGTGCAGGACATGTATGAGAGGAGCAGGACAGTGGTGAGGTGTGCTGTAGGTGAGACAGAGGAGTTCAATGTGGAGGTGGGACTGCATCAGGGATCAGCTCTGAGCCCCTGCCTGTTTGCTATAGTGATGGGCCAGTTGTCAGAGGAGGTCAGACAGGAGTCTCCTTGGACAATGATTTTTGCAGATGACATTGTGATCTGTAGTGAGAGCAGGGAGCAGGTGGAGGAAAACCTGGAGAGGTGGAGGTTTGCGCTGGAGAGAAGAGGAATGAAGGTCAGTCGTAGTAAGACTGAGTACATGTGTGTGAATGAAAGGGAGGGAAGTGGAACAGTAAGGTTACAGGGTGAAGAGGTGAAGAAGGTAGAGGAGTTTAAGTACTTGGGGTCAACAGTCCAGAGTAATGGAGAGTGTGGGAAAGAGGTAAAGAAGCGAGTGCAGGCAGGTTGGAATGGGTGGAGAAAGGTGTCGGGAGTTCTGTGTGATCAGAAAATATCAGCGAGAATCAAGGGGAAGGTGTACAGGACAGTGGTGAGACCGGCCATGCTGTATGGTTTAGAAACCTGAGAGTCACTGAGGAAGAGACAGGAGTCAGAGCTAGAGGTAGCAGAGCTGAAGAAGTTGAGGTTCCCTTTGGGAGTGACAAGATTGGACAGGATTAGGAACGAGTACATCAGAGGGACAGCTCATGTTGGACGTTTGGGGGACAAAGTTAGGGAGGCCAGATTAAGATGGTTTGGACATGTTCAGAGGAGGGAGAGTGAGTATATTGGTAGGAGAATGTTGGACATGGAGCTGCCAGGCAGGAGGCAAAGAGGAAGGCCAAAGAGGAAGTATATCGATGGAATTAATGAGGATATGAAGCTAGTGGGTGAAAGTGTTGAGGATGCAAAAGATAGGGTTAGGTGGAGAGAGATGATTCGCTGTGGTGACCCCTGAAGGGAAAAGCCGAAAGAAGAAGAAGATTGTTGCTTCTCTCTCTTTCTCTGTGTAATTGCTGCTTTTGGTTTGGTCTTTGGACTGGTTTCTGATTTCCCCCTTTTGGATTATCCCTTTGGATTATATTGCTCGGACTGTGGATTTACTGTTGCCAACTTTCTGCCTGTCCCCGACTTCCGATACTGTGTTTTCCCTACTGCCGGCTCGGCCTATGGATCCGGACACTTCTGCCTCTGGCGGAGCACCGCTACAGGAGCACAGATGAATTCATTCAGATAAAGGTTTATTAAGGAAAGTTTCTGTCAGGTAAATTAATAGTATTAAAAGTGCGGCTATAAAAAAAGCCACTGTTGAGCTGCACACAGATTTCTGAAGCTGCTGCTGTCTCTGGATGCTAAAGAAGCTCTCCATGTAGGATTCTCCAGAAGTTTGCAGTTGTACATGAAGCTTTATTTTTGCCTCCCTTAACCAGTGCTCACAAACATTTGCAGTGGCCTCTACATACAGTTCACTGTTTGAGAAAGAAAATAAACATCACTTATCCAAGTTAGCAGCCTGACTGACTCACCAGAGTTAAATGATCCGATTCTGCATATTGATTCATGATTCATGAGTCCGAGGTCTAAATTAACCTGATTCTTATTTGTCTTATGGCTGCTACAATTCTCATCGACTGATTCAGCTGATTCTCAGAGGACTCGCGGATCCGGCTCATCGACTGATTCAGCTGATTCTCAGAGGACTCGCGGATCCGGCTCATCGACTGATTCAGCTGATTCTCAGAGGACTTGCAGATCCGGCTCATCGACTGATTCAGCTGATTCTCAGAGGACTCGCGGATCTGGCTCATCGACTGATTCAGCTGATTCTCGGAGGACTCGCGGATCCGGCTCATCGACTGATTCAGCTGATTCTCAGAGGACTCGCGGTTTTCAGTTAGCATTCGTTAGCATACTCAGCACTTGGTAGACTACGTGATGATTTATCCAGTAATATTGTAAGAAATTTTCCATCCAGTAATAATATACTTTTATAATTTAATTTAATAATTTAATGTAATTAATCACTCACAGTTTGTGTGTGTGTGTGTGTGTGTGTGTGTGTGTTTGTGTTGTTGACTCGATTCATTTCAGTGAGTGACTCGATGAAACCCGAATCTTTAAAAAGAATCGTTTTTACCACTACTAAAAATGTTACTTGATTTTTTATTAGTGATGAGCTCAGTCCTCGGTAAAGCAGAGTTTGGGAGTAGAGCAGACTGTAGGAGGCTTTTGTTCTTCCTTCGTATTGGGTTCAGTTAAATGAAAAAGGATTTAAATATGCATATATAAATATGTACAATCTCAATTTCTACACTTTGAATAAAAATGGAAGAGGGAATCATCCATGACTAAATTAGAAAGAAAAATGTACAAATTAGGGAAAAAAGCATGATAGAGTAAATCTCCCCTCAACACTGTGTAGAACTTTAACAGGTACTTGAAGGTGAACAGAGTGTTTTAATATTGACTTTTTATATTTTCTATTCATATTGATCCCATTTTGACAGTTTGATGTTTTTCTTGTTCTCATTTGTGAGAGTTCTGTTCAATGTCACTTTCAAAATAAACAGAGAAAAGAAAAAGTGTCTTTCACTGGTGTTTAGTTCAGAAATGTTTAGTTCTTCCCCTCCTTGAACCGCCACCTTATTGTGGTGGAGGGGTTTGAGTACCCGAATGAACCTAGGAGCCATGTTGTCAGGGGCCTAGTGCTCCTGGTAGGGTCTCCCAAGGCAAACGGGTTCTAGGTGACAGGTCAGATTAAGAGCGGTTCTTATGGACTCTTATGGAAGTAAAATCAAGGACTGTTACGTCGCCCGGACTGGCGTCACCGGGGCCCCACCCTGGAGCCAGGCCTGGGGGTTGGGGCACGCAGGCGAGCGCCTGGTGGCCGAGTCTTTGCCTGCGGCACTCGGCCGGGCACAACCCGAAGAAACGACGTAGGCCAACCTTCCCGTAAGCCCGCCACCCGCAGGAAGGAGCATAAGGGTCCGGTGCAATGTGTTTTGGGTAGCGGTCATGGGCGGGGGCCCCGGCGACCCAAACCCTGGACAAAAAATCTGGCTTTTGGGACATGGAATGTCACCTCACTGGGGGGGAAGGAGCCCGAGCTGGTGAGGGAGGTTGAGCGGTACCGGCTAGAGATAGTCGGGCTTGCCTTCACACACAGCCTGGGCTCTAGAACCCAACTCCTTGAGAGAGGTTGGACTCTCTTCTTCTCTGGAGTGCCCCATGGTGAGACGCGTCGGGCTGGGGTGGGCTTGCTTATAACCCCCAGCTCAGCCGCCATGTGCTGGAGTTTTCCCCGATAAACGAGAGGGTTGTTTCCCTGCGCCTTCGGGCCGGGGATAGGTGTCTCACTGTTGTTTTGGCTTATGGGCCGAATGGCAGTGTGGAGTACCCAACCTTCTTGGAGACCCTGAGAGGGGTGCTGGAAGGTGCTCTGACTGGGGACTCCATAGTTTTGCTGGGGGACTTCAACGCTCATGTGGGCAACGACAGTGATACCTGGAGGGGCGTGATTGGGAGAAATGGCCCACCTGATCTGAACTCGAGTGGTGTCCTGTTGCTGGACTTCTGTGCTAGTCACAGCCTGTCCATAACAAACACCATGTTCAAGCATAAGGGTGTCCATCAGTACACGTGGTACCAGGACACCCTATACTGGAGATCAATGATCGACCTTGTGATCGTGTCATCTGACCTTCGGCCGCATGTCTTGGACACTCGAGTGAAGAGAGGGGCGGAGCTGTCAACCGATCACCACCTGGTGGTGATTTGGATCCGCTTGCGGAGGGGGATGCCGGACAGACTTGGCAGGCCCAAACGTCTTGCTGATCCCTCTGTTAGGGGGGTCTTCAACTCCCACCTCCGGGAGAGTTTCAACCAGATCCCGAGGGAGGTTGGGGACATTGAGTCCAAGTGGACCATGTTCTCCACCTCCATTGTTGATGCAGCCATCCGGAGTTGTGGCCGTAAGGTCTCTGGTGCCGGTCGCAGCGGCAATCCCCAAACACAGTGGTGGACACTGGAAGTAAGGGATACCATCAAGCTGAAGAAGGAGTCCTATTGAGCCTGGTTGGCTCGGGGGACTCCGGAGGCAGCTGAGGCATACCGGCAGGCCAAGCGGACTACAGCTGTGGTGGTCTCGGAAGCAAAAACTCGGGTCTGGGAGGAGTTCGGTGAGGCCATGGAGAAGGACTATCGGAACGGCCTCGGGGAAATTCTGGCAGACCGTTCGGCGCCTCAGAAGGGGTAAGCAGCTCTCTGCCAACACTGTTTATGGTGGAGATGGAGAGTTGCTGGTCTCGACTGGGGATATTGTTGGACGGTGGAAGGAATACTTCGAGGATCTCCTCAACCCTACTGACACGCCTTCTGTAGAGGAACCAGAGGCCGGGGACTCAGAGGTAGATTCATTCATCACCCAAGCTGAGGTCACTGAGGTAGTTCAGCAGCTCCTTGGTGGCAAGGCACCGGGGGTGGATGAGATTCGCCCTGAGTACCTTAAGTCTCCGGATGTTGTGGGGCTGTCTTGGCTGACACGTCTCTGCAACATAGTGTGGTGGTCAGGGACAGTGCCTCTGGACTGGGCGACCGGGGTGGTGGTCCCTCTTTTTAAGAAGGGGGACCGGAGGCTGTGTTCCAACTATAGGGGGATCACACTCCTCAGCCTCCCAGGGAAAGTCTATTCCAGAGTACTGGAGAGGAGAGTCCAACCGCTAGTCGAACCTCGGATACAGGAGGAGCAATGCGGTTTTCGACCTAGTCGTGGAACACTGGACCAGCTCTATACCCTCCACAGGGTGCTCGAGGATTCGTGGGAGTTTACCCAACCAGTCCACATTTGTTTTGTGGACTTGGAGAAGGCTTTCGACCATGTCCCTCGTGGCATTCTGTGGGAGGTGCTCTGGGAGTATGGGGTCCGTGGCTGTTCGGTCTCTATATAACCGGAGCAGGAGCTTGGTTCGCATTGACAGCTGTAAGTCAGATCTGTTCCCAGTGCATGTTGGGCTCCAACAGGGCTGTCCTTTGTCACCAGGGCTGTCCTTTGTCACCGGTTCTGTTCATTGTTTTTATGGACAGAATTTCTAGGCGCAGCCAGGGACTGGAGGGAGTCTGGTTTGGGGACCACAGGATTTCATCGCTAATTTTTGCAGATGATGTTGTCCTGTTGGCCTCTTCAGGCCTGGACTTACAGCATGCACTGGGGTGTTTTGCAGCTGAGTGTGAAGCGGCTGGGATGAGGGTCAGCACCTCCAAATCCGAGGCCATGGTTCTCGACCGGAAAAAGGTGGCTTGCACCCTTCAGGTTGGAGGGGAGGTCCTTCCTCAAGTGGAGCAGTTTAAGTATCTCGGGGTCTTGTTCACGAGTGAGGGAAGGATGGATCGTGAGATTGACAGACGGATCGGTGCAGCGGCAGCAGTAATGCGGTCTATGTACCGGTCTGTTGTGGTGAAGAAGGAGCTGAGCCGGAAGGCGAAGCTCTCGATTTACCAGTCAAGCTACGCTCCTACTCTCACCTATGGCCATGAGCTCTGGGTCATGACCAAAAGGGTAAGATCCCGGATACAAGCGGCCGAAATGAGCTTCTTCCGTAGGGTGGCAGGGCGCTCCCTTAGAGATAGGTTAAGGAGCTCTGTCATCCGGGAGGAGCTCGGAATAGAGCCGCTGCTCCTCCACATCGAAAGGGGGCAGTTGAGGTGGCTCGGGCATCTGTTTCAGATGCCTCCAGGACGTCTCCCTGGAGAGGTGTTCCGGGCATGCCCCACCGGGAAGAGGCCCCGGGGAAGACCCAGGACATGCTGGAGAGACTATGCCTTTCGGCTGGCCTGGGAACGCCTTGGGGTCCCTCCAGAAGAGCTGGAGGAAGTGGCTAGGGAGAGGGAGGTCTGGGCATCCCTACTTAGACTGCTGCCCCCGCGACCTGGCTCCGGATAAGCGGAAGACAATGAATGAATGAATGAATGAATGAATGTTTAGTTCTTATATTATTATTTAGATGTTCTATAGATATTTCTTTTCATAAATTTTAGAGAAAACTTAATATATCATGATTCATATATAAAAGATATAAAATTATTCATATCATGATCCATCAGATTTTGTCCATATGTCCCAGTCCTCAGTGCAGACATGACATGTTAGTGTAAAAAGTGAAATAATCTTCTATAAAAGTAGCAGAGGTTTGTTTAAAGATGATTAGAGTAACTATTAACAAGCATTAATCCAAATAGTGCAGTTCAGTGTTACATTAAAATAACAAACCATGCAGTAATACATTTATAAATAAAAATACTCATTCACCTGATCGATCATATTTCCTCAAATTAAACACATCCAGCTCCTGTTCTGAGTTCAGTAACATAAACACCAGAGCTGACCACTGAGCAGGAGAGAGTCTGGTTCCACTGAGACAACTGTAACCTCCTCTGTTCAGGTAAGTTTGTACTTCCTGTACTAGAGAATGATCATTCAGTTCATTCAGACAGTGGAACAGATTGATGGATTTCTCTGCAGATGGATTCTTCCTGATCTTCCTCTTGATGTACTTCACTGTTTCCTGTTTGCTGTGAGAGCTACTTCCTGTCTGTGGCATTAAGCCTCGTAAGAGAGTCTGATTGGACTCCAGTGAGAGACCCAGAAGGAAGCGGAGGAACAGGTCCAGGTGTCCATTCTCACTCTGTAAGGCCTTGTCCACTGCACTCCTGAGGAAATCAGACATGTTTGACTTCCTGAAAAGATCAGACAGGTCAGTGGTTTGTTGTTCTTTTACATTTCTGCTGATGTAGTAGATAAAAGTATATAAAGCAGCCAGAAACTCCTGAACACTCAGATGTACAAAGCTGAACACCTTCCCCAGGTGAAGCCCAAACTCCTCTCTGAAGATCTGCGTACACATTCCTGAGTACACTGACACTTCTCTCATATCAATGCCACACTCTCTCAGGTCTTCCTCATAAAAGATCAGGTTTCTTTTCTCCAGCTGCTGGAAAGCCAGTTTTCCCAGTGCCAGGATACTCTCTCTGGTCTGCTGAGGATCAGGGTCACATTTCTGATAGTACTTTTGGTCCTTGTGTTTGATCTGAAAGATCAGGAAGTGTGTGAACATTTGAGTCAGAGTCTTGGGGATCTCTCCACTCTCTGCTTCACCCAACATTCTCTCTAGAACAGTGGCTGAGATCCAGCAGAAGACTGGGATGTGGCACATGATGTAGAGGCTTCTTGAAGACTTCATGTGTGTGATGATTTTATTGGCCAGGCTCTGATCACTGATCCTCTTCCTGAAGTACTCCTCTTTTTGAGGATCACTGAAGCCTCGTACCTCTGTGACCTGGTCTACACACTCAGGAGGGATCTGATTGGCTGCTCCGGGTCGAGAGGTTATCCAGAGGAGAGCAGAGGGAAGCAGATTCCCCTTGATGAGGTTCGTCAGCAGTACATCCACTGAGGCTGACTCTGTCACATCACACAATCTCTCATTCTTCTGGAAATTTAGAGGAAGTCGACACTCATCCAGACCATCAAAGATCAACACCACTTTGTAGGAGTGACAGTCTATTGATTCTAGTTGTCTCATTTCTGGGAAAAAGTGATGAAGAAGATTCATCAGACTGAGATTTTTCTGCTTCATCAGATTCAGCTCTCTAAATGGAAGTGGAAACATGAAGAAGACGTCCTGATTTGCTTTTCCTTCAGTCCAGTCCAGAATGAACTTCTGCACAGAGACTGTTTTTCCAATTCCAGCAACTCCTTTAGTCAGCACACTTCTGATGGACTTGTCTTTAAAGAGGTCATTACATTTGATGGCTGTCTCCTGTGTTGCTGGTCTCCTGGACACTGTCTCAATCTGTCTCACCTCATGTTCATTATTGATGTCTCCACTCCAACCCTCTGTGATGTAGAGCTCTGTGTAGATCTCATTCAGAAGTGCTGAGCTTCCATGCTGTGAGATTCCTTCATTAAGTCTTTTAAACTTCTCTCTCAGCTTGGATTTCAGCTTTGGCTGATACACAGAGGCAAGTTCTAATAAACAAAGTAATAACATGTTTTAATGCAGAATCACTGAGTACTACATATTATTGAAGGAACAGGACCATTGTACAGAGTAACCACAAGCTGGACCATGAACAGAACAGAAAAGCAGCAGATGTACATGATACTAAAATCAAACTTAAATCTAAAAGTCTTCATGTCTAAAACTATTTCCTCTCTCTAAAGTGAACCTGATAGAATAAAGCCATGACTCAGCGCTCTTACTGTTGTGCAGTGTGTTAGCGAGATCTGTGTGGTTCATGTTCTTCAGGACGTGCAGTGTGATCTTCAGCGCTCCCTCTCTGACACTGTGCAGATCCTCCTCATCCGCCACCTCCCTCTCAGTGCATGCTGGGTAATCTGGACTCAGGAGCTTCCTAAACCTCTTCAGTTCATTCTTTATCAGAGTGATGACTTTGTGTTCCAGCTCCTGGTTAGAAACACACAGGAACAGATCTAAATACTATAGTGTTACACAGTGAGAGATGCTTTGATTATGATTTTAATTATGAAAATAATAAAAGTCTCTTCCTTTTGCCTTTAGTTACAACTGAAATTCTAATTACTCAAACAAGTGATTACCCATAATTCTTCTGCACATGAGGAAATGACAAGGTATGACAACACACATATTACACACTTTAAATAACACACACACCTGGAATATGGAGTCCAGCTGATTTCTGCTGATGTTTGATTTCATCTTTTGTGATCTGTGAACAAACAAAACACATCATGTAATATGGACTATATGTATTCATAGCTGCACAACACATACTAATAAATACAGAGACAGCTATTTAACACAATACACTGATTTCAGGATTTCCTAACTGACATTAACATGTTTAGAAAACAATAAATGAATTAATAAATAAATGATTTATATTATCATTAATATCCCAGGTGTAAATGTTCTTCTGTAGCACCACAGACCCTCCAGGTCAGGGACTGCAGGCTGAACTGACCTCTTAAAGCAGTTTTCATCACCGCCAGTCCGAGAGCTGCAGCACTGCACAGTTTAGTGTTTTACTGCTTCAACACCTGATGAAGCTCATGAAGGGCTTCATAATGAGACGAGTGAGTTTGATCAGGTGGAACACTGCTGTAAAACACCTCACTATACTGACCTCACATCAGTAGAACTGTCTCTGAAGTCAACTGGACATCCCATTGACGTGTCACTCTTCATGGACACACAGCTGGGTTCTGGTGAGTCTGATCTCTTTCCCTTCATCATTCTAGAATTACAGAAATATCAGCAATAATGAATACTCTGCTGTCTCAGCACTGTTAAACAATGTGTTCATCATTAAACACCAATAATTCCATCTTTTTACTTCAGCTACAGTCTGCACACTTATTCAAACAGGAGACACACCTCATACCTCAGGAATTACACTGATGTCAGGAGTCCCAGTCAAAGATAACTGACTCAGCTGGGTCTTAAAACCTGTAGAGTTCACTGACTCAAATCTATGCAGCTCTTATGCTCCACATTACACAATCCTTTTTACTCTTCTCTCAGTGAAGGATTTCTCTAAACTCTTCTTAGATCAGATCAGTGATATATTCACTGCTATTAAACACCTTACACCAGAGTTTAGTTCCTCTGTTAACTAGTGAGTGTTTAGAGATGCAGATCTGTTCCCATGAGACGGTGTGTACTTATTGCTGGTGAATGTAAAAGTAACTCACCTCTCATCTTTCTTTAAGTCCTGTTTTCCAGACACACTCATGTTGGAGGTCATGTCTCCTTCTCCAGATTACAGCAGGACACACGTTTACTTCACTCCCACATCGGTGTGTTCAATCAAACCCTGTACACACACTATCAAGTCATAAAACAAGCTGTGTACATTAAAACTTCCGTAGAAACTCACAAAACCTTACTGCATCTAGTGTCAGATCAGTGTTTTTAGAAATTATAGCTTTAGATTTAGATACATACTTTGTTTTTACTCCTGAAATGTTTTATTTTTCTCTCGTCACAAAATGGAGCTGCTGAGTTTCACTTTCACTGACACCTTCTTCCTGGTTTATTCTGCAGAGGGGGACGGGCAGTGACTCAGACAGGTAATAAACACACCTGCGCACACACACACAGACACATACACGCTCCCTCTCTCTTTCTCTCTCTCCCTCAAGATGTGGAGCTGGTTTGGCTATCAATCATGGTTTTACTGCTCAAAAAAATCTGTTAAAATACACACATTTATATAATATACAGAGGTGTGAAAAACAGAAAGAAAGAAAGAAAGAAAGAAAGAAAGAAAGAAAGAAAGAAAGAAAGAAAGAAAGAAAGAAAGAAGTTTATGCAGAGCTCCATCATCATTCAGACAACTTTTCCTAGGGCTGATGATTTGTTGCCAAGTTCACATTATTGCACATTTCTTTTACAATTATAAACAGATCATCAGGCCTGAGTGATGGCTATGAAGACAGATCCAGTCTAAGCTGTGTAGTTAATAGAACAATGAACCATGACACCTTAGACGTTTGTTCACTCTGCTTTGGCCTAATTACCACTTCTGCTAAAAATATAGTGCTCACATCCCTGGACTGTACATTTACAAAAAAAAAATCACAAAATAATGATAGGACAAAACAAACAAACACTCAAGCTAGTTAGTAGAGTCTGTCAAAGTTTGCTGTGATCTGATTTCAGTGCTGTAGCTTCTCACATTTCCACTAAAGACCTGCACTGGTAGATCATAGTGCCATGGAGCTCCACTACAACCTGCAAGCAGCAACAGATTAAACCAGCGACCAAAGCAAACATCAAACATCCACATGATTTACAAATGAAATAAGAAAGAAAGAACAGAAAAAGCTTCAGTGCTTCATCATCAACTTCAACCTCCTTTAACTGTGATGAAAATTCAGTGGCTGAGTTCCTCAAACTGCAGACAGAAATCATTTCTAAATTACAGCTTCTCCTACTCAAACTGTTTTAAAGAAAAGAAGCCAAAAGTAATGTCAGTAGAAAAGCTCTAACATTTATTATACAGCATTATAATGCAATTACTGCATTCAGTGGAGCTGAAGCCTGAGCTGTCCCTCAGCTGTGTCTCTGACTCTGCATGGTTCTGGAAGATCTTCACTATGTCCTCTGTTTCATTTATTATAGAGAGAACTATAGAGTTAAAGATGAGGGTTTCTGTAATGAAGTGCTTTCTCTTCTAGTGTGATTGTGTGTGTACTGTGAGTTTGTGCACAGCTGAACAAGTTGTTCCCTGTTTTAGCCCAGTAACAGCTAAAGGAGCCATAAGAGTAGCTCCAGCTCATGAGTCTTCCAACAGGAGTATTAAATGTTAGTGCTTTTTTGAATTGTTTCATTTCATCACCGATCATATAAAGATTTTTGTAAAGCCAGTATGAAATGTTGTCATTGATGTCTATGGTTGTGTGGGCATGGCCGAGAGCTGCTTTGTGAATGGAGGGAGGAGTCTGGGAGAACAAGCAGTAAGCTTCACACACCTGTGAGTAATTTCGCTAACAATGTGTTTGCTCTCCCAACAGTGAGCCTCAGAGGAGATAAGCAGTGTGTGAGATCTCGTCTGCCTTCCCCTTCCTCACATTCGTGACACACACCAGCACAGGGACACTTACACTACCCAACTCTTGTTGGCAGCTTCGGTTGGGTTTAACTCCAGACAGAGTCTTCTTGATGTCTACTACAGAAACACAGAGTACTTGTTGTGCGGGGTTCATGAAGTGCATTTTGGAGAGAGGTGTCACCATCACACACATGAATGGAACTTTGTAGAAGGAACTTTATAGATAGAGCAATATAGAGACTGTACCTGATAGCACTTAAGTTTTGTGATGATAGCTCAATGCTAGCTTTGTGAAACACCTATTTCTAATAAAATACAGGTGTGCAGTGGTACTGAGTCACACTGGGTGAGGTGTTTGATTTGCTCAGGTAAGCACTGTTAGGCAGCAGGGGGTTGAGTAGTCTGACTGCCTCAGAGAAGAGACTGTTGTGTAGTCTGCTAGAGGTGACACTGATGCTCCTGTACCTTCTGTCCAATGGCAGGAGGTTGAACAGTCCATGAAGAGGTGATGGGGTTGTCCACAATGCAGGTAGTTTTGCAGATGCAGCCGTTGGTGTACAAAGGTGCATGATGGGTAGAGAGACCCACTGTCTAGATCTCTTCAGCTGGGTCTTGTGCTTGAGACTGTGCAGTTCCTTTACCACACACTGACACAGCTGCTCAGGATGCTCTCTATTGCCGCAGTGTGGTCGTGCTGCTGAGGATTTAGTCTTTGTGTTTGTCAGTTTATGTGGAGTAGTGAGTGGGAGGAAGGAGGAAAAAACACTTTGTAACAACATAACATTTTACGGTTTTAAAACAACCTTTGTGTGTCGTTGATTGTACAGAGTGTGTAAGTGCTGTTTTTGATGATGAAGGGATGGAGCAGGAGAACAGATGAGAGCTGCTCTCTGATAACAAACCCAATGAAGATCTATTTCTTCAAGGAAAACATTCATATAAACTTTGTTCCTTCAAACAAATATTAGAGCTGCTTTAATTATTTTCCACTTTTTTTCCTGTTTTCTGCTGCCATTTTTACAAGCTGACTGATGCACAGGATTCTGGGAAATTTAGACCAGAGAAGGATACAGGATCTCAGAAGTCAGAATTCTGCTGCTTTCCTGCTTCTAAATACAGACACTGTTAATTCACCTTAAATATACTACAACACATTTAATAAACTACACACTTTGAAGGGTGAAATATTCATTCATTCATTGTCTACCGCTTATCCGATCTATTTTCCTGTCACGGGGAGCCTGTGCCTCTCAGGTGTCATTGGGCATCAAGGCAGGATACACCCTGGACGGAGTGCCAACCCATCGCAGGGCACACACACACTCTCATTCACTCACACAATACGGTCCATTTAGAGATGCTAATCAACCTACAATGCATGTCTTTGGACCAGGGAAGGAAACCAGAGTACCCGGAAGAAACCCCCGAGGCACGGGGAGAACATTCAAACTACACACACACACACATGGCGGAGGCGGGAATCGAACCCCCAACCCTGGAGGTGTGAGGCGAACATGCTTATGATATGTATAGTTAATTATAAATAATGAAAAACAAGATGCAATATGATCATTAACCAGTGCCATATTTCTGGTGAGGCAGTTTGAACAGATTTTAGAGACAGAAAAGAAAATGAACAGAAGAAAAAATACAAATTTTCTTGGGACATAAATACATGAAAAGGATTTATTAATAATGTGCAAAATGGTGTAGACATGTGTGAACAAAGACTAAGCAGTTGATATGAATATGATACTGTTTTTGTTGTTTGCACTTGTTATATTTCTGACATATTTAAAATATGTTTAACTCCATGATGTATCAGTCTCACACTTCAAATGTGAAGTAATCTATGAATGGAAGAAACAGATTCAATAGTCCACTGGGGTTGTTGCTGGTGTTTGACTTCTTTGTCTGCACTTTTACTATGTGAGAGACTGAGGGATTAACATGAAGTGCGGCAGCCAACTCACAACTTTGATCCCACATTTTTCCAAACATTGCATCTTCTCTTGTCTTTTAAAGCAGCGTCACTAATGCACTGGCATTACTAGCAGCACTCAGTAATTCAGAAGCTGGGTGTTGCAAAATGTTGCTAAGAGGCATTAGATGTATTGCATTGACCCTGAGTCACAATAATGCTGATAAATGAAATCAAACTACTCCATTGTTCAGCTTAGAGACACTGCTGTATTACTGCTTCTAGGGTCTTTAGTTGATCTGTTTTCACATAGATGTTCTTATAGTTTTGGATAACAGAGCGAATGCACACATCGTGCTGAGACCAGCTTGTATCTGAAAACTTCTGTAAACACTGATTCATGCTGCGGTCACTTCAAAAGATTTGCAGCCATTTTTGTGAAGCTGTTATGAAAGACACGATGTCTTGGACAGCATCTCGAACCAACGGGATACATGTTGAGTACACTATTGCCAAATTAAGTGCATGGTTTCTGCAGTGCACATAGGTGGCAGCCGGACACAGCTGTTTAATGAGGGTTTGAACACCTCTCACCTTGCCACTTACGTTCCCAGCTCCATCATATCCCTGTCCCGCCATTTTGCTGTGTTGCAATTTAAATTCTTCTAGCTTGTCCAGCAAGGTTTTTGTTAATGTCTTGCTAGTGGCATCAGCTGTAAAAATGAAGCACAAAATGTTCTTTTGAAAGGAAAAGTTTCCACACAGTCACAGAGTCACAGTCTAAATAGTGAACTAATGGACTGGCAGGACTAACAGTAGGTTGCTGTTGGAGGGTAATGGTTTCAGGGGATGAGGTTGAACAGCTGGCAGCTAAATCCGAATGATCCGATGAAATAGGTGATGATTCCCCAGACTCAGGAGACTGCAGTTTACAGGAAAGGAGAAGTAATATTTGCCTTAATAGTTTTAGGCCTATTCGCAAATGTTCCAACCAAGTTTAGTTGTTTTAGTGAGCCTTTTATCATTTTGAGCCTGGTTTTAAACATTAACTATCTGGAGTGTCATATCGTGTCTGGAAAAAGCACCAATTAAACAAAACTAAATTAGCCAATCAGATTTCTTTACACATATCCCCCACTTCAGTCTCTCTTGCTTTCTCTATACAAGAAAAGATTAAAATTGAAATAAATTTTAAATTAATTTTAAATCTAATTAAAATTAGATTTTAAATTAATTTTAAATCTAATTAAAATTAGATTTAAAATTAGTTTTAAAAAACGCATTAATTACAAATAAATAACAACAACAACAACAACAATAATACGGAGCTGCCCGAAAGTACAACAACAACAACTCATTGTACACATTGCATACAGCCCATACAGCTGCACGTGCCACTGAGCTGAGCACTGTCGCTTTTGTCTGTGCTTTTCTCAAGCAGCACAGAGTATGCTGTGAAAACGCAAGCTGTGTCACACAATTGATCATAAATGTTACTTGATAACTCGTTAAGCTGCTGCTGTGTTTGCCGATAGAGTGAGGTTGTTGAACAAGCTCTTCTTTTTTGGGTATAGAATATCAGTGATTTTTAACATCCAGTCCTTCATAATCTGCCCTTCAGTGAATGGCTTTCCTGCATTGAATATGTTAATGACAGTCATAAATATGTTGATAGTCAAGATGCAGAGCATAAATCAACCCAAAAACAAGACACATGGCCTGAGGCAGGTTCTCCAAATTGCCCATTAAAACATTACCTTCCAGGATGATTCCCACAGAGGATGTATGGAGCTGGAAGGTCAGGGGATGCTGGGCCACATCTTCACTTTCTTTGCTTAGGATTCCAACTGGCACATGTTGGTATGAGTCCTCATCAGCAGAATCCTGGAAATGAAAATGGAAATTATAAAAACAAATTTTAGCTGTCTAATATGCTTCAGGATATTAGTCAGTCAGTTAATGATGTAAATAATGTGCACAAAAACCTGTATATTAAATATTAAATTAAAATGTTTATCTTTGACATTGTTCTCCGTTTTGCTCAACAGTCCTGAAGTAACCTCAAAATGATATGATAAAATGAATGACAAACTTAAATTCACAAGCCTTGGTTTGTTGAAAAAGATCATTTAATATCTGCCCTGTGAGACCTCTCTTTGACCTGAAGATCTGAATGAATTGTGGACAGTAACGATCAAGTGAGCCATAAAACTCCTGCTTAAGGTTCTTCCCAACCACCTGGTTGAATTCTTGGTACACATAAAACAGTATACAAAATTATTTGTTAGCAGGAAATTCTGATGTGTTACATTCATTTTGTTACACAAGATAGGAAAATATGTATTTTACATTACCAGACATTCTAAAAATAGTTCTGGCCAACACTGAAGCATCTGGCTTATAGGAGGTTTGTTGATTACAACTTCTTTTCTTCTGAAAGGTACTTTATCAGTCAGGTCCATCCTCTGACTGATAAAGATGGCATAAGGGTTTTTTTTCTTCATTTCATCCACTGAATCCTGTCTGTATATTTCAAGGCTAGAGGCATCTTGCCCATCTGGAACATCAGGCAGATAATTAGACTTATCCTTTTCTTGGTTTCTTAATGTTATTGTTAGGTGCTTCAGAACTGGCAGAATATCTCCTTCTTTTCCCCACATTAACCATAACATCTATGTCTCCATGGCTCCTCATTTTTGACCTGTAATTGCCCATTTTGTCTTTTAATCTGTTTGTCCACCCACAGTATCCAGAAGGTGATCCTGGTTCTTGAAGGCATGAATGAGCCGCCACTAATCGCTTAGCAGCATCACGTAGATCAGAAGAAGTTGGGTAAGCTTTGAAGGAGTAAATGTCTCTGCTAGCTTCTGAAGAATGCCATGTTTCAACTCCTTTGTCACTTTTAAGTGCGTTCCATCCTCATGTAAATTCAATTTGCTTGACCCATCACGTACCTGTAGGTGTTATGCATCAGACCTGCAAGATCTGCAGAATTTTTCCACTGTGAAGCTCTCATAAAATCCTGCAAGAGAGTGGGCACCAAAATTATCCGCTGCCATAAAAAGCACGGTCCCTTCCACACTTGTACCATGCCGCACAACGTAGACACCATGCTGTTCAAGAGAGGCTAAATCACTGTGACGGGGCTCCGCTGGAGGCTGAAGTGTTCGGATCCATTCGCCGAGCTGGCGATAGGGGACGAGCAAAGACGAAGTCGGGGACAGGCACAGAGTTCGGCAACGTAGTAACAGTAATCCAAAGCGTATAATCCAGTAGAAACGAAAGACAGAAACGAAAGTCCATAAACAGTCCGAGTTCAATAAGCCAAATACAGATACAACAGAGATAATCCAATAGAGTAAACGGTAAACAGTCCAGGTCGATAATAAAAGGTAATCCAATAAACAAACTTTCGGTACTTCCCATTGAAAAGATACTCCGCGGCGTGCATGAAGTGCGCACCGTTTTTATGCCCGGGGCGCAACCCGGAAGTAGTCTCAAAAAATGGGCGAGTGCTCCCTCTCACGGTCCACTCCCAGGCGGGTCGTGACAATCACAAAGAATTGGGTACAGTACTTTTTCATAACCACACTCTTTAACAGTTTCAGTGTTGCACAGGAGAGCAAGCTGAATATTGCTTAGTGTTGATCTGTACTTTCCTTGTAAGTTTGCAATAACCCAACATACTGCACACATCTTATGTTTCTTTTTAGATGTTCCTAGAGGATTAGCCACTTCAAAATCATCTATATACAGACCCAAAGCTATTCTGAATTCATCACAATTAAGAATAACATTTTCTCTAAAGCCTGAGCCATCTCTATGGCTCCTATATTCATGCGGATTATGTTCTTGCTGTGACATGGCCTTATCCAAAATATCTTTGTTGTCCAAGAATTGCTAAATTATGCTCTAATTGTTGTAATAAATCTTGACATTGCATCTCACTGAGTTCTGCACTGACATCATCTGTAGAAGAATTTTATCAATCATGATATGTAGATACAATACCAGCATTGAAATTAGCTAGTGTGTCTGTGTGTGTGCACAGGAATGTGGGTGATATGGTCTACATGTATGATATATTGTAGCTTAGTGTGTCCAATGTGTGTGCATTGGAATGTAACCATATATGGTAACGTAAACTGGTCCTAGACAGAGTGGTCCCATCATTCGTAAAATTATAGGGGCCCTAGACATGAAACAGTCATGTTGGGATGACGTGTAGGAATGCATAGGGAAGCCTATATATTGTGTACAATGAGTCGGCCGACCGGCTCAGGCTGTTATTGCATGATAATAAAAGCCTTATCATCTGACAACAAAACCCGAGGCGTTGCGTGATTCCTTCAACATTTGGTGACCCCGACATGATAGGAAAGGGGCAAAGGCGTGGCTGATCACCATGGGCTTTCTTGGCGTGCGGCACAAACAGGTGGCCACCTACTAAGGTGTTACACTCAGAGACGGACGGAGGCACAGATGCACTTTGAATGGAGCTTTATTGATACAACCAGGAGAAAGAGCGGAGCGCGGAGAGCGGTGAGTGCACGCGGGTGACAGTGTTGGCAAGCGGGGAAGCAGGAGGTGATCTGAGTCTGGGAAGGTAGCGGGGTCGTGAAGCGAAGAGGCTGCAGAGCGTGAGAGAAACCCCGGGGTGTGAACTGGAGGCGCGGCGTGGCTTGGCGCTGCAGGAAGCTTCTGGAAATAACGGGAGAGGTTAGCGAGAGAGTCCAAGAGTTAAACATACACGTAACGTGGTGTTAACGAGATTGGACGGGCGTGAAGTGATCTGGTGGTGGTATTTATAGTGCTGTGCGTGTGGGGTGTAATTGTGCTCAGGTGCAGTTGATTAGAACTCTGGAGAGGGCGTGCGCTGTGAGTGTGTGTGTGGCGAGCCTGGCGTGTCTGTAACATAAGGTAAGCAGCTTTTGCTTATATACTTAGTTTGTGTTGTTTGCCGAGGTTGGCCCATGGTGGTAAGGACGCTTTACAAAGACCCCTCCGATTTAATAGAACATTGCAAGGGTTTTGTTTCCAGAGGAAATACATGCATGCACTGAACTACTGTGCTGTTAAATGGGCCTTGATGGATAGCAGTAAAACCTAAAAACAGACAAGTATGAGTGAGCGCCTATGAGCATCTACTGTACTGTTAAGAGGGCCTTGATGGATAGCAGTACATAAAAAGGTAGATGTTCATTGTATTGGTCTGTATTTGTTGGTAAGAGGGCCTTGATGGATATCAACAAAAGTTAAAAGCAGCCCAATACAGTATGTGTGCATAATTAGTATACTGCTTGTGTGTAAGAGACCGCAGCAGTTAGTATAGATATCTTTTTATGAGAAAATACCACTGCCATTTCAGGGCAATGTGTTACTGCTGGTGGTATGAAGAAAAAGTTTTTATGTGTACTTGTTATTGTGGATATCCTTTTATGAGGCAATAGATATCTTTTTATGAGGACATGTCACTTGCATTTCAAGGAAATGTATTGCTGTGGGTGGTATGCAGAAAAAGTTCTAGGTGTGATTATCATTTGTACGTGTATGTTGTTGTGTTGAGGAAGTGCATTCATAAAATTATTTATGAGTCACTTCAGAAAGTGTTTGTGTAAATGTTTGAGATTGTGAGTGCATGAGAGCTCTATGTCTGTCTATGTGTGAGTGTGTATGAGCCCTGTACATAAAGGGACCCTGCAGTGTTGTACCATAATAAATAAAACTGTATAAATCCTATATTATTGTGGTAGTAGAAATCAGGTTGTTAAATGATGAGAAACGATTCTCTATTATATAAGTAATTTGAGTTGTTGGCAAGTAATTACAGTAAGGAATGAGATATTAAGGAAAGTGGCACTTTGGATGACGGTGGAGTTATATAATAGTATAAGACTACATGACACATTAAATAGGCTTAATAATAGTTAGGTGAATAAGCATAAAATAAGTAGTTGTTGTGTTAGAGACTACAGGACGTAATGGAAGCCTCTCCTGTGGAAACATTAGTGGTGAAACACCCGTTATGTAAAGACCTTATAATGAAGATCTCAAACAAATGGCAGAAAAGAACTAAAAGTATGAGTACCAAATGGCCAAAGGATGGGACATTTGATGTAGCATTGTGTGAGGAAATGGAAACTCTGATAAAAAAAAATTACAAGACTACAGCGAGCAACAAGAAGAGTACACAGAGAGAAACAAAAAGACAGCAAGAAAGGGAAGTGTTAGCTTTATTTAAAGAAAAAGGAGAAATGTTAGTGAAAAAGAACAAACAGGAGAGGAAAAAACTAAAGCAGTTAGATAGCGAGGCACAGAATAACAGCAAGGAGGGGTTGGCTACACCACCCCCATATGTGCCCCTGGAAGGTCAATTCCCAGTGCTCAAGGGAAAGGTGGAAGTTTTAAGAGAAATGCAGATGGAAGGTCATGTTGATTTAGACGAAGATGATAGGGAGCTGTATGTGAAACCGAAGAAGAGACAGGATAGGAAAACTGATAGAGAGGCAAGTACTCCGTTAAACTGTTATCGAGATGTTAAGGCAGAGTTACAGAGGATGAAAATAGAATATGGAAAGGAGGGAAGAAGAGAAGGGGATCATTAAAACACCAGGACAACTAAGCAGTGAAACAGATAAAGTATGGACACCAAAAAGCAGATTATTATATAGTAGAGAGAATGAAGGTGAAGAGGAGACATCATTCACTGTAGGAAGTTGGAAACGGGGAAAAGATACAGGAAGACTTAGGCCCTTAGCTCCACAATTCCCAATTATAATTAAAGGTGCACAGGGACAATATGTGCTGTGGGCTACACAGGACCTTGAGGGGCTGGTCACTCGCCTCCCTAACATTCATGAAGGAGCTGGCAAGTAGATAAAAGTGTTAGAAGATGAGACTGCTGGTAAATTGTTATCTGTGGGGGACGTAAAAGCCCTATTGGCAAAGATCTTAGGCGGAGGAAAAATGGAAGAAATCCTTCATGCTTCACACTTGACCGAGGCAGTAGACACACATCATATGGATAGAATTGTCTTCGATGCTTACCGCCCTGCCGTGTGGCATGCCCTGTGTGCCGAGTATCCAACTAGAGTTGACCCAAGGGCACTAAAGGGCGATCCATTGGAAGAAGCAGAGAACCCAACGCGGTATATTCAGAGGCAACTGAAAACATGGAAACAAGAGACAGAGAGGGATCCAGAGGGAGATCCATTACTGGCTACACTGTTTAGACAGGCCGTGATCAATGCCATGCCACAGCCCGTAAAGTGCAAGCTGGAAGAAGTGGTCGGCTTAACTTCCAAAACACACAGGGAGTTCTGTGACCATGTTTCACACGCTGTCGACCAATACAGAAAGAATGAGCATAAATTAAGAACGCAAGAAAAAGAGCTACAGAGAAAACTAACTCAGTTACAACTTGAAGAACTGACAAATAAACATAAGAAAAAGGTTCAAGCTACAATTCAGAAAAAGGAAGCAGAGCAGATGTCAGTAAGAACCCCTGTCAATGCTCCCCCCACTCTCCAGCCTGTTCCACTTACAGCAATGGCGGTGCCTGCAGCACTCACTCCCACTACACTCCTCCCTGCACCCATTGTCAAAGTTTATACCCAACAACCAGAGCAAAATGGGTGGAAAGCAAAACAGCCCCAGAGAGGCCAAAGAAATGGTCGGTTTAACGTTCTGCCAGGAGTGTGATGGGAATGTGGACAGACAACATAAAAGAACAATGTGCCCCACACATCCATGGCCTTTCCTGGATCTTTCAGTCTGCTGATAAAAACTATATAAAATCTTGTGTGATAGTAACTTTATTGGTACCCATCAAGAAATTGTTATTAGTCACAAGCCACAAACACAAATGACATCACCATCTGAAGGAGTAGAGACAGTTGAAGCTGAGCTACATAGGGAAATGGAAAAGCAGGTCCCATCATGACATGTCTCAACATGACACCGATGTAGGACTAATAAAATCAGCCAGTCCAATCCAAATACAGCTTAAGCCAAATGTACAACTACCCAGGAAGATACAATATCCTCTGCAACCTGAGGCAGAAGCAGGCATAAAAAATACTATAGAAGGTCTTGTAAAAGCAGACGTGCTAATATCAAAGCAGACAAATCTAAATGGCGCCTCATTCATGATTTGCAAGCGATTAATGATATAATAGAGGACTGGCCTGCTAATTTTCCAAATCCACACACGCTGCTAACCAATGTCCCTCCCGAAGCCAAATACTTCACTGTGATTGATCTGTGTTCAGCCTTTTTCAGTGTTCCTGTTACGGGTAGCAGGGCTGGGGTTGAACCACTAGGGGGATCTCAGCAGGGGTTTGTCATGTCATGTCTGTTTTTGTTTACGTCGGCCATGTGTCAGTTAAGCCCTGCCCTAGCCTAATGTGTCTTGATTGATGTTCACCTGTTCCTAATGTTTCATGATTACGTTTCTTATTTATAGTCCTGTCTTTGTCTGCTTTAGTTGCTAGTCCTCGTTCGTGTATAGGCCAATGTAGTGTCGCGGTTTTTGTTCCATGTCCTTGTTTCATGTTTCATGTTTCATGTTTCATGTTTCATGTTTCATGTTTTATGTTAAATAAACCCCATGTTCGTGTTAAGCTTTGCGTTGGGTCTGTTATATCCTGCCGGACACTACCGGCCGTAACAGTTCCAGTGGCAGAAGAAAGTAGATATCTGTTTGCATTTACATATGCTGATAAGCAATATACGTACACTAGAATGCCTCAAGGGTTTAAGCATTCACCACATATTTTCAATCAGGTACTTAAGGCTGACTTAGATGATCTGATGATAGACAGTTCACTGTTGCAATATATGGATGACCTACTAATTTGCTCAACATCACTAGAACAATGCCATAGAGATTCCATTAAGGTACTCAATAAGTTAGCTCAGGGGGGTCATAAAGTTTCTAAAGCCAAATTACAATATTGCGAGTCACAAGTTGAGTATTTAGGCCGGTTAATTTCATATGATGCAAAATCATTAGCCCCAACCCATGTAGAAGGCCTGAGTAAAGTGCCTCTGCCACAAACAGTAAAGCAAATGATGACCTTTTTAGGCCTAACTGGTTTTAGTGCTGATTGGATAGAGGAATAAGCAGTAAAATCAGTGCCATTGAGGGAAATAATGAAAGCAGTAGGACTGCAAGACCTAAGTACTCCATTAAGCTAGAATATAGATGCATTGGTAGCATTTGAATCTATAAAGAAAGAACTGCAAACAGGGCCTGCCTTAGGCATACGGGATTATACTAAACCATTCCACCTATATGTGGCTAACCGAGCTGATGGATACACGTCAGCCGTTTTGATGCAAGAGACCTGCAGTGGCAGGAAAAAACAGCCTCTAGCATACTACAGTACTAAGCTAGATAATGTAGCGCAAGGTTACCCACCAACTATGGGTTACCCAGTAACCATTTATACACATCACAAAGTGGTAGAGTTGATAGAACAGGGGAAATTTGTTCTAACTCAGGTTCGTATACTAGCTAACTCCGTACTGCTCACATATCCAGATGTTACTATTAAGTGATGTAACACAGTTAATCCAGCTGACTTGATTCCTTTGGCTTACGAAGGTGAGCCTCATGATTGTGTAGCTAATTCATTGGCATTCAATAGATTACGGCCCGATCTTGAATCTATACCAATGCCTGAAGCGGAAGTTGCTTATTTTGTTGATGGGTCTAGTTTTAAAGATCGTTTAGGAAATCACACAGGGTATGTGGTAGTAATGAAGGACAGAGAGGAATTTAAACCCATTCTGTCTCAACACTGTATACAGCCATGCTCCGCTCAGTTATCAGAGCGAAAAGCGCTCACAGCTGTATGCCAATAAGCGAAGGGGCAGATAGCAAATATTTTTACGGACTCAGCCTATGCTCATGGTGTATGTCACCTATTTGGAGCAGTATGGAAACAGAGAGGGTTTAAAAAGAGCGATGGAACCCCCATCCAACATGCCAAACAGATAGGTCAATTAATGTCTGCTATGATGTTACCAAAATGACTGGCATTGATTAAATGTCAGGCTCATAAAAAGGGGAATGACTATGTCATTAAGGGTAACAACATAGCAGATTTAGAAGCAAAAAAGGCTTCAGGATGTCAGATAGCAGTATTAGCTCCAGTAGTTCTTATAGAGCTACAGCTTCAGTTAGAGGACATAATTCGAATTCAGCAACAAGCAGGTCCATACGAGCTCTCTATGTGGCACCAGAGGGGAGGTCAGAAAGATGCACAGAGAATTTGGCGTTCCCATGAAGGTCAAATTATTGCACCACCGCACTCTTAAACATTTTGATTCCAGATGCTCATGGGTTTGACCATTGTGCAAGAGGGGAGGTCATAAGGAAAATCAAAAAACAAGGGTATTGGTCGCCATATTTACATGCCATGGTGGATGAATTTCTGTCCTCATGTGAAATATGTGCCAAAAATAATGTTAGGAAAGGGACAGCGACACCTATAGGCCATATACTGGTGCCAGAAGGACCATTTAAACACTTAGTGATGGATTATGTGGATATGATAAAGCGTGTTCAAGGTAAAAGGTATATTCTGGTAATAATAGACAGATTTAGTAGATGGGTAGAAGCAGTACCATCTGCAGATGAAGGGTTAGGGACAGTTATTAAATTCCTCACAAGGGAAGTAATACCTAGATTTGGCATTCCATCAGAGATTAGTTCAGATAACGGGTCGGCATTCATTCAGAAAACTGTAAAGCAAGTACTGCAACATTTGAGAGTAAAGCAAAGGTTAGGATGTGTGTACCATCCACAATCACAAGGGATGGTAGAAAGAATAAATGGTACCCTCAAGGCCAAACTTAACAAAATCTGTAAAAGTACTTAACTTAATTGATGCTTTACCCCTTGCTCTAATGAGCTATCGCATGCAAACTAACAGAAGCATGCACCTAACCCCACATGAAATGCTTACGGATCGACCCATGCCTGTGCCATATTGCATAGGTCCCTATAAAGGGCCTATGCTAGAGCAATTGCAAATGGAACTTAGGTCTTATATGAAAAAACTAAATGCAATACATAAATCAATCTATGTGCAGGAGAAAAGCAAGGAGCCAAATAAGGAGGCAGACACTCCGTGCCCACTTGTTCCAGGAGACCAAATATATCTGAGAGTGTTCCGGAGGAAGTGGAACGAACCCAGAAAGGGGGGCCCTACAAAGTCGTAGCAGCCACTCCAACAGCGGTCCGGGTGGAAGGTAAAACCATGTGGTATCATGTGAACCATTGTACAAGAGTCACTAAAGTAAGTGCCAAAAGAGAAGGGGGAGAGGAGAGGCCAACATCCCAGGATAATAAAGTGCAAAGTCTTGACATCCTTGCAGGAGGTGGTAAAGGAAATAAGCAGGAAAATGAAGAGGACAAGTTGGTTGGCATGTCTGATGCTTTTCATGTTCTTGACAGTACATCAGGCTACAGTTAGTATGCCCACATATAGTTCCAACCAGGCTTCCTCACAATTAATTTTCCAGCCTACAACCAGACCTAATAATGACTTGATAATATCTCTAGACAAGCAGCAACCATACAAAGTCCATAACCAATCCAAGCAACGCAGAAGCGTTCATAATGTGAGCGATATTAATGTAAAGGATAATGATTCAGATCCTTTATGGGAAACAGCGGAAAATAATGAATGGTACAAATAGGCAGCATTCACAGCAAGAGAGGCTGGTATGGACAACTGCCTATTATGCTCCAAATCACCCTTAAACAAAGTAATAATAGTTCCAACTCCACATGATTATCAAAAATGTGCTGATTTTCATAGAAACTTCTGCCATTTAGACAAGTCATTGAGACCTTATTGTTCTGCTGAATGCTTAGCGTTTTTAGGTAATTCCATGTATAAAAACTATTTTGATAGACCCCATTTGGGGGATTGGTGTACACATTGGGATATGAATAAAAACATTAAAGTACAAAAGGGAAAAGTAGACATCCCAAAATGGTATAGCATAGATTACACCCAAGAATATGAGTGCTTTAAAAAACCAGAAGAAACACATGACGTGGGAGACTTCACAGGAAAATGCTGGGAGAGACAAGAAAATATGGGATTGGTTAGATCTGAGTTTGGGAAATTGGGGAGCATGGTTTGCTAAATTAGGAATGTTTTTGGGAATTTCAATAGTAGTAGGAGGACTGCTGTTCTGTTCTGTGCTTCCTATATTAAAGTCACTAGCTATAGAAGCCACGGTCCGACAAATGGAAGTATTAAGATGGCAAGACGAGGAAACACTCTTACAGAATAGGAAGGACATTTGCGTGCGTGATTGCTATTTACAACCTTTGGAAGAGGAAGCAAGCACCTCTGATGAGGACGAAGAAGAGGATTATTGATGAGCCATGCCTTGGGTGAAAATACTAGCCTGACCTCTCCCCAAAAGGCGGCAAAAGGAATGTAGAAGAATTTTATCAATCATGATATGTAGATACAATACCAGCATTGAAATTAGCTAGTGTGTCTGTGTGTGTGCACAGGAATGTGGGTGATATGGTCTACATGTATGATATATTGTAGCTTAGTGTGTCCAATGTGTGTGCATTGGAATGTAACCATATATGGTAACGTAAACTGGTCCTAGACAGAGTGGCCCCACCATTCGTAACATTATAGGGGCCCTAGACATGAAACAGTTGTTGGAATGACGTGTAGGAATGCATAGGGAAGCCTATATACTGTGTACAATGAGTTAGAACGGGAGTCGCTCGGCGGACCGGCTCGCATAATAATAAAAGCCTTATCATCTGGCAACAAAACCCTTCAACACATCCTGGTCTAACTCATCTGAAATCAACTCCTGCTGGGAACATGCTGGGAGTATCAATAATGCTGTCATCATTTATCATCATCATTACTCCCTATTCTTACTATTAATTCTGGCTTAAACATGGCTTCATTATGATCTTTGTGATGCTTAGATTTGTGGGCAATGAAAGTAGAATAAACACTGCTTTCAAAGCTACAGCCTCGAAAGGGACATTGATGTCGATGCCAAAGGTGGGCAAAATATTCAGTATCCTGATATGGTTCAAGAAAATCACAAAAAGAAAATTACTCCTGGTGCAGACATGGATAAAGCTGTCTTCTTGTATAACTCCCATGTTTAAGTCTGTAACGATTTAAAAGCTGTCCCCTCTTGTCACAAGCAAATACACAGTACTTACATTTCCACATTTTCAGTTTTCATGTATTTTCTTGGAACCAGCAAAGTATAAAACATTTAAATTATATTAATTTAAACACACAGCAAATCGTACTTATATTACATTACACTACTTATCTGTCATGATCCGTCCGAGAACCGACCGAGAACCAACTTTCGCCCGTGTCTAAGGTTCTAAGGGCTACCTTAGATGCCCGTGTCTAAGAGCTACCTTAGACGCCAGACTGAACTGCTGGGGTTCCAGGTGGGACTCTCTCATTACGAATGGTTGGCGTTTTATGTCACCTCCTCCCTGGCGAACCCCGTGATTCTGGGTTTTCCGTGGCTATGACGCCACGACCCTCTAATCTCCTGGTGTAAGGGAGAGCTGGTACGCTGGTCACCCACCTGCCTCAGGGAGTGTCTCTGGGATCCGGTGGCCAGGCCCTGCCGGACTTCCTGTATTGAGAAGGCTAACCTAGTAGCGCACGGACATCTTCCCAAACCCTACGCGGACTTCAGGGAGGTCTTTAGTGAGGAGAGGGCGGCCCGCCTACCGGCACATCAGTCATGGGACTGTGCCATCGACCTGCTGCCAAACACTTCTCTCCCCATAGGTCAGATCTACCCCCTGTCGCTTCCAGAGTCCAAGGCTATGGAGGACTATATTGAGGGAGCCCTGGCAGCAGGCCACATTCGGCCGTCCACATCACCAGCAGCTGCGGGGTTCTTCTTTGTCGGAAAAAAGGAGGGGGGCCTTCGTCCGTGCATTGACTACCGGGGCTTGAACACGATCACTGTTCGGTACCCTTATCCCCTGCCCCTGGTACCTGCAGCACTAGAGCAGCTGAGAGGGGCCAGGGTCTTCACCAAGTTGGACCTCCGGAGTGCCTACAACCTGGTACGTATTCGAGAGGGTGACAAGTGGAAGATCGCGTCCCACATGACGCACGCCCACTATGAGTACTGTGTGATGCCCTTTGGCCTCACCAACGCCCCCGCAGTGTTCCAGGCCCTGATCAATGGGGTCTTCCAGGACCTCCTAGGGAGGAATGTCATTGCTTATATTGACGATATATTGGTGTATTCTGCCTCTATGGAGTATCATGTACGTCAGGTTTGGGAGGTGCTCGCCAGGCTACAGTGGCACCATCTATATGTGAAGCTGGAGAAATGCGAGTTCCACTGGTCCACGGTGACCTTCCTAGGTTACGTGATCTCCCGTCAAGGTGTGGAGATGGACGTGGGCAAGGTTCGGGCAGTGACTGAGTGGCCTGCCCCTGCTACGGTTCGGGAGCTGCAGCGATTTCTGGGCTTTGTTAACTTCTACCGGAGGTTTATACGGAGCTACAGCTCGGTGGCCGGCCCTCTGACGTCACTGCTGAGGGGGAAACCCAAGACACTGACCTGGATGGACCAGGTTCGGGTGGCCTTCCAGCAGCTCAAAAGTTGCTTTACCATGGCCCCCATCCTGCGGCACCCTGATCCCGATCGCCCGTTCGTAGTGGAAGTAGACGCCTTCAGCAGCGGACTCGGGGCGGTGCTCTCCCAGCGACATGGTGAAACCGGGAGGCTTCATCCATGTGCATTCTACTTACTGGCTGGAGGGAGCGCGGCACCCGTTCCAGGTCCTGACCGATCACCGCAACCTGGAGTACCTACGCAGAGCCAAACGCCTGAACTCCAGACAGGCCAGGTGGGCCCTGTTCTTCACTCGCTTCGTGTTTACGGTATCCTACCGCCCCGGGTCCAAGAATGGCAAAGCGGACGCCCTGTCTAGGCAGTTCGAGGCGATCGACGAATCAGGGCAGCCCGACCTCATCCTGCCGGCCACCGCCGTGCTAGCGCCGGTTCAGTGGGACCTTGTCGAGGAGATTCGGCGGGCCCACGCCGACGAGCCGCCTCCCACCGGCTGCCCACCACACAAGCTTTTTGTGCCACAGCAGTTCTGTCCGCAGGTAATGCAGTGGGTGCACGAGGCACCTAGCTCGGGACACCCAGGGATCCGCAGATCGACGCAGCTCACCAGCCGCCAGTTCTGGTGGCCTTCTCTGGGGTCGGACGTGGAGAGGTACGTTCGGCAGTGCTCCACGTGCGCTCAGGCACAGTCCAAGAGGGCCTGTTGGTACCGCTCCCGGTTCCCCGATGCCCTTGGTCGCACCTGTCCGTGGACTTCCTTACTGATTTACCCGATTCAGGGGGTTTTATGGCAGTTATGGTGGTGGTGGATCGATTCTCTAAGGGGTGTAAGCTGGTTCC
Organism: Hemibagrus guttatus; assembly: GCA_033459395.1. Lineage (NCBI taxonomy): Eukaryota > Metazoa > Chordata > Actinopteri > Siluriformes > Bagridae > Hemibagrus > Hemibagrus guttatus. Next base: position 11,021,827 of record JAUCMX010000028.1, read on the forward strand.
CCTCAAGGGACTACCGATGGCCATGCAGACGGCGGAGGCTATGTTCTGCCATGTATTCCGGAACTTTGGCCTGCCCGAGGACATTGTCTCAGACCGGGGTCCGCAGTTCACCTCGTGGGTGTGGGGTTCGCTGTGAGCTCGGTTGGACATAGCCGTCAGCCTGAGTTCTAGCCACCATCCCCAATCCAACGGGCAGGCGGAGCACCTCAATCAAGAGATCGGGAGGTTCCTCAGGTCCTACTGCAGCAGGGAGCAACAAAGGTGGAGTGAGTTTCTACCATGGGCTGAGTACGCCCAGAACTCCCTCACGCATTCCTCCACGGGCATGACGCCGTTCCAGTCCATGCTGGGGTACCAGCCACCTCTGTTCCCTTGGTCGGGTGAACCCTCAGACGTTCCGGCCGTGGAGGAGTGGTACAGGCGGAGTCAGGAGGTCTGGGAGCGGGCCCATGTGCGTCTGCAGAGGGCAGTAAGGAGTCAGAGGATTCAGGCCGACCAACATCGTCGTCCACACCCTGCCTATCAGGTAGGGCAGAGGGTGTGGCTGTCTACCCGGAACCTCCGCCTCAAGCTACCCTGCCGGAAACTCAGCCCCAGATTCATCGGGCCGTTCGAGATCATCCGTCAGGTAAACCCGGTGGCGTATCGACTCAGGCTCCCGGCGTCGTATCACATATGCCCCACCTTCCACGTATCCCTCCTCAAGCCAGCGCACTCTTCAGCTGGTGAACTTGTGGGGACCCACTACCGCCCCTAGACATTGAGTGGTCGCTGGTGTATCAAGTGCAGTCTCTCCTAAACTCCAGATGGGTGCAGTCGTAGCTGCAGTACCTCCTGGACTGGGAGGGGTACGGTCCCAAGGAACGCCCGTGGGTGGACGCTGCCGACATCCTGGATCCTTCACTGATCGAGGACTTTCACTGAGATGTTTTAAGATGTGCTGCATTTACAATACAGTCATAATGAACGAATCAGATCTGATGTCGTTTCTGCAACGATCGTTCATAGATGTTTAATATGAACACAGTCAAACATTTATTTTACATGTCGTGGTACATACAAATATCGACCCAAAAATGCAGAAAATTAACCTTATTATTAAAAACAAATTCGTCCATTTCTTACTAGAGAAAAACGTAAGTGAACTAAGTCGATGTGATCAAATTCAAAAAGTCTGTGACAAAGCGTTTGGCAGAGGTGGGAAGTAACGAATTACAAATACTTTGTTACTGTACTTAAGTAAGGGGGGCACGGTGGCTTACTGGCTTAGCACGTTTGCCTCACACCTCCAGGGTTGGGGGTTCGATTCCCGCCTCCACCATGTGTGTGTGGAGTTTGCATGTTCTCCCCGTGCCTCGGGGGTTTCCTCTGGGTGCTCCGGTTTCCTCCCCTGGTCCAAAGACATGCATTGTAGGTTGATTGGTGTCTCTAAATTGTCCATAGTGTGTGAATGAGAGTGTGTGTGTGCCCTACGATGGGTTGGCACTCCGTCCAGAGTGTATTCTGCCTTGATGCCTAATGACGCCTGAGATAGGCACAGGCTCCCCGTGACCCAAGAGTAGATCGGATAAGCGGTAGACAATGAATGAATGTACTTAAGTAGATTTTTCAGGTATCTGTACTTTACCTGAGTATTTATTTTTCTGATGACTTTTTACTTTTACTTTTCCCTACATTTAAACACAAATATCTGTACTTTCTACTCCTTACATTATCAAAACAGGCTCGTTACTTTTTCAACCTCCACAGATGACAACACGATGTAAAAGATGTAAGTAACTAGAGAGGGGAATCAAGTGAGTGTACAGGTTATGATAGAGAGAAAACTTGCAGCACGACATGGAGGAAGAAGGGGATCCAGGGAGTATTGCCGAGTCCGAGGACGGTGCAGCAGATTCGGAAAAGCAAGACATTCCCCATACATGGCCATAATTAAAAGAACTGTTCGATGTCGTCGGCTCCAAGAATGATTAATGGCGAATGCGTTGTGTCTTGTGAATCCAACCTAAAACCTACAAGCCTCTGAAGATGATGGCCTGGAATTCCAACTGCCAAAGCACCATCGCTGTGCCTGCCAATTTCTGAACCTGGTGTCAACAGTTGATGTTTCAGAGGCACTTTCTACAGGCGTTCTCTCGTTCAGCATTTTCAAAGTGCTGGAGTCTATGGAACAAAAGTGGCAGATCCACTGAGATAATTGAAAAAAAAATGCTCTTGAGTCCAAATGAGACGAGGTGGAATTCTCTTTCCCTGGCTGTGGAGAGGATTGTGAGGATCATGAGAGAACAAGGAAAAGGAGCCATTACAGCTGTGTGCAGTGCACTAAAAATTCCTATGTTAGTAGCTTACATTTTCATACCTCGTGACTGTTATTAATTAGTTAATGTTAATTCCATTACGTGTGTGTGCAATTTACATATGTCATGTGTTACATGTTTGACTTTTTGTAGGCACTGATATGTTGTGTTGTAAATGTTTTCTGACAGGTTCACTCCTGCTGAGATTGCTTTTCTCACAGAATATGTCAAGACGATGAGCCCATTTACAAAGGCTATCGATGTTCTTCAGGGAGAGGCCAGTGTGCAGATGGGATGGCTGGTACCCACAATAACAGTTCTCAAGACTAAGCTACAGATCCTTAAACATTCTTCCAAGTTCTGTGTGCCTTTAGTAGATGCTCTTCAAGGAGCAATTGAAAGGTGATTCGGGCAGATGCTTGCTGATCCAGAGCTGATTGATGCTGCCATTCTTGTCCCCAAGTTCAGGACATGCTGGACAAGTGACGACAACATCATAAAACTTGGTATGCGTTAAAACATTTGCTTAACGTGTTACATTTATCGAGGATAACAGAGGAAATATTGGAATATTAATTATCCATAACATGCTGGGTAATTGTCATACAGTAACAAGTGAAAGTCACATTCATTCATTCTGTTTCAAAGATTATTTTTCAAAACATGTTAGCATAAAAATATTGAAAGCACTTCATGATAAAAGGTACAAATCATGCACTTAGGTAACGGCTAACTAATTCATTCCTGAATTAATGTAGGATGCATCATAAAGTTAATGACATTTAATTTAATGATCAAGTGATTATGACTTCCTGGGATTAGTTCACACTTAGTAGATCATCAGTTGAGGAATATAAAATGAGTTACTTCATACATCAAATTGATATGCAACAAGTTGGTTGGATTCCAGTTACATGAGTTTATTTATGTAATCTTTTTCTATGTAAATGTTTGCATCCTTTTATTATGATCATGTTTGACCAGTTTGATTAAAAGATGGCTTCATATTTCTATGAGAAGAGGCATTGAGGCTGAGCAAATAAATGTCTGAAATAAACATTTATGCAACTGTAATTTGTAAACTGTAATGTAACTGTCCAGCTAATTGATAGCATATAATATACAAAGTAAATAACATTATTTAGCTGAAGATCACATCAAATGTGAGCTGATCACATAAAAATATAGTGACGTGAACATTTGTTAATGCCGAGCACCAGTAATTTATGATACATCCTTATTACTTGAGTATATAATTTGAACCCTTATTGTAAAAGTATTGTCAAATATTGGAGTCTAATTCCATGATATGTTTTTATCAAGGTATTACAAAGGGAAATTTAAAAAAAAAAATCCTTCTATGGTTTTGTATTCCATAGGCCTTGACTTTATCAAAAGTTAAATGAAGAAGCAACCCATGGTGCATCCAAGTTACCATTCCCATTCTTCAGAAGAGGAGGACTTCTTTTCCCCAATCAAGCAGGGAAATGCTCAAGAAAACTCCAAGCAGCTAGAGTCCTACCTAGCCTGTCTAGATGATACCATGGATGTCCCGAAATCTTTCCCAGCAGTCTGCACATTGTCACTTAAGCTCAACACACCCCTACCTGCCTCAGCTGCCTGCGAGAGGCTTTTTAGCACTGCAGGACTGATTTTCACACCTAAAAGGGCACATCTTGATTCAAAGAACTTTGAGAACCAGCTTCTGCTGAGGCTGAATATAAGATTTTGGTAGTCCTGTAGAGATGAGTGAATTTTTCATAAAAGACTTGATTAGACTTGAAGTTTCCATTATGATCATAATGTTTCAAGTTCTTTTGCTGAAATGGAAAACAGGTTTGCACATTTCCATAAAGTAAGGCTGTTAAAAGTTTTTTTTTAAATATAAAAATTCATGTTAAGTATAGTATTGAGAGTGTCAAAGCTGTTAAAAATGATACAGGTGCTCATGCAGGACCTCTGTTCAGTTTAGTCTTGATTAAATTTAACTTGCAGCAAACTGACTGTGTCCAGTGGTTTTGATCCCTGTACCAGCACTATGCAGGTTGTTAATAAAAGAAGAATTTCCGGATTTTTGTGTCAAACTTTTTTAGTTTTGCAGAGTTATCAAAATATGTATTGACGCCAAAAAATCATTTTTACTTTTTACTTAAGAATATTTCAGACCCTGTACTTTCTTACTTTTACTTGAGTAAAGAAGTTGAATCAGTATTTCTACTTTTACCAGAGTCTTTTTTCACATAAGTATCTGTACTTCTACTTAAGTACTTTTGCCACCTCTGGCATTTGGAACTGTAAATTCAGCGTTAAACTAGGTTTATTTTTATTAGTTAACAGTTAGCTCTAATTTATGTCTCATAGCAGTGGGTTTTTTTTTTTTCAGAGCAAAATGTAAAATTCAATTCAATTCAATTTATTTGTATTGCACCTTTTACAATGGACATTGTCTCAAAGCAGCATTTCCAAAATAGAGAAACAGAAAATAGAGGAGAAAAAACGAATCATTAAATTATTAAACTATTTTATTCCTAGTTATCCCTATTTATCCCTAATGAACAAGCCTGCGGCGACGGTGCCAATGAAAAACTCCCTGGGATGATATGAGGAAGAAACCTTGAGAGGAACCAGACAAAGAGGGGAACCCATCCTCATTTGGGTGACACTAGACAGTAAATAATGTAAATGTAAATAGTGTCCTTTCTACAACAGCAACCAAAGGCCCATGAGGAACTATTAGGTCAATGTAGTTTCTGAATTCATTATAGACACTAATTCCTTGCTGTCAAAGCTGACAGATGTAACAGCAGATCTGTGACGGTGTTATAGTCCCAAAGTGGCTCTGTCCATGGCTGTCTCCTGGTCACAGGCTGATCACACAGATCCATGCACAGCATCAGTGAGCACCACCAAGCGACGAGACTCCGACCAGGGGTAGAGCAAGTGATCACGCTAGAAACTCTGAACACTGGCAGCTCGGGAGTGGGACGTATAGCTCAACAGAGAAAGACAGACAGAGAGAGAGAGAGAGAGAGAGAGAGAGAGAGAAAGAGAGAGAGAGAGACAGAGAGAGAGAGAGAGAGAGAGAGAGAGAGAGAGATATTAAGTATGCTTGTGATCATGTGATGTTTAAAGACAATGTAGATTATGTGTAAAGTGCAGGCAGGGACTCCGGCAGAACTAGCTATGACAGCATAACTGAAAGGGAGAGCCAGAAGGTCACAGACATGAAGGCTTCCCGTGACATAAATCGTCCAACCACTTCACAGTCAGCAAACCTGAGCAACTTGCAAGAGTGGTGAGGCGACAGCATCCAAACATCCCAGTACACCAAACATTCTATGTCCGTGAACCTTCCAGATCTGCTCCTTTGCCTAAGAAAAGCTATACATTGAAGGCTTGATTAAACAAATGTGTCTTCAGCCTAGACTTAAACATTGAGACCGTGTCTGAATCCCAAACACTAATTGGAAGGCTGTTCCATAACTGTGGAGCTTTGTAAAAAAAAAAAAAAGCTCTGCCCCGTGCTGTAGCCTTTGCTACTTGAGGTACAACCAAATAACCTGCACCCTTTTATCCGAGTAGGCGTGGCGGATCATAAACAACCAAAAGGTCACTCAGGTACTGTGGCACGAGACCATTTAGTGCTTTATAGGTCAGTAACAGTATTTTATAACTAATGCGAAATTTGACTGGGAGCCAATGTAGTGTGGCTAAAATAGGAGTGCTGTGTTCATATCTTCTGGTTCTAGTTAGGACTCTAGCTGCTGCGTTCTGGACTAAATGGATCTTATTCATGCTGCTACTAGAACATCCAGACAGTAAGGCATTACAATAATTCAACCTAGAGGTAACAAAAGCATGAACTAGTTTTTCTGAAATCAGAAATCATATTTCTTATCTTAGCAATATTTCTAAGATGAAAGAAGGCTACTCTAGTGATATTATCTACATGAGATTCAAACGAAAGACAAGAGTCAATAATCACTCTAAGACCTTTTACTGCTGTACGAGATGAAATAGAAAGACTGTCCACAGTTATTCTGTAATCAGAAAGCTTACTTCTAGCTGCATGTGGTCCTAGTACAAGCACCTCTGTCTTGTCAGAGTTAAGCAGGAGGAAGTTAGTAAGCATCCACTGTCTAATGTCCTTTATACATTCTTCAATCTTAATAAGCTGGTGTCTCTCATCTGACTTAGCTGAAACATATAGCTGTGTGTCATTCGCATAACAGTGGAAGCTAATACCATGTTTATGAATAATTGCACCAAGGGGTAGCATATATAAGGAGAGAAGCAGTGGGCCTAAGACAGAACCTTGTGGAACACCAAACCTTAGTATGCATAGAGAAGTCACCATTTAGATCTACAAACTGATAACGATCCATCAAATAAGACCTGACCCAGGAGAGTGCTGTCCCTTTAATGCCAACAGCATGTTCTCACCTATCAAGTAGAATAGCATGGTCAATGGTGTCAAAAGTTGCACTGAGATCGATTAACACCAGTATGGAGACACAACCCTGATCAGAAGCAAGTAACAGGTCATTTACCACTTTAACCAGTGCTGTCTCAGTGCTATGATGAGCCCTAAATCCTGACTGATACATTTCATGAATGTTATTCCTATGTAGGTATGAACATAACTGCTGTGCTGTTATCTTGGAGATAAAGGGCAAGTTTGATATTGGCCTATACTTGGACAGGAGACAGGGGTCAAGGTCAGATTTTTTAATCAGGGGTTTGATAACTGCTAGCTTAAATGACTTAGGCACATAGCCAGTGCTAAGGGAAGAATTAAAAGGACTCAACTCACCAGCAAACGTTGATTGAAATGTGCGTTACATCCGTGCATGCCCACACAAGTTCTTCATGGTGTCCAGGTTCACTCTGCCTCGTTTTCAGTTTGTTGCCATTGACGACGGACTAAAATGAGCTCAGTTAGGTTAATTCAACTTAAAATAATCAGTAGAATTATAAAGCCTATGCAAATCGTGCATTTAACACAAAAAAGTGAGTAATAGAGTAAATGTGTTAGGATTTATGTGTGTTGTATGGTGAACAGCATGAGATGCAGAGCCATTGGAGGGTGCAACCGGAAGCAGGCAGAGGAAGTTTAGAAAATGTGAGGGATGCATAAGTAATGGAGCAAAGTGTGAGGTGTGATTGGAGTCGGAATATGAGACTCAAAAAGCCACTCATAAAATTAAAGGGAGCCCAAGGATGTTTCTATGGATGCTGTTTTATTACAGTATTTGTCATTTCTGTCATTTCATATACAGTTTATTACTATGATTTTGTACTGTTTACTGTAATTTAGTGGTAAATAATTATTCAGACAAATTGTATTTTTGCAGCTTTTTTATTATTCAAACAGTTTACTGATGTAAACAAGGACACAATTGCTGAACTTACACATTTCAGTACTTTGCTGTAAATCTTCTTCTTCTTCTTTCGGCTTTTCCCTTCAGGGGTCGCCACAGCGAATCATCTCTCTCCACCTATCCCTATCTTCTGCATCCTCAACACTTGCACCCACTAGCTTCATATCCTCATTTATTCCATCCATGTACCTCCTCTTTGGCCTTCCTCTTTGCCTCCTACCTGGCAGCTCCATGTCCAACATTCTCCTACCAATATACTCACTCTCCCTCCTCTGAACATGTCCAAACCATCTTAATCTGGCCTCCCTAACTTTGTCCCCCAAATGTCCAACATGAGCTGTCCCTCTGATGTACTCGTTCCTAATCCTGTCCAATCTTGTCACTCCCGAAGAGAACCTCAACATCTTCAGCTCTGCTACCTCTAGCTCTGACTCCTGTCTCTTCCTCAATGACACTGTCTCTAAACCATACAGCATGGCCGGTCTCACCACTGTCCTGTACACCTTCCCCTTGATTGTCGCTGATATTTTCTGATCACACAGAACTCCCGACACCTTTCTCCACCCATTCCAACCTGCCTGCAGTCGCTTCTTTACCTCTTTCCCACACTCTCCATTACTCTGGACTGTTGACCCCAAGTACTTAAACTCCTGTACCTTCTTCACCTCTTCACCCTGTAACCTTACTGTTCCACTTCCCTCCCTTTCATTCACACACATGTACTCAGTCTTACTACGACTGACTTTCATTCCTCTTCTCTCCAGCGCAAACCTCCACCTCTCCAGGTTTTCCTCCACCTGCTCCCTGCTCTCACTACAGATCACAATGTCATCTGCAAACATCATTGTCCAAGGAGACTCCTGTCTGACCTCCTCTGACAACTGGTCCATCACTATAGCAAACAGGAAGGGGCTCAGAGCCGATCCCTGATGCAGTCCCACCTCCACTTTGAACTCCTCTGTCTGACCTGCAGCACACCTCACCACTGTCCTGCTCCTCTCATACATGTCCTGCACCACTCTGACATACTTCTCTGCTACTCCTGACTTCCTCATACAGTACCACAGCTCTTCTCTTGGCACCCTGTCATACGCTTTCTCAAAGTCTACAAACACACAGTGCAACTCCCTCTGACCATCCCTATACTTCTCCATCAAAATCCTCAGAGCAAAAATTGCATCTGTTGTGCTCTTTCTGGGCATGAAGCCATACTGCTGCTCACAAATTTCCACTACCTTCCTTAACCTAGCTTCCACTACTCTTTCCCATACCTTCATTGTATGGCTCATCAACTTTATCCCCCTATAGTTACTGCAACTCTGCACGTCACCCTTATTCTTAAAGATCGGCACTAACACACTTCTTCTCCATTCCTCAGGCATCCTCTCACTCTCTAAAACCCTGTTGAACAAACTAGCTAAAAATTCCACTGCTGCCTCTCCCAGACACTTCCAGACCTCCTCCGGGATGTCGTCAGGACCAACTGCCTTTCCACTTTTCATCCTCTTCAAAGCCTTCCTGACTTCATCCTTTCTAATCTTATCTACTTTCTGTTCCACAGAGTTCACCCCTTCTACTCTTTTTTCCCTCTCATTTTCCTCATTCATCAGCTCTTCGAAGTACTACTTCCATCTCCTCTGTACACTCTCCTCACTTGTGAGCACCCTTCCATCTCTATCCTTAATAACTCTAACTTGCTGCACATCCTTTCCATCTCGATCTCTCTGCCTAGCTAACCTGTACAAGTCCTTCTCTCCTTCTCTAGTGTCTAACCTAGTGTACAACTCGTCATATGCCTTCTGCTTGGCCTTAGACACCTCCCTCTTCACTCTGCGCTGTAACTCCTTGTATTCCTGTCTATTCTCTTCAGTCCTGTCCATGTCCCACTTCTTCTTGGCTAACCTCTTCTATCTCTTCACTATCCTGAACTTCCTCATTCCACCACCAAGTCTCCTTATCTTCTTTCCTCCTTCCAGATGACACACCCAGCACCTTTCTCCCTGTCTCCCTGATCACTTCTGCTGTAGTTTCCCAGTCATCTGGCAGCACTACCTGACCACCCAGAGCCTGCCTCAACTTCTGTCTAAATTCCTCAGAACATTCCTCTTTTTTCAGCTTCCACCACTTGGTTTTCTTCTCTATGTTTGACCTCTTCGTCTTACAGACCATCAAAGTCATCCTACACACCACCATCCTATGCTGTCTGGCTACACACTCTCCCACAACCACTTTACAGTCACTAATCTCTTTCAGATTGCCTCTTCTACATAGGATGTAGTCTACCTGTGTTCTCCTACCTCCACTCTTGTAAGTCACTCTATGCTCCTCCCTCTTCTGAAAATAAGTGTTAACCACACCCATGTCCATCCTCTTAGCAAAGTCCACTACCATCTGTCCTTCAAGGTTCCTTTCCTTAACTCCAAACTTGCCCATCACCTCCTCATCCCCTGTGTTCCCCTCGCCAACATGTCCATTAAAATCCGCTCCTATCACCACTCTCTCACCCGTGGGAATACTCTCCATCACCTCATCTAATTCACTCCAGAATCTCTCTTTCTACCCTAAAACTCACAACCTACCTGTGGGGAATAACCACTAACAACATTCAACATCACCCCTTCAATCTCTAACTTCAGACTCATCACCCTGTCTGACACTCTCTTCACCTCCAGAACATTCCTCACAAACTCCTCCTTCAGGACCACACCTACCCCATTTCTCTTACTATCCACACCATAATAAAACAGCTTGAATCCTGCTCCTATACTACGAGCCTTGCTACCCTTCCACTTGGTCTCCTGTACACACAGTATATCCACCTTCCTTCTCTCCATCATATCAGCCAGCTCTCTACCTTTCCCTGTCATAGTACCAATATTCAGAGTTCCTATTCTCAGTCCTACACTCTTACCTTTCCTCTTCTCTCTCTGTCTGTGCACTCTCCTCCCTCCTCTACTTCTTCGACCAACAGTAGCCCAATTTCCACCGGCGCCCTGTAGGTCAACGGCGCCGATGGCGGTCGTTGTTAACCTGGGCCTCGACTGATCCGGTATGAAATTCGTACTGACGATTCGCATGGTTAAATTTGGCAATGTTTTACGCCGGATGCCCTTCCTGACGCAACCCTCTCTATATCTCCGGGCTTGGGACCGGCACAGAAGTCACTGGACTGTGACCCCCATGGCTAGATTCAGTACTTTGCTGTAAATGTACAGTGTAAATACTGTACTTTTGGCTGAAAACACCAAGTTAAAAAAAAGGTTTCTCAGCATATCTAATTCAGACATGTAGGAAATTCACAGAATGATAAACATTTTAATTTCTATGCAACAGCTCAACTTTAATGTTCACAAACAACTTATATTTTGGAACATCTTAAAACAGCCTGAAAAATGGCCCAAAGTGTTAGAAAAATAAGCAATAAAAGGAAATTTAAAAAAAAGAAGTTTTGTTTTCATGTTCTTTCCCCCGCAACAGAACAAAAAATGTAAGAGAGAGAAATTTTGTGCATTAATTACTAATCAAGGGTGTTCAAACCTAATCTATGTGCAAAATCTTTTATGCAAGCAGGAGTAATGAAGACTCAAGTTTGGTACTGCCTTTTCTTGTCAAAACTGGCGCTTCCATTTGGTAATGCAGCTATTAGAAAATGAACATGATACATTTTGCATTGCCCAATTACTGACAGAAAATAAGACATAAAAATAACTTATCTATAATGAAGGAGCCAAGAAGCTCTCGCTTACGGCCATACCACTCTGAGAACGCCCGATCTCATCTGATCTTGGAAGCTTAGCAGAGTCGGGTCTGGTTAGACTGGGAGACTGTCTGGGAATACCAGGTGCTGTAAGTTTTTGACTTAAGCCTTCATTTTCTTTTGTCATTGAATTCTCTTAGGACAACATTCTATTATGGCGAAACTGTAGCTAAAGTTTGGAAAAAACAAACAGACAAATAAAATGTACATAGAAACAAATACAAACAAATAAATAGGCTTCTTTTCGCACAGTCTCTTGCTTATTTGCAACAAACAAACAAAAATATGAAACAAACAAACAACCCAACAAAGAAATACATTCGAAAATAAAAAGAATCCTTATCAAAAGATCTCTTGCTTACGGCCATACCACTCTGAGAACGCCCGATCTCGTCTGATCTCGGAAGCTTAGCAGAGTCGGGCCTGGTTAGTACTTGCCTGGGAGACTGTCTGAGAATACCAGGTGCTGTAACCTTTTGATTTAAGCCTTCATTTACGTTTGTCTTTGAATTCTCTTAGGACATCATCCTACTATGGCAAAACTGTAGCTACAGTTTGGAAAAAATGAACATAGAAACAAATAAAACACAAATAAATATGCTTCTTTTCACGCAGACTTTTGCTCAAGACCAAAAAACAAATAAACATAAAAACCAATAAACAAATACATTCATAAATAAAAGAATCCTTTTCAAACAGGCTCTCGCTTACAGCCATACCACTCTGAGAATGCCTGATCTCATCTGATCTTGGAAATAAAAAACAAACCAATAAAACAAACAAACAAACAAACTAACTAACTAACTAACCAATGCTTTCATAAATAAAAAGAATCCTTTTTGAACAGGCTCTCGCTTATGGCCATACCACTCGAATGCCCAATTTCATCTGATCTTGGGAGCTTATACTGCACATGCACGAGAGTGCAGCAGCCTGTTTCAGTTGCCCTCCTTTAATTTACCCTTAATTTACCATAATTTACTAATTATTCTTAATCCTTTTTTAACTTTTTTTTTGTAACTAGTAATAAGCTCTTCCCTCTCTATTCATGTGATTTGATAGTTTTTATTGTTATTTTCATCTCTGGACTTCTGTTTTCAACTCTCCGAGTGACCAGTGCGCAGCAACATGCTCTTTTGTTTACACTGAAACCGGCCTGCATTGTGGACCCTACTTTGCATAGGACCTAAAACATCCCGGACAAAATGAGGAGGAGGACAGTGAGAGGATGCTGAGGCTGAAGAAATGGGAGGAGAGGAAAAGATGAGCGGAGCAGAGTAGCACGCAAAGAGAAAGAAAGGAGATATAAACCGTATCTCCCGTCTCTCATTATGGGGAATGTGAGATCACTGGACATTAAGATGGACGAGCTGACAGTTTTAGTTAGGAGGGAGAACATCTTTCATGAATGCAGTTGAAATTGAAGTGAAGTGTTGAATGCATGTGTTACACTGAGACTTGGCTGCATGATGGAACACCCAATTCTAGCATTAATATAGCCGTCTTCAGTGCAGTGTGGGCAGATCGGAGATGAGACAAGTGTGGTAAGAGGAAAGGAGGAAGACTGGCTGTTTATATTAATAATGTACTTCCATCGGGGTCATGAGACTATGAAAGAGCATGTTTGCAGCCCAGATATTGAACTTGTGGCTGTGGGGCTTCATCCATACTATATGCCCAGAGAGTTTTCTCATACCATTTTAATCGCTGTTTGTATTCTGCCATCCATGAACTCTGTGCACGCATGTGACCTCTTACACACGGTCACTGCCAGACTTCAGATTCGACACCCTGACACCCTGTATCTCATCTCTGCTGACTTCAATCATGCGTACCTCACGAAGACATTTCCCACCTTCACGCATTATGTTGATTGCCACACCAGAGGTTATAGGACCCTAGACTTGATGTATTCAAACGTTAAAGGGGCCTATAGCTCTTCAGCCTTCCCCCCTCTAGGAAGGTCAGACCATTACCTGATTTATCTTCTGCCAGAATACACAGCACTGGTTAAGCGGCAGCCTGCTAATGTCAGAAAGGTGAGTAAATGGTATGATGAAGCCAACTCTGCCCTGCAGGAGTGCTTAGAGGCTACAAACTGGGAGGTATGCTGTGAGCCTGACAGACTTCCCCAACAACAAACCCTGGGTCACCAAAGGCATTAAAGCCATGCTAAATGATAAAAAAAAGGGCTTTTAGGTCTGGAGACAGAGAGGAAATCAAAAGAGCTCAAGGACTGCTGTCTGTCAAAATAAGGGAGGGAAAAAATGTACAGGACGAAACTGGAAAAGATTCTGCAGCATAATAACATGAGGGAGGTGTGGAGAGGCATGATCACTGGCTACAAGACCAGCAGCCAGGTGGTGGAGGGTAATAAGGATTATGCAAATGAGCTTAATCTATTCTTCAATAGATTTGATGTCAAGCCTCAGATGCAACCCACCTTCTGCCACACTACATGCTCAGTGGATCAAGTGAGAAGAGAACTGAGCAGGCTTCACCCCTCA
>JAUCMX010000028.1:11036268-11129601 GCA_033459395.1 Hemibagrus guttatus
CCAGGAAACTGTTTCCTTGTGAATGACACAGACTTCCACAAAGATGCAGCAGTTCTCTTTAACATGTAAATGAACATGATTTGGGTCTAACACTGGGCTCCAGTCTGCTCCATCATGTAGGACTTAAATTCAGCTGTTAAGATTGAATTGTTCATTAAACTGAATTGTTGAATGTTTTCCATGCAGTAACTTCCTGTGTTCAGCCCACACCCAATGCTGCAGCACCTGAGAGTCAGGAAGTGATCATGTTACTGAGACAGAACAGTTACTGCTTCAGAAAGGTTTATAATCAAACACACCTCAAAACACCTGAATTGTTGTGTTTCACTCACAGTCACTGTTTATTTTGTACTACACACAGTGGGAATGACATGTATACAACATACATACAAACTGGATTAACAGTCACTATAACATCAAATCAATCTACACTGCTGTTACCATGGTTACCATTCAACACAGCTTAGCAAACAGAAATTTTAAAGAAAAAAGAAAATCAATATCACAACTGATTCATAAAAATATAAAAATAAGGAGGTAAAAATTGACTATAAACAGCTGCAACAGCTGGATGTGTATTTGTGTAATCAATGTGATGATGTGATGATATCTCTGTGTTGTGTGTAGATGCTGAAGGATTTGACTTTGGATTGTAAAATATGTTATTAAAGCCTGAAGTAACTTGTAGCTGAGTGGATAAAAGGATGTGATCAGTCACGGTTATTGTTATGGAACTTCTACATCTGAATATGAATGATTCAGCTCCCAAACTGCTGGAAATGTGGGACGGGTTCTAACTCTTCACCACAACTGATTTATCCTGGACAAGAGGTCTGAGGTGAGACTCCTGTCATACTCCAGACCTGGTGAGTTTCTTATTCTTAATGCTGAAAGACAGAACAGAATCAAATAAACATCAGCATAAACACACACACACACACACAAAATATTATACAGTGAATATTAATCAATACCATACAATCCAGTAGAGTAAAGAGACAGTAAGTCAGTAACTCACTGTAGTGTCTCCAGTGTACAGAGTGGATCCTTCAGTAGATCAGAGAGCAGCTTCACTCCTGATTCTCCTGGATTATTATAGTTCAGATCCAGTTCTCTCAGGTGTGATGAGGAGTTTGATCTCAGAGCTGAAGCCAGAGCAGCACAACCTTCATCTGTAATACTGCAGTAAATCATCCTGCAAGAAAGAAAACCTTCTCACATTTAACACACTCAGTATGAGCATTGAAAACATGAACTACACAAAATCTTTATATACACTACATTTACTCTCCATCTCACACACACACAACAATGACAAAATATCACATCACTACAATTTTTGTTTTTATTTATGTACAAATTGTGTTTATTAAAACTCTGCTGTGTGTAATTATATATATATATATATATATAAATAAAACACATATATACATATATACAGTGGGGCAAAAAATTATTTAGTCAGCCACCAATTGTGCAAGTTCTCCCACTTAAAAAGATGAGAAAGGCCTGTAATTTTCATCATAGGTACACGTCAACTATGAGAGACAGAATGAGAAAAAAAAAAAAATACAGAAAATCACATTGTCTGATTTTTAAAGAATTTATTTGCAAATTATGGTGGAAAATAAGCATTTGGTCACCTACAAAAAAGCAAGATTTCTGGCTCTCAAAGACCTGTAACTTCTTTAAGAGGCTCCTCTGTCCTCCACTCGTTACCTGTATTAATGGCACCTGTTTGAACTCGTTATCAGTATAAAAGACACCTGTCCACAACCTCAAACAGTCAGACTCCAAACTCCACTATGGCCAAGACCAAAGAGCTGTCAAAGGACACCAAAAACAAAATTGTAGACCTGCACCAGGCTGGGAAGACTGAATCTGCAATAGGTAAGCAGCTTGGTGTGAAGAAATCAACTGTGGGAGCAATTATTTGAAAATGGAAGACATACAAGACCACTGATAATCTCCCTCGATCTGGGGCTCCATGCAAGATCTCACCCCGTGGGGTCAAAATGATCACAAGAATGGTGAGCAAAAATCCCAGAACCACACGGGGGGACCTAGTGAATGACCTGCAGAGAGCTGGGACCAAAGTAACAAAGGCTACCATCAGTAACACACTACACCGCCAGGGACTCAAATCCTGCAGTGCCAGACGTGTCCCCCTGCTTAAGCCAGTACATGTCCGGGCCCGTCTGAAGTTTGCTAGAGAGCATTTGGATGATCCAGAAGAGGATTGGGAGAATGTCATATGGTCAGATGAAACCAAAATAGACCTTTTTGGTAAAAACTCAACTTGTCGTGTTTGGAGGAGAAAGAGTGCTGAGTTGCATCCAAAGAACACCATACCTACTGTGAAGCATGGGGGTGGAAACATCATGCTTTGGGGCTGTTTTTCTGCAAAGGGACCAGGACGACTGATCCGTGTAAAGGAAAGAATGAATGGGGCCATGTATCGTAAGATTTTGAGTAAAAACCTCCTTCCATCAGCAAGGGCATTGAAGATGAAATGTGGCTGGGTCTTTCAGCATGACAATGATCCCAAACACACCGCCCGGGCAACGAAGGAGTGGCTTCGTAAGAAGCATTTCAAGGTCCTGGAGTGGCCTAGCCAGTCTCCAGATCTCAACCCCATAGAAAATCTTTGGAGGGAGTTGAAAATCCGTGTTGCCCAGCGACAGCCCCAAAACATCATTGCTCTAGAGGAGATCTGCATGGAGGAATGGGCCAAACTACCAGCAACAGTGTGTAAAAACCTTGTGGCGACTTACAGAAAACGTTTGACTTCTGTCT
The DNA here is from genome assembly GCA_033459395.1 of Hemibagrus guttatus. NCBI lineage: Eukaryota > Metazoa > Chordata > Actinopteri > Siluriformes > Bagridae > Hemibagrus > Hemibagrus guttatus. The sequence continues at coordinate 11,039,065 of JAUCMX010000028.1, forward strand.
TTGCCAACAAAGGGTATATAACAAAGTATTGAAATGAACTTTTGTTATTGACCAAATACTTATTTTCCACCATAACTTGCAAATAAATTCTTTAAAAATCAGACAATGTGATTTTCTGGATTTTTTTCTCATGCTGTCTCTTAGTTGAAGTGTACCTATGATGAAAATTACAGGCCTCTCTCATCTTTTTAAGTAGGAGAACTTGCACAATTGGTGGCTGACTAAATACTTTTTTGCCCCACTGTGTGTGTGTGTGTGTGTGTGTATATTTGTGTGTTTGCGCGCGTATATGTGAGTGTGTATAAATGTGTGTTTGTGTATTTGTGTGTGTATTTGTGTGTTTGTATATATGTGTGTGTAAATGTGTTTTGTATGTGTGTAAGTGTGTGTTTGTGTATTTGTGTGTGTACCTCAGTATCTCCAGTGTACAGTGTGGATTCTTCAGTCCAGCAGAGAGCAGCTTCACTCCTGAATCCTGCAGTTTATTGTAACTCAGGTCCAGTTCTCTCAGACTGGAGGAGTTTGAGGTGAGAACTGAGGACAGAACTCTACAGCTTTCCTCTGTCAGATAACAGTCACACAAACTGGAAGAGAAATGATGAAGTTGATTTATTTCTCTGATAGTAAAATGAGGTGTTTCCATCAGTTGGGAAATAAAGTGTCTACCTGAACACAAGGTTGTAATGTCAGGATAAAAATATAAAGTGAACAGTCTGTGTATAAACTTGGACTGCTCTTGGACAGATCCATGTGTCTCAGCTCATATGAGACGATGTATTTAACTTTCCGAAAGATGATAACAGAGGTCACTCTGAACAAACACGTCTCTTTATTTCTAGCAGAGAGATTTTCATACAGTGTGTTCAGCAGCTCTGGGGAAAGTTCTGCTGGAGAACATTTCCACATTTCCACACTGTCCTTTACTGCTTCATTACAGTGTGGTCAGTGTGTAGATCTGTGGACATTGTGCACACTTACTTTCTGTTACAAACAAACATTTTCTGGAATATTTTTGCTCCCATAGAAGAACAGAAACAGGTGTATAAAATGATAGCAGCTTTATGAGCACAGAGAACATCAGAAAAATTGCTTTATTGACCTCACTGTAATATATGACTAGTATTGGTATGTTATTAAAGTAAATGTGTGTGTAATGGACACTGATCTACACACTGTGGAAATAAATGTACTTTGTTCTGATGTGAGATGTGGTTTTTGCTAAATCTGGACTTTAATCTAAAAACACATTCCCATGGATCTCAGAACACCGAGTCACTGGCTCTCTTTAAACGAAGGGTGAAGACCTTCTTCCTGAAATAATTACACAAGGACTTTTTTTGTTTGTGTAAAGAAATATTTCTGTGTGTGTTATACCAATAGAATTTAAGACTCACAATATCCTAAGTCTGTGATCTAGTGAAGCAGTATTGGTGTATTCAGTGAAGAGACTTTAAAGCAATTTTGTACATCAGGGTTCTCGCCTATCATGCGGAAGGCCTGGGTTCGATTCCCAGCCAATGCCTCAACCCCAGCCACTGGATGCAGTGCCGGTCCCAAGCCCGGAAAAATGGGAGGGTTGCGTCAGGAAAGGCATCCGGCGTAAAACATTTGCCAAGTTGATGTGCGGACCAGTTGGTCCGCTGTGGCGACCCTGAACAGGGAGCAGCCGAAAGCATTAACTAACTCTGGATACGGCCATCTGCCTAATGCCGTAAACATAAACGTAATGTAAATGTCTACACTTAAATCTTTTACCCTCAGCCCAGTGCTTCTCCACCAACACCTCACTGTCCTCTACTTTCACATTCATCAGGCACTTATGGAGGAGTTCTGGACTGAGCTGGAGCTTGGGGAAACAGCATCAACACTGGACTCCTGTTCCTGTGTGCTAGGGGTCTCACTGGGGACAAGAGCTCCTGAGGTTGTGTCCATTTACACATCAAACTAAACTAAATAAGGGGAAGCTTGATTGATCGGCTTCAAATCATATAAATGTCAGTGAGTTACTGTGATTTTATACACAGATTACAGTCACATTTAAACCAGCTACAGTATTTATTTCAATTACACAACAATTTATGGCCACTTTTGTGAAACTCAGTTTCATATTAATGGAATTAATTTAAGAAATATAAAATAGAATACAATTTAAAATACAAACCAGCAGAAATCCATAAAGTATGAGAAATAAGAGGAGTAATTCAGTTAAGACTAAAGTAATGTTTGTGTATTAAAGGAGGATGGAGCGGTCAGTCTGTGTATAGCCGTAAGCTGACATGGTGCAAACTCCTCAGCAGACAGAAGATTTAGAGCACACTGTTAGAGATATTTAATGGCATTGCACCTGTGTATTTAGCAGAATTGCTGATGGATCACACCTCAAATATTTTTGTACCATGAACAAATGCTGACTTTCTTCATGTGGATTTTAATAAGAAGCAGCTCGGTGAAAGTGCTTTTAGTGTCCCTTCTCCCAGGAACTCACTCCCAGTTTATATCCATCAGGTACCTTCACTAAATACATTTAAAAAGCAGCTTAAACACTTTTATTTACTTTAGCTTCAATTAGATCTCTTGATTTTATGCTTAAAACTGCTTTTTATGTCTTTGGAAATATTATATATTTTTTATTTTATGTAGAAAAGTTGCTGTGTAAATTAAGATATTATTATTATTATTATTATTATTATTATTCCTTGTCAGACATTAACATACTTTATGTGTGTGTACCTCAGTATCTCCAGTGTACAGTGTGGATTCTTCAGTCCAGCAGAGAGCAGCTTCACTCCTGAATCCTGCAGTTTATTCTTACTCAGGTTCAGTTCTCTCAGACTGGAGGAGTTTGAGGTGAGAACTGAGGACAGAGCTCTACAGCTTTCCTCTGTCAGATTACAGAGACACAGCCTGGAAGAGAAATGATGAAATATCAGAACACTGATCTCAAACACACACACACACAGCCATAATGCAGCTAAAGTTGAAGATGTAAGAGAAATGTCAGTGTGTTTCTATAGCGAGGCTCCGCCAGAGGCGGAAGTGTCCGGATCCATACGCCGAGCAGGCGGTAGGGAAAACACAGAATCGGAAGTCGGGGACAGGCAGTAAATCAGCAACAGGTAATCCACAGACCGAGCAATATAATCCAATAGGGATAATCCAAAAGAGGAAATCCGAAACCAGTCCAAAGTCCGTAAACCAGAAACAGAGATATCAGAGAGAGAGAGTGATATCAGAGAGGGAGAGAGAGAGAGAGAGAGAGAGAGAGAGAGAGAGATATCAGAGAGAGAGAGAGAGAGAGAGAGAGATCAGAGAGAGAGAGAGAGAGAGATATCAGAGAGAGAGAGAGAGAGATCAGAGAGAGAGAGAGAGAGAGAGAGAGAGAGAGAGAGAGAGAGATCAGAGAGAGAGAGAGAGAGAGAGAGAGAGAGAGAGAGAGAGAGAGAGAGAGAATATCCAGTAAACAATCCAAGTCGGCAACAGTACTCCGTCAGGGAAAACGCTCGGTACAAACATCAAGAATAATGCTTCGCGTAGTGCAGTGAGTGCGCGCCGTATTTAAATCCCCCGGTAATTCGGAAGTGAACTCAAAACACGGGCGAGGGCTCCCTCTCGCGGTCACCTCTGGTGCGAGTCGCGACAGTTTCTCTCACACACAGAAATCAGAGGACAGGACACCACATTAGGACATTTACAGGAGCAGGGACGTCTTTCTGCACTCCACAATCTCTCAGCTACAGGAGTGTAGTTTCCAGGGGGAATTGGGGTGGAAGTAAAGTGAATAGTGGGGTGGAAGTGAAGCTAATAAATATTTAGCATTCAAATCAAACAAATATCAATATAACAAGCTAAAAAAAAACAGCCTTGTGTTATGTTCCATAAATATTATTTGAATAATTCCCATTATTATCAACAAGAACAAGGTTGTTGACACTGGACATCACATTGTGACAGTTGTGCAGAGTTTCTATTGTAAAAATGTTTTTAGGTGTTCTCTTGCCTGCATTACAGTTTTAATCAGTTACATCAGTTTAATCAGATATCTGTTTTAATGAAACAATGATTTGATCATCAATGCTTGTGAACAATAGATGGATGGGAAGAAAGACACAAAGCTAGATAATTAGAGGGAAATTATGTAATGAAACTGCAGATATAACAAAGCTCATTACTTTTTCCTCAAATTATTTATTTATTTTTATTTAATGTAAAAATGTCAGTAAGCAGACCCATTCACACACACACACACACACACACACACACACACACACACACACACACACACACACAGACACACACACTAAAATTACTGTTTGGAATATGTTAGAAGTGTTAGAGATTTTAGAGGAGATTTTCCAGGACATTGATTGCTGTACACCAGTGATTAATGGGAACTTCATTAGCATCATTAATTCAGGCTGTTGAGAGTTCCATGTAGATTACATCTATAAAGGACAGAGTCCATGCTCTGATACAGAGAGAGAGTGAGGAAGTTTTCAACAGACTGCAGTCATTTTCATAGCAGCAGTGAGTCTAGCAACATCTGTAGATTTTTGAGATTAGAAATGTTTTAAATCAGTCTCTAAATCTGGATCATCTCATCACCATATACACTCTAGAGGAAGTGGCAGATAAGAGACTTTTAGTTAAGTTAGGTGATTTTTGACTCCATCAAGTGCTATATTCATACAGGAGCAAGAGTATAAATAATAAATGAATACATGTGGGACTCAGTGCTCGATAGTTCCAGCTTATTGAGATTAAGAGAAGGAGCTTATGTACACATAAACTCCTTCTCTTAATCTCAATAAGCTGGAACTATCGAGCACTGAGTCCCACATCGCTTTAAAGTCACTGTCTACTATTAATGAATAATGAGATATTTCTAGCATTTTCTGGGTAACTGTATGATAGAAGGTTTTGTCAGTGATGTGACACACACACACACACACACACACACACACACACACACACACACACACACACACATACACACACACACACAGATAAGAGCAATTTTGAGTTCTATCTTAGCAAATAGTTATCCTACCTGCAAGGTCTGCCCACGTTTCCAGCATTTATTTAAGATTGTGAAGCTACAACAGCTACGCCTTTAGTTTTTGTGTCAAATGATGAAAATGTGATCTGATAAACTTATTGTCCAAATGACAAAAGTCAGAACACAACAGATGTGTCTCCTGTAACAGCACAATATCTTTTTCTGATTCAGGAGATTAAAAATACTGACTGGTTTGTGAGGAGCGTTCAATCCACCACAGTTCAAACCAAAATATTAATCTGACTCATTATTTAATACAAGATCATAGATAATATCTGGAGAAATAAAGTTTGTCAGTTATCTAATCAGTAATTACACAAAAACAAATCACCAAATAGATACAATAAACCCACACCACCAGTCTTTCTTGAAATGAGACGGTCCTTGTAAGCAGTATATAAGGTGAGCAGATCCATTACTCAGACTAATTGAGTCACAGTATATGGCTGAAAAAAGGTCTTCCTTCATCGGAGAAGTCTTTGAGGAGAAGTAGCAATAATCACTGCGGTTAAACCAGCTGCTCTTTCTGAAAGCAAGGTTAAACTAGCTGCATGTATATTGTAGGGACGTGGTTTTTAGATACTTAGCATTAATATCGCTGAAAGAGGAAAGCGAGCGTCTGTGAGCTCCTACATCACAGAACCATAATATAAAACAATCATTTTTCATAAATACATAAAATGCATATACAACAATTCCTAGCATGTATGAAAATAAAGGCTAAATGTTTTAATGATCCTTTACATTTTAAAATGGGGAACATAAAGGTTTAAAGAGACATTAAAATGTACTAAGCCAAATTCATTTTACTGTCATTTTATAAAATCCTTTTCAAAATAAACATTTTAAATTGTTAGTTGATCAAACCAACTCAGATCACTTCATAATGCCATATTCTATAGTCCCGTTAAAGATGAATTAATTCTATTGTGGAATGTTGAAGGAGTTGCTCTTCAAAGTCACCATATCTGTCAATATTATTTAGTCAGGAGCTGATTTTCATCCATAATTAGTTGATCAAACCAACTGAGATCACTTTATAATAATATGCTTTGTACACAGAATAGTCAATTAACTAATCAATCAATTAATCTGAGTCTCTCTTTATATACACATCTCAACATGTTTCTGAGTAAATATATGTCTAAAGGTGCTATTGAAATTTTCACCAGATGCTGGTAACAACTCATCCAATCTGTGCAAAGAAATTAAACAATAGATGTCCATAAAATAAGTTCTGTGTAATAATGTGAAATGAAGCAGGGAAAAAGTATTGAACACTCTTACTGAAATTTATTTAATATTTCATACAAAAGCCTTTGTTGGTAATAACAGCTTCAAGACGCCTCCTGTATGGAGAAACGAGTTGCATGCATTGCTCATGTGTGATTTTGGCCCATTCTTCCACACACACACACACACACTCTTCAAGTCTTGAAGGTTCTGTGAGCCTCTTCTCTGAACTCTGACCTTTAGTTCTTTACATAGATTTTCAATCGGATTCAAGTCAGGTGATTGGCTGGGCCATTCTAGCAGCTTTATTTTTATTTTTAATTTGGTCTGGTGTTTTCGGGGTGATGTGCAGTGCCATTTGTCCTCCAAACATGGTGTGTATTATGGCATCCAAAGAGTTTAGGTCTCATCTGACCAGACTATATTCTCCCAGTATTTCACAGGCTTGTCCAAATGTTGTGCAGCAAACTTTAAATGAGCTTCAACATGCTTGTTCTTCAGCAATGGAGTCTTGCGTGGTGAGCATGCACACAGGACATGGCGGTTGAGAGCATTACTTACTGTTTTCTTTGAAACAATTGTATTGGATAGTTCCAGGTCTTTCTGAAGCTCTCCATAGGTGGTCCTTGGCTCTTGGACACCTCTTCTGATAATTCTTTTCACTTCTCTGTCAGAAATCTTGTGAGGAACACCTGGTCGTGGCCGGTTTATGGTGAAATTATGTTCTTTCAATTTCTGGATTATGGCTCTGACAGTACTTACTGGAACATGCAGAAGTTTTAAAATCCTTCTCAATGCCATCAGTATGTTTTGCAACAATAAGGTTGTGAAGGTCTTGATAGAGCTCTTTACCAAGGGGTCACACAAGAAACATCTCATGATGGGTAAAAGTAATGAGACTACTTTTTATAGGCCACCAGTTGGGACAGGTGCAGGGGCAGGACTACTTTCTAATTACTGACTGATTTCAGCTGGTGTCTTGGCTTTCCATGCCTTTTTGCACCTCCCTTTCTTCATGTGTTCAATACTTTTCCCTGTCACTTCGCATTATTACACATAATTTATGGACATCTAATTTGATTTTTTTTGCATGTGTGGATTGCAGGGGCTGTTCCCAACATCTGGTGAAAATTTCATGTCAATGGCACCTTTAGAAATATATTTGCTGTACTCTTTCAGGGCTATTACTGCTAAGTATCTAAAAGCTGCACCACAGTGATACACGTGCGGCTAGATTAACCTTACTTTTAGATAGAACATCTGTCTCATTTAATAATGCACTACAGAATTCCCTTTTTAAGTGGAGCACACTTATTTCTGCCATCTTTCTCCCAGTTTATATAAACTTTTTAAACCACTGTGTCTTTATGGGATGATGTAAAGGGTGCAGAGTTACTGTAAATAGTTAACTTGTGCTATTAATTAAAATAATTACACAACAGGTGTATATATAAACATGGTCATTAACTGATAGAAAATCCCTGCCTTAAAGTCAAAAGGTGTTCTTAGTACACGTGAGGAATAAACCTACTTACAATGAAATATAGTACAATGGGACAGCCAAAATAAACCAGCTCCCTTATCCACTAGTATTCATGGTTTAGCTGAGAACTACTTTCTACAGTTACAAGCCAATGAACCCAGTGACCCGAGTCATATTGTACATGGAGCTGAATAAAAAAATAAATAAACCTTTAAAAGAAGAATTTACTCTATGTTTTAAAAAGGAGGTAATCAGTTCTCCGCCTTATTGTTATCCCAGCTAGCATTAGCAGGCCCAGTCCAAGCACAGTCAGAGCAGCTCAGCCTATGTAGTATTGGGGAACATGAGTAGCATCATGCAGCATCTTTATTGTTGCAGGATGAAGCTAGCCATTAACATAGCCAGCCTGAGCTAGATAGCTAGGATGGCAATTCAGAAAGTTCAGAAAGATTACATATGAAACTTAGCTCTCGTTTTGTGTAGTCCAGTGGAAAAGAAAAAAGACAAGTTAATTCACTGCATTATGCAGTATAAAAATGAAATTCTGTTGTAGCACTATTAGCAAGGCTAGCTTAAACATGTCCAATACAAACCAAGCTCAGAAAAAGACTGCAGCACCACACCATTATTGTTAGCATTGTTAGCAGAGCCATCCATGACCAGCTAGGCAGATTATGGCAGGTGACAAGCGGCTGTCAATTTCAGGAAATCCTCCTAACATCTCCTGTTCCTATCTTCCTAATCTGCTAGCTGAAGCTCCACTGAGTATAGGGATTTTTCAGATCTGCTAAGAACACTGCTCTTCATCCCGACTCTAGCTTGATGATTTTTGAGTTTACTGAGTCGATGCTCGTTGTTAGCGAGTCTAACAAGCAAATGGTTTAAGCAGACACCATGATCATTCAGCAATAGCACAACCAGTGATGGTAAGAAAAACACACAGAATGGTATGAAGGTGACGTGCAACGAGTCCAGTGCTGTAGATTCAAGGTGATTACAGAGTGACACGCCCCCTACATTCCAGCTTAATTAGGGCTATAATCTTTTACCCTGTTTCAGTGATGTGTCCGGTACACGTCATCAGCAGTCGTGTTACAGACGCAGTCGCGAGTATGATGAACATGACCGAGGTGGATTATTTACTCTATCATCATTTTTCCCTTAAATGTGTCTGGAGGAGAAACTAAAGGTTGATAGATTGAGCACACATTGTATAATGAAAGTACAAATGACACAAAAGGACAGATGACAGAACTGTAAGTTTAGTGTTTTTTAGTTTAAACAAAAGAGTTCCAGCATTTCTGTTTACTGTGTTTGTTATTCAGAGGAAACGCAGCATGAACCCAGTCGAGCATTACAGACTTAAACCACTAAACTTTATACACCACTAATGAAGCTTTAAGTGTGTGTGTGTGTGTGTTAATATTATATAAATTTACAGCATTAAACAAACCCCCTTATCCAGAGCTAGTTCAGATAAATTAATTAGTTCATTATTATTAGCAATGAAATCTCAGGATATAACGTATTGTTTAATCCTAATCTTTTAATTGTTGAGCTACTGATAGATTTCAACCTCCAATTAAATCTCAATAAGGCAATGTCTCTAATCTTTCTGGAATAGAACAAACACAAAAGCTGAAATGAATGTGATGTATTAAATTATTATATAATATTATTAGGTGGCTGTTGTAGTCAACCATAAATAATGTTTTTTTTTGATTTGGGAAAGATGTTGCTTTGAAACAGTTAACTATTTACTCAGTCACATTAGACAGAAGTAAAAAAAAGGTTTCCAGAAAGTTCCACAGGAGATCTGGTTCAGGAGCTAAATAAAGTTATATATTTAACAAACAATAATAAACTAACATATAAACATATTTATTTATTTATTTAAGTGTGTATGTGTGTGTGACAAAATGTTTCTGAATATTTTGAGCGCTAAACAGATACAGATGACATAGACATATTTGTACTAAAGAAATATATAACATTTGGTGTTAATCTGACCTGTGTGAGTGTGTGTGTGTGTGTGTACCTACCTCTGTATCTCCAGTGTACAGTGTGGATTCTTCAGTCCAGCAGAGAGCAGCTTCACTCCTGAATCCTGCAGGTTATTGTAACTCAGGTCCAGTTCTCTCAGACTGGAGGAGTTTGAGGTGAGAACTGAGTACAGAGCTCTACAGCTTTCATCTGTCAGATTACAGAGACACAGCCTGGAAGAGAAATGATGAAATATCAGAACACTGATCTCAAACACACAAACACAGTCATAATGCAGCTAAAGTTGAAGATGTAAGAGAAATGTCAGTGTGTTTCTCTCACACACAGAAATCAGAGGACAGGACACCACATCAGGACATTTACAGGAGCAGAGACGTCTTTCTGCACTCCACAATCTCTCAGCTACAATTTATTATAAGACCATTAGCTCATGTACATAACACACACATGTGAAAGCGAGCAGCCTACAAACACTACACTCTGATCTGTGTAGTGAAGCCACTGTTGAGTTGCACACAGATTTTTGAAACTGCTGCTGTCTCTGGAGTCTAAAGAAGCTCTCCATGTAGGATCCTCCAGAAGCTTGCAGTTGTACATGAAGCTTTATTTTTGCCTCCCTTAACCAGTGCTCACAAACATTTGCAGTGGGCTCGGAAATATATGAAGATTAATCTTCAAACAGTTTTATTCACTGATGAATGCAGTGCTGCACTGGATGGTCCAGATAGATGGAGTTCTGGATGGTTGGTGAATGGCCACCCTGTTCCAACAAGACTGTGACATCAGCAAGGGGGTGGAGTGAAGTTTTCGGCAGAAATATTGGGAAGTGAGATTGTTGGTCCCTTTAGGGTCCCTGAGGGTGTCAAAATGACCTCAGCAAAATATGTGGAGCTCCTAACTGACCATTACCTACCATGGTATAAAAAAGAAGACAACGCATCATCCCGTGCTGCAAAAAACACCACTGACTCCTTGGCTGCTATAGGCACAAAGGGAGATATAGACATATAGGCATATCATGGTGTGGCCACCATCATCCCCTGACCTCAACCCTATTGAGAACTTATGGAGCATCCTTAAAAGCAGGATCTATGAGGGTGAGAGGCAGTTTACCTCAAAACAGCAGCTCTGGGAGGCAATACTGACATCCTCAAATGAAATACAGAAACTATACAAGAACTTACAGGTTCAATGGATGAGACAGTTGTTAAAGTGATATCAAAGAAAGGCTCATATATTAATATGTAACCTTATCTGGAAATATGATTGTTGATTTCATTTTCTGAAAAGTGATCTGTTCATGTAAGAAATAGATCAGATTTCTGTTTTAAATGAATTATGACCTATTATGTTCACACTGCATTGTGCATAATCATTTGGAACAGTGCATTTTGAGTTCTTTTCAAAATATTAAAAAAAGTTTAGAAAGAGATTAAATATTAGAAAAATATTAGAAATGTAACACAACGCTACCCTGGAAGACTAAAGGATCTTAGTCCCCGCTCCAGTACATTTAGTCTCAATGCACTCAAATGAATTGTCTTATGGCTGCTACCGTTCTCATCGACTGATTCAGCTGATTCTCAGAGGACTGCGGATCCGGCTCATCAACTGATTCAGCTGATTCTCAGCGGACTCGCGGATCCGGCTCATCGACTGATTCAGCTGATTCTTAGAGGACTCGCAGATCCGGCTCATCGACTGATTCAGCTGATTCTCAGAGGACTCGCGGTTTTCAGTTAGCATTCGATAGCATTGGTGCATCGAGGCATTGGTGGCTCAGGGGTAGGTTGCTCGCCTATCATGCGGAAAGCCCGGGTTCGATTCCCAGCCAATGCCTCAACCCCAGCCACTGATTGCAGTGCCGGTCCCAAGCCCGGAAAAATGGGAGGGTTGCGGCAGGAAGGGCATCCGGCGTAAAACCTGTGCCAAGTTGTTGTGCGGACCAGTTGGTACGCTGTGGCAACCCCGAACAGGGAGCAACCGAAAACTCATTCGATAGCATACTCAGCACTTGATGATTTATCCAGTAATATTGTAAGAAATTTTCCATCCAGTAATAATATAATTATATGATTTAATTTAATAATTTAATGTAATTAATCAGTCACAGTTTGTGTGTGTGTGTGTGTGTTGTTGCACTGGTATCGTAAGTCTTGATTCTTTTTCATTTACACGGGGACATGTTCACTGACTCAAAATGAATCACTGACTCGATTCATTTCAGTGAGTGACTCGACGAAACCCGAGTCTTTAAAAAGAATCGTTTTTACCAGCACTAAAAATGTTAATGGATTTTTTATTAGTGATAAGCTCAGTCCTCGCTAAAGCAGAGTTTGGGAGTAGAGCAGACTGTAGGAGGCTTTTGTTCTTCCTTCATATTGGGTTCAGATAAATGAAAAAGGATTTAATTATGTATATATAAATATGTACAATCTCAATTTCTTGAATAAAAATGGAGAGAGGGAATCATCCATGACTAATTTAGAAAGAAAAATGTACAAATTAGGGAAAAAAGCATGATAGAGTAAATCTCCCCTCAACACTGTGTAGAAATTTAACAGGTACTTGAAGGTGAACAGAGTATTTTAATATTGACTTTTTATATTTTCTATTCATATTGATCCCATTTTGACAGTTTGATGTTTTTCTTGTTCTAATCTAGCCATGGGGGTCACAGTCCAGTGACATCTGTGCTGGTCCCAAGCCCGGATAAATAGAGAGGGTTGCGTCAGGAAGGGCATCCAGCGTAAAACATTGCCAAATTTAACCATGCGAATCGTCAGTACGAATTTCATACCGGATCGGTCGAGGCCCGGGTTAACAACGACCGCCATCGGCGCTGTTGACCTACAGGGCGCCGGTGGAAATTGGGCTACTGTTGGTCGAAGAAGTAGAGGAGGGAGGAGGGTGTGCAGACAGAGAGAGAAGAGTAAAGGTAAGAGTGTAGGACTGAGAATAGGAACTCTGAATGTTGGTACTATGACAGGGAAAGGTAGAGAGCTGGCTGATGTGATGGAGAGAAGGAAGGTGTATATACTGTGTGTACAGGAGACCAGGTGGAAGGGTAGCAAGGCTCGTAGTATAGGAGCAGGATTCAAGCTGTTTTACTATGGTGTGGATAGTAAGAGAAATGGGGTAGGTGTGGTCCTGAAGAAGGAGTTTGTGAGGAATGTTCTGGAGGTGAAGAGAGTGTCAGACAGGGTGATGAGTCTGAAGTTAGAGATTGAAGGGGTGATGTTGAATGTTGTTAGTGGTTATGCCCCACAGGTAGGTTGTGAGTTAGAGGAGAAAGAGAGATTCTGGAGTGAATTAGATGAGGTGATGGAGAGTATTCCCACGGGTGAGAGAGTGGTGATACGAGCGGATTTTAATGGACATGTTGGCGAGGGGAACACAAGTGATGAGGAGGTGATGGGCAAGTTTGGAGTTAAGGAAAGGAACCTTGAAGGACAGATGGTAGTGGACTTTGCTAAGAGGATGGGCATGGGTGTGGTTAACACTTATTTTCAGAAGAGGGAGGAGCATAGAGTGACTTACAAGAGTGGAGGTAGGAGAACACAGGTAGACTACATCCTATGTAGAAGAGGCAATCTGAAAGAGATTAGTGACTGTAAAGTGGTAGTGGCAGAGAGTGTAGCTAGACAGCATAGGATGGTGGTGTGTAGGATGACTTTGATGGTCTGTAAGAAGAAGAGGTCAAAGAAGAAAAAGAAGAAGAAAACCAAGTGGTGGAAGCTGAAAAAGGAGGAATGTTCTGAGGAATTTAGACAGAAGTTGAGGCAGGCTCTGGGTGGTCAGGTAGTGCTGCCAGATGACTGGGAAACTACAGCAGAAGTGATCAGGGAGACAGGGAGAAAGATGCTGGGTGTGTCATCTGGAAGGAGGAAAGAAGATAAGGAGACTTGGTGGTGGAATGAGGAAGTTCAGGATAGTATCCAGAGGAAGAGGTTAGCCAAGAAGAAGTGGGACATGGACAGGACTGAAGAGAATAGACAGGAATACAAGGAGTTACAGCGCAGAGTGAAGAGGGAGGTGTCTAAGGCCAAGCAGAAGGCATATGATGAGTTGTACACTAGGTTAGACACTAGAGAAGGAGAGAAGGACTTGTACAGGTTAGCTAGGCAGAGGGATCGAGATGGGAAGGATGTGCAGCAAATTAGAGTTATTAAGGATAGAGATGGAAGGGTGCTCACAAGTGAGGAGAGTGTACAGAGGAGATGGAAGGAATACTTTGAGGAGCTGATGAATGAGGAAAATGAGAGGGAAAAAAGAGTAGAAGGGGTGAACTCTGTGGAACAGAAAGTAGATAAGATTAGAAAGGATGAAGTCAGGAAGGCTTTGAAGAGGATAAAAAGTGGGAAGGCAGTAGTTCCTGAGGCAGCAGTAGAATTTTTAGCTAGTTTGTTCAACAGGTTTTTAGAGAGTGAGAGGATGCCTGAGGAATGGAGAAGAAGTGTGTTAGTGCCGATCTTTAAAAATAAGGGTAACGTGCAGAGTTGCAGTAACTATAGGGGGATAAAGTTGATGAGCCTTACAATGAAGGTATGGGAAAGAGTAGTGGAAGCTAGGTTAAGGAAGGTAGTGGAAATTTGTGAGCAGCAGTATGGCTTCATGCCCAGAAAGAACACAACAGATGCAATTTTTGCTCTGAGAATCTTGATGGAGATGTATAGGGATGGGCAGAGGGAGTTGCACTGTGTGTTTGTAGACTTGGAGAAAGCGTATGACAGGGTGCCAAGAGAAGAGCTGTGGTACTGTATGAGGAAGTCAGGAGTAGCAGAGAAGTATGCCAGAGTGGTGCAGGACATGTATGAGAGGAGCAGGACAGTGGTGAGGTGTGCTGTAGGTCAGACAGAGGAGTTCAATGTGGAGGTGGGACTGCATCAGGGATCGGCTCTGAGCCGCTTCCTGTTTGCTATAGTGATGGACCAGTTGTCAGAGGAGGTCAGACAGGAGTCTCCTTGGACAATGATGTTTGCAGATGACATTGTGAGGTGGAGGAAAACCTGGAGAGGTGGAGGTTTGCGCTGGAGAGAAGAGGAATGAAGGTCAGTCGTAGTAAGACTGAGTACATGTGTGTGAATGAAAGGGAGGGAAGTGGAACAGTAAGGTTACAGGGTGAAGCGGTGAAGAAGGTACAGGAGTTTAAGTACTTGGGGTCAACAGTCCAGAGTAATGGAGAGTGTGGGAAAGAGGTAAAGAAGCGAGTGCAGGCAGGTTGGAATGGGTGGAGAAAGGTGTCGGGAGTTCTGTGTGATCAGAAAATATCAGTGAGAATCAAGGGGAAGGTGTACGGGACAGTGGTGAGACCGGCCATGCTGTATGGTTGTATGGGCTGCCAGGCAGGAGGCAAAGAGGAAGGCCAAAGCGGAGGTATATGGATGGAATTAATGAGGATATGAAGCTAGTGGGTGCAAGGGTTGAGGATGCAGAAGATAGGGATAGGTGGAGAGAGATGATTCGCTGTGGTGACCCCTGAAGGGAAAAGCCGAAAGAAGAAGAAGTTGAAGATGTTTTTCTTGTTCTCATTTATGAGAGTTCTGTTCAATGTCGCTTTCAAAATAAACAGAGAAAAGAAAAAGTGTCTTTTACTGGTGTTTAGTTCAGAAATGTTTTTAGCTCTTAAATGCATGCAGTTATTTTCTTTAAATTTTACTTTTCGTAAATTTTAGAGAAAACTTAATATGTCATGATTCATATATAAAAGATATAAAATTATTCATATCATGATATATCAGAGGGGGGCACGGTGGCTTAGTGGTTAGCACGTTTGCCTCACACCTCCAGGGTTGGGGTTTCGATTCCCGCCTCCGCCGTGTGTGTGGAGTTTGCATGTTCTCCCCGTGCCTCAGGGGTTTCCTCCGGGTACTCTGGTTTCCTCCCCCAGTCCAAAGACGTGCATGGTAGGTTGATTGGCATCTCTATATTGTCCGTAGTGTGTGATTGTGTGAGTGAATGAGAGTGTGTGTGTGCCCTGCGATGGGTTGGCACTCCGTCCAGAGTGTATCCTGCCTTGATGCCCAATGACACCTGAGATAGGCACAGGCTCCCCGTGAGTGTAGATCAGATAAGCGGTAGACAATGAAATGAAATGATATATCAGATTTTGTCCATATGTCCAAGTCCTCAGTGCAGACATGACATGTTAGTGTAAAAAGTGAAATAATCTTCTGTAAAAGTAGCAGAGGGTTGTTTAAAGACGATTAGAGTAACTATTAACAAGCATTAATCCAAACAGTGCAGTTCAGTGTTACATTAAAATAACAAACTATGCAGTAATACATTTATAAATAAAAATACTCACTCAGCTTTTCTGGAGGCTTTGACCACTGGCAGCAGCCTCAGAAGACATTCATCTGATCGATCATATTTCCTCAAATCAAACTCATCCAGCTCCTGTTCTGAGTTCAGTAACACAAACACCAGAGCTGACCACTGAGCAGGAGAGAGTCTGGTTCCTCTGAGACGACTGTCTCCTTCTCTGTTCAGGTAAGTTTGTACTTCCTGTACTAGAGAATGATCATTCAGTTCATTCAGACAGTGGAACAGATTGATGGATTTCTCTGGAGATGGATTCTCCCTGATCTTCTCCTTGATGTACTTCACTGTTTCCTGTTTGCTGTGAGAGCTACTTCCTGTCTGTGGCATTAAGCCTCGTAAGAGAGTCTGATTGGACTCCAGTGAGAGACCCAGAAGGAAGCGGAGGAACAGGTCCAAGTGTCCATTCTCACTCTCTAAGGCCTTGTCCACTGCACTCCTGAGGAAATCAGACATGTTTGACTTCCTGAAAAGATCAGACAGATCAGTGGTTTGTTGTTCTGTTACATTTCTGGTGAGGTAGGAGATAAAAGCATATAAAGCAGCCAGAAACTCCTGAACACTCAGATGTACAAAGCTGAACACCTTCCCCAGGTGAAGCCCAAACTCCTCTCTGAAGATCTGGGTACACACTCCTGAGTATACTGACACTTCTCTGACATCAATGCCACACTCTCTCAGGTCTTCCTCATAGAAGATCAGGTTTCCTTTCTCCAGCTGCTGGAAAGCCAGTTTTCCCAGTGCCAGGACACTCTCTCTGGTCTGCTGAGGATCAAGGTCACATTTCTGATAGTACTTTTGGTCCTTGTGTTTGATCTGAAAGATCAGGAAGTGTGTGAACATTTGAGTCAGAGTCTTGGGGATCTCTCCACTCTCTGCTTCACCCAACATTCTCTCTAGAACAGTGGCTGAAATCCAGCAGAAGACTGGGATGTGGCACATGATGTAGAGGCTTCTTGAAGACTTCATGTGTGTGATGATTTTATTGGCCAGGCTCTGATCACTGATCCTCTTCCTGAAGTACTCCTCTTTCTGAGGATCACTGAAGCCTCGTACCTCTGTTACCTGGTCTACACACTCAGGAGGGATCTGATTGGCTGCTCCTGGTCGAGAGGTTATCCAGAGGAGAGCAGAGGGAAGCAGATTCCCCTTGATGAGGTTCGTCAGCAGCACATCCACTGAGGCTGACTCTGCCACATCACACAATCTCTCATTCTTCTGGAAATTTAGAGGAAGTCGACACTCATCCAGACCATCAAAGATCAACACCACTTTGTAGGAGTCACAGTCTATTGATTCTAGTTCTCTCATTTCTGGGAAGAAGTGATGAAGAAGATTCATCAGACTGAGATTTTGCTGCTTCATCAGATTCAGCTCTCTAAAGGGAAGTGGAAACATGAAGAAGACGTCCTGATTTGCTTTTCCTTCAGTCCAGTCCAGAATGAACTTCTGCACAGAAACTGTTTTTCCAATTCCAGCAACTCCTTTAGTCAGCACACTTCTGATGGACTTGTCTTTAAAGAGGTCATTACATTTGATGGGTGTCTCCTGTGTTGCTGGTCTCCTGGACACTGTCTCAATCTGTCTCACCTCATGTTCATTATTGATGTCTCCACTCCAACCCTCTGTGATGTACAGCTCTGTGTAGATCTCATTCAGAAGTGCTGAGCTTCCATGCTGTGAGATTCCTTCATTAATTCTTTTAAACTTCTCTCTCAGCTTGGATTTCAACTCTGGCTGATACACAGAGGCGAGTTCTAATAAACAAGTAATAAAAGGTTTTAATGCAGAATCACTGAGTACTACATATTATTGAAGGAACAGGATCATTGTACAGAGTAACCACAAGCTGGACCATTAACAGAACAGAAAAGCAGCAGATGTACATGATACTAAAATCAAACTTAAAACTAAAAGTCTTCATATCTAAAACTATTTCCTCTCTCTAAAGTGAACCTGATGGAATAAAGCCATGACTCAGAGCTCTTACTGTTGTGCAGTGTGTTAGCGAGATTTGTGTGGTTCATGTTCTTCAGGACGTGCAGGGTGATCTTCAGAGCTCCCTCTCTGACACTGTGCAGATCCTCCTCATCCTCCACCTCCCTCTCAGTGCATGCTGGGTAATCTGGACTCAGGAGCTTCCTAAACCTCTTCAGCTCTTTCTTTATCAGAGTGATGACTTTGTTCTCCAGCTCCTGGTTAGAAACACACAGGAACAGATCTAAATACTATAGTGTTACACAGTGAGAGATGCTTTGATTATGATTTTAATCATGAAAATAATAAAAGTCTCTTCCTCATGCCTTTAGTTATAACTGAAATTATAATTATGCAAACAAGTGATTACCCATAATTCTACAGCACACCAAGAAATGACAAGGTATGACAACACACATATTACACACTTTAAATAACACACACACCTGGAATATGGAGTCCAGCTGATTTCTGCTGATGTTTGATTTCTTCTTTTGTGATCTGTGAACAAACAAAACACATCATGTAATATGGACTATATGTATTCATAGCTGCATAACACACACTAATAAATACTGAGACAGATATTTAACACTGTCCTCTTTACACAATACACTGATTTCAGGATTTCCTAACTGACATTAACATGTTTAGAAACAAATGATTGAATTAAATTATTAAATTATTTATATTGTCATTAATATCCCAGGTGTAAATGTTCTTCTGTAGCACCACAGACCCTCCAGGTCAGGGACTGCAGGCTGAACTGACCTCTTAAAGCAGTTTTCCTCACTGCCAGTCCAAGAGCTGCAGCACTGCACAGTTTAGTGTTTTACTGCTTCAACACCTGATAAAGCTCATGAAGGGCTTCATAATGAGACGAGTGAGTTTGATCAGGTAGAACACTGCTGTAAAACACCTCACTATACTGACCTCATATCAGTAGAACTGTCTCTGTCTCTGAAGGAAATTGGAAGTCCCATTGACGTGTCACTCTTCATGGACACACAGCTGGGTTCTGGTAAGTCTGATCTCTTTCCCTCCATCATTCTAGAATTACAGAAATATCAGCAATAATGAATACTCTGCTGTCTCAGCACTGTTAAACAATGTGTTCATCATTAAACACCAATAATTCCATCTTTTTACTTCAGCTACAGTCTGCACACTTATTCAAACAGGAGACACGCCTCATACCTCAGGAATTACACTGATGTCAGGAGTCCCAGTCACAGCTAACTGACTCAGCTGGGTCTTAAAACCTGTAGAGTTCACTGACTCAAAGCTATGCTGCTCTTATGCTCCACATTACACAGTCCTTTTTACTCTTCTCTCAGTGAAGGATTTCTCTAAACTCTTCTTATATCAGATCAGTGATATATTCACTGCTATTAAACACCTTACACCAGAGTTTAGTTCCTCTGTTAACTAGTGAGTGTTTAGAGATACAGATCTGTTCCCATGAGACGGTGTGTATTTATTGCTGGTGAATGTAAAAGTAACTCACCTCTCGTCTTTCTTTAAGTCCTGTTTTCCAGACACACTCATGTTGGAGGTCATGTCTCCTTCTCCAGATTACAGCAGGACACACGTTTACTTCACTCCAACATCGGTGTGTTCAATCAAACCCTGTACACACGCTATCAAGTCATAAAACAACCTGTGTACATTAAAACTTCCGTAGAAACTCACAAAACCCTACTGCATCTAGTGTCAGATCAATGTTTTTAGAAATTATAGCTTTAAATTTAGATACGTACTTTGTTTTTACTCCTGAAATGTTTTATTTTTCTCTCGTCACAAAATGGAGCTGCTGAGTTTCACTTTCACTGACACCTTCTTCCTGGTTTATTCTGCAGAGGGGGAGGGGAAGTGACTCAGACAGGTAATAAACACACCTGCGCGTACACACACATACACACATGCACGCTCCCTCTCTCTCTCTCTCTCTCTCTGTCTCAAGATGTGGTGCTGGTTTGGCTATCAATCAAATGGTTTTACTGCTCAAAAAAATCTGTTAAAATACATACATTTATATAATATACAGAGGTGTGAAAAACAGAAAGAAAGAAAGAAAGAAAGAAAGAAAGAAAGAAAGAAAGAAAGAAAGAGGTTTATGCAGAGCTCCATCATTCAGACAATTTCTCCTAGGGCTGATGATTTGTTGCCAAGTTTACATTATTGCACATTTCTTTTACAATTTTAAACAGATCATCAGGCCTGAGTGATGGCTATGAAGACAGATCCAGTCTAAGCTGTGTAGTTAAAAGAACCATGAACCATGACACCTTAGATGTTTGTTCACTCTGCTTTGGCCTAATTACCACTTTTACTAAAAATATAGTGCTCACATCCATGGACTGTACATTTACAGAAAAAAAATCACAAAATAATGATAGGACAAAACAAACAAACACTCAAGCTAGTTAGTAGAGTCTGTCAAAGTTAGCTGTGATCTGATTTCAGTGCTGTAGCTTCTCACATTTCCACTAAAGACCTGCACTGGTAGATCATAGTGCCATGGAGCTCCACTACAACCTGCAAGCAGCAACAGATTAAACCAGCAACCAAAACAAAAATCAAACATCCACATGATTTACACATGAAATAAGAAAGAAAGAACAGAAAAATCTTCAGTGCTTCATCATCAACTTCAACTTCCTTTAACTGTGATGAAAATTCAGTGGCTGAGTTCCTCATACTGCAGACAGAAATCATTTCTAAATTACAGCTTCTCCTACTCAAACTGTTTTAAAGAAAAGAAGCCAAAAAATAATGTCAGTAGAAAAGCTCTAACATTTATTATACAGCATTATAATGCAATTACTGCATTCAGTGGAGCTGGAGCCTGAGCTGTCCCTCAGCTGTGTCTCTGACTCTGCATCGTTCTGGAAGATCTTCACTATGTCCTCTGTTTCATTTATTATAGAGAGAACTATAGAGCTAAAGATGAGGGTTTCTGTCATGAAGTGCTTTCTCATCTAGTGTGATTGTGTGTGTACTGTGAGTTTGTGCACAACTGAACAAGTTGTGCCCTGTTTTAGCCCAGTTACAGCTAAAGGAGCCATAAGAGTAGCTCCAGCTCATGAGTCTTCCAACAGGAGTATTAAATGTTCGTGCTTTTTTGAATCGTTTTATTTCATCACCGATCATGTAAAGATTTTTGTAAAGCCAATATGAAATGTTGTGATTGATGTCTATGGTTGTGTGGGTGTGGCCAAGAGCTGCTTTGTGAATGGAGGGAGGAGTCTGGGAGAACAAGCAGTAAGCTTCACACACCTGTGAGTAATTTCGCTAACGATGTGTTTGCTCTCCCAACAGTGAGCGTCAGAGGAGATAAGCAATGTGTGAGATCTCGTCTGCCTTCCCCTTCCTCACATTCGTGACACACACCAGCACAGGGACACTTACAATACCCAGCTTTGGTTGGGTTTAACTCCAGACAGAGTCTTCTTGATGTCTACTACAGAAACACAGAGTACTTGTTGTGCGGGGTTCATGAAGTGCATTTTGGACAGAGGTGTCACCATCACACACATGAATGGAACTTTGTAGAAGGAACTTTATAGATAGAGCAATATAGAGACTGTACATGATAGTACTTAATTTTTGTGATGATAGCTCAATGCTAGCTTTGTGAAACACCTATTTCTAATAAAATGCAGGTGTGCAGTGGTACTGAGTCTCACTGGATGAGGTGTTTGTTTTGCTCAGGTAAGCACTGTTAGGCAACAGGGGGTTGAGTAGTCTGACTGCCTCAGAGAAGAGACTGTTGTGTATTCTGCTAGAGGAGACACTGATGTCCTCTTCTTAAAAAGAGGGACCACCTACCCGGTTGCCCAGTCCAGAGGCACTGTCCCTGACCGCCACGCTATGTTGCAGAGACGTGTCAGCCAATACAGCCCCACAACATCCAGAGACTTAAGGTACTCAGGGCGAATCTCATCCACCCCCGGTGCCTTGCCACCAAGGAACTGCTGAACTACCTCAGTGACCTCAGCTTGGGTGATGCATGAATCTACCTCTGAGTCCTCGGCCTCTGGTTCCTGGAAGGCGTGTCAGTGGGGTTGAGGAGATCCTCGAAGTATTCCTTCCACCATTCAACAATATCCCCATTCGAGACCAGCAACTCTCCACCTCCACCATAAACAGTGTTGGCAGAGAGCTGCTTACCCCTTCTGAGGCGCCGAACGGTCTGCCAGAATTTCCATGAAGCCGTCTGATAGTCCTTCTCCATGGCCTCACCGAACTCTTCCCAGACCCGAGTTTTTGCTTCCGAGACCACCACGGCTGTAGTCCGCTTGGCCTGCCGGTATGCCTCAGCTGCCTCCGGAGTCCCCCGAGCCAACCAGGCTTGATAGGACTCCTTCTTCAGCTTGACGGCATCCCTTACTTTTAGTGTCCACCACTATGTTCGGGGATTGCCGCCGCGACCGGCACCAGAGACCTTACGGCCACACCTCCAGATGGCTGCATCAACAATGGAGGAGGAGAATATGGTCCACTCAGCCTCATGTCCCCAACCTCCCTCGGGATCTGGTTGAAACTCTCCCGGAGGTGGGAGTTGAAGACCCCCCTAACAGAGGGATCAGCAAGATGTTCCCAACAGACCCTCACAATACGTTTGGGCCTGCCAAGTCTGTCCGGGCATCCTCCTCCGTAAGCGGATCCAACTCACCACCAGGTGGTGATTGGTTGACAGCTCTGCCCCTCTCTGTACTCGAGTGTCCAAGACGTGCGGCCAAAGGTCAGATGACACGATCACAAGGTCGATCATTGATCTCTGGCTTAGGGTGTCCTGGTACCATGTGTACTGATGGGTTGGAACAAAATAAAGATGATTAATAATGAATTTGAAATTACCCAAAATTACGTTCTTTTCTTTTTATCCATATCTGTTATCTGCTACATGTTCCTCTGCTCGCCTGCCCTGATGCACCATGGGACAGATTACTGCACAAAGCACCATCATGCCTCCATCACTCCACACTTTTCCATCCCTTCTGTGCATTTATCTCACCATCTTTTGAAATGTTTTACTTTAATCATTAAATCAAAATTTAATTTTAATCATTAAATTTACTTATTTAAGCTAAATTGAATCTAAGACTATTTTAATCCATAAATCCAAAGTTAATTTTAATCTTTACTTTACCTATATTAATCTTACTTATTTTAATCTGTGCAGTTATGTACAAAAACCAGTAGGCTTTTTGCAGATGTAAAACAGAGATGAACAATTCTCAGCTTAATTATCAACCATGTAGGGGGAACAGGTAGGGCACCTGCATCTAGGGCCTGAGGGAAGTGCAGCGGAGGTTGGAGAGGTTGGAAAAGGTGGAGTGTAACCAGGTGAATAGTAGGAGAGTGGAGGCACAGGTGACCCAGTGAGATCAGTAACTTCAGTAAAACCATTGGTAGGGCCAGAAGAACCATAGGAAGGAGCAGGCTCAGGCATGGTTTGAGTGGAAGCATCAGCCAAGGAAGGCAGGTTAGAAAGGTTGGACAACAAGGCTTGTGTGTATGTCCTTTCTAAATAGATAGGGAGCTAGTAACAGGGTGTGCAGGGGCAAGAAGCTCTAATCACAATAACCTTGAGTGCAGTGCCATAAGAGAAGAGCCTTAACTGTAACAGCCTGCAGATGTGACAAAAATAAGATATGAGACTTATATGACAATATGAGTAAACAAAACAAAATAAAATTCATATACACCATGCAAACATTATGCATGAGCAAGGAATATGTGGAGGTCACAAAGAGTGTGTGCAAAGCTAGAGTGTAGTAGGAAAGACCCTTAGTAGAAAAGGTAACTTACCCATGTAGAAGTAGTGAAGGTGATATGTGAGACTTCCGTGGCAAAATAGGTCTGGTTCAGAGACAGATGTTGAATGTGAGAAACTGAAGAGATGATGCTTATGTATGCATGTAGGGCAGCTGTGTTTATACGCAAGGCAGGCCAGTGACAAATGCAAAGTCAAATCAAAATAAAAAAAACATAGTGGCTGGTAATAACTAAGACAAGCAAGGAAAACGCAAAAATAAAAAGTATTTACTGTATAAAAAACAGTAAATGGCAGTCAAGCACAGGTGAAACTAGGGCCTGTAAAAGTACTTGATATGATTAAACTGACAGAAAAGAACAGGAGACTGTGAATGAGAGAGCCATAGCATCAAGTTTAAACAAGTAACAATAAGGGAAAGTGCAAATAAGTTTAAACAAGTAAGTTACAAATAAGTAAGTAAATACGTATGTGTTATAAACAGAACAGGGACTGAGATGTGAATGAACTTTAGATGGTTTATTGAGCAACGGGACAGAGAGAAGTAGGCAGAAACTGAAAGTGCGGCAGCGGATGCGTGGATCGGGAATGTGGGCAGGAATCTGTGGCTTGAGGCTTGGCAGAGCGGGCGAGGATGCAGACAGAGATCTGTGGCTAGGAGCGTGGTTGCGTGGGAGAGGAAGTCTGCAGATTTGGCATGCTGGTATACCCCAGGGTTGAAGCTGCGAGTTGTGGGAAACAACGCGGACAGAGATCTCTAGCGAACGAGAGAAAAGGTTAGATACAGAGTCCTTAATGCTAAGCATAACGCAAAGGTATGTGATAACGATACCGGATGTGGTACTATTAATAGTGTGGTGGTGAAGGTGATCATGATACTCAGGTGTGTCTAATTAAAACTCAGGGGAGGGAGTGCGCTGTGACTGGGTGCGTGCAGAGCCTGCAGTGTCTGTAACATTACCCCCCCCTCCATGGTCCGCTCCTGAGGACCGTGGACCCCGACGTCGTGGTGGTCGACCTCTGCCCTGAAGAGCTGGCCGGTCTGGGTGGCTGGCATGGAAGTCCTCGAGGAGGCCCGGATCAAGGATGTCGTCTCTGGGGACCCATGACCGTTCCTCTGGACCGTATCCCTCCCAGTCGACCAAGTAGTCCAGGTGACCACCACGGCACTGGGAGTCCAATATTTCCTTCACCTGGTACGCTGTTCCGTCGTCCACGAGCAGCGGAAGGGGGGGATTCCTCTGCTGCGCCAGGCTCTGTGGAAGGAAGAACAGAAGGGTGGTGAGGTTTTAGTAAAGAAACATGGAAAACTGGGTGTATTTTATACTCAGGGGGAAGCTGTAGGCGGTAGGTGACGGGGTTGATCTGGCGGACAATGGTGAAGGGACCAATGAACCTGGGGCTCAGCTTCCTACAGGGGAGGCGCAGTTTGATGTCCCGTGTTGACAGCCAGACCTTCTGTCCTGGCTGGTACTCTGGAGCTTGGGATCGCCGAAGGTCCGCCGTCGTCCTGCGTCTACGTAAGGCCCGTTGGAGCTGTAG
Organism: Hemibagrus guttatus; assembly: GCA_033459395.1. Taxonomy (NCBI): domain Eukaryota; kingdom Metazoa; phylum Chordata; class Actinopteri; order Siluriformes; family Bagridae; genus Hemibagrus; species Hemibagrus guttatus. The sequence continues at coordinate 11,064,463 of JAUCMX010000028.1, forward strand.
GTGCGCCTCGCCCCAGACCCTCTTGCTCTCCTGGAACCAGTAGTCCACCGCTGGGACGTCCGTAGGTTCCCCATCCCAGGGGAACAGTGGGGGCTGGTAGCCGAGCACGTAATGGAACAGAGTGAGGCCTGTGGTGGACTGCCGTAGTGAGTTCTGGGCGTACTCGGACCAACCCAAGAACTGATTCCAGGATTCCTGGTGGCTGTGACAGAAGGTACGCAGGAAGTGGCCTATCTCTTGGATCTTCCTCTTGTTCTGTCCATTGGTTTGCGGGTGATAGCCCGAGGAGAGACTTACGGTCACACCTAGATGTTTGCAGAAAGCTCTCCAGACTCTGGAGGTGAACTGTGGTCCCCTGTCTGACACGATGTCTTCGGGGAGCCCATAGTACCTGAAGACATGGCTGAAGAGGCACTCGGCCGTTTCCAGGGCTGTGGGTGGTCCAGGCAGGAGAATGAGCTGGCATGATTTGGAGAACCTGTCCACGATGACGAGGATGCACGTACATCCCCCAGAGACTGGGAGATCGGTTATAAAATCCACCCCTAGGTGTGACCATGGACGATTTGGAACGGGCAGGGGTAGTAGCTTTCCGGAAGGGAGATGGCATGGGGTCTTTGACATGTTACACTCCCTGCACCCCTGAACATACCTTTTGATATCCGCTGCCATGCGGGGCCACCAGAAACGTTGCTGAAGGAGCAAGAGGGTTCCAGTGATTCCAGGGTGGCCAGTGCCCAGGGATATGTGTGTGGAATGAATGAGGTTGGTGTGGCGAGACCGTGGGACAAACTGCAGTCCCGGCGGGCACCCTGGCGGGACGTCGGTAGAGGCATCCGGCTCGGGGAGCATTTCCTCCGACCAAGAGATGGGGTTCGCGAAGAGCTTTTCGGGGAGAATGGGTTCAGGATCCTCGCTGGAGATGTCTAAGCTATGGAGGTGGGACAGGGCGTTGGCTTTGACATTTTTCGACCCTGGGCGGTACGATAAGGTAAAATTGAATTGGGGGAAGAATAGGGCCCAGCGGGCTTGACGGGGGTTTAGTCAATTCGTGGCCCAGAGGTATTCATGGTTCTTATGGTCAGTAAGGACAGTGAAGGGGTGTTTCGCTCCCTCGAGCCAGTGTCTCCACTCTTCCAGGGCGAGCAACTCCCGGTTGCTGATGTCATAATTCGCCTACGATATGAAATGAACCTACGATAGAAATTAGTAAAGCCTAGAAATCGCTGGAGCTCTTTCACAGATGTGGGGCTGGGCCAGTTGCGGACAGCGGCTACCTTCTTCTCGTCCATGCAGACGCCACTGCGATCAATGACATACCCGAGGAACTGCACCGAGGGCTGGTGGAAAAGACATTTCTCCGCCTTGAGGAAGAGATAGTAAGTTCTGAGTCTGTGAAGGACCTCCAGAACGTGGCGTTGATGGTCGGCCATACTCCGGGAGTAGATCAGAATATCATCTATATACAACAAGACGAATTTGTGCAGGAAGTCCCGGAGCACCTCATGCATAAAATCCTGGAATACAGAGGGGGCTTTGACTAATCCATAAGGCATAACCAGATACTCATAATGGCCAGTAGGGGTCACGAATGCGGTCTTCCATTCATCCCCCTCCCGTATCCGGATGAGATTGTAGGCGCTACGGAGGTCCAGCTTTGTGAACACAGTGGCGCCGTGGAGGCGCTCCAGCACTGCGGGGACAAGAGGAAGGGGGTACCTGAACTTAACGGTGATCTTATTCAGGGCTCGGTAGTCAATACAGGGCCGCAGGCCGCTATCCTTCTTGGCCACGAAGAAAAAGCTCGAAGCAGCAGGGGACATGGATGGGCGAATGTAGCCCTGGGCTAGAGCTTCTGTGATGTACTCCTCCATGGCCTTTTCTTCTGGGAGGGAAAGGGAGTATATCCTCCCTCGGGGCACTGGCTCACCAGGGATGAGGTCGATGGCACAATCCCATGGCCGGTGTGGAGGCAGTTTGGAGGCTTTCTTGGGGCAGAAGACATCACTGAAGCGAGAGTAGCATGTGGGGATGTCGATGGAGTGGTTTTCGAGAGGACTTTCCACTGACGTAGCATGCACTTGGACCTCGTGGACCCGTAAGAACCTTGGGCTTGATCGCTCTGGAAAGCATCCCTCGAAACAGTGCTCCCCCCACCTCAGGACCTCTCCTGTCTTCCAAGAAAGGATGGGATCGTGCTGTTAAAGCCAGGGACGGCCGAGCACCACGTCTGCCTTGGAGTCCTCCAGAACCAACAGGTAGATCTCTTCCGTGTGTAGGGCCCCGATCTGGAGATGGTGTGTCTAATTAAAACTCAGGGGAGGGAGTCCGCTGTGACTGGGTGCGTGCAGAGCCTGGCGTGTCTGTAACAGTATGTTGTCCTCCCTTAAGGTGGGGGAAAACCTAAATGTCAGGTAACCAAGATGATCCTCACCAGTACAATTAATAATTATACAGATTATAATAAATAAGCATTAAAAAATTTATATTAATAAATAATAATAAATAAATATTAATTAAATTTTTATAATTTATAATACTTTTATAGGGTATGTTAACAAGTCAAAACAATCTTGAGATAAATAAGTGATAGGAGGAGTAAGATGCCAGGATAAATAAGGGGATTTTTTACAGGCCATCGCACTTGACCTCACCGAGTATGATGCTTTGTGTGTGAGTGCCATTTTGGTGTAGTTTATAAGAATCATCTTACTACAATAAAGCCGAGTTTGTTCCTTCTTATCTAAGCCTGAAGAAGGTTCTTTATTTTATTTTTATTGGTTAGGTTAATTGTTGCAACTGTATAGCAATAATAAGTAATTGGAGAAGACTCTGGACCACGCTGTAGTGTGTCCACTCAGAGAAGGACTCTGAGTTCCGACAGGTGCCACAGGTTCAGGTTGCGATATACAGGCTCTGGAGAAACCCCGAACAGATCGGATGTAGGAGCTGACCTATGGCAAAACCAGTGGATCAATACAGCAGATATATACTCTTTCATCGTGGCGGCAAATAAAAAAAAAGAATATGAGATCTGCTTCAACTATGAACAGGCACTGCAAAGATTTACACAGATCTTCAACAACAATAGTAGGGGCAGTTTATGGCAAAGCTGGGAGACGACGTCATCAACACCCGTTTTATTATTGTCAAGTTCTGGACATACAGAGTGGCAGAAGAAGACAACAAACACTGAACAGAAACCTGTAGATCATTTTGCAATATGGTATGGAGTGCGCCGATACAAGGTAAAGCTTAGGAAGGACCTGAATGGTGAACTGATGCAGATACCAAATGCTATTGTGATGGAACCATACAATGGCATGATCTCATACCAAGTATAAGTATAATTCTGTTTTATCTGTAATGTCAGTGACCATCAAATGCCCAGTCTCATACAGCAATAAACTCAAAGGTACAAGACAACATAATGATCAACTACAAAAATTGTATTGGATACCGCAACAATTAACAAAAAAGGAGAGGAAACTCAAGCAAACAGCAGAAAAGACAACACCTTTGCATCAGGAAGTGATCTTTCTACTGATTGAGATAGCGACGACTAGACTACATCTACCAGTAGTGAGGAGTCTTGAGCTACTTCTGGAGATCTCCAGGAACCAGCTGGACCAATGAAACATCCCTATAACATTTACAACTGAGGAGAATACAAGAACTGGACTTGGTGCAAATGGATATGGACAATCCAACTGGAATTGAAGTAGGAAAACAAATGGACATGGCTGCTGAAACAGAGTGGATTGAAGAGACACAAGAAGACCCTAACCAACACAAAGGTAGTGGGTGGAACAACATAGATCAACAATATAGATGCAAGTAAACTTACAACACCTGTAAATGTAACAGAAAATGTGTCACAATTTGTTAAGACATTTTACCAAATAAGTCACTCAATGTAGTAACTATTAATTTACGCAGGATTCACTCACTTAAAATCAAGCACAAAATCTCTGCATTAATGGAAAAAAAAAAAGAGAGACAATATGTGCACAAGAATTAAGACTGTCAAGTTAAAAAGGCAGATGATGTAAAGGAAAGGTGGACTAAATAATAATTTGACAGTGTAGGTAGTTTCTTTAAAAACAAATTTATACATGCCACCTGACACAGCTGGGAAGATTTCATATCATTTATAATGTTGCTTGTAATATTTTATTCAGTGACTTCAATACAGTTACATCTGAGAACGACAAATTCCCTTTGGTAAGTACTGCAATATATAGAGAAATTTAGAGTAGAAAGAATGATGTGTTTGTGATTCATATAATCTTAAAGACACATTTAGAACATTATTATGTGTCTATCCAATGATGTAGGATACACACATACTGATGCAAACATTAAAACAAGAATCGATAGAATATATCTCAAACACAATGAAATTAATCCAGGATCACAAAAAAGATCCAAAGAAGATTAAAAAAGATCACAACAGACACAAGAATACACAAGGAGTAAGCACAGAGACAGGGAAGATAACAAATCACGGCATATACAAACAATTATATAGCTATATTCATTAAAAATCAATCAGAGCTGGATGCGATAAAAAGTCTTCAAATCTTATGAAGAAATCTCTGGAGTGAAATTAAATCAAAATAAAACTGAAACAATATGGATGGGTAATAGTTTCACCCCATCATTAAACAAACATTCAGCTCAAGCAAGGTTAAAGATAAACATACTAGGTTTAAATATTGCGGATAACAGATGTGTCGAACGTAACAGAGAAAAAGGAAAAAGACATAAGGACTGAAATGGAGAAATGGAAAATTATAAAACCAGAATTCAGGTAATTAAAAAAACTGATAAAGCTGATATTTAAAAGAAACTGATGTCAAAACTGATATTCTTAGAAACTCTTTCCCTCAGAAAAAGAAATTAGATTAAATTAAATAAAATGTGTAGGGAAGTCACGACAAAAACTACTCATCATATCCCGTCTCGCCATTTTGCTGGGTTGCAATTTAAATTCTTCTAGCTTGTCCAGCAAGGTTTTTGTTAATGTCTTGACAGTGCCATCAGCTGTAAAAATGAAGCACAAAACGTTCTTTTGAAAGGAAAAGTTTCCACACAGTCACAACAGTGAACTAATGGGCTGGCAGAACTAACAGTAGGTTGCTGTTGGAGGGTAATGGTTTCAGGGGATGAGGTTGAATAGCTGGCAGCTAAATCCAAATGATCTGATGAAATAGGTGATGATTCCCCAGACTCAGGAGACTGCAGTTTCCAGGAAAGGAGAACCAATATTTGCCTTAATAGTTTTAGGCCTATTGCATATGTTCCAACCAAGTTTAGTTGTTTTAGTGAGCCTTTAATCATTTTGAGCCTGGTTTTAAACATTAACTATCTGGAATATCGTATATTGTGTCTGGAAAAAGCACCAATTAAATAAAACTAAACTAGCCAATCAGATTTCTTTACACATATCCCCCACTTCAGTCTCTCTTGCTTTCTCTATATAAGAAAAGATTAACAATCAATTAAAAATTAGTTTTAAAAAACATTAATTACAAATAAATAATAATAATAATAATAATAATAATAATAATAATAATAATAATAATAATAATGGAGCAGCCGAAAGAACAACGACAATTGATTGTACACATTGCATACAGCCCATACGGCTGCACGTGCCACTGAGCTGAGCACTGTCGCTTTTGTCTGTGCTTTTCTCGAGCACCACAGAGTATGCTGTGAAAACTCAAGCTTTGTCACACAATTGATCATAAATGTTACTTGATAACTCGTTAAGCTGCTGCTGTGTTTGCCGATAGAGTGAGGTTGTTGAACAAGCTCTTCTTTTTTGGGTATAGAATATCAGTGATTTTTAACATGCAGTCCTTCATAATCTGCCCTTCAGTGAATGGCTTTCCTGCATTAGTGATCGATTCACTCACCACAAAATATGCTTTATCTGCAGCATCAGCGTCCTTTTTGGCTTTATGGAAAAAGATTTGCTGGGACATTAGCTGATACTCCTCATACTGTTCTCCGTGTTGAGAAATGATGTGTTAGATTATATTCCTTTAGAACGGCGGTTTTTCCTTTCTCTCAGAAAGGTAGCATTTCCATTAAACTTCACAAAATACACTGTAATGTTCATCTTCCTTTAAACTGTTTGTGTGCATCATCTACATTCATTTGGAAAGTGTTAGTTATTTGAATATGAATTGAATATGTTAATGATAGTCATAAATATGTTGATAGTCAAGATGCAGGGCTTAAATCAACCCAAAAACAAGACACATGGCCTGAGGCAGGTTCTCCAAATTGCCCATTACAACATTACCCTCCAGGATGATTCCCACAGAGGATGTATAGAGCTGGAAGGTCAGGGGATGCTGGGCCACATCTTTACTTTCTTTGCTTAGGATTCCAACTGGCACATGTTGGTATGAGTCCTCATCAGCCGAATCCTGGAAATGAAAATGGAAATTATGAAAACAAATTTTAGCTGTCTAATATGCGTCAGGATATTAGTCAGTCAGTTAATGATGTAAATAATGTGCACAAAAACCTGTAAATTCAATTTTAAATTAAAATGTTTGACATTCTCTGTTTTGCTCAACAGTTCTGAAGTAACCTCAAAATTATATGATAAAATGAATGACAAACTTAAATTCACAAGCCTTGGTTTGTTGAAGAAGATCATTTAATATCTGCCCTGTGAGACCTCTCTTTGACCTGAAGATCTGAATGAATTGTGGACAGTGACAAGTGAGCCATAAAACTCCTGCTTCAGGTTCTTCCCAACCACCTGGTTGAATTCTTGGTACACATAAAAGAGTATACAAAATTATTTGTTAACATGAAATTCTGATGTTACATTCATTTTGTTACACAAGATATGAAAATATGTATTTTACATTACCTGACTTTCTAAAAATAGTTCTGGCCAACACTGAAGCATCTGGCTTATAGGAGGTTTGTTGATTACAACTTCTTTTCTTCTGAAAGGTAGAGTCAGGTCCATCCTCTGACTAAAAAAGACTGCATAAGAGGGTTTTTTTTTCCTTCATTTCATCCACCAAATCCTGTCTGTATATTTCAAGGCTAGAGGCATCTTGCCCATCTGGAACATCAGGCAGATAATTAAACTTCTCCTTTTCTTGGTTTCTTAATGTTTTTGTTAGGTGCTTCAGAACTGGCAGAATATCTCCCTCTTTTCCCCACATTAACCATAACATCTATGTCACCAAGGCTCCTCATTTTTTACCTGTAATTGCCCATTTTGTCTTTTAATCTGTTTGTCCACCCACAGTATGTCAGGACCAGGTCTTGAACTCAGGTCTCTGGTGTGAAAGTCTTATTAGTTGCCACTGAGCCCCAGACAGGAGATGAACCCAATAGTCAGACACTTTCTAAAGTTGCTTCCAAAGAGTTTATTGAAAAAAAAAGAAACAGGGTAAAAATTCCTTTCTTCAATGCAGTCACAAAAACAGAAGAGTATCCAGTCAAAAAGGGAGTAAGAAATCCAAAAGGAGAATAAATGATCTTCAAACAAAAACTCTGGAAAAATCTTACAAAAACAAACTCAGGAAAATACTCCAAAAGGCACAGGAGAAAACTTTAGCACAAGCACACCACTTACAGCAGTAACTGGCTAGAGAGTCACAATAACCAAGCAAAGATACAGACAAAGAGCACAGCTTAAATACACAGCACAGAATGCGACACATGTGAAAACAATAGAGCTGATCACTAAGGTGAAAATTATAGGCATGAGGGTCCAATGGCGACATCTAGTGGCCAAAATAAAGCATTACAAAGCCTAAACTCTGACACAGTATCCAGAAGGTGATCCTGGTTCTTGAAGGCATGAATGAGACGCCACTAATCGCTTAGCAGCATCACGTAGATCAGAAGAAGTTGGGTAAGCTTTGAAGGAGTAAATGTCCTCTTCCAGCTTCTGAAGAATGCCATGTTTCAACTTCTTTGTCACTTTTAAGTGCGTTCCATCCTCATATAAATTAAATTTGCTTGACCCATCACATACCTGTAGGTGTTGTGCATCAGACCTGGATGCCATGCAAGATCTGCAGAATTTTTCCACTGTGAAGCTCTCATAAAATCCTGCAAGAGAGTGAGCACCAAAATTATCCACTGCCATAAAGAGCACGGTCCCTTTCACACTTTTACCAAGCCGCACAACGTAGACCCCATGCTGTTCAAGAGAGGCTAAATCACAAAGAAGTGGGTACAGTACTTTTTCATAACCACACTCTTTAACAGTTTCAGTGTTGCACAGGAGAGCAAGCTGAATATTGCTTAGTGTTGATCTGTACTTTCCTTGTAAGTTTACAATAACCCAATATACTGCACACAGTATGTCTGCCCGAGCCATCTCTACAGCTCCTATATTCATCCAGATTATGTTCTTGCTGTGACATGGCCTTATCCAAAATATCTTTGTTGTCCAAGAGTTTTTGTAACATCTGTAAAATGTTATGCTACAGTTTTCATTCTTTTCTCAACTACATACTCCTTGGGCATTACAAGCAGAAAGTTGCACATGACGTATGATGCCCTCCTTTTGCTGGTTGCTAGACATCCATTTTTTCCACACAATTTTGAAAAGATGTTGTTTTCTGTCAAATTCTCAACCACCTCTTTTACAAAAGATTCATCTGTAAGTGTTTTTGTAGAACAGCCTTAACATTTGTGAGCAAAAGTGACTTGGACAACTGAACTATTTGGCAAAGCTGTTGAATTACCTCTTGAACAGAGGTCTCTGGTATATGAAGGATGGTTTGCATTGAAAAAAAAAAAGAGTTGCTAAATTATGCTCTAATTGTTGTAATAAATCTTGACATTGCATCTCACTTGGTTCTGCACTGACATCATCCTGGTCTAACTCCTGCTGGGAACATGCTGAGAGTATCTTATAATGCTGTCATCATTTATCATCATCATTACTCCCTATTCTTACTATCAATTCTGGCTTAAACATGGCTTCATCATGATCTTTGTGATGCTTAGATTTGTGGGCAAAGAAAGTAGAATAAACACTGCTTTCAAAGCTACACCCTCGAAAGGGACATTGATGTCGATGCCAAAGGTGGGCAAAATATTCAGTATCCTGACATGGCTCAAGAAAATCCCAAAAAGAAAATCACTCCTGGTGCAGACATGGATAAAGCTGGGATATTTTCTTGAAACCAGCAAAGTATAAAACATTTAAATTATATTAATTTAAACACAAAGCAAACCGTACTTATATTACATTACACTACAAGCATAACATGGTAGAACAGACTTTGTGTTGAAATATATTCAATAACTAGCCTGGCTAACACAACGTGGATGAACCTGAGGTTGCATTTTTATAGATCTTACTTGGGATATTATCTGTCACGTGCATGTAAAAGATCGATTTTTTTATGCAAGCTAGTTTGTGTAATACTCACTAAAGTAATGTGAAATCTTATGAAATATTTATTAAGTTGTGCTGCTTTTACAATACAGTCATAATGAACGAATCAGATCTGATGTCGTTTCTGCATTCACAGATGTTTAATATGAACACAGTCAAACATTTATTTTACATGTTGTGGTACATACAAATATCGACCCAAAAATGCAGAAAATTAACCTTATTATTAAAAACAAATTCGTCCATTTCTTACTAGAGAAAAATGTAAGTGAACTAAGTCGGTGTGATCAAATTCAAAAAGTCTGCGACGAAACGTTTGGCAGAGGTGAGAAGTACTTAAGTAGATTTTTCAGGTATCTGTACTTTACTTGAGTATTTATTTTTCTGACGACTTTTTACTTTTACTCCCTACATTTAAACACAAATATCTGTACTTTCTACTCCTTACATTATCAAAACAGGCTCGTTACTTTTTCAACCTCCACAGACGACGACACGACGTAAAAGACGTAACTAACTAGAGAGGGGAATGAAGTGAGTGTACAGGTTATGATAGAGAGAAAACTTGCAGCGCGACATGGAGGAAGAAAGGGATCCAGGGAGTATTGCTGAGTACGAGGACGATGCAGCAGATTCGGAAAAGCAAGACGTTCCCCATCCATGGCCGTAATTAAAAGAACTGTTCGATGCCGCTTTTCCTGGCTGTGGAGAGGATTGTGAGGATCATGAAAGAACGAGGAGAATCAAGGAGAAGGAGCCGGTACAGGTGTGTGCAGTGCACTAAAAATTCCCATGTTAGTAGCTTACATTTTCATACCTCGTGACTGTTATTAATTAGTTAATGTTAATTCCATTACATGTGTGTGCAATGTACATATGTCATGTGTTACATGTTTGACTTTTTGTAGGCACTGATATGTTGTGTTGTAAATGTTTTCTGACAGGTTCACTCCTGCTGAGATTGCTTTTCTCGCAGAATATGTCAAGACAATGAGCCCATTTACAAAGGCTATCGATGTTCTTCAGGGAGAGGCCAGTGTGCAGATGGGATGGCTGGTACCCACAATAACAGTCCTCAAGACTAAGCTACAGATCCTTAAACATTCTTCCAAGTTCTGTGTGCCTTTAGTAGATGCTCTTCAAGGTGCAATTGAAAGGCGATTCGGGCAGATGCTCGCCGATCCAGAGCTGATTGCTGCTGCCATTCTTGTCCCCAAGTTCTGGACATGCTGGACAAGTGACGACAACATCCTAAAACTTGGTATGCGTTAAAACATTTGCTTAACGTGTTACATTTATCGAGGATAACAGAGGAAATATTGGAATATTAATTATCCATAACATGCTGGGTAATTGTCATACAGTAACAAGTGAAAGTCACATTCATTCATTCTATTTCAAAAATTATTTTTCAAAACATGTTAGCATAAAAATATTGAAAGCACTTCATGATAAAAGGTACAAATCATACACTTAGGTAACGGCTAACTAATTCATTCCTGAATTAATGTAGGATGCATCATGAAGTTAATGACATTTAATTTAATGATCAAGTGATTATGACTTCCTGGGATTAGTTCACACTTAGTAGATCATCAATTGAGGAATGTAAAATGAGTTACTTCATACATCAAATTGATATGCAACAAGTTGGTTGGATTCCAGTTACATGAGTTTATTTATTTAATCTTTTTCTATGTAAATGTTTGCTTCCTTTTATTATGATCATGTTTGACCAGTTTGATTAAAAGATGGCTTCATATTTCTATGAGAAGAGGCATTGAGGCTGAGCAAATAAATGTCTGAAATAGACATTTATGCAACTGTAATGTGTAAACTGTAATGTAACTGTCCAGCTAATTGATAGCATATAATATACAAAATAACTAACATTATTTAGCTGATGATCACATCAAATGTGAGCTGATCACATAAAAATATAGTGACGTGAACATTTGCTAATGGCGAGCACCAGGAATTTATGATACATCCTTATTACTTGAGTATATAATTTGAACCCTTATTGTAAAAGTATTGTCAAATATTTTTTATCAAGGTATTACCAAGGGAAATTTTTAAAAAATCCTTCTATGGTTTTGTATTCCATAGGCCTTGACTTTATCAAAAGCCAAATGAAGGAGCAACCCATGTTGCATCCAAGTGACCATTCCCATTCTTCAGAAGAGGAGGACTTCTTTTCCCCAATCAAGCAGGGAAATGCTCAAGAAAACTCCAAGCAGCTAGAGTCCTACCTAGCCTGTCCAGATGATACCATGGATGTCCCGAAATCTTTCCCAGCAGTCTGTACATTGTCACTTAAGCTCAACACACCCCTACCTGCCTCAGCCGCCTGCCAGAGGCTTTTTTGCACTGTAGGACTGATTTTTACACCTAAAAGGGCACATCTTGATTCAAAGAACTTTGAGAACCAGCTTCTGCTGAGGCTGAATAAAAGATTTTGGTAGTCCTGTAGAGATGAGTGAATTTCTCATAAAAGAAAAAGACATTTACATTTACACTACATTTCTGGCATTTGGCAGACGCTCTTATCCAGAGCGACGTACAAAAGTGCATTAGTTCTCAGTCACTGAATCCATTAACACTGGTTCAATAAGACACAAACTTGGGATACCATTAACATAAACACTGAGTTGGATTTTTATTTTTATTTTTTATTTTTTTTAACTTGCAACATAATATGTAAACTGGAAAAATAAGAGCTAGTTCAAGTACTTCAGGAAAAGGAAAGTCTTCAGTTGCCGTTTGAAGACGGTCAGAGACTCGGCCGTATGGATACCTAGGGGAAGTTCGTTCCACCACCTTGGTGCCAGAACAGAGAAGAGTCTAGACATATACCTACCTTTTTCCCTGAGAGATGGTGGGACCAGTCGAGCAGTGCGAGTGGATCTGAGTGAGTGAGGTGCAGTGCGAGGAGTGATGAGAGCTTTGAGGTAAGATGGCGCTGGTCCATTCTTGGCTTTGTAGGCAAGCATTAGTGTTTTGAATCTGATGACTTGATTAGAAGACTTGAAGACTTGATTAGACTTGAAGTTTCCATTGTTGATCATAATGTTTCAAGTTCTTTTGCTGAAATGGAAAACAGGTTTGCACATTGCCATAAAGTAAGGCTGTTAAAAGTTTTTTAAAAGTTTGGGAGTGGGACGTATAGCTCAACAGAGAAAGACAGACAGAGAGAGAGAGAGAGAGAGAGAGAGAGAGAGAGAGATGGATATGAGGGAGAGAGAGAGAGAGAGCGATAGATAGATGAATATGAGGGATATATATATATATATATATATATATATGTATATATATATATATATATATATATATATATATATATATATATATATATATATATATACAGTGGGGCAAAAAAGTATTTAGTCAGCCACTAATTGTCCAAGTTCTCCCACTTAAAAAGATGAGAGAGGCCTGTAATTTTCATCATAGGTACACTTCAACTATGAGAGACAGGATGAGAAAAAAAAAATCCAGAAAATCACATTGTCTGATTTTTAAAGAATTTATTTGCAAATTATGGTGGAAGATAAGTATTTGGTCACCTACAAAAAAGCAAGATTTCTGGCTCTCACAGACCTGTAACTTCTTCTTTAAGAGGCTCCTCTGTCCTCCACTCGTTACCTGTATTAATGGCACCTGTTTGAACTCGTTATCAGTATAAAAGACACGTGCCACAACCTCAAACAGTCAGACTCCAAACTCCACTATGGCCAAGACCAAAGAGCTGTCAAAGGACACCAGAAACAACATTGTAGACCTGCACCAGGCTGGGAAGACTGAATCTGCAATAGGTGGTGTGAAGAAATCAACTGTGGGAGCAATCATTAGAAAATGGAAGACATACAAGACCACTGATAATCTCCCTCGATCTAGAGCTCCACGCAAGATCTCACCCCGTGGGGTCAAAATGATCACAAGAACGGTGAGCAAAAATCCCAGAACCACATGGGCGGACCTAGTGAATGACCTGCAGAGAGCTGAGACCAAAGTAACCATCTACCATCTACCATCAGTAACACACTACGCCGCCAGGGACTCAAATCCTGCAGTGCCAGACGTGTCCGCCTGCTTAAGCCAGTACATGTCTGGGCCCGTCTGAAGTTTGCTAGAGAGCATTTGGATGATCCAGAAGAGGATTGGGAGAATGTCATATGGTCAGATGAAACCAAAATAGAACTTTTTGGTAAAAACTCAACTTGTCGTGTTTGGAGGAGAAAGAATGCTGAGTTGCATCCAAAGAACACCATACCTACTGTGAAACATGGGGGTGGAAACATCATGCTTTGGGGCTGTTTTTCTGCAAAGGGACCAGGACGACTGATCCGTGTAAAGGAAAGAATGAATGGGGCCATGTATCGTGAGATGTTGAGTAAAAACCTCCTTCCATCAGCAAGGGCATTGAAGATGAAACGTGGCTTGGTCTTTCAGCATGACAATGATCCCAAACACACTGCCCGGGCAACGAAGGAGTGGCTTCGTAAGAAGCATTTCAAGGTCCTGGAGTGGCCTAGCCAGTCTCCAGATCTCAACCCCATAGAAAATCTTTGGAGGGAGTTGAAAATCCATGTTGCCCAGCGACAGCCTCAAACCATCACTGCTCTAGAGGAGATCTGCATGGAGGAATGGGCCAAACTACCAGCAACAGTGTGTAAAAACCTTGTGGCGACTTACAGAAAACGTTTGACCTCTGTCATTGCCAACAAAGGGTATATAACAAAGTATTGAGATGAACTTTTGTTATTGACCAAATACTTATTTTCCACCATAACTTGCAAATAAATTCTTTAAAAATCAGATAATGTGATTTTCTGGATTTTTTTTTCTCATTCTGTCTCTCATAGTTGAGGTGTACCTATGATGAAAATTACAGGCCTCTCTCATCTTTTTAAGTGGGAGAACTTGCACAATTGGTGGCTGACTAAATACTTTTTTGCCCCACTGTATATATATGAATATGAGAGAGAGAGAGAGAGAGAGAGAGAGAGAGAGAGAGAGAAAAAAAAGGGGGATGGGGATTGCACTTTCTATGAAAAAGTGGGTGGCTCTTAAAAGAGCCTTTGGGTTAATAAAGACGGCGGTAACGCACTTTACTTGGAGCTGGTGTACTTGGTGACAGCCTTTGTGCCCTCGGACATGGTGTGCTTAGCCAGCTCTTCGGGAAGCAACAGGCGCACGGTGGTCTGGAGTGATGGTGGAGCTCTTGTTGTAGTGAGCTTGTTGTTGTGATCAGATTTCTTTTTTTCATGCTCATAGTTTGGAATTCTATGTTCCTTGTTTGGAATTCCATATTCCATTACTCTGAGTTCGGAATTTCAAGTTCTATGTTCTTAATCCAATTTCCAGGCTATAGTTTCGGAATTCTATATTCCGGGTTTGGGAATTCGGAATTCCATGTTCCCTGTTCCTGTTTCATCAAGAACAACCCAACAAAGAAATACATTCGAAAATAAAAAGAATCCTTTTCAAAGACACTCTTGCTTATGGCCATACCCCTCTGAGAACTCCCATCTCGTCTGATCTCGGAAGCTTAGCAGAGTCGGGCCTGGTTAGTACGTGACTGGGACACTGTCTGGGAATAACAGGTGCTGTATGCTTTTGATTTAAGCCTTCATTTATGTTTGTCTTTGAATTCACTTAAGACATCATCCTATTATGGCGAAACTGTAGCTAAAGTGTGGAAAAAACAAACTAAAAATGAACATAGAAACAAATACAAACATAAATAAATAGGCTTCTTTTTGCGCAGACTCTTGCTTATTGTCAACATACAAACAAAAACATGAAACAAACAAACAAACAAACAAAAACAAAAAAATACATTTATAAATAAAAAGAATCCTTTTGAAAGAGGCTCTCGATTACGGCCATACCACTCTGAGAACGCCCGATCTCATCTGATCTTGGCAGCTTAGCAGAGTCGGGCGTGGTTAGTACTTGACTGGAAGACTGTCTGGGAATACCAAGTGCTGTAAGTTTTTGACTTAAGCCTTCATTTTCTTTTGTCACTGAATTCTCTTAGGACAACATTCTATTATGGCGAAACTGTAGCTAAATTTTTTCAAAAACAAACAAACAAATAAAATGTACATAGAAACAAATACAAACAAATAAATAGGCTTCTTTTCACACAGTCTCTTGCTTAATGGCAACAAACAAACAAAAATATGAAACAAACAAACAACCCAACAAAGAAATACTTTTGAAAATAAAAAGAATCCTTTTCAAAGATGTTCTCGCTTATGGCCATACCACTCTGAGAATACCTGATCTCATCTGATCTCAGAAGCTTAGTAGAGTCGGGCCTGGTTAGTACTTGTCTGGGAATACCAGGTGCTGTAAGTTTTTGACTTAAGCCTTCATTTACGTTTGTCTTTGAATTCTCTTAAGACATCATCCTATTATGGCAAAACTGTAGCTAAAGTTTGGAAAAAACAAACAAAAGATGAACATAGAAACAAATACAAACATAAATAAATAGGCTTCTTTTCGCGCAGACTCTTGCTTATTGTCAAAAAAAAAAAAACATGAAACAAACAAACAAACAAACCAACATAAAAATACATTCATAAATAAAAAGTATCCTTTTGAATTAATCTCTTGCTTATGGCCATACCACTCTGAGAAGGCCCGATCTCTTCTGATCTCGAAAGCTTAGCAGAGTCGGGCCTGATTCATACTTGACTGGGAGACTGTCTCGGCAATACCAGGTGCTGTAAGTTTTTGACTTAAGCCGTCATTGAATTCTCTTAGGACAACATTCTTTTATGGCAAAACTGTAGCTAAAGTTATGAAAAAAACAAACAAACAAATAAAGTGAACATAGAAACAAATACAAACATAAATAAACAGACTTCTTTACACTCTTGCTGATGGCCATGTTCCGTGTTTGGAAATCCCAATTCCAAGTTCTACGTTCAGATTTCCAAGGTCCTTTGTCGGAATTCCATATTCCAAGTTCTGCTTTCAGAGTTCCATGTGCAGAATTCCATGTTACATGTTCAGAATTTCCAATTACGATTTGTGAGTTTGGAATTCCATGTTGCTTGTTTGCAATTTCATATTCCATGTTCTGAGTTCAGAATTCCATATTCCGTTTTCCGGATTCCTAATTCCAAGTTCAGAACTGCATGTTTCATGTTTGGAATTCCAAATTCCAAGATCTGAGTTCAGAATTTCAAGTGCCTTACTTGGAATTTCATATTCCAAATTCTTAGTTCGGCATTCCATGTTCCCTGTTCCGGATTTCCAATTCTGAATTTGGAATTCCATGTTTCATGTTTGGAATTTCATATTCCAAGTTCTGAGTTCGGAATTCCAAGTTCCTTGCTTGGAATTTCATATTCCAAGTTCTGAGTTCGGAATTCCAAGTTCTCTGTTCCAGATTCCTAATTCTGACTTTTCCAACAATTCCATGTTCCATCCAAAATTCCAAATTCTTAGTTTAGAATTCCATGTTCCATCCAAAATTCCAAATTCTTAGTTCAGAATTCCAAGTTCCTTGCTTGGAATTTCATATTCCAAGTTATGAGTTTGGAATTCCAAGTTCCATGTTTGGAATACTTTTTTCGTGTTCTGTCTTCAGAATTCAACGTTCCTTGTTTGGAATTCCATATTCTATGTTCTGAGTTCAGAATTCCATGTTCTGTGTTTGAATTACAAATTCCAAGTTCGGAATTCCAAGTTTCAAGTTCTGAATTTGGAATTCCATTTTAAGTGTTTGGAATTTCATATTCCATGTTCTGAGGTTGGAATTCCATATTCCTTGTTCCGGATTCCTAATTCCAAGTTCAGAATTCCATGTTTCATGTTCGGAATTCTATTTTTCATGTTCTGATTTTGGAATTCAACGGGCCTTGTTAGGAATTCAATATTCCAAGTTCTGGGTTCGGAATTCCATGTTTTTTGTTCGGAATTCCCAATTCTGAGATCTGAGTTTGGAATTCCAAGTTTCTTGTTTGGAATTCCATGTACCTTGTTTGCAATGCCCAATTCTGAGTTCTTACTTTGGAATTCCAAGTTTCTTGTTCGCAATTCCATATTCCAATTTGTGAGTTCGGAATTCAATGTTCCTTGTTTGAAATTCCCCGGTCGGAATTCCCTGTTCCATGATCGGAATTCTATTTTTTGTGTTCTTAATTCGGAATTCCATGTTCCTTGTTCGGAATTCCATATTCCATGTTCTGAGTTCAGGATTCCATTTTCTGTGTTTGGAATTCCAAATTCCAAGTTTGGAATTCCACGTTCCATGTCCAGAATCCAAATTCGAGGTTCTCAGCAATTATCACAGCAAGTCTTCCAGGTCCTGAAGCAGCAAAACAGCCCCAGACCATCACACTACCACCACCATATTTTACTGTTGGTATGATGTTCTTTTTCTGAAATGTGGTATTACTTTTACGCCAGACGTAATGGGACACAGACCTTCCAAAAAAGTTCAATTTTTGTCTCGTCAGTCCACAGAGTATTTTCCCAAAAGTCTTGGGGATCATCAAGATGTTTTCTGGCAAAACTGAGAGCCTTTATGTTCTTTTTGCTCAGCAGCGGTTTTCGTCTTGGAACTCAGCCATGCAAACCATTTTTGCCCAGTTTCTTTATTATGTTGGAGTCATGAACACACCTTAACTGAGGCAAGTGAGGCCTGCAGTTCTTTGGATGATGTTGTGGGGTCTTTTGTGACCTCCTGGATGAGTTGTCGTTGTGCTCTTGGGTCAGTTTTGGTCAGCCGGCCACTCCTGGGAAGGTTCTCTACTGTTCTGTGTTTTTGCCATTTGTAGATAATGCTCTCACTGTGGTTTGCAGCAATCCCAAAGCTTTAGAAATGGCTTTATAACCTTTTCCAGAGGTTCATCATGAGCAACATCAGGAGGAAAACTTGAAACATGAAAGTGAGAGATTTTTGGTAACACCACACTCGTGTTTAACTCCAAATCAATCGACATTACTCTCAAGAGTTGCTTTTATATGATCTGAATGGACCTCTTCAGATCTCAAGTTAAAAGCAGCAGATGTAACAAAGTCAGAGCTAATTTCATGTTTAATGCAGTGCAACAGTAGCAGAAGAAATCGCCTGAAAAGATTTCAGTAAAACCAGCAATACTGTGTGCTCCCAAGTTATCGACTGCAGGTTTCAAAATCCTCCACATACAGACTCAGTCTTATTCTTAACTCCTCAGTATTCAAGAAACTACTTTCTTTAAAATACAAACCATTTTCATGTGCCCTAAATTCATAGGATGGGTTCATTTTGTCTCATCAAAAATTCATCAGTAGCAGTACCTGGCACATGGCACATTGGGTTAAATGTACTGGAGACTTCTGTAGGTCTCAAAATACCTGCTTTAACATCTCTTACATTTACATTTCTGGCATTTGGCAGACGCTCTTATCCAGAGCAACTTACAATTTATCTAATTTTTATACAACTGAGCAATTGAGGGTTGAGGACATTTATTGGTGCCGAAACCCGGGAGACCCACCTTGCCAGGCCGGCAAAGGCTCAACAACCTGAACTGGGACCGCACACCTGCTGGGCCACAGAGGCCGGCCACTACACAAAAATAGGTAAGCAGACACCTGGTTAGTCAAAGTCTGTTTTAGTTGTGTCTGTGGCCCAGGAGGTTAACAGCGGCCCCGGGGAGGGCTTGGGTAACTGGCCTCGAGATGAGAGGGAAAAAAGAGGGTGGTGAAGGAGTGAATGAGAATAAGCAAACATTTTTGTCCTTCTAAGCTTTTGAAGTAATATAGTTTGACTCCCAACTGTAGTTTGGGGGAGTCTGTGTGTATGTGTGTGTGAAAGGAAGTCTCGTGGATACCGCTATTCATAGTGTAAAGAGCATGTCCAGATGTGATGAGATACTCTGTGAATAGGTCTGAACGGGCGAGTGGTTAGGATCCAGTGAAAAATTCCTGAGGATACCGCTGGTGTGTGGGCTGGGAAATCCCACTAACCAGGACTGAACAGGCAGGTGGAAAAGGTGCACAGTTGTCCCTAGATACCGCTGTTAGGGGTAGAACAGGTCTGCTTGGTAGGGATGAGAGGATCCTCTAATAAGGAGTAGGAACTGTAGGATTGGCTAAATTAAAGTATACACATCTTGGAGTAGGTTTGGAGAAGTGTGTGTGGTGGATAAGCGCTGCGTATGTGTGGGTGATAAGATAAGAGGTTGTTGATGGTTTGTTTGGTGAGAGGGGGCGAAAGAGGTAAGTATAAGGCTTAATAAATTATAAGGCCAGAATAAGTAAGTATAATATTTCCCTTCCTATCAACTGGATATTTGTAGTGTTACAGTATTTAAAGTATTTAAAAAAGTGATAAATGTGTGGTTAAAGGAGAGAAGAAAAAGATTGTGAAGTGGGAAAGTAATGCATAATTAATGCAAATGTGTAGACAGTTAGAGCTACTAGTTAGAACTAAATAAAAATCACAAGCCAACTTTTGTGTTAAATCTAGACTCAAAATATATTTTTGCCATATTCCTAGGTTTATATAATTATACTTTAGGCTTGTAATGAATTTATTTTTGAACTATTATAGTTTACTATATTTATTATAGAAAGATCAAATTGTGCTGGACCCAAGGTTATGTGCTCAAGTAGTGTGTGTTTGTTATGACTTACTGTGCGGCTATGTGTGTGTGTGAGCCACTCTCCTGATATCCAATGCGCGAAGTCAGAAGCACAGTCCTCACATATCCACAGAAACCATTATCTTTAATATTTAATAAAAATTAGTAATAACATTTTTTTTATGTATGGGAATGCATGAGTTAGAATAAACTCTGGGTTTGGCTGGATTTTGGTCTGTACTATGTCTGGAACGTCATTTAAGTATGACCCGGCAGGATCAGACCGATCAATATCACGCTGATCAGAGTGATTGATTGATGAGCTCCATAGATAAGGAGACAAAGTGTGAATGTGAGATTTGTTCCTCATAGAGGGACCAATGAACTCCATACATAAGGAGACTAGGCATGAATGATGAGCTCCAGAACCTAATTTGGAGACAAGTTGAATGCATTTACTAATTAGTAATTTTTATTAATTTACTAGTTTTAACATAAAATAAAAAGAAAGGGAAAAGTGGCTGTGATAGGAGGAGGCCAAGAGAGTTCTGTCAACTGTTGCTGGGTGAATGGTGGAACTGCGAGATTGTTTATAGTTGACTGATACCATGCACACACACCGTTCATGCGTGTGCTGTAGTGCACACACATAAACATACCGTCGCAGACCACACAAGGTAAAGGAGTACTGATGCCCTCTAGGGGAAGTGGCAGTAATTTAGTTGGGGCTATAATATTAAGTAGTTATTATAGTTACAGGATAGAGAGCATATAGAACATTAAATAGTGAGTAGTGATTCTTTAGAGTGATTTTAGAGTGGGGTTCTGCTGGTGGAGTAATTGTTTATTAATCTGATTATGATTTGTCATGGCATACATTTATTTGTTATTTCTTAGCACCATCTTGTGGCAGTTTGGTGTAACATCAAAGAACGTTGATGAGTGTGTGCTGTTTTCTTAGTGGTTGGTTTAGGTCATGTGACTCTTGGGTTAGAGGTTAACCAGGAAATAACCACAGTTTTCCAGATTCTTTCCATGTGGTTGGCTCTCTGTTTCCTTTACGTTTTGTGCCTTGGAAAGGCTTTGCCTGTAAGTTGTTACCTTTTTTTTAATGTGTGTATATATTTGTAATTAATAAGTTTGAGTTTAAATTGAACTATTCTCCAACGATGGTAATTCGTGAACAACAATAATACTAAGCAAAGTTGAATGCAGAGAAATTTAAATGATGTAAATTCATTCATGTTTATTCGTGAACATTCTGTAACAAGACATTTGTAATCTTTGTATGTTTCAGTTTTTACAAAAAAGAGAAAGAAGAGGAAAGAACATAACAGTAAAAACCCTCAACTTTACTCCTGTGTCTGACCTTTTCTGACTCCTGTTAGCTATCTGTCAGTGTGCGTAGATGAAACACGCATCTGGGACAGAATAGTAAAAAAGGCATCCGCACTGAGGGCACTACATTTCAAGGAAAACAAGCTCTAATTCCATTATTCTTTGTTAATCATCACATCTTGCACTCCTAGAAAGAATCAGCGATACATGATGGCAGAGAAAGTTACGGAGATTGAGGAAGCTACAGAGCGAAGCCAAGCATTAAAAACAAGATCTATAGCCTCTGCTTCGACTAATAGATCTAGAAGCTCATCAGCTAGCATTGTTGCTGCCAAGGCTCGTGCCAAGTTGGAAGCTGCATGGGCCAAGGCTGAATTCCTTAAAAAATAATCTGAGATCTTGATTGAAAAGGCTCAATTGAAAGTGACGGAGGCCCGCATGGAAGCATCTCTATCAGCGCTAAAGCATGAGAGTGAGGTGGCAGCAGCCCTCGCTGAGGCAAAGGTCCTGGAGGCAGCAGCAGAAAGTGAGCTCGGAGAAAGGATTTCTGACGTGAGAGAGATTTCTGATCACACTCGTGATTGCGTCATGCGTCAGTCTCAACTGGAGTTATCACCATCTGTTGGAGACGAACCATACCAATCACCTCTAGAGCCCATTGTTCATATGTTGAAGCCTGAAACACCCCAAAGACAGCATCGCTTTATCGCTTGGGATGTCAGAGATTCCTACAATAAACCTGATACTGAGAGTATAATGCAGCAGCCACAGAGGTCAGTGCAAACTCCTAGCCATAAATTCCAAGCACCACCATTCACCTCCTCACCATGTAAGACAACACCACAGCCATCGTTCAACAATGACGCTAATGTGAGTGAGATCGCCAGGTACTTAGAGCGCAGAGAGCTTGTTAACCCGGGTCTCTTCAAGTTTGATGATCGTCCTGAGAATTATTTGGCGTGGAAGTCATCTTTTGCCAATGCAATTGAAGGTTTGCACCTGTCAGCCACTGAACAGTTAGACCTTTTCTCTAGATGGCTGGGAGAACAGTCTTCGCATTATGTACAAAGGATCAGAGCTGTGCATACAGGTAATCCAGACACAGGCTTAA
Source organism: Hemibagrus guttatus (assembly GCA_033459395.1). NCBI lineage: Eukaryota > Metazoa > Chordata > Actinopteri > Siluriformes > Bagridae > Hemibagrus > Hemibagrus guttatus. Next base: position 11,086,901 of record JAUCMX010000028.1, read on the forward strand.
GAAAGGCTTGGAAGATTGCTTTGACTCTCCAGAGATTATTGAGAAATCCCTCTTTGACAGGATCGACAGCTTTCCAAAGATCAGCAACAAGGATGCCAAAAAGCTTCGTGAGCTCGGAGATCTTCTACAGGAAGTGGAGTCTCCGAAACGCGAAGGCTACCTACCCAGAATTACTTATCTTGACACCGCATGAGGTGTAGCCCCCATCGTAGATAAGTTACCTTACAGTCTTCAGGAGAAGTGGATGGCTCAAGGTTCTCAGTACAAAACTGTACATCAAGTCGCCTTTCCTCCATTCTCATTCTTTTGTGATTTCATCTGCAGAGAGGCTCGAACACGCAATGATCCGAGTTTTGCTCTGGCTTCTGGAATCAATAGTGTGTTGAAACTGGAGCAGCCAGTTAAGAGGCAAGTGAAAAGTCCAGTCTACGCTCACAAGACAGAAGTTTCATCAGGTACTGTGAGTCAGACAAGCAGCTCAAACTGTGAGTTGGACGATGTGGATAAGACTTGCCCAATTCATAAAAAGCCCCACACTCTCAAACGTTGCAGAGGTTTTAGGAGCAAACCTTTAGACGAGTGCAAGACTTTCCTAAAGGAGAAAGGGGTTTGCTACAGGTGCTGTGCTACCACCACTCATCTGGCTAGGGACTGTAAAGTAGCCATTAAATGTAAGGAATGCAGCAGTGATGCTCATGTTGCAGCGCTTCACCCAGGACCGCTGCCTTTAACTTTATCTGAGCATGGCGGGGAGGGAGAGATAGACAGACCTCAACCTGCTGTCACTTCCAAATGTACGGAGGTTTGTGGTTATGGCAAAAATTCAAGGTCCTGCTCTAAGATTTGCTTGGCTAAGGTTTACCCAGCAGGCTGCCCAGAAGAAGTGATCAAGCTTTATGTGATCCTGGACGACCAGACCAATAGATCGCTTGCTAGAACCAAGTTCTTTGACTTGCTGCATGTCAAAGGAGAGAGTTCAACTTACACCCTACGTACCTGTGCAGGTGTGACAGAGATGGCAGGGAGGAGAGCCACAGGTTTCATTATAGTCTTTAGAGGTGAAATTGCCAACTTTGATCGAATGCAACAATGTGCCGTATGACAGGGCAGAGATACCGACTCCTGACACAGCACGCTGGCACACTCACCTAAAGCCCATTGCTAATTGCATTCCTCCTTTGGATCCAGAAGCCCAAATTCTTCTTCTTTTGGGTCGTGACATCCTTCAGGTTCATAAAGTACGGGAGCAACGTAATGGACCTAATAACGCACCCTATGCGCAAAGACTAGACCTAGGCTGGGTCGTAGTAGGAGACGTCTGCTTAGGATCTGTACACAGGTCTGTAGCACTTAGTACTTACCGCACCCATGTAGTTGATAATGGACGTCCTTCTCTACTCCCTCCGTGTCCTAACAAGCTTAGCATCAAGGAGAAGTTTGACATCAAGCCTCTGCCTGAGGTATCTTTGGCATGTGACACCTTCATCTTTGATGACTATGTAATAGGGGATACCATCTTTGAGAGGTCAAAGGATGATAACAAAGTCGGATTGTCCATTGAAGACAGGCACCACTCCCATTCAGAACACCTCACCAGCGACTCCCTAATAACAGAGACCAGGTATTAACACGCCTATCCTCTCTTCTGCGCACACTGGAAAAAAAGTCTGAAATTAAGTCTCATTTTGTTACCTTCATGCAGAACATCTTTGATCGTAACCATGCCGAGGTGGCCCCTCCTCTTCGAGAAGGCCAGGAATGTTGGTATTTACCTATCTTTGGGGTGTACCACCCACAGAAGCCCGGTCAGATCAGAGTTGTCTTCGACTCCAGCGCACAAAAACAGGGCATCTCCCTGAACGATGTTCTTCTCTCTGGTCCAGACTTAAACAATAGCTTCTTAGGAGTCTTACTGCATTTCAGAAGAGAGCTGGTAGCTGTAACTGCGGACATCGAGCAAAAGTTTCACAGCTTCATTGTGAAAGAGGAAGATAGAGACTTCCTTCGTTTCCTTTGGTTCAAGGAAAATGACACCAGAAAAGAGATCATCGAATATCGCATGAGGGTGCACGTGTTCGGAAATAGTCCATCTCCTGCTGTAGCCATTTATGGTCTTCGACGAGCAGCGGCTTATGATGAGAAGGAGTATGGTTCAGACGCCAAATACTTTGTAGAGAGAGAATTCTATGTCGATGATGGACTTTTATCAACACCCACAGCTGCGGAAGCAATCGACTTGTTGACAAGAACAAAGGAGATGCTGGCCATGTCGGAGAAATTTAAAAATTTACTTTTATGCTTACTTTTAACATAACAATACTCTGTTTAAAATAGTATATTCTTACAGTATTCAATCACAGTATTCAATTATGACTTAAGAGCTTTCCTTGAGGCAAAAATATGATAATCAAGCATAATCATAAGTAGTAATGCACTAGTATAATAGCATAGCATATCAAGTGATTACGTAATCTTCATAAACACCAGGCTTAGCTTAAAATAAAATAAAATAAAATAAAATAAAATAAAATGATAATGCTTAAAGGCTCAAAGCCTAGACAGTGTTATCTGTAACATAAAAACAATAAGTGCAGACAGATCAGTACAATGGAAAAACTTGTATAGTGTCTAGCAGAAAAAAAGAAGAAGTGCAACTAACTAAAAATAATCATTTAATAATATATCAAAGGCTTGGAGACATAGACTTACACAGACTGACACAGACTCGTGACTAAAAGGTATCAACTGAGAGGTCAAGATGATCTGTAAGATCCGTAGGGTCAGCGTGAAGGTCTAAAGTCAGACAAAGCTGACAGTGATGTCAGGTAAATTTAATGATAAATGCTTATTTTTGCAACAGCAATATGTAGAGGAAATTCATGCTTATCTTATCTTCAAAGTAGTAATAACTCATTTAAGAGCAGTGATATCTATTATCCTATCATCTATCTAACAGCTAGGCTTATGACAATCAGTATAGTATAACCTAGTATGTATATGCAATAATAATAAAATTATACAAATGGAATATAATAACAGTAACCACGCTGAGATTGTGAAAACATTAGTGAAAACCATTGGAGCTTACAGCTTAAAGTTGCGATTTGGTCAGTCAGACTATCCAATGGGATCATCGGATTGGCTGACCGGCCGATTGAGCTAACAGAAAAATTGGATGAGTAAGGGGAATATCAGGTGGTTGTTTAACCTTAAAACGCAGGATTATTTAATCTTAAAATGCAGATTATGAAACGCTTAAAAGCTTAAAGGCAAAAATAAAAGCTAGACAGGAGGAAACAAAACTAGACAGTATGGTTTGAAATAACTTGCTTATTACCTGCTATGAATAAAATGCGGAAGAGCAGGGAATCATAATGCTGACTTTGCAATGTGCAAAACTTGAAAAAATCTAGGAAAAGTCAATATTATGTCAGAAGTCACAAAAAGGTTAAAAGAACATCGTGTTCAAAGAATCAAAGAACTAGGTAAGGGGTCAAGACGTTCTGAAGAGATAGCCAAAAAAGGCCACCAATCTGTATGTATGCAAATTAGGTAAGGAGGGGCTCAAATAAAGGGGATGAAATGTTAAAACTGAATTTGAATAAGCATGTATAAATAATAGGGAATGTTTCAAAGTTCTTCAGACCAGCTGCTCTCTTCGGTAATGAACATCTGACAGGTGTGTCTTACTGAATAAAGAATTTGCTTCTCCCCATCCGCAGACTGACCACTCGTTCTTTTGGCTACGTTTGGTAGTTTACTGAAATTCATTTTGATAAGTTTACTGAGTTAATTGATAATGGAAAATTAAGGGGAAATTGATACAACTCAACATTCATCCTGCGATATGTCCACTCAGAGGGGGCTCTGAGTTCCGACAGCCACTTCGAATTTGAGACTGCACAAGTTCGTGTCTAATATCAAGGATCATGCAAAGGGACTCAAGGATCTCAACTTGGAAGTCGACCCAACTCCCATCCAATGTAGTCTAGGACTTAGCTGGGATGTGAAGAGAGACGTATTCACCTTTCATGTAACAGACATCAAGAAGCCCTTTACTCACAGAGGGATACTTGCTACTGTCAACAGTCTCTTCGACCCACCTGGGTTCGTTGCCCCTATCATCATTGAAGGGAAATTCCTATTACGAGAACTCTCAGGTGAGGCTCTTGACTGGGACTCTCCTCTCCCTGAAGATAAGGAAGAAGCATGGAATGCATGGAGGAAATCCCTACAAGATCTCAAACGGCTGGAGATTCCCAGACCGCATGTCCATACTACCCTCTCTACAGCTCTGAGAAAGGAACTTCATATTTTCTCAGATGCTTCTGTCAGAGCGATTGCAGCAGTGGCATATCTTCGTGTAATCAATGAAGAAGGAGCATGTCACACGTGGTTCGTCCTAGGGAAGGCGAAGTTGGCTCCACAAGTTGCTCATACAATTCCCAGACTGGAATTAGGAGCTGCGGTTCTAGCTGCAGAGTTAGCAGAGACAATCATAAATGAGCTGGACTGCTCTTTAGATGCTGTGGAGTTTTACACGGATAGCAGAGTTGTCCTGGGATACATATATAACCAGACAAGACGCTTCTATGTATATGTAGCCAAAAGAGTGCAATGTATCCGCAAAGTGTCAAGCCCAACACAATGGCACTATGTTTCTACGAAGCATAACCCTGCAGACCATGCCACCCGCTCTGTTTCAGCAGCACTGTTGAGCACAACTACTTGGCTTACAGGACCCACCTTCCTGTTGCAAGTGCATCAGAATCTGCCACTGGAAGAGGAATTCGACCTCATCTGGCCAGAGTTGGATGTGGAGGTTCGTCCTCTTGTTTACTACCCTATCTACTGATGATTCTCATCTTGAATGTCAACGATTCGAGCGATTCTCTTCTTGGAGGTCATTAGTCAGAGCCATAGCTTCTCTCATACATGTCACCCAGACGTACAAGGCGTCTGATGATACAGAAAGAACCTGCAGATCATGGCATTTGTTACAAGCAGAGGAAGTCGTAATCAAGAGCGTGCAGAGGAGAGCTTACCAAGAAGAGCTTACCTGCATTGCCAAAGGAAATGACATTCCCAGGTACAGTGCTCTGAGAAAACTGAACCCTTACACAGATTCAATTCAATTCAATTCAATTCAATTTTATTTGTATAGCGCTTTTAACAAAGAGCATTGTCTCAAAGCAGCTTTACAGAACATAAGAAACAATAAACATACAAACAAACAGTCCTAGAAGTTAGACAAAATTTTCCCTAGTGAGCGAGCCTGAGGTGACTCAGGCGACTGTGGCAAGGAAAAACTCCCTCAGATGGTATTAGGAAGAAACCTTGAGAGGAACCAGACTCAAAAGGGAACCCATCCTCATCTGGGTGACACACGGAGAGTGTGATATGAACAATGTCCTTTCTGCATTAGTTGTGTGGTGCAGATACAGCATGTGTTATGTGTAAAATGTCCACATAGGGTTGGCAGTGCTGCTTTGATTACTCCAGTCCTCAGAAAGCAGAACCCGGCTGGAGCTGGTCCATCTCTGGATGCCACCGGAGCTGGCACAATCTCTGTGTGACTCGGGGATGGGTAGAAGAAGGGAAACAAATGGAAAAGGGATTAGCGTAGCTGCTATTTATAATATTAGGAGGCACTAGATGATGATGTGCATTTAATCGGATGTATTGGGGTACAAGGTTATGGGATTTATTAGGTGTATGCCTGGCTAAAGAGATATGTCTTTAGTCTACGTTTGAACTGGGAGACTGTGTCTGAGCCCCGAACACTCTCAGGAAGATTATTCCAAAGTTTAGGAGCTAAATACGAAAAATCTCTACCCCCTTTTGTAGACTTTGATATTCTGGGAACTACCAGAAGTCCGGAGTTTTGAGATCTTAAGGAGCGTGATGGATTGTAATGTGTTAGAAGACTGGCTAGATACGTGGGAGCTGAACCATTCAGAGTCTTGTATGTAAGAAGTGCTAGTTTATAATCAATTCTAAACTTAACAGGTAGCCAGTGCAGGGATGATAATATTGGGGTTATATGGTCATACTTTCTTGACCTGGTAAGGACCCTAGCAGCTGCATTCTGGACTAACTGTAGCTTGTTTATTGAAGATGCAGGACAACCACCAAATAACGCATTACAATAGTCCAGTCTGGAGGTCATGAATGCGTGAACTAGCTTTTCTGCATCAGATACAGATAAAATGTTCCTAAGCTTGGCGATATTTCTGAGGTGGAAGAAGGCTATTTTTGTAATGTCGGAAATATGTTTTTCAAAGGACAAACTGCTGTCTAATATTACGCCCAGGTCTTTCACTGTAGAACTATTAGTAATAGAACATCCTTCTAAGTACAGGTTGAATTTTGAGAGCTTCTGTGTACTGGTTTTTGGACCAATCAGTAATATCTCCGTCTTATCAGGATTTAGTAATAGAAAATTATCAGTCATCCAGTCTTTAATATCTTTAACACACTCTGTTAATCTAGACAGTTTAGATATTTCATCTGGTTTTGATGAGATATATAACTGTGTATCGTCAGCGTAAAAATGGAAACTAATCCCATGCCTTCTAATAATGTTGCCTAAGGAAAGCATGTATATTGAGAAAAGCAGAGGTCCTAAAACTGAACCTTGTGGGACCCCATATTCCACTGACATTACACTGGACATTTCTCCATTTAAATCTACAAAATGGTATCGATCAGACAGGTAGGATCTGAACCATTTTAATGCCTGTCCCTGAATACCTATGTAATTTTGTAAGCGGTCTACGAGAATGTTATGATCTAAAGTGTCGAATGCAGCACTAAGATCAAGTAAGACTAATATTGAGATGAAGCCTTGGTCCGAAGCTAAAAACAAGTCATTTGTGATCTTAACTAGTGCAGTTTCTGTGCTATGATGGGGCCTGAAACCTGACTGAAATTCTTCAAGGATATTGTTTTCCTGTAAGAAGGAGCATAATTGAGTAGACACAACCTTTTCTAATATTTTAGATATAAAAGGAAGGTTTGAAATCGGTCTGTAATTTAATAAGTCATTAGGGTCTAGTTTAGGTTTCTTAAGAAGAGGCTTAATAACTGCCAGCTTGAAAGGTTTAGGGACGTGACCTAAACATAACGAGGAATTAATAATGTTGAGGAGAGGCTCTCCAGCTGTGTGTATCACTTCTTTCAGTAATCTAGTTGGAATTGGATCTAACAAACATGTTGTTGAATTAGCCGTGGTGATAAGTTTATACAGCTCTTCCTTCCCTATACCTGTAAAGCATTGTAGCTTTGAATGTGGAGCTTTAGGTTGGACTAGATCACCGGATGCTGTCAAAGGTTGAACATCCATTATTTTGTTCCTGATACTGTCGATTTTGTCGGTGAAAAAGTTCATAAAGTCCTCACTATTAAGCTGTGATGGAGTACTCTCTTCAGATATCTGATGTTTTGTCAATCTAGCCACTGTACTAAATAAGAATCTGGGATTGTTTTGGTTTATTTCTATAAGTTTGCTCAAATGCTCAGCCCTAGCAGCTTTTAGAGCCTGTCTATAGTTAGACATACTGTCTTTATACGCAATTCTAAAGACTTCTAATTTAGTTTTTCTCCATTTTCGCTCTAGGTTACAGGTTGCTCTCTTGAGGGCGTGAGTGTGACTATTGTACCATGGTGCAGATGTTTTATCTCTAATATAGTAGTAGATAGTAGAGGCCTTCTCAGGATAGGAGGTCGGCTAAAGAATGCAACTCTGGATCTCAAAGAGAAGTTTCCTTTGATCATTCCAGGACGCAGTCATGCTGCAAAACTACTGGTGGAGCATTACCATGATCGAGTCAAGCATCAGGGTCGTGTGTTCACTGAATCCTCAATCCACAATGCAGGGTATTGGATTGTCGGTGTCAAGAAGCTTATCAATAGCATTCTACACAAGTGTGTCATGTGCAACAAGCTTCGTGGGAAGATAACTGAGCAGAAGATGGCGGACTTACCCATCGATCACCTGAGCACTGAACCCCCTTTCATGTATGTCGGACTTGATGTTTTTGGACCCTGGACAGTCGTTGCGAGACGCACACAAGGAGGACAGTGCAAAAGATGGTCTGTTCTTTTCACTTGTATGAGTACTCATGCCATACACATCGAGCTGATTGATTGCATGTATTCATCCACCTTTATAAAAGCCTTGAGAAAGTTTTTTGCTCTGCGAGGGCCTGTAAAACAAATTCGTTCGGACTGTGGGACCAATTTTGTAGGAGCCTGTAAGGAGCTGGAAATTATGCTAACCGATTCTCAGCAGCCTAGTGTGAAGAGGTATCTGGGTGGAGAAGGTTGTTCATGGGTCTTCAATCCACCTCACGCATCCCACATGGGAGGAGCCTGGGAGCGGATGATAGGAGTCTCCAGGCGTATACTGGATTCCATGCTCCAGCAGATCAGTCCTTCCTGCTTGACACATGAAGTGTTGTCTACTCTGATGGCAGAGGTTTAGGAATTGTTAATTCAAGACCTCTTGTTCCTATTTCTTCAGACCCTTTAGATGCTAGCTATTGCTGCTGATTTGCTGATGATGTACTGATTTTGCTGGTTTATTGCATTTGTGTGATTATTGCTGTTTACTGTACTGTACTATATATAGTTTATATTATATTGAACATTATATTGCATATACTAGAATGCAATGGATTTCATTGCTGGTTACACCTTTCATGGCTCACTGATATCCACCTCTTATGCTGGGGTTGTTTAACTGCTTGATTAATGCATGAACTGCTGACCTATTTGTGTATTGATTTGATTAGGGGGAGATTAATTAGTGATTGCTAAATTATTAATTGTGTGAATGATTTTATATATATATATATATATATATGTATGTATATGTATATATATATATATATGTATGTATATGTATATATATATATATATGTATGTATATGTATATATATATATATATATATGTATATGTATATATATATATGTATATATGTATATATATATATATATATATATATGTATATATATATATATATATATATGTATATATATATATATATATATATATATATATATATATATATATATATATATGATATATATATATATATATATATATATATATATATGTATATATATATGTATATATATATATATATATATATATATGTATATATATATGTATATATATATATATATATATATATATATATGTATATATATATGTTTTATATATATATATATATATATATATATATATATATATATATATATATATACTTATTATACATATTATACAGAGAGATAAGGTTGGTTTCCTCAATTATAATCTGTTAAAGTTCAGTGAAGTTTTTCTGAGGTGACCTTTGATCCTTGTAGATCTGCTTAACTCTTAAACCACTTAAAACACTTAAATTATTTAAGCTTTTTCCACATTACTAAAGACCTAAGAGCAATTAGTAGTATTAAATCGGCAATAACGTCGCAGTGCGGTTGTGATGTAATATACTGGATGCTTGGAGATATTTATCCGTATATGATAATACCTGCATATATATTATTAGTGTTGTTGTGGTGCTGCATTGCTGTAGTATTATTATTGTTGCATATTAATATTGTATTTCTATTTTTGCATATTATAACAGATCTATTACTTAGGCAGATAAACATACCCATCCAACAGGGTCCATCATAAACAGAAACCCAGGTATAAAAGATTAGTGATAGGTAGAAACCTATTAAAACACACCAGGGAAACAGGTTTTTTCACACCAGCTGGAGTTATAATAGCAAAACACATGGATGCAAGTAAAGACATTAAAAAGTACATGAAAAAGTGGCATGAGCGAACAAAGGGAGGGTTGCGGTGGCCTGCTGAAGGAACATTTGATATGTTAACATGCATGAAGATGAAAACCAGGATTGAATGCTGGAGTTAAGTGAAGAAAGAAAGTGATGAAGGTGAAGAACTGGAGTAGAAGAGAAGCTGGAACTTGAACAGCAAAGGGAAAACACAGCCCCATCATGGGAGAAATGTGGGGAGCATGCATGGCCACAACAGCCTCAACAGGAATATACCCCTTGCTCTCATGTCCAAGAGAGATGGACTTTGTAATAGTGTCTGGACAAGTCACTGGAGTACTGAAAGAAACAGAACCAGAAGACAGTAACGAAACAAGCCACCCAAGAGATAACAATCAGGTGGTACGGCCAAAGCAACAAAGCCGAGGGGGTGAAGTAAGAAAACAGCAACAAGAACTGCAATGGGAAGATGAACTCCTCCAGAAATCTGGAGTATATTGGGAAGACCAACAACAGCGGCTGACACCACCCCAGAGTACCTCAACCCAGCCATCTCATAGTACCCCATGTGAGTTAGGACAGAGGGGGAGAAACCCCAGGGCATTGTCAGATCCAGAGAACACAAGAGTTCCTTAAAGAGGCCAAACAAACACTGCAAGTACTCACTGCAGAGTCTAAAATTGGGAAAAGTGCTAACAGCAGCTGCCCACAGAGCAAAGGAGATAAGCAAGGAATTCCTAAAGGAGCAGAGGAACAGGGAGCAACAGCAGCTGCAGCCTACTCAGAGACACGAGAGGAAGACGAATGCAGCATCCATAGAGAAGGAAGCAAGAAGTGGGTGCAGATAACAGGAGAAGTGCAGCTGACACCGCTTTATGGAGACAAAAATAAAGAGGAACAAAGACAAGACAAGCAGAGTAAGGAACTGATGGATATGACCCTGGCAGCACTAGAGAGGGTGGAGGAGCTGAAAAAACATGCTGACACCATGGGCCAAAGATTGCAGACCATAGAATTGTGCCATGAAGACAGAATGAGAGAATTAACTAAAGTGTGAGAAGCCCAGAGCACAGCAACGCAGAGTGTTCTTCAACTAAGGAACGAGCAGACCAAGATGTCACAAAAAGCAGCACAAATGGAAAGGAGGCTAGAAGCAAGAACCTCAATCATCAGCCAACACAGGGGTGTGAAATATGGAGAGAGAGAGAGTGGAGTGACAACTCGTTCCAGAACCCGTACTAAATACGTAAAGGTGTCCGAAGCCAGAAGAAGAGATGATGAGTTGGAAGATAAATGGGTGGAAGAGCCAGAGGATTCACATGGATGTGACAGGGCTAATAGGCCGACTACCCAGTATATGTGATGGCGCTCAAAAATGGATTACACGGTTTGAGGAACAAACTACTGGCCAACACCTGGCGTTAGGAGACATAAAAGCCATATTGTCTCAGACATTAGGAAAAGTCAAGATGACAGAAATACTGGATCAGGCTGACCTCAAAAAAACAGCTGATGACCCACATTATGATCATCACTCACTGGGACCCTGAAGAACTGCAATCTGAGATGCAATGAGGATGACCTACCCAACCAAAACAGATCCAGGGAAAGTGGAAAAAGTCAAACTGGGGGATGATGAGGGCATGGCTCAATTCATACTGAAGCTACAGACCATATGGAGGGAGGAAATGGATGCCCCATGGGACGAAACAGCTGCAAGCGAAGCATTGTTCAAAGTGATGCTAAAACATGCGCTCCCCAGCGAAGTCCAAGAGCAGCTGGAAACCGTAGTGGGCCTAAATGCCATGACATGGTTCACTTTTGAGGCAAACATAATACACTATGTTGAATTGCATCGTAAAAGAGAGGGAGGCAAGAAAAGCGGCTGAAAATCTACTCATGCAGCTACACAAAGCCCAATTGGGAGAGCTGACACGGAACAAACAAGAGGGCCAGGAGAAAAAGAAAGAGAAAAAGGAAGAGAACGTCGCTAAACAAGCTGCAGTTATAGTGACCCCCACAGCTACTCAAGCAGTTCCAGCCCCAGTGATGGTACCCGAGCACGTCCCAGTCCTATATCAAAAACCACCAAACATGATGGGGTACCATGCTGGACCTCAGTATCCCAAAGGCCACAAGGATGGAGAACAGGAAGAGGCCGGGGTAGAGAAGGATTCCCATGAACATTATCACGAAACTCATGGACGGCAGGGGGACGTGGAGAGGGATGCTGGATCTGCAGTAATCCAGGACACATAAAAAGAGAATGTCCCTTTGAACCATATGATGTGCAAGGAGCCCCAGCTAGAGAATCCAGAAGATTTCCACCTCAGATGAGAGGCCCACCAAGGGGAAATTAGGCCGGACAGTGGACGGGAGGAACCGGAGGGCTCCCACCTCAAATGAGTGGCCCAGAAGGAAACAATTGGACAGGACAGTGTATGGGCCCAGGCTGTCAGGCCCAAGCCCCAGTACCCCCAGGATGGAACCCGATGGGTCCTGCACTGGGGGGGCAATGAAGAAGCCCAGAGAAGCCTGAGGGGGAGTTGGTGCAGTGCACTACCTCACTGCATCCAGCACAAGAACCTACAATCATGGTAGTTATTGGAGATGAAGTGCAAGTGCCATTTCTGGTTGATACAGGGGCAACCTTTACCAGTATAGGGAAAGAAGGCTCTAAACTCCCCCTCGCTCGCAAAGCTATAAAAACAGTAGGCTTCTCGGGAAAGACCCAAACTTTGCGTTTTACAGAGCCTCAATGGTTAACGGTGGAAGGAACTACAGTACAAGCCCCATTACTTTATTCACCAGACACTCCAGCTAATCTCCTGGGAAGAGATGTACTGTGTAAACTTGGAGCAAAAATACACTGTGGACCTACAGGAGTATGGGTTACACTACCAGAAGTGATAGCGCACCAATATGTGTTGCTGGGACATAAGGATGAGCGAGGTGCCCTAGACAAATTATACTGGCTGGAAATAAACGAGAAAGACACATCAGACCTCTGGAAAAAGTATACCAGATGGAAACTGTTAGAACAAATAGATAATCAGTTCTTTCAGAGGTTGTCAATTTTATCAAACAGTAGACACCGGCACCCAGCAGCTGAAGATCCGCAAAAGACAGGCCTGGAGAGATATCCCAATAAAGAGACTAGAGTCTCAGTTTACCAAGATAGCTGCGGTTTATTATGAGAAGGACAGAAGTATTTATACTGTGATACACACACACACACACACACACACACACATGTGGGAGGGTCATTCTTGCAGAACAAGCACACATTTCACAAGGGAGGCATGCACACAGGGCATGTTCATAAGTATTCGGACAGTTGTAGTAAATGATGAGTATAATGACAGTTCTTTACAGAAAATGCTTCAGAGGATAATTATAAAGTAATTAATCATAATAACACAGTTCACAGGTGTATTCGCAAAGGTATAAGTAAGGTTACATACCTGAAAGTAAAGTCACACAGTGAGTACATAATACATGAGACATAGCTTACCAAAGGAAAGATACAAAAAGAGAGGATTTCATTCTAACAGAAACCATGGCTAACGCACATACGCCCAGACTGATGAGAGGCAAGAGATCCTTGGCACTGTACTATCAAATATGATGAGGAAGGACATGATGAAGAATATGGATCACTCTGGGAAGAACAGCAAGAGGGACAGACCTATGATGTTAAAGTGACCAAAATCATAATAGGTCAGCAAGGAATTGAAGCTGGAACTACCAAACAGAGTGGAAGACTGGTACCAAATCTTAGAAGCAGGTCCACACATCACTCTGATGATCGGGCAAGGATTTGAATCTAAAGACATAGGGCCTATTATGAGGGAAGCAGGACAGCTGAGAGACTGGATGCCAACACTGAACCCAAAGGTAGAAATATCTAAAGATAGGAGATATCTTAAAATAAATACAGTGGGGCAAAAAAGTATTTAGTCAGCCAACAATTGTGCAAGTACTCCCACTTAAAAAGATGAGAGAGGCCTGTAATTTTCATCATAGGTACACTTCAACTATGAGAGACAGAATGAGAAAAAAAAATCCAGAAAATTACATTGTCTGATTTTTAAATAATTTATTTGCAAATTATGGTGGAAAATAAGTATTTGGTCACCTACAAAAAAGCAAGATTTCTGGCTCTCACAGACCTGTAACTTCTTCTTTAAGAGGCTCCTCTGTCCGCCACTCGTTACCTGTATTAATGGCACCTGTTTGAACTAGTTATCAGTATAAAAGACACCTGTCCACAACCTCAAACAGTCAGACTCCAAACTCTACTATGGCCAAGACCAAAGAGCTGTCAAAGGACACCAGAAACAAAATTGTAGACCTGCACCAGGCTGGGAAGACTGAATCTGCAATAGGTAAGCAGCTTGGTGTGAAGAAATCAACTGTGGGAGCAATTATTAGAAAATGGAAGACATACAAGACCACTGATAATCTCCCTCGATCTGGGGCTCCACGCAAGATCTCACCGCGTGGGGTCAAAATGATCACAAGAACGGTGAGCAAAAATCCCAGAACCACATGCGGGGACCTAGTGAATGACCTGCAGAGAGCTGGGACCAAAGTAACAAAGGCTACCATCAGTAACACACTTCGCCGCCAGGGACTCAAATCCTGCAGTGCCAGACGTGTCCCCCTGCTTAAGCCAGTACATGTCTGGGCCCGTCTGAAGTTTGCCAGAGAGCATTTGGATGATCCAGAAGAGGATTGGGAGAATGTCATATGGTAAGGTGAAACCAAAATAGAACTTTTTGGTAAAAACTCAACTTGTCGTGTTTGGAGGAGAAAGAATGCTGAGTTGCATCCAAAGAACACCATACCTACTGTGAAGCATGGGGGTGGAAATATCATGCTTTGGGGCTGTTTTTCTGCAAAGGGACCAGGACGACTGATCCGTGTAAAGGAAAGAATGAATGGGGCCATGCATCGTGAGATTTTGAGTAAAAACCTCCTTCCATCAGCAAGGGCATTGAAGATGAAACGTGGCTGGGTCTTTCAGCATGACAATGATCCCAAACACACCGCCCGGGCAACGAAGGAGTGGCTCCGTAAGAAGCATTTCAATGTCCTGGAGTGGCCTAGCCAGTCTCCAGATCTCAACCCCATAGAAAATCTTTGGAGGGAGTTGAAAATCCGTGTTGCCCAGCGACAGCCCCAAAACATCACTGCTCTAGAGGAGATCTGCATGGAGGAATGGGCCAAACTACCAGCAACAGTGTGTAAAAACCTTGTGGCGACTTACAGAAAACGTTTGACCTCTGTCATTGCCAACAAAGGGTATATAACAAAGTATTGAGATGAACTTTTGTTATTGACCAAATACTTATTTTCCACCATAACTTGCAAATAAATTCTTTAAAAATCAGACAATGTGATTTTCTGGATTTTTTTTCTCATTCTGTCTCTCATAGTTGAAATGTACCTATGATGAAAATTACAGGCCTCTCTCATCTTTTTAAGTGGGAGAACTTGCACAATTGGTGGCTGACTAAATACTTTTTTGCCCCACTGTAGTCTAAAGAACAAATTAGCAGCACAATATTAGCTAGCTTTGTCTGTTGGTTTGGTTCTCAGTGCTGTATTTGGCAGTGATCTAGTCTGTTCTAGATATATAGATGTCTATTGACTAGATGATTAGTAGCTCCATTAGAACAGATTAGTCACTAATGAGTGTGTCATTTTTAAACAAACCTTTTCTCTCCCAGTATCAGTGTTTAGGTCTGATTTCTGTCTCTGTAGAACACTAATGATAAAATAGACCACATCTTTGAATGGTAGATAAATAAAATCTAATAAAATTAATAATTACTATACAACTGATATTTGTACAAGCTGCTGCTTTTAGGCCTTTATGCAGATGTGTAGCAGAGTTATTGTTTAGCACGCTGTATACTGAACCTCACACTGAACCCTGAGTGTGTGTTTCAAGTACTGAGATGAGAAGCAGAGATGATGATGATGAGTTTATATATTGTGGGGTTCAGCATCATATACCTCCCATATCTACTGTAATCTCCTCAGTTCTGTCTTCATCAGTGACTTGACACCGGTAACATCCTTCATCTGACCAGTTACAGTCTCTCAGCTGTAAGGAGATGTCCAGCTGCAGAGTGAACAGACTCACTCTGCCCTCATAACCTTTCCCCTCTCTCACCTCTCTGTTCTTATGAACACAAACACAGGCTGTCTCCTGAAACCACCGGATCTCCAGGTCAACAGCACTGATTTCAGGAGACAGACGACACGAGAGAGTGACAGCAGAGTGATGATACTCCTCTTTACCACTGGGACCAATGAGTTTAAACTCATCTGTGTAGGAAAACACACACACACACACAGACAATTAATTTAGCCTTCAATAAATGGATAAATTAATTCCTTAATTCCAATTATGGATAAATTCATTCCTTGAAAAATAACTTACTTTTTGCAGTTAGGGTTTGTGCCATCTTCATCTCTTTCTGTAGATTCTAACTAATAAAACCCTTAACACTAAAAAAACAGAGAGTATCCTACTTTTAAAAGGTTAATAAAATGGTCTTAAATGTTATGAACTGGTTGGTGACTAACATGCACTTGTTAGCATGATGCTAATTCCTCTTACCTTTTCTGTTCCTCATATAAACACGTCTGCTGCTTTAGCTGAATTAGGTCGACAAATCAGAGCGGCTCATATTCAGTATTTACCAACTTGCAGTTTAAACACAGTGTTTAAAATGTCCCCTATCCACTGTTTACACACACACACACACATATTCCTCAGGAAGTGTAATGGACCAATTGCTCTGTTACTTTCACTTTCAATAGAGAATTGAGGCAGAGCTCCACCCCCTGTGCTGAGCATTAGTAGTTATTATTCCTTATGCAAAGTCTTAATTTTAAGTGTAAATCCTTGGACACTTGTTCCTGTGTCAGATGTTTATATTCACAATTCTGCACTTATGAGTTTAAAAGAAATAAGCATAAAAAACGTATACATTTTGTTTTTATTTTCTAAACAAATAACATTTCTTTTAGAATCAGATGACTAAAGGAATAAAACTGACACTGTAACTGTGCACAAAAATGTTTATAATGATTTAGTCTGTGATTTCAGTTCCTCTATGTATGACATGTATGATACATTATCAGTATTAAATATTTACTGTGGGATTATAAGAGCTATGAATTTTTTAATCTGGTTGGTCAGAAGCTATTGATTAATTTTCTTTAACAGCAGATCTGACAATATTGCAGCTGCAAATCATAATTTTACCTTCATCTATCTATCTATCAATCTATAAATCTATCGAGCTGTCTTATTTCTTCTGCCTTCCATTTTATACATTTTATATCTATATATATCATTGATTTATATTTGTTTGTTTGTTTATCCATTAACAGTCATTTATTTTATGTTAACCTATAAATTATATAGTTTTTATTTGACATTTACAGACTGAAGTAGGGGGGCACGGTGGCTTAGTGGCTTAGTGGTTAGCACGTTTGCCTCACACCTCTAGGGTTGGGGGTTTGATTCCCACCTCCGCTTTGTGTGTGGAGTTTGCATGTTCTCCCTGTGCCTTGGGGGTTTCCTCCGGGTACTCCGGTTTCCTCCCCCAGTCCAAAGACATGCATAGTAGGTTGATTGGCATCTCTAAAATTGTTGTGTGTGTGTGGCCTTGATGCCCGAGATAGGCACAGGCTCCCCGTGACCCGAGAATATTTCAGATAAGTGGTAGACAATGAATGAATGAAGACTGAAGTATCCAATAATCTTGGAGGTGAAGCTGTGTGTGTAACTTTTCCTCCATGACTGTTGATCGGCTCTGTACATGTGCAGATGCTGCTACCTTGTGGATGATTGAAGTGTGGTCAGCATTACAGTGTTCCAGCTGCGTATTACGACCCATCCTGATCCATTACACTATCTTTCATTTTTTATATGTTTTTATACTTTATGTAAAGTGTCCAAGATATATTGAAATTTATTTTGAAATTTGAGAAATTTTGAAATTTTACTGCCATCACAGATCTGACTCCATGACGTCACTGCTGTACTGCGTGCACTCTCTCTGCGCTACTGTAGTTTAACCATCTGCAATTTCTTTTAAAGCAAGGTTTCATCTGCACGTATATTGAAGGGCGCAGCTTTTACATACTTAGCGGTAATCTTGCTGAAAGAGGAACGCGAGCGTCCACGAGCTCCTACACAACTGCACCATACCTTAAAATAAAAGGATTTTTAATAAATGCACAACAAAATTAATACACAACAATTCACAGTAGTTATAAAAAATAAAGGTTAGACTTTTAAACAATTCTTTATATTTTAAAATGGGGTACACAAGGTTTAAAGAGACACTAAAATGTACTTAGAGCCAAATTCATTTTACTGTAAATCTTTAAATTGTTAGTTGATCAAATCAGTTCAGATCACTTCATAATGACCTGCTCCATGGTCCCAATAAAGATCAATGAATCTTACTGAAGAACTGTTTTTTAACTGAATTTTCAGGTTCATGTGAAGAAGTCTGGTTCAACCCTCTTCCACTATACGAAACCTTGGTGTGTTGTTCGACTCTAGGCTATGTTTTGAAACCCACATCAATCAGCTTGTCAAGTCCTGTTTTTTCCATCTTCGCAACATTGTCCGTCTAAGACCCTCACTAAATCTTAAAGATGCAGAAACTGTTGTTCACGCTTTCATACTTCACGTCTTGATTATTGTAACTCCTTACTTTATGGTCTACCCAAAAAAGTCATAAATCGCTTGCAGTTCATTCAGAATTCAGCTGCTCGGGTCCTCACTTTTACCAAAAAAGCAGCTCACATCACCCCTGTCTTACGGCAACTACATTGGCTCCCTGTTAGTTACCGCATACCGGTAAGATTCTTACTCTAGTTTTCAAGGCTCATCATGGTTTAGCACCTTCCTATCTCTGCAAAATGATTACCCCCTATGTCCCTGCCCGTACTCTGAGATTGAGCTCTGAAAACTTGCTTGTAGTACCCAAGTTCCGTTTATCTAGTGTGGGTGGTAGGGCTTTCAGCATATCAGCTTCTAAACTCTGGAACAAACTACCACAAAACCTTCGTGATGTCACTTCTCTTCAGACATTTAAAACTGCCCTCAAAACTCATTTATTCACTTTATGTTTTGTTAATTGATTGTCTGTCTCAATTTTCCAGTACTATGTTTGTTTTTGTAAGTTTACTGTAGATTAACCTTCTTTGTCTGTTCCATCTGGTTGATTACATGTTGTATACTAACTATATACTTATATGTATTCATTTTATATAGCAACTTGGTGTAAAGCGTCCTTGGGTTCCTGAAAGGCGCTAAATAAATAAAACATATTATTATTATTATTATTATTATTATTATTATTATTATTATAAGTCGTCTACCATTGAGCTGATATCAGTAAACAGAGTAAGTAAAACAGTAAATAAAAAAAGAAAAAGTAAATTAAAAAACAGAGACAGTAACTGAATAGAAAAACTCTTCAAGGGTTTCTGAGACAAACAGGGAATAATTATACAGAAGAAACGTTCAGTGTTATCTACTGATAAGCAAAAGACGTGGTGGTTTATACATTTACTGTTCATTAGGGAGTGTCTGGGCTTTGTGCAAGTTT
This sequence comes from Hemibagrus guttatus, assembly GCA_033459395.1. Lineage (NCBI taxonomy): Eukaryota > Metazoa > Chordata > Actinopteri > Siluriformes > Bagridae > Hemibagrus > Hemibagrus guttatus. The sequence continues at coordinate 11,106,343 of JAUCMX010000028.1, forward strand.
ACCAGTTTTGTTGTTTATTTATTTATTTATTTAAATAACCTGAATAGAACCAATACAGAAAGTTCTCTAGTGGTTCTTTTTAGTTTTAAGCACATCATCAATATCACACACTTCCAAAAGTATACATACAGTAAAAATTGTAATAGACATTACAACTATATGTAAAATGTAAAAGTAACTGTTTTACTTATTACACTGTAGAATCCTCTACAAAGAGTTCTCTAAACAACTGATTAATACTACAGCTCAGATATAACTGACATTATTTAACCTAAATTTATATACAATGTACAAGTTACAGGGGGCATGGTGGTTAGCACGTTTGCCTCACACCTCCAGGGTTGGGGGTTCGATTCCCGCCTCCGCCGTGTGTGTGGAGTTTGCATGTTCTCCCTGTGCCTCGGGGGTTTCCATGAACATGCATTGTAGGTTGATTGGCATCTCTAAATTGTCCGTTGTGTGTGTGTGTGTGTGTGCCCTGCGATGGGTTGGCACTCCATCCAGGGTGTATCCTGCCTTGATGCCCAATGACGCCTGAGATGGCACAGGCTCCCTGTGACCCGAGAGTAGATCGGATAAGCGGTAGACAATGAATGAATGTACAAGTTACAATGCAGAGAATATTTCATTTTAACACTGATTTCATTCTATTTCTAAAAGCAACACATAAGAAGGTGACTGAGGTGGAAGATTTAATTGCAATGGTCCTGAAATTTTCCCCACACAGGAATTTAATCTGTTCCCCACACTGTATTAGAATATATTTGGAGATGACCATCAGCTTCTTATGCAAAAGTGACAGTATCTTACACACACACACTTTTACACAGCGACATCTAGCGGTGAATAACAGTAGAAAGATACTACATTAAAAATCTTATAAAGAACTGTACTATTACTGTTAGCAATCTATTACTAAACTGTAGTATTTTAAACAAATATGAAGTTTTATTATTATTATTATTATTATTATTATTACAACTTCACATACTTAGCAAACAATAGAGCTACATTTCAGTTTGTAATCGCGTGATATTTTGATGTTATAATTATTAGTTCTGTGATCATTTACACAAGAGCACAGATGACAAGACTTTTCAATATTTCTCATTCGCTTATGCAAAAGCTGTGTAACAAATATAAGATTTCAGTAGTATAATTTCACTTTATCCTACTTTAATTTTTATTTCATTTTCTTTTTTATTTCTGTTAATCTATTTATTAATCTATTTATTTATTAATTGAATCTGTTAGTCTACTCTATAAATTTATATTTATTTGTAAACTAAAATATTAGCTCAAGTCACTATCAAAATCACTTAATATTGCGACGCTGCACTTTTATTTTTCATTGAGAAGATTTATGACAAAAGACACAAAACAAGGTTTAATATATAGTGCATTTTCTGCTCAGAAGTTACATAAGAGTGACACATGTGGGGGCGGAGCTTATTTGTTTATCACTTTTTCCCCTGCAGAAGTGCATCTCCTGTTTGGGGTGTTAGTTGCTCTCTATTTAAACAAGCAGGGAATTCACATCAGCCCTGTGAGAAGTACTCTTACTGATTTAACAATGTAGAGAGTGTTTCAAATATTTTCCCAGTACACTCTTGCAAACCAGTATAAATATGCGTACTTTTAATAATTTAATTTGTGAAGTAAATCCATCATTGATAAACAAACCAGCACCACATCTTGGGACAGAGCGAGAGTGTGTGTGCGTGTGCGTCACTGCCCCTCCCCCCTCCGTAGAATAAACCGTTATACGAAAGTAAACTAAGCTGCGCCATTTGTGACGACTGAAAAATAAAACATTTCAGGAATAAAAACACAGTGAGTATCTAAATCTAAAGCTCTAATATATAAACACATTAAACTTTCACGAGATGCAGAAGAGTTTTGTTTTGTGAGTCTGCACTGGGTTTCTACTGTAGTAACATACACAGGTTGTTTTATGACTTGAGAGTGTGTGTATAGGGCAGTGGTGGGCAGTAATGAAGTAAATGTAATTCGTTACATTGTACTTAAGTGTCTTTTGCCAGTATCTGTACTTTACTAAAGTATAAAAAATTTGAGATATTTTACTTTAACTTCACTATATTTTGACATCCCACATGTAGACACGACAGGGGTTGGGGATGGGATGGGAGCGCCCTCCACCGGGAATGCCGAGCGACATCCTCCACGGAAAACCTCATCGCGAAGCAGCATCTCCAGCTGGAGTGGTGGAAGCCACACTTCCAGAGGGTCAGATAAAAAGGGTTACCTCCCGAGGCATGGAGTCGAGCGTCATCCTCCGTGGAAAGACTGCATCACGAAGCGACGTCCTCGACCAGGACAAGGATGGAGGCACCACACTGGGAAAATGGGAAGGGGATCCACCTGCACGAATGCCCTCCGAGGCAGGTGTTCTGCTGGATGTCATCCACTGGGAATCCGGGGTTCCCACTGGTAGACTGCAGCACCTGGTCAGGAACAGGAACTAGCTGGGAATCCCACTGGGTCTTCAGTCACGTCCGGGCACCCCCGCTCTATGCAGGGCTGGAACCCGGACCTCTGTGGTTGACATCGTCCTCGCGCCTGCACGCCGTGGATAAAGACCCATATGCGGGATTCAGCAAGGCACTGCTTTTATTACATAAACACAATACGGGGAAAACTAACCTAAACATGAGACATGACACTAATAAAACAAAACCTGACAAACAAAGAAACCTAAAACATGAAACAATGTCCGATAAAGACAGATACAAAAGTATCTCTATTTATAGGGCTAAACATTAGGGCTAATTGGATATGGGTGACACAATCAGGAATGAGAACAATGGGCAGGGAAACACACAGACAAGCAGGCTTCCAAGATACACCTGCCAGCACCCTCTCCAGGCCTGGCAGGGAACTGTCCAGCTCTTCCTGACACACACACACACACACACACACACACACACACACACACACACACACACACCTCAATAAATATGTTACTAAATGTCAAGTAATAATAAAAATAACGTTTCTTATATAGCAATTTTGAAACGTAAAATGTGAACATGCTTCACAGGCTAAATGTAAAATACAAAAAAAGACATACTGTAAACAATCAAACAGAAAATAGAATATGAAGAAGACCATTAAGATAAAAAAAGCCCCGATAAACTTGTGTAGCCCCTATGTTAACATCTGATGCACCTAAATCTTACCTGCTCATTAAGTTTGGGAAAATATGTACAATCAGGGTTTTTGTATTGTAAAAATGCGTTCAGTTTTTTTTATTTGGTGTTTGGGTCCGAAGCAAAAATTTTCATTGTTATTAATGTGTATTTTGTAGTTTGGTTGCATTGTACTATGTACCATGTGCTTGCCCTGAGGACAACCAATGTTTGAGTTTGTTTTGTGATTGGATGATAAAGTGTCAGGAAGTGTGTCATTGTAGTGTGATTTGCTATGGGGGTGGGATGAAGATGGGAAGAAGAAGAGAAGAGAGGAGGCAAGAGGCTGAGCTTGTAAGGAAAAAGACAGTCTTAACAGTGATAATTGTGTTAGTTACTGTTGTTGTACTCACTACAGCACAAGGGACTGCCGTACATTGAGAAGCCATTTTGACGAACACTAGCTCTAGAAATAGCGATGAGGAAGTCGTTGTTTGATAAACTTTACAGGCTAACTCACCAGCTAGCCTGAGAAAAGGCTCTTAGTTTTCCCAGATAGCACTCCAGGTGACCAGGAGAAAGTCTGGCAGCTCCTCTGGCAATGAGGGAGAAAGGCACATTTCACCTCACTGGATGGACAAACTCCCGTTGCTCATTGCAGTTAGCTGTGAGCCAACCTGAAAACTGTGGCTAAATCGTCAGCACAGTGTGGAGGTGCAGCGTTGGACTCTGACTCTGCGTGTATGTGAGTACTCCAGTGTCTATTTTTACTCGCTAGAGTGAAAGGGCCCCACGTCCTGGCAACCACTTTCCCGAGCATCGACCAGGCCTGCAACAGGGTTTTTTTTGTATTTTTCTTTTTTTTTGGTCGCCGGCTTGTGTGTGTGTGTGGGCCCACAGAGTTGTTAAATTGAAGTGTGAAGATTATGCCAATTAACTTTTTTTTTTTTAATGCTCTACTTAGAGCTTTGTTACGGTGTTTTCATAACAGTGTGATATATTAAGTATTAAAAGTAGAGATTTTAATACTTTACAAAGGGTTAAAAGGTGCATATTCAATGGTTGAGCACAGTACCTGTGTATCAGGGTATTTCTGTTTTGAAGTATTGAGGACTGAAATAATTTGAGTTGCTCATTCCTGTAATATCTAAGTTTGACAGTATTTGACACCTGTATTTGTTTTTCTTATTTATTTATTTATTTATTTATTTATTTATTTATAAGTAGTTTAGGTATACAGTAGACAACATAGAAGGAGGTAAGTGAGTATTTGGCTAAGAGATTCCCATCTATCTTTACTTGAATTTAAGGGGGTGTTCATAAATCAATCGAGAGGAATAAAATTTGCGAGCTCAGGGCCCTATCCTAATATTGAAGAGTAAAGAAAGCGCTACACTTGGGCTTGCAGAGGAATTGTATTGTATGATGTTGTTTCCTCAAGCTCCAGAACTAGAGATGGTCATTTTCATTCATCCCAGTGACTGATTCTGTTGACCAAAAAGATTTGTTCAGATTCATTCAGTGACCCTTTATGTAAATTATATCATTACAATGCACCAGTGAGTGTCTTATTATGAGTAAGTCATTGTTTCATTCACTCAGTACATTCATTTAAAAACAGCAAGTTTTAAAGAGACTAGTTTTAGTGTAATGATTAGCCATTAGTCATTTGTACACATTCATGTATAGAGGATTATGCTGTGAAAAAATTAACATATAAGGCTTGTCTTAATGCTACATACTGTTCAAATGCACTGCTCCATCCTGTTTCTCTTCTTGTGGTGACCTGAATGAATGACATCAGTGAGTCAGCAGATCCTCATTCATTCACCGAGTTCATTCACAAACATCAACAACTGTTTGTTCAGAATCAGTAGGTCTACCACTCTCATTCACACTCAAGTAAGGGGCAGATTTGTTAAATAAGTGCTACATTCTCTTCATAGCATGGCTGCACCCCCTTTTCCTATCGTTGAAGACTCACGTGACGTCATCTGGACACATCTCACTCACTTCCCCTCATTGTCCTGAGCTTTTTGATACGTCACATGTATGTAGCCGTAAATGTGGTGCTCGAAGACATTAACCTGATTATATAGTTACAAATGTTTTATTGTTATAAATTGTTATTATTGTAATGCATATATTTTATTTAATGTATTAAATTATGCTGTTCTGACTGTACTGATTCTTTTCTTACGTCATTTTTCATGTAAACAATTAAAACAAGTGATCAATAAAACGTGGATTGTGCACTGCTTATTTATTTTGACTGATTCTTTCATTTACGATTTATAATATTTGAATTTATGAATATGTAAAATAAATAATGAGGTGAGATTGAGAGAACATTAGGTGAACGGTCAGGGACATTTGGAGAATGTTAGGGAAATGTTAGGGGAACTTTCAGCAAACCTGAAAACAAACGCTCTATTTCCGTTAAGAAAAGTTTCCTGGCTAAAAATTTAAAAAATGTTTTTTAAAAAAGGTACATTCTGGAAACCAAAAATTGTTTGCTGGGAATAGTCCTTGTTCTGCAACAGGTACTCTCCACTGGAAAAAAATAAAAACCTAAGACTGCCAGTATCCCTAGCCCACATGTAAAAAGCTATTACTACTATTCTCTTGTGCACACAATAAACCACAGTTACCCCAAGCCAGTGTCACAAAAAGAAAAAAGAAATACAATGTCTATAGGCTAAGATATTGGCAATGAAAATGGCGTCTCAGTAAAGTAGCTATAGAAAATGGCGTCTCGGTAAAGTAGCTATAGAAAATGGCGTCTCAGTAAAGTAGCTATACAAAATGGCATCTCAAGTCTCTTGCTAATCGAGGCCACCGCGCAGGTTCAATAGACCGGGAAGCGTCATTTTAGATGTAAATGCAAGCTGCAAAAAATTCGTTCGTTTCTGAAAAAAAAAAAAATTTTACATCAAAAGAAAGATCGTAACCTCTATTGTCAGAATATATAACCATTTCAGCTGTAGCTGGTCGGGAAGCGCACATATTTTGGGCTGAATTAATTAATTTCTCAGCGTAAGGTGGTCATATGTAAATAAAGTTTGCACCTATAGAAACTGTATTCATCCACGCATTTCGTGAACGTCACCTCATTAATATTCATGAACCCAAAATAGCTCACATTTGACCTGAAAACACACACGCATCAGGAGAGACACTCGGGAAAGCGCAATACACAGGATGTTGTAAAATAAACACATGGCACTGGTCATAACACGGGCAGACGGTCAACTTAACAAAAAGTCATTTTTTACAGGGTTTCCGCGGGGCATTGAAAGTCATTAAATAGATTTTGGGAAAATTAAGGCCTTAAATGGCATTACAAATCATTAAATTTCATTTCTGATAGCATTAAAACTTCAGTAAGTTTTGAAGAAAAAATAATTTCTTTTGAATGTAGACTTTATAGAATTTACAACTGATTTGCTGTTGCAAAGTTGTACATTAGTGTGATAAAAACGTGGCACCAGTTTGGTAACTGCTTCCGGCCGGCGCAGAATTGCGGTAACTCCGGATGTTTGGACCGTGGCGGGATGACACCTTAACGCGGAGAAAGTCAGTGTTGGAAAAAAATGGGGAAGATTCCAGGAGAAGTGGCTGGAAGATGATGATTTTAAGACATGGTTGCAACCCGTTCGTGATCAACCAGGTGAAGGATTTTGCTGTGTTTGCAAGAGAAAAATTTAGGCTAGTTACTATGGGTGTAAACGCCGTTAAATCGCATATGCAGTCTGATAGCCACAAATCGGCTGTTAGGAGCAGACAGTCACAGCAATGTACTACAGTATTTCCCTCACAAAGGAACTACTGGCTTCTGTAGCTTCAGCAAGGACCAAACACAGGATCTACCTTGATGAAGAGAGGAAGAAGAGAGAGGGTGCCATGCATGGACTTGAGAAAAGCTTTGGAGGATGAGCTGGAAGAACTGGAAAAGAAAAGGAATGCCTTCAGATGTGGATCAACTAGCTGAGCAGGCTGAAAACAAGTCTAAAACACTTGATTACCAAATCGAATACCATAAGGAGGAGATACAAGGACAAATGCAATGAATTGAAAGATGTTGAGAACTGTCAGAGTTGGAACTAAAAACCAGTACACTAAGGCATATGAAATAATTCAATGCAAGAAATGTTAAAACTTTGTGTAATTTCACTTATATTTTGCATACATTAACTTACAGTCTATAAGAGTTCAGAGATTCAGAGTTTTAACTCTACTGTTCAGACTGATGGAATTTGTTAGTTGATGGAGCTCATGTTTGTTCAGTAGCAGTACAATTTACGGAAAGGAAAAATTTAATGGCTTTTTCCAGTTATGGCCTGATTTTTCACTATCTAGCATCAAACATGTAAGTGATTGTTACTTTGTGAAATCAGTAATGAAATACCTGCAAATAAATGTTGCCATTTAAGCTGTCATCTGGGCCATTTCTGATTCAGGTTAGAATGATGTGAAAGAATATGTATATTATTATTATTAACATTATATATACTATTTAATGTAGTATCCGTGGTTAGTCGTTGACCCTTCATGGCATTAAGAATTTTTAAAATGGCATTAAAAAAGGCATTAAAAAGCATTAAATTAGAGTGGTTGATACCTGCAGAAACCCTGTTTTATATATTATTTGTGCTGCTCTAACCCTATATTGAATCACTTTGTGCTTCTATGACACTAGTTTGAATCACTTTGTGCTAATGTAACCCTAGTTTGAATCACTTTGTGCTAATGCAACCCTATATTGAATCACTTTGTGCTGCTCTAAACCTATATTGAGTCACTTTCTGCTGCTCTAACCCTACATCGAATCACTTTGTGCCGCTGTAACACTATATTGAATCACTTTATGCCGCTGTAACCCTATATTGAATCACTTTGTGCCGCTATAACCCTATATTGAATCACTTTGTGCTACTCTGACCCTATTTTGAATCACTTTGTGCTGCTCTAACCCTATATTGAATCACATTGTGCTACTCTAACCCTAGTTTTAAACACTTTGTGCTGCTCTAACCCTAGTTTTAAACACTTTGTGTTGTTATGACACTATATTGACCCTGCTGAGATGTGAACTTAACAATAATTTGTACCATGACCCCATTTTCAATCACTTCGTGCTGTAATGACACTACTGAGAGAGAGTGAACACACACGCAGCAGTAGTACAAACTGATACTAACATGCCCCCTTTTGCCCGCTCGCTCAATTACATCAGATCAGCAAAGGCCGGCAATGAGCACTACAGAGAGAGAGAGAGAGAGAGAGAGAGAGAGAGAGAGAGAGAGAGAGAGATCCATTCATTCATTGTCTACCGCTTATCCGAACTATACTCGGGTCACGGGGAGCCTGTGCTTATCTCAGGCGTCATTGGGCATCAAGGCAGGATACACCCTGGACGGAGTGCCAACCCATCGCAGGGCACACACACACTCTCATTCACTCACGCAATCACACACTACGGACAATTTAGAGATGCCAATCAACCTACCATGCATGTCTTTGGACCGGGGGAGGAATATGAATATTCTAATATATATATATATATATATATATATATATATATATATATATATATATATATATATAAAATCTCCCTAGCCTCCCTAACTTTGTCCCCCAAACATCCAACATGAGCTGTCCCCCTGATGTACTCGTTCCTAATCCTGTCCAATCTTGTCACTCCAAAAGAGAACCTCAACATCTTCAGCTCTGCTACCTCTAGCTCTGACTCCTGTCTCTTCCTCAGTGACACTGTCTCTAAACCATACAGCATGGCCGGTCTCACCACTGTCCTGTACACCTTCCCCTTGATTCTCGCTGATATTTTCCTACCACACAGAACTCCTGACACCTTTCTCCACCCATTCCAACCTGCCTGCACTTGCTTCTTTACCTCTTTCGCACACTCTCCATTACTCTGGACTGTTGACCCTAAGTACTTAAACTCCTGTACCTTCTTCACCTCTTCACCCTGTAACCTTACTGTTCCACTTCCCTCCCTTTCATTCACACACATGTACTCAGTCTTACTACGACTGACTTTCATTCCTCTTCTCTCCAGCGCAAACCTCCACCTCTCCAGGTTTTCCTCCACCTGCTCTCTGCTCTCACTACAGATCACAATGTCATCTGCAAACATCATTGTCCAAGGAGACTCCTGTCTGACCTCCTCTGACAACTGGTCCATCACTATAGCAAACAGGAAGGGGCTCAGAGCCGATCCCTGATGCAGTCCCACCTCCACTTTGAACTCCTCTGTCTGACCTACAGCACACCTCACCACTGTCCTGCTCCTCTCATACATGTATGTATATATATATGAATACGAGAGAGAGAGAGAGAAAGAGAGAGAGATATGAATATGAGAGAGAGAGAGAGAGAGAGAGATGAATGAGAGAGAGATATGAGAATATGAGAGAGAGAGATATGAGAATATGAGAGAGAGAGAGATAAGAATATGAGAGAGAGAGATATGAGAATATGAGAGAGAGAGAGAGAGAGATGAGAATATGAGAGAGAGAGATGAGAATATGACAGAGAGAGATATGAGAATATGAGAGAGAGAGTGTCACGACTCGCGCTAGAGGTGACCGCGAGAGGGAGCCCTCGCCCGTGTTTTGAGTTCACTTCCGGGTGCGCGCCGGCTTTAAAAACGCTGCGCACTTCCAGCGCGATGCGAAGTATCTTTTCTATGGGGATTACCGAGCGTTTCATGATTGGATTGATTTTTGTGTATGACTTGGATTGTTTATTGATTTCTCTTTTGGATTACCTGTGTGGATTACTTGCTGTTACTGAACTGGACTGTTTAACGTTTTCTCTTTTGGATTACCTGTGTGGATTACTTGCTGTTACTGAACTGGACTGTTTAACGTTTATTCTATTGGATTATCTCTGTTGTATCTATTGCTGGCTTACTGATTCTGGACTGTTTAAGGACTTCGGTTTCTCTGTCTTCTTGTGTGTTTGTACGCCCTTCTTTAATACACCGTTGCCGAACTCTGTGCCTGTTTCCGACTCAGTCTTTGCTCGTCCCCTATCGCCAGTTCGGCGAATGGATCCGAACACTTCCGCCTCCGGCGGAGCTCCGTTACAGAATACTTCGCCTATCATGGATCCAGCGGAGCTGCGCGACATCATAGTGCAGCAAGGGGCTTCTATCCGCTCCTACCAGGAACAGATGGAGTCGCTGCAAGACCAGCTACGCAGCGCGAGCCTCGCCACACCACGGGACCCGCCCACAGCTCGCAGTGAGTCACCCTGTCTAGCTTTGCCAGACAAGTTTGAGGGCTCTGCCGACCGCTGTCGGGGCTTCTTAAGACAATGTGAGGTGTTCTTCTCGCATCAGCCAGAGATGTATAGTAAGGGGGAAACCCAGTGTGCACTGGTTATGTCTTTACTAACTGATAGGGCATTGGAGTGGGCTTCCGCTGTGTGGGACGCCGATCCCCAAATCAGATCGTCATTCGTTTATTTCTCTGGCATGATTCGTGAGGTGTTTGAATACCCTGCAGGGGGCAAGGACATATCTATACAGCTCATGGAGCTACACCAGGGCTCTAACGCTGCAGCGGACTACGCCATTAGGTTCCGCACCCTGGCAGCGCAATCGGGGTGGAACGACGCATCGCTATGGGCAGTGTTTCGGGCAGGACTGAAGCCTGAGCTCCAGGCGGAGCTAGCATGTCGTACGGAGGACACTACACTGTCCCAGTTTGTAGCCACAGCCATCCGCCTGGATAATCTCTTGCGCCAACACCAGGCAGGGCCATCAACTCTTCCAGCTTCAGGGAGGAGGTCCCAGAACCCATGCAACTGGGGAGTTCCGGACTGGCTGAGCCGGCACAGCAACAATGGAGCCGGATGCGGTTGTGCTATAACTGCAGGGCTTCCGGACATCTAAGCCCTCGGTGTCCAGAAAGACCTTCATCGGCACAGGTGGGTGGCGGTTCAAGGTTCTTCAGCCTACTGGTGCCGGTGTCGCTGTGTGTGTCCAATCGTGGTGTTTCTGTCTCCGCACTAATTGACTCTGGGGCGGCCGTCAACCTTATTGACGGGACTTTGGTGGAGAGGCTCGGGATCCCCACTTTTCCCTGTTTACCACCTCTAAGGATTACTGCCATTGACAGTCGTCCGATCGGTGAGGGTTACCTTAAACGTCAGACGGAACTGTTGAAATTCCGAGTAGGCCTTTTTCACCATGAACGTTTGGCGTTCTATGTCACTTCCTCCCCTGCCAACCCCGTGATCTTGGGATTCCCGTGGCTCAGGCGTCATGACCCCCAAATTTCCTGGCGCACGGGGGAGCTGGTACGCTGGTCACCCGCCTGCAAGGAGAAGTGCCTGCGGGACCAGGTACCTAGGCCCTGTAGGACCTCTTGCGTGAGGGAATCGCCCCTCATTATTCCCGCTCACCCTCCTCAGGAGTACACAGAGTTTCGGGAGGTGTTCAGCGAAGAGAGGGCGGCTCGACTACCGGCGCATCAACCGTGGGACTGTGCCATCAATCTGCTGCCTAACGCGTCTCCACCTAGGGGGCGGGTTTACCCTCTTTCGTTACCTGAGTCTAAAGCCATGGAGGAGTACATTGAGACCGCCCTGGCAGCGGGTCATATTCGGCCGTCCACGTTGCCGGCAGCGGCAGGATTCTTTTTTGTGGGGAAAAAGGATGGAGGCCTACGCCCCTGTATAGACTATCGGGGGTTGAACGCCATTACCGTCCCATACCCCTATCCTCTGCCCTTGGTACTTGCAGCGCTGGAGCAGCTGAGGGGGGCGAGGATTTTTTCTAAATTGGACCTTAGGAGCGCCTACAACCTGGTCCGGATTAAAAAGGGGGATGAGTGGAAGACCGCTTTCCACACCACTCACGGACACTATGAGTACCGGGTAATGCCCTTCGGCCTCACCAATGCCCCCGCAGTCTTCCAAGCCCTCATAAATGGGGTGTTTCAAGACCTGCTGGGGAAATGGGTCATAGCATACATTGATGACATCCTCGTGTACTCCGCCTCCCTAGAGGAACATGTACTGCACGTTCGGGAGGTGCTATCCCGGTCACAGCAGCACCACCTGTATGTGAAGCTCGAGAAATGCGAGTTCCACCGGTCCACGGTGACTTTCTTGGGTTATGTGGTCTCACGACGTGGTGTGGAGATGGACGAGGTTAAAGTCCGGGCAGTTACGGACTGGTCTGCCCCCACTACGGTGCGGGAGCTGCAGTGTTTCCTGGGTTTCGCTAACTTCTACAGGCGCTTCATACGGAACTACAGCTCGGTGGCAGGCCCGTTGACTTCGTTATTAAGGGGGAAGCCCAAGAAGTTGACCTGGACAGACCAGGCCCGGGCGGCTTTTCAGCAGCTGAAGGACTGCTTCACCTCGGCCCCCATTCTACGACATCCGGATCCTGACTTACCGTTTGTGGTGGAGGTAGATGCCTCCAGTAGCGGCCTCGGGGCTGTGCTTTCCCAACGTCATGGAGAACCAGGGAAGCTTTACCCATGTGCGTTTTATTCGAGGAAATTGACTACCGCCGAGGCCAACTATGATGTGGGCAACAGAGAACTTCTGGCGATCAAGGCGGCACTGGAAGAGTGGCGTCACTGGCTGGAGGGAGCGCGTCACCCATTCCAGGTGCTCACTGATCATCACAACCTGGAGTACCTTCGTGGCGCCAAGCGCTTAAACCCACGACAGGCCAGGTGGGCTTTGTTCTTCACTCGGTTCCGGTTCATGGTGACATACCGCCCTGGGTCCAAGAACGGGAAGGCGGATGCTCTGTCACGGAGATTCGAGGGAGCCGACGAGCCTGTGCTGTCCGAACCCATCCTACCGCCCACCGCCATTCTGGCCCCGGTACGCTGGAACCTTGTGGAGGAGATTCAGCGGACTCACGCTGAGGAGCCGCCACCTGCTGGGTGCCCGCCGACTAAGGTCTTCGTGCCCCCGCAGTTTCGTACCCAAGTGATCCAGTGGGTACATGAAGCTCCCAGCTCGGGCCATCCGGGGGTCCGTCGATCTACACAGCTCGTCCGTCGCCGGTTCTGATGGCCATCCCTGGCGGTAGATGTGGACAGATACATTCAGGCTTGCCCTTCCTGCGCCCAAGCACGGACCAGTTGTCAGCTGCCGGAGGGGCTGCTGGAGCCCCTTCCGATTCCTCAACGCCCCTGGTCCCACCTGTCAGTAGACTTTCTTACGGACTTGCCGGACTCAGGGGGTTACACGATAGTGCTGGTGGTAGTGGATCGCTTCTCCAAAGGGTGCAAGCTGATTCCCCTTAAGGGGTTACCCTCGGCCATGTAGACTGCTGAGGCTCTGTTTGTACACGTGTTCCGGAACTTTGGTCTGCCGGAGGACATCGTTTCGGACCGGGGGCCACAATTTACCTCCCGAGTGTGGGGCTCGTTGTGTGCACGTCTTGGTATAGGCGTTAGCTTGAGCTCCAGCTACCATCCGCAATCTAATGGACAGGCAGAGAGACTTAACCAGGAGATCGGCCGATTCCTTAGGTCATACTGTAGCCGGGAGCAGCACCGGTGGAGTGACGTCCTGCCCTGGGCGGAGTACGCCCATTCACTCCTCTACGGGCCTGACGCCCTTTCAGTGCATGCTGGGATACCAGCCACCCCTGTTTCCCTGGTCGGGGGAGCTCTCTGATGTCCCAGCGGTGGAGGAGTGGTACCGGCGGAGCCAAGAGGTCTGGGAGAGGGCTCATGTGCGACTTCAGCGGGCGGTGTGCAGGCAGAGAATTCAGACTAACCGACGTCGCTGCCCTCACCCCTCCTACCAGGTGGGACAGATGGTTTGGTTGTCGACTCGGAACCTACGTCTCAAACTGCCGTGCCTTAAACTCAGCCCGAAGTTCATTGGTCCATTCGAGATTGTTCGGCAGGTCAACCCGGTGGCATACCGGCTACGACTGCCAGCGACATATCGCATCTGCCCCACCTTCCACGTGTCTCTCCTGAAGCCAGCACATCCTTCAGCTGGAGAGGTTCCCGACGGCGGGAGCCACCACCGGCTCTGGATGTTGAGGGGTCTCCAGCATACCGTGTGCATGCCCTCCTTGATTCCAGGCGGGTTCGTTCGCGGTTTCAGTACCTCGTGGATTGGGAGGGCTACGGTGTCGAGGAACGCTCTTGGGTGGAGGCCGCCGACATTCTGGATCCGTCCCTCATGGAGGACTTCCACCGCGACCACCCGAACAGGCCTGCTCCGCGTCCGAGGGGTCGCCCGCGGCGTAGAACCCCAGGAGGTGTCCCTAGAGGGGGGGGGCTCTGTCACGACTCGCGCTAGAGGTGACCGCGAGAGGGAGCCCTCGCCCGTGTTTTGAGTTCACTTCCGGGTGCGCGCCGGCTTTAAAAACGCTGCGCATTTCCAGCGCGATGCGAAGTATCTTTTCTATGGGGATTACCGAGCGTTTCATGATTGGATTGATTTTTGTGTATGACTTGGATTCTTTATTGATTTCTCTTTTGGATTACCTGTGTGGATTACTTGCTGTTACTGAACTGGACTGTTTAACGTTTTCTCTTTTGGATTACCTGTGTGGATTACTTGCTGTTACTGAACTGGACTGTTTAATGTTTATTCTATTGGATTATCTCTGTTGTATCTATTGCTGGCTTACTGATTCTGGACTGTTTAAGGACTTCGGTTTCTCTGTCTTCTTGTGTGTTTGTACGCCCTTCTTTAATACACCGTTGCCGAACTCTGTGCCTGTTTCCGACTCAGTCTTTGCTCGTCCCCTATCGCCAGTTCGGCGAATGGATCCGAACACTTCCGCCTCTGGCAGAGCTCCGTTACAGAGAGAGAGAGAGAGAGAGAGATATGAGAATATGAGAGAGAGATATATATGAGAGAGAGATGAGAATATGAGAGAGAGAGAGAGATATGAGAATTTGAGAGAGAGAGAGAGAGAGATGAGAATATGAGAGAGAGATAGATGAGAATATGAGATAGATATATATATATGAGAATATGAAAGAGAGATATATGAGAATATGAGAGAGAGATGAGAATATGACAGAGAGAGATATATATGAGAGAGAGATGAGAATATGAGAGAGAGATATGAGAATTTGAGAGAGAGAGAGAGAGAGAGAGAGAGAGAGATGAGAATATGAGAGAGATAGATGAGAATATGAGAGAGAGATATATATGAGAATATGAGAGAGAGATATGAGAATATGAGAGAGATATATAAGAATATGAGAGAGAGAGATATGAGAATATGAGAGAGAGATATGAGAATATGAGAGAGAGAGAGAGAGAGAGAGAGAAAGAGAGAGATGAGAATCTGAGAGAGAGAGATATGAGAATATGAGAGAGAGAGATATGAGAATATGAGAGAGAGATATGAGAGTATGACAGAGAGAAAGATATGAGAATATGAGAGAGAGATATGAGAGTATGACAGAGAGAAAGATATGAGAATATGAGAGATATGACAATATGAGAGAGAGATATGAAAATATGAGAGAGAGATATGAAAATATGAGAGAGATGAGAATATGAGAGAGAGAGATATGATAATATGAGAGAGAGAGAGAGATGAGAGAAAGAGAGATGAGAATATGAGGGAGAGAGAGAGAGAGTGATGGATAGATGAATATGAGGGAGAGAGAGAGAGATAGATGAATATGAGGGAGAGAGAGAGCAATAGATAGATGATTATGAGGGAGAGAGAGAGAGATGGGGATTGCACTTTCTATGAAAAAGTGGGTGGCTCTTAAAAGAGCCTTTGGGTTAATAAAGACGGCGGTAACGTGCTTTACTTGAAGCTGGTGTACTTGGTGACGGCCTTTGTGCCCTTGGACACGGTGTGCTTGGCCAGTTCGCCGGGAAGTAACAGGCGCACGGCGGTCTGGATCTCCCTAGAAGTGATGGTGGAGCGCTTGTTGTAGTGATGTTCATCTTCCTTGATCGGAATTCTATTTTTCGTGTTCTTAGTTCGGAATTCCATGTTCCTTATTAGAAATTCCATATTCCATGTTCTGAGTTCGGAATTCTAGGTTTTGTGCTCGGAATTACATATTCTGAGTTTGGAATTCCAAGTCCCATGTTGGGAATGCAAATTCCAAGCTATGGGTTTAAAATTCCATATCTCGTGTTCGGAACTTCATATTCAATGTTCTGAGTTCGCATGTCCATGTTTCGTGTTTGGAATTTTCAATTTCGAGGTCTGAGTTTGGAATTCCAAGTTTCTTGCTTGAAATTTCATATTCCATGTTCTGAGTTCGGAAATCCAAGTTCCTTGTTCGGAATTATATTTTTCATGTTCGGAATTCCCAATTACAAGGTCTGAGTTCGGAATTCCAAGTTCCTTGCTTGGAATTTCATATTCCAGGTTCTGAGTTCGGATTTCCAAGTTCCATGTTCGGATTCCCAATTCCTAGAGTCTGGGTTTGGAATCCCATTTTATGTGTTTGGAATTTCATATTCCTTGTTCTGAGTTCAGAATTCCATGTTCCCTGTTCCGGATTCCTAAATCCGAGTTCGGAATTCTATGTATCATGTTCGGAATCCAAATTCCAGGGTCTGGGTTCAGAATTCCATGTTTCATGTTTGGAATTTCATATTCCATTTTCTGAGTTTGGAATTCCATGTTCCCTCTTCCGGATTCCTAATTCCGAGTTTGCAATTCCAAGTTCCTTGTTTGAAATTCCCAATTCCAATTTCTGATTTTGTAATTCCAAGTTCCTTGTTCGGAATTCCATATTCCAAGTTGCAATTTCTTAATTCATTTCCGAGTTCGGAAATCCAAGTTCCATGTTCGGAATTCTATTTTTCATGTTTGGAATTCCCAATTACAAGGTCTGAGTTCGGAATTCCAAGTTCCATGTTCGGAATCCAAATTCCAAGTTCCTTGTTCGAAATTCCCAGGTCAGAATTCCATGTTCCAAGATCGGAATTTTTTTTTTTCGTGTTCTTAGTTTTGAATTATATGTTCTTTGTTCGGAATTCCATATTTCGTGTTCGGGAGTTCGGAATTCCATGTTCCCTCTTCCGGATTCCTAATTATGAGTTTGGAATTCCATGTTTCATGTTCGGAATTCTCAATTCCAAGGTCTGAGTGTTCCTTGCTGGGAATTTTATATTCCAGGTTCTGAGTTTGGAATTCCAAGTTCCTTGTTTGAAATTCCCAATTCTGAGTTCAGAATTCCATGTTCCGTCTTCAGAATTCCCAATTCCAAGGTCTGAGTTCGGAATTCCAAATTCCGAGTTCATTATTCAAAGTTTCATGTTCGGAATCCAAATTCCAGGGTCTGAGTTCAGAATTCCATGTTTTGTGTTCGGAATTTCATATTTTATTTTCTGAGTTTGGAATTCCATGTTCCCACTTCCGGATTCCTAATTCCGAGTTCGCAATTCCATGTTTCGTGTTTGGAATTCCCAATTCTGAGATCTGAGTTCGGAATTCCAAGTGCTTTTCTTGGAATTTCATATTACAAAGTCTTAGTTCGGAATTCCATTATTCTCTCCCAGATTTCCAATTCTGAGTTCGGAATTCCATGTTTCATGTTCGAAATTCCCAATTCCAAGGTCTGGGTTCGGAATTCCAAGTTCCTTGCTTGGACTTTTATATTCCATGTTATGAGTTTGGAATTCAAAGTTCCATGGTCGGAATCCAAATTCCTAAAGTCTGAGTTCGGAATTCCATGTTAAGTGTTTGGAATTTCATATTTCCTTATTTTCCGGATTCCTAATTCCAAGTTCGAAATTCCATGTTTCCTGTTTGGAATTCCCAATTCCAAGAATTGAGTTCAGAATTACAAGTGCCTTGATTTCATGTTCCAAATTCTTAGTTCGGAATTCCATGTTCCCTGATCTGGATTCCCAATTCTGAGTTTGGAATTCAATGTTTCATGTTCAGAATTCCCAATTCCAAGGTCTGAGTTCAGAATTCCATGTTCTCTCTTACCGGATCCGAATTCTGAGTTCGGAAATCCATGTTTCGGGTTTGGAATTCCGAATTCTGAGATTTGATTTTGGAATTCGAAGTTCCATGTTAAGAATTCCATTCCAGTTTTGTCTTTGAATTCTCTTAGAACAACATTCTATTATGGCGAAACTGTAGCTAAAGTTTTGAAAGAACAAACAAACAAAAAAATGAACATACAAATATAAATAAATAGTCTTCTTTTCACAAGGACTCTTGCTTATTGGCAACAAACAAACAAAAACATGAAAGAAACAAACGTGTATATATATATATATATATATATATATATATATATATATATATATATATATATATATATATATATATTTATATTTATATATATATATATATATGTATTCATATATAAAAAGAGTCCTTTTGAAAGAAACTCTCGCTTACGGCCATACCACTCTGAGAACGTCTGATCTTGGCAGCTTAACAGAGTCAAGCCTGATTAGTACTTGTCTGGGAATACCAGGTGCTGTAAGTTTTTGACTTAAGCCTTCATTTTCTTTTGTCATTGAATTCTCGTAGGACAACATTCTATTATGGCGAAACTGTAGCTAAAGTTTTGAAAAAACAAACAACCAAATAAAATGTACATAGAAACAAATACAAACAAATAAATAGGCTTCTTTTCGCACAGTCTCTTGCTTATTGGCAACAAACAAACAAAATCATAAAACAAACAAACAACCCAACAAAGAAATACATTCGAAAATAAAAAGAATCCTTATCAAAAATTCTCTCGCTTACGGCCATACCACTCTGAGATCGCCTGATCTCGGAAACTTAGCAAAGTCGGGCCTGGTTAGTACTTGACTGGGAGACTGTCTGGGAATACCAAGTGCTGTAAGTTTTTGACTTAAGCCTTCACTTTCTATTGTCATTGAATTCTCTTAGGACAACATTCTATTATGGCGAAACTGTAGCTAAAGTTTTGAAAAAACAAACAACCAAATAAAATGTACATAGAAACAAATACAAACAAATAAATAGGCTTCTTTTCGCACAGTCTCTTGCTTATTGGCAACAAACAAACAAAATCATAAAACAAACAAACAACCCAACAAAGAAATACATTCATAAATAAAAAGAATCCCTTTGCAAGAAACGCTCGCTTACAGCCATACCACTCTGAGAATGCCCGATCTCGTCTGATCTCAGAAGCTTAGCATTATCGGAGCTGGTTAGTACTTGACTGGGAGACTGTCTGGGAATACCTGGTGCTGTAAGGTTTCCTTCATTTACATTTGTCTTTGAATTCTCTCAGGACAACATTCCATTATGGAAAAACTGTAGCTAAAGTTTTGAAAAAACAAACAAATAAAATGAACATAGAAACAAATACAAACATAAATAAATAGGCTTCTTTTCGCACAGACTCTTGCTTATTGTCAACAAACAAACAAAAACATGAAACAAACAAACAAAAAAATACATGTATGAATGAAAAGAATCCTTTTGAAAGAAACTCTCGCTTATGGCCATACCACTCTGAGAACGGCCAATCTCGTCTGATCTTGGAAGCTTAGCAGAGTTTGGCCTTGTTAGTACTTGTCGGGGAATACCAGGTGCTGTAAGTTTTTGACTTAAGCCTTCATTTTCTTTTGTCATTGAATTCTCTTAGGACAACATCCTATTATGGCGAAACTGTAGCTAAAGTTTGGAAAAAACAAACTAAAAATGAACATAGAAACAAATGCAAACAAATAAATAGGCTTCTTTTCACACTGACTCTTGCTTATTGTCAACAAACAAACAAAAACATGAAAGAAACAAACAGACCAACAAAAAAATACATTCATAAATAAAAAGAATCCTTTTGAAAGAAACTCGCTTATGGCCACACCACCCTGAGAACTGTTGAAGGAATCACACAACGCCTCGAATTTTGTTGCCAGAGGATAAGGCTTTTATTTTCATGCAATAACAGCCTGAGCCGGTCGGCCGAGCGACTCCCGTTCTAACTCATTGTACACAATATATAGTCTTCCCTATGCATTCCTACACGTCATCCCAACACCTGTTTCATGTCTAGGGTCCCTATAAGGTTATGAACGGTGGGGCCACTCTGTTTAGGACCACTTTACGTTACCATATATGGTTACATTCCAATGCACACACATAGGACACAATAAGCTACAATATATCATACATGTAGACCATACCACCCACATTCCTGTGCACACACACAGACACACTAGCTAATTTCACTGCTGGTATTGTATCTACATAACATGATTGATAATATTCTTCCACAGAACACCCAATCTTGTCAGTGGTAGGCAATAGAGAGCAAACAGGAAGTGCTTTGGCAGTAGTGGGTGAGAGTAGGCTCACGATTTTATTTTTTGTAAATTTGGTTTTGTTTTAAAATTCGTCTTTTTTGTTTTGTTTGGTGATTTTCGGATGTTTCCCAGCAGCCTAGTCTGTCTGGGAAGACATGGTGGGACAGAGACGTAAGGACATTGAGCAGGAAAACTCAACGGGACAACGGCTTGGATACAAAGAGAAGGATTATTTATTCAAAGGAAGCAATTGTAATTGTGGATCTGGCAGAGGTAAGAGATGGAGGTGTGCAGGATATTATCAAGGAAGTGAATGAGAAAATTGGAATGGGAAAGATTTTGGCAATAAGACCAAGACTTGACAAAGAATATGAGATCACATTAATTAATGAAGAAGAATGTGACAAGCTGGTAGATGGAATGATAATCAAGCAGCAATTTTGTGAGATAAGAAAGCTGAAAACAAGAGATTATGTCGTTTCCTTCATGCATCTGCCTGCATACATTGACGACCAGGATATACTGGATAAATTGGAGGCATGGGGTGTAACTACCACATCCAGCATTAAGAGAAGAACATATCCCGGTACTGAAATAGAAGATGGTACAAGATATGTAAAGGTCAGGTTCCCAAACGAAGTTATATCTCTACCATATAGTAGCAAGTTTGAGACAGCTGAGGGCACACAGTACTTCAGGATTATACATGATCGGCAGGTGAAAACCTGTAGATTGTGTATGGATCCAGGACATGTATATAAAGATTGCCCGGAGTTTTAAATGCGAGAAGCAGGGGCACTTTGCAAGAAGCTGGAAGTGCCTGGAATGTGGAAAAGTGTTGGTGAGATGTGAATGCTGGATGGGAGAAGGAGAAAATAGCAGTGGACAAGAAATAGAGATGGTTGTTAATGTGAGTGGAGAAAAGCAAAAGGAAACTGATATAGACAATGCTTTAAATAAAGAGATGGAAGATGGTGGACTGGGGGAGGAAAATGCTGAGGAAGAACATCAGGTGGACACAGGAGAAAAGGAGAAAGAACTAAATGGTGAAATACCAACATCACAAGGAACTGTGCAAAAAACTTTGGACATGAGTGAGGAACAAAAAAATAATGGGGAAGGTTATCAGGAAGGAAGAATGGAGAGAAAAGAAGAAGAGAAATGTGGTGGATTGGGAGAGGACAAGGGACAGGAAGAATTCCAGGCAGAGACAGGAGAAAAGGAGAAGGAACTAGATGGAGAAATAACATCACAAGGGACTGTGCAATGGACTTTGGACATAAGCAAGAAACAGGAGGAACAAAAAAACAATGAGGAAAGTTATCAGGAGAGGAGGATGGAGAGAAAAGGAGAAGAAAAATGCAGGAAAGAAAGAGAAAAAATACAACGAAGAAGAGCTTTAAAGATAAGACCCAATATAGTCACTGCAAGGAAGAGAACTTTAAGGCAGGAAATATTAAAAGACAAGGGGGGTTATATAAACAGATTTAATTTGCTGAGAGATATGGAAGAGGACTGAAAAAAATGAAATGAGTCTTAATTATTTATTTTATGTGTGAAAAGGTGTAATTTTTTAAAAGAATATCTGCCAATGTAAGAATTTGGGAAAGGGTGGGATTTTAATACTGTGTTTACAGAATTAGATTTATCGAGTAATGTGGTTTTTAAGACTGATAAGGGAAAGGAGGAGTTGAAAAGATGATGGATTAAATTGATTGATGTGTGGAGAGAGAGAAATAGAACAAGTAGGCAGTTTTCAAGAAGACAACTTGTTCTAAAAGAATTGAAACAAAGTAGGATTGATTATGTTTTATTTACAGAGGAAATGCAAACGAATATTTGTAATATTTATTATAAGCAAGTCGGTTTTAGTGACCATCCATTCTTATTTTTGACTTTAGATTCTACAAGTGTGGAAAAGGGAGGAAGAGTGTGGGTTTTAAATGCAAAGGTTCTAAAGAGTACATACAGGGAGAGTATTAAAATAATTGTGGAAGAAAGTAAAATGAATAGGGAAGAGAAAAGAGTATGGTGGGATAGTGTGATGTGGGATTTAAAGAAATTTTCAATAGAATACAGCGAAAATGTCAAAAAACTATTGAAAGACAGAAGGAAATGGAATTAACAAAACAGCTGAACAATGAGTTAAGAAAAGTAGTGGAAAGTAATGGAAAAGAGAAAATTGAAAAAATAATAATGCTACAAGATCAATTAAAGATAATAGAAGAGGAACATTGTGAAGGTGAAATTATAAGAAGTAAAGCAAAATAGGCAGTAGAGGGAGAAAGATGCACAAAATTCTTCTTTAATTTGGAATAAAATAGACAAAAGGCTGATATATTTAAAGAAGTCTTGAATCAAAAAGAGGAAATAATAACAGGAACAGAAGGAATTTTAAAAACTGTAAAGCAATATTACATGGACATGTTTAAGGGACAAGGAATAGGAAAAGTGGATGAGGAGTTTTTGATAAAACAAATTAAATCTAAGTTAACAGAGGAAGACAGGATTCATTGTGATGAAGGGATTAAGGAAGTAGAAATAGATAATGCAATTCATCAGTTAAAACCAGGAAAGAGCCCAGGTGTGGATGGTTTGATTAATGAATTTTATAAAACCTTTAGAGAAATTTTTGTACCAATTTTAAAAGAAGGTTTCAAGAAAGAGGGCTTGAATGAAAATATGAAAAAGGGGGTGATAAAAATGATTTACAAAAAAGGGGAAATCCGAAAGATCTTAAAAATTTTAGACCTATCAATGTATCAGTATGTAGATGATGCGACCTTGTTGGTAGAAGACACCCAGAGTGTAGATAGGGCACTGGAGATCTTAAAAAGATATTGTAAAGGGT
>JAUCMX010000028.1:11130101-11149283 GCA_033459395.1 Hemibagrus guttatus
AATGCCCTAAAAGAACTAAAAAATAACAAAAATATTGTTATTAAGCCAGCAGACAAGGGCAGCGCCATTGTAATATGGGACAGGGAACAGTACCTATGGGAGGGTTACAGACAGCTACATGATTCCCAATACTATAAAAAATTGGCTAAACCTATTTACATAGACACGATACCCATGGTTAAAAACATTGCTCATTCCTTATACATAAAAAAATTTATTAATGCTAAACAGAAAACCTATTTGCTGGGAAACACAGAGCCCAGGAGCAGGAAGTTCTATATGCTCCCTAAAATCCACAAAGATCCAGCTAAGTGGAGCAAACCCTATGAAATTTCCCCCCGGGGCAGACCCATAGTATCGGACTGTGGTAGTGAGACTTACTACACGGCCGAATTTTTGGACTACTATCTGAATCCTCTATCAACGGGTCACCCGAGCTATATAAAGGACACGTATGACTTTGTCCAGAAGGTGAAAGGGCTTGAAATTCCCCAAAACGCCTTATTATTTACCATGGACATCGACAGTCTATATACAAACATTGACATTCAGGAAGGCATACAGGCAATCAAAAATGTCTTCCAAAACAACCCAGATGTTTCCAGACCAGATAAGGAACTCATACAGCTGCTGGAAATAAATCTCAACAGGAATGATTTCGAATATAATGGAGAATGTTTCCTGCAGATCAAGGGCACGGCGATGGGCAAGAAGTTTGCCCCTGCCTATGCTAATATATTCATGGCTGAATGGGAAGCCTCTGCTTTGTTCCAATGCCATAAACAGCCCCTCCATTACTTCAGATATCTGGATGATATCTGGGGGGTATGGACTCATTCAGACCAGGAGTTTGGGGAATTCCTCATGACCCTAAACAATCATAATCCATCTATCAGACTCAAATCCACCACCAGCCGAACATCAGTGGATTTTTTGGACACCACGACTTATGTGGGCCCAGACTTTGACTCAGAACACCGATTGGACATAAAAGTTTTCTTTAAAACAACAGACACACACGCTCTCCTACACAAAAAAAGTTTCCATCCCCGACACACCTACTCGGGCCTAGTGAAATCACAACTCCTTAGATTCCGCCGAATATGCACCCGTGATCAAGATTTTAAAGAGGCAACACAGATCCTCTTTAAGGCTCTTCAACACAGGGGATACAACAGATCCTTTTTGAGAAAGATCTACAAATCATACCTTACAACAAGGAACCAGACTGAAGGCACTGTGGTGCCCCTGGTACTGACATACTTTTCTGCGGCTAGCAAACTAACCAGGGCAATTAAAGTTAATTTCCAACACATATTGGTACAAACACGGATATTCAAAGACATTAGAGTCATTTCTGCATTTAGAAAAAACAAAAACCTACAGGATCACCTGGTCAGAGCCAAACTCCACTCACTTGTTGACATCAAAACTAAACATCAAGGACAATACTTCCAACGAACAGAGTTTGTACAAAACCGAATTACACAGGAAGTTTTCAATGTGCATCAACCGGGTTCAGTACACAGCAAAAACTGTGTCTACCTCATCACATGCACACAATGCCAGGCCCAATATGTTGGTGAAACAGGTAACACAATCCTGGTTAGGATGACACAACACAAACACAACATTTTGAGACAAAAAGAAACCAACACACATCTTGTACGACATTTTTTGAATCATGGATGGCAATCTTTTAGAGTAACAATCCTTCAAACCAACCCACATTGGTCTGTACCACAGAGGAAGAGAGCCGAAAAAATTTGGATACATAGACTAGATACTACACATCCTCGTGGCCTCAACGAGAGGTGAATTGGGTTCAGCCTGCGACATTGATGGCCAGTGCATTCAGGCTAGAGGTCACCCTTTAACCCCACCCCTTTCCCCAGCCCTAACCCTAACCACACCCCTTTCCCCAGCCCTAAACCCTAACCACACCCCTTTCCCCAGCCCTAAACCCTAACCACACCCCTTTTCCCCCCAGCCCCTAACCCTAACCACACCCCTTTCCCCAGCCCTAAACCCTAACCAAAACCCCACGTCTTAACCCTGACCTCTGACCTTAACCACAACCCTAATTCTTATTTTAGTCTCATTTTTTAAATTTTTTGTTTTATTTAAATAATAAAAAATTTTTATGTGACTTTTATTTAGACCCCAACCCTGATTCTGAACATGTTTTAACATGTTGAACATGTTTTTTTGGATCTAAACCCCTGTCCAGGCCTTAATTTTGATTTATTTTAGTTTTGGGCCTGTGGTCGTGCCACCCTGGGAGTGTCTGGTCCTGTCTGATCTGGTTTGATCTTATAGTCTAAGCATGGTTGAGCCTGGGTAGTGTTTGGAGGGGAGACTGCTTGGGAATGCCAAGTGGGGTAACTAATAATTTGTTTTTAAATAGTGTTTTAATATGGGGCAGAGAATTCTTAAAGTTTCTTTTGGTTTTCTTTTTTTGTTTTTGTTTTTTTAGGATCTATAATTTAGAGTCTGTGCCTGTGCTTCCTTTACTCCCTTGGGAGAATGAGTTGAGAAATTTTAACCTAACCCTAACCCCCCTTCCCCTCATCTATACAGTAAAAATAATTTTGGTTTAGACGCTTGGGTCAGCCTTTGAGTGTCTGGACCTTTTTTCTGTCCTTTTCCTTTTTTTTCCCACTGCCACCTTGCGGACCCTGTTCAGTGGTGGGAATCGAACCCAGGCCTTCTGTGTGATGGGCGTGGGGCCTGCCACTGAGCCAACCTTCTTTCTTTCCTTCCCCTCTTTTTTTCTTGCCTTTCACTCTTTCCCTTCTTTCACATTCCATTATAACAAACAAAAAATAAAATTTGAATTTTCATCTACTTAAGTCTTGTCTGTGGTCGGTTTGTTTTTGCTCCTGGTGGCCCAAAACCCCAGCCCCCCTTTTTTTTGGGGGGTTGCTTGCTTTCGGTTGCTCCCTGTCCGGTGGCGGGGTCGAGCCCGGGCCTTCCGTGTGCCGGACGGGGGACCTGCCGCTGAGCCACCAGGGCTCCACTCAGTTTCTCTTAAAATAAACGTTAAATATCTCTGATAAAGGACCTGGAGGGCTTGACTCAAATACACAGAGTAAATTAACAAATTACATAGAACACAACAAAGTTTCCAGAACACAACTTTATTCATCAGAACACCAGTCACATTCCAGGAATTACAGTAAATTAAAAAGGTAGAAGGGTGAAGCCAGTGCAAAACAAATCCCAAAAGGGAAATACATTTAAATAACATTAACTCTAAACCTAACCCTAACCCTAACCCTAACCAATTGTTTGATTTAATTTCTAACCCTAATTCTTAATCCTAAGTTTGGGTGCTGTTTCCTTAAGATTTTCTAACCCTAAATAGGAGTTGTATATAAGGGGATGTATATGAATGTAAGTGTTGAAATAAAAAATAAAAAATAAAAAAAAGAACATAAAAAATAAAAAAATAATAATAAAAAAAACTAAAAAATAAAAAAATAAATAAAAAGGTTAAACAGAATTAAAGTGGGAGGGACTATATTTTAGTTTGTTCATATATAGATGGGAGGAACAGACTTTGCTCATTTCTGCTTTGACTGTGGTCGGAGAAACATCATTTTTAGTGCCTTTAGCCAGTCTTTTTACATTGTGCCCTTGCCTGAAGAAGACCTCATAGGTCGAAACGTCGCGACAGGGCACCGCCTTTTTTTAGGGAGTTTTTTGGTTGCATTTTGATTTGTTTTTTTATTTAAAACAATTAAAACTTTATTCATTTCATTTTATTTTATATAATTAAAAAGGTTTCTTTCATATATACATAAAAATTTATATCTTTAATTAATAATCTCATATCTTTAAATAAAAAGATAAAAACATTTAAACACTACAAGCATGAGCTACAGGGCTCAGGAACAGTGGACGGAGGTCCACTACAGACAACGGGGACAGTATCCCCGCAACACTTTTAAGCCAACAGGGCCCGGGGATCGACTGAGAGCAGGATCCCGGGGGATGGCCCGTGCATTTCCGGTCCCTCGCGAGGGGGTACCGGTTCCTTACTTTTTCCCTAACCCTAACCCTAGGCTGTGATGGGGGGAGTCATTGTATATTCCACAAACCTAACCTTAACCCTAACCCTAACCCAACCCTAACCCTAACCCTAACCCTAACCTAACTCTAACCTCTATCTTTACCCCCACTTTAGCCAGCCTGCTAACACTAACATGCCAATGCTAGAATGCTAACCCTAACCCAACCCTAACCCTAACCTCCTAAATACCCTAATTTCAACCTTTTCTGCTACTTTAGCCTATATGCTAACATGCTAACACTAACCCTAACACTCTAAAACCCCGATTTCAACCTTTTCCGCTACTTTAGCCTACATGCTAACATGCTAACATGCTAATGCTAACATGCTAACACTAACCCTAACACCCTAAAACCCTAATTTCAACCTTTTCTGCTACTTTAGCCTACATGCTAACATGCTAACATGCTAATGCTAACATGCTAACACTAACCCTAACTTCAATCTTTACCCCTACCTTAGCCTGCATGCTAATACTAACATGCTAACGCTACTCTAACACTAACCCTAACCCTAACTCTAACATCCATAAACTCTACTTTAGCTCAGATGCTAACGCTAGCCCTGATGCTAATCCTAGCCCAGAGGCTAACCCCAAGCCCTAACCTTAACCCACCCCATGCACTGTTACATGTAATGGCTGTGTAATCACACCATTATTACACAAGGTGCCACCTCATGAATATTCATAAGTTTGGACCGTGTCTGTGTCAAATATGCACAGAGAGGATTCTGGTCCATCTTAAAATGACAACTTTAAACATTAATATCTCGGGAACCGTTCTAGCTATCGACATCCCTTTTTTTTTTGCCACGCACAACTCAATCTCCCCTTTCCATCTAATAACTTTCCACCGAGGACAAACAATATTCCGTCCTCGATAAAACTATACCAAAAGATGGGATAACCCATCCAAATCCACCAAAATCCAAGCTGGGGAGGGGCTTACGCCTCACCCCTTGGGGAACCAACCCAGTAGAAGCCTGATGGCTGCCTGAAGGATTCCAAAACTCCGTTTAGAGTTGGAATAGGTAGGGCCGCTCTCCGCTGGATTGCTACCCGACCAGAGTCATCTGGAGGTAGTGTTTTACATGCTGCACTCTGGACCTCTGGTTTAGATAGGAGGGGAACATTCTGAGCATCTCGGATACCTTGCGGTGTTAACGAAGAGGTGCTCGTCTGCGACCCTGACGGGCCTCCTAGACGCCAAGGCCATTTAGCTAGATTCCACTCGGATGACAGACCTCGGCCACAGGCTCTGTCCGGGTGACTCGGGAAACCTTGCGGTGTTAACGGGAGTCATTCAGGGCAGAGCAAGGTAGGTAAACCGGCCTCCCTGGGTCCACTTGGACAGCACGCAGGGTGGTGGTCTGAGGCCAACAGACCTTAAATGGGGCCAAGTCTTCTTACCGATGATTAGCATCGACCATGCACCGGTCCATGGCGCACTACACCGCACCCACCTGTTATTATCTTCATAGTTTAGCTAAAACATAATTTAGAGTAATTAAAATTTAAATTAAAATAGCTAAATAGGAGCAGTAGTGACAACAACAAATAGTAGGATAGATAGCTTCAGCCACTATGGATCAAACATATGATTTACCAATATATTTTAAACATAGGATTAATATATGATCGGTCAATCAATAGGCTTAAAATTATAGAATTAGGCTTATAACAACATTATTCAACAGATTTTAAGGTGACCTAATTTATAGCAGCTATCTAGCTAGTATTCAAACCATATGAATCACTTTTTTGATTGGACATGGGACACAAGCCGAGGAGTGATCGACCTGCGGCTGGCCGCCTCAGAGGAGGGTGTTTAGTGACGAAAGGCCGAAACACCCAGAGAATCTGAGGAGCACTACTGATGATGTGTCCTGAAATTTAGCATAGGGTAAAAACTCTCTGAATAAATAAATAAATAAATAAATAAAACAAATAAAAAACAACCTTAATCAGTAGAATAGGCCACATATTTAGCCAAAAACACACATGAGCAGCAATAAAAGAGGTTGTGACCCACTCAGTCCAGTGGCTATCACCTCTTTTGCAAGAGCGGTAGCATTGCTTAACAAGCGCCGGCCCGTGCACTTTCCTTGTCTCCCTATACAACCACGCAGTCTTCTGGGCTGTGATGGG
The DNA here is from genome assembly GCA_033459395.1 of Hemibagrus guttatus. Taxonomy (NCBI): domain Eukaryota; kingdom Metazoa; phylum Chordata; class Actinopteri; order Siluriformes; family Bagridae; genus Hemibagrus; species Hemibagrus guttatus. The sequence continues at coordinate 11,136,326 of JAUCMX010000028.1, forward strand.
GGGAGTCATTGTATATTCCACAAACCTAACCCTAACCTAACCCTAACCCTAACCCTAACCCTAACCCTAACCCTCCCCAACCCTAACCCTAACCCTAATTCCTAACCCTAACCCTAATTCCTAACCCTAATTCCCACCCCACAACACAAACCTAACCCTAACCCTAACCCTAACCCTAACCCCTAACCGCACCCCTTTTCCCAGCCCTAAGCCCTAACCGCACCCCTTTCCCCAGCCCTAAGCCCTAACCGCACCCCTTTCCCCAGCCCTAAACCCTAACCACACCCCTTTTTCCCAGCCCTAAACCCTAACCACACCCCTTTTCCCAGCCTCAAACCCTAACCACACCCCTTTCCCCAGTCCTAAACCCTAACCATACCCCTTTCCCCAGCCCTAAACCCTAACCCTTTTGAACTTCTACCCTAAGTTTCAACTTTTATCTTAACCCTCATTCCTAATTTAATTTTAATTCTATTCAATTTTAGTTGTTGATCTCAACCTTCATCCTTTTCCCTGGATCCATTCTTTTCTTAATTTTAAAGTTTGATGCTGTTGTTGAGCTCCATTTTGAGCCCAACCCCTATGCTGAAATTGGACCATGAGCTGAACCTCTAATTTGGTTTTAACTCTTGTCCTGACCTTGGTTCTACACTTATGGCCATGTTACCCGGAGAATGCCTAACCTTGTTTGATCTTGGAAGCTAAGCAGTGTTGGGCCCGGTTAGTACTTGGATGGGGGATCGCTAGAAAATATTAGGTGGGGTAACCCAAAGTTGCTTTTTGAGATCTCTCAATTTTTATCCTTAGGTTAATTCTTATTTTAGTTAAATTCTTTTATGTTTAATAAAGAATTTTTTATGGGAATTTTATTTAGGGGCAGAGGATTCTTAAAGTTTCTTTTGTTTTTTTCTTTTTTGTTTTTGTCTTTTAGGATTTATAATTGAGTCTGTGCCTGTGCTTCCTTTACTCCCTTGGGAGTATTAGTTGAGGATTTTTAACCTAACCCTAACCCTAACCCTAACCCAAACCCTAACCCTAACCCTAACCCTAACAACCACGCAGTCTTCTGGGCTGTGATGGGGGGAGTCATTGTATATTCCACAAACCTAACCCTAACCCTAACCCTAACCCTAACCCACAAGCCGAGGAGTGATCGACCTGCGGCTGGCCGCCTCAGAGGAGGGTGTTTAGTGACGAAAGGCCGAAACACCCAGAGAATCTGAGGAGCACTACTGATGATGTGTCCTGAAATTTAGCATAGGGTAAAAACTCTCTGAATAAATAAATAAATAAATAAATAAATAAATAAAAAAAACAAATAAAAAACAACCTTAATCAGTAGAATAGGCCACACATTTAGCCAAAAACACACATGAGCAGCAATAAAAGAGGTTGTGACCCACTCAGTCCAGTGGCTATCACCTCTTTTGCAAGAGCGGTAGCATTGCTTAACAAGCGCCGGCCCGTGCACTTTCCTTGTCTCCCTATACAACCACGCAGTCTTCTGGGCTGTGATGGGGGGAGTCATTGTATATTCCACAAACCTAACCCTAACCCTAACCCTAACCTGACTCCTAACCCTAACCCTACCTAATTTTAACCCTAACTGTATTTTTATCCTGATCCTAAAAATTAAAATAAAAAATAAAAATTTTTAAAAAAAATTTTTTGGATCCCAATTTTAATCTCAGTCCTTATCCCTACTCCAATCCTCATCCCAATCTTAATCTTTTAATATGGGTATTTTTTTTATTATCTTCCACCCTAACCTTCTTTCTAATTCTAAATTTTATCTTAACCCTCATCTCTACCTCATTTTAAGTTTTGCTCTATCTAATTATATTAAAAAAATTTTTAGTTTTTGTTCTTATCTTAAATCTATTTTTATTTTGATTGTAAATTTTGATGCTGAGCATTATTTAGATCCCAACTCTTATTTTGAAACTTTTATCATGAGCTAAACTCCTAACCTGACTCTAAGGCTTATTTAAACTTTATTTTATACTTATTGCCATGGCACCCTGAGAATGCCTCATCTGGTCTGATCTTGGAGGCTAAGTGGTGTTGGTCCTGGTTAGGACTTGGATGGGGACCCACTGGGGCACATCAGGTGGTGTAACCCAAAGTTGGCTTTTATGAGATTTCTCAACTTTTATCCTGATAACTCTTATCTCAGTCTCAAAAAAATGTTTTATTTTAGTTTCATTTAAATAAAGAATTTTTATGATCTAAATTTCTATCTTTAATTTTTTTTATTTTTGGCTCTAATTTTTATCCTGAATTGTAATTTTATTTAGACCCCAACCCCTATTTTGAACATATAGCTCCAAACCCCTGTCTTGGCCTTAACTTTTAATTTTACTTTAATCTTAATTTTAGGGCTACGGTGGGACTGCCTTGAGAATACCCAATCCTGTTTGATCTGGGTAGATCTCATAAGCTAAGCAGGGTTGAGCCTGGTTGGTGGGGAGACTGTTTGGGAATGCCAAGGGGTATTAATAAATTTGTTTTTTTTAAAATAGTTTTTTAATAGGGGGCAGAGAATCCTTATGGTTTGTTTTTTTTAGGGGGGATTTATAATTCAGAGTCTGTGCCTGTGCTTCCTTTACTCCCTTGGGAGTATTAGTTGAGAAATTTTTACCCTAACCCTAACCCTAACCCTAACCCTAGGGACACGGCCTGGCAAATGCACGGTCCAAACTGGAACTATGAACGTCCACCACAAGTGGAGAGAAGACTCTCCTATGCAGATGCAGTTAGATTTGGAGGCCATAGAGCCCAATATCCAACACAGGGTGAGAGAGCTCGCCCTCAAGCATACGCAGTCAAATATGACAGACGCCAGAGGGCGGTTCCGACTTATCACGATAATAGATATCAGCGGTCTGACAGACCACAATTTTTTGAACCACGGGTCCGATCTGGACCCGTCCCACTCGCCTTCGGGCCTAAATCTCATGCCCATAAGTCGTGGCAGGGAACACAAAAAATAACACGACGACACCGGGTACACCCACAACACAAAGACACACATGCTGAACAGAATGATCAGTCCAAGCGGTCTGAGGACCCGGACTTTGTCATAAAAACTCGAATTTTATTCAACATCATCAAGCTGATGCACCATAAAAACAATGTCAGTCAGACACAGCCTCCTTCCATCAAAAGGATGGAACAACATCTGTCAGAGTTCATCAAACCGGCCCTGTCTAATCCCATGACACAATCTCTCATTGTGGGAAATGCCACAAATTGGGCCTACACCACCATGATCATCCTCAGAGATCACTATGAGGATGCATTGGTGGAACAAATCGCCAAACTACAACAATTTCCCTCACAAGGATGGGAAGAATATTATAACACTGCTATCCTTTGGGCCAAACGCGCTTTGGGTCTAAGATTACAGGATAAAACATTACACGAAGCCCACGCGCTCATTGGGAACAAATGGCCTTCCTCTGTATTGATCGAGGATCCGGAGGAAGTGAATGAGGAGCCTGAGACCCCAGGTGATCATTTGGATCCCGCCCCCTCTCCCCAACAGAATAATACAACGGGAACTATCGTAGTACACGCCTTGGTACACGACGGAGTCGAGACACATGCTCCGCCCCAAACATCCACTCCATCCCCACTCAAAGTCACTAAAACGACGTCCACCATGACGGAGCCACAAAGTGATTGGTCTCCTTTGAGGGAAGAGGATTTGGAGGACCGCTCAGATAGCAAACCTGGAACCCCTTGTGAGGCCCCGATGTCCCCTAAAGAAAAGCGTGTTTCCCACCTACGCTTTAGAAGCCCCTGTGTGAGTGAAACACCAGAATTGATCCTCACTGAGGACCGTGAGGAAGGGGAACAGGAAAATGCTGGGACGGCGAGAGTCACTTTAAGCCCCGATAAGGTCTCAAGCCTCAGGACGGCCACGCAGGCCCGCCTGAATATGGAACATAACACTTCTCCTGTGATACAAATGGACACACAGGAGTTTGGGCCTAACAGACATATGAACACTACTAGAAAGCTAGTGGAGTGGAGGCTTACCGTCCGCAAAAAGTGGCTCATTATAGGAGATTCGAACTTAGCTAGAATCCCCATGTTTAAGAATCCTGACCTCCAGGTCGAGAGCTACCCAGGGGCCACTTTCAGACACATTGAGGCAGTCATCAGCAAGAGTGCTGTCTCCACAGAGGTGGAACGGGTCATTTTAGCTCTGGGTATTAATAGCCGTGCCCAGAATGCTAAGGACACGGCCATAAAACAGATGCAGGCGGCTTTAAGAACGGCCAAAGAAAAATTCCCCGTAGCACGGATCTGGGTTCCAGAAATTAACTTTTCGGGCATGCTCCCGACGAAAGAACAATCACAATTAAATATCCTGAACCAACACATCGTGGCTAACATCCAACACATTTCGGCCCTATCCAGATCAGAGTTTCACACGGAGGGGGATAATATACACTGGACGGCGGAAACAGCCAAGAACATGCTACAACATTGGCTGGAACATTTAAAAGGGATCTCCCCGTAAGCCTCATGGGTCAGGAGGGGAATCACAACGTGGTAATTTTGAGTAAAATATTCCATCTTTCTTCCTCACAACGCAGCCTACTCGATAAGGGTCTGACTTTTATCCCCACGTTTAAAATCAATAAAAAATATCATAATATGCAATTACGCCATGATCTGCAACAATATCACCGTAGACTCAAATTAGCAGCTTATTTCAGTAATGACACAGATTCTGTCCCTCCTCCATTTACACCCAAGTCTGACTGGGTCCCAGATAGGGATAAATTACCCATTGAACTCAATGATCTGTTTGAAAAAGACCTAGAGTGCCTTAATCTTTCTAGATCACACTGGCAGGAACCCAACCTCACTGAGGAGGAGATTAATGCCCTAAAAGAACTAAAAAATAACAAAAATATTGTTATTAAGCCAGCAGACAAGGGCAGCGCCATTGTAATATGGGACAGGGAACAGTACCTATGGGAGGGTTACAGACAGCTACATGATTCCCAATACTATAAAAAATTGGCTAAACCTATTTACATAGACACGATACCCCTGGTTAAAAACATTGCTCATTCCTTATACATAAAAAAATTTATTAATGCTAAACAGAAAACCTATTTGCTGGGAAACACAGAGCCCAGGAGCAGGAAGTTCTATATGCTCCCTAAAATCCACAAAGATCCAGCTAAGGGGAGCAAACCCTATGAAATTCCCCCGGGCAGACCCATAGTATCGGACTGTGGTAGTGAGACTTCCCTCCCACGGCCGAATTTTTGGACTACTATCTGAATCCTCTATCAACGGGTCACCCGAGCTATATAAAGGACACGTATGACTTTGTCCAGAAGGTGAAAGGGCTTGAAATTCCCCAAAACGCCTTATTATTTCCCATGGACATCGACAGTCTATATACAAACATTGACATTCAGGAAGGCATACAGGCAATCAAAAATGTCTTCCCAAAACAACCCAGATGTTTCCAGACCAGATAAGGAACTCATACAGCTGCTGGAAATAAATCTCAACAGGAATGATTTCGAATATAATGGAGAATGTTTCCTGCAGATCAAGGGCACGGCGATGGGCAAGAAGTTTGCCCCTGCCTATGCTAATATATTCATGGCTGAATGGGAAGCCTCTGCTTTGTTCCAATGCCATAAACAGCCCCTCCATTACTTCAGATATCTGGATGATATCTGGGGGGTATGGACTCATTCAGACCAGGAGTTTGGGGAATTCCTCATGACCCTAAACAATCATAATCCATCTATCAGACTCAAATCCACCACCAGCCGAACATCAGTGGTTTTTTTTGGACACCACGACTTATGTGGGCCCAGACTTTGACTCAGAACACCGATTGGACATAAAAGTTTTCTTTAAAACAACAGACACACACGCTCTCCTACACAAAAAAAGTTTCCACCCCCGACACACCTACTCGGGCCTAGTGAAATCACAACTCCTTAGATTCCGCCGAATATGCACCCGTGATCAAGATTTTAAAGAGGCAACACAGATCCTCTTTAAGGCTCTTCAACACAGGGGATACAACAGACCCTTTTTTGAGAAAGATCTACAAATCATACCTTACAACAAGGAACCAGACTGAAGGCACTGTGGTGCCCCTGGTACTGACATACTTTTCTGCGGCTAGCAAACTAACCAGGGCAATTAAAGTTAATTTCCAACACATATTGGTACAAACACGGATATTAAAAAGACATTAGAGTCATTTCTGCATTTAGAAAAAACAAAAACCTACAGGATCACCTGGTCAGAGCCAAACCCCCACTCACTTGTTGACATCAAAACTAAACATCAAGGACAATACTTCCAACGAACAGAGTTTGTACAAAACCGAATTACACAGGAAGTTTTCAATGTGCATCAACCGGGTTCAGTACACAGCAAAAACTGTGTCTACCTCATCACATGCACACAATGCCAGGCCCAATATGTTGGTGAAACAGGTAACACAATCCTGGTTAGGATGACACAACACAAACACAACATTTTGAGACAAAAAGAAACCAACACACATCTTGTACGACATTTTTTGAATCATGGATGGAAAATCTTTTAGAGTAACAATCCTTCAAACCAACCCACATTGGTCTGTACCACAGAGGAAGAGAGCCGAAAAAATTTGGATACATAGACTAGATACTACACATCCTCGTGGCCTAAACCCGAGAGGTGAATTGGGTTCAGCCTGCGACATTGATGGCCAGTGCATTCAGGCTAGAGGTCACCCTTTAACCCCACCCCTTTCCCCAGCCCTAACCCTAACCACACCCCTTTCCCCAGCCCTAAACCCTAACCACACCCCTTTCCCCAGCCCTAAACCCTAACCACCCCCCCTTTCCCCAGCCCTAACCCTAACCACACCCCTTTCCCCAGCCCTAAACCCAAACCCAAAAACCCCCCACGCCCTTAACCCTGACCTCTGACCTTAACCAAAAACCCTAATTCTTATTTTAGTCTCATTTTTTAAATTTTTTGTTTTATTTAAATAATAAAAAATTTTTATGTGACTTTTATTTAGACCCCAACCCTGATTCTGAACATGTTTTAACATGTTGAACATGTTTTTTTTGGATCTAAACCCCTGTCCAGGCCTTAATTTTGATTTATTTTAGTTTTGGGCCTGTGGTCGTGCCACCCTGGGAGTGTCTGGTCCTGTCTGATCTGGTTTGATCTTATAGTCTAAGCATGGTTGAGCCTGGGTAGTGTTTGGAGGGGAGACTGCTTGGGAATGCCAAGTGGGGTAACTAATAATTTGTTTTTAAATAGTGTTTTAATAGGGGGCAGAGAATTCTTAAAGTTTCTTTTGGTTTTCTTTTTTTGTTTTTGTTTTTTTAGGATCTATAATTTAGAGTCTGTGCCTGTGCTTCCTTTACTCCCTTGGGAGAATGAGTTGAGAAATTTTAACCTAACCCTAACCCCCCTTCCCCTCATCTATACAGTAAAAATAATTTTGGTTTAGACGCTTGGGTCAGCCTTTGAGTGTCTGGACCTTTTTTCTGTCCTTTTCCTTTTTTTTCCCACTGCCACCTTGCGGACCCTGTTCAGTGGTGGGAATCGAACCCAGGCCTTCTGTGTGATGGGCGTGGGGCCTGCCACTGAGCCAACCTTCTTTCTTTCCTTCCCCTCTTTTTTTCTTGCCTTTCACTCTTTCCCTTCTTTCACTTTTCCATTATAACAAACAAAAAATAAAATTTGAATTTTCATCTACTTAAGTCTTGTCTGTGGTCGGTTTGTTTTTGCTCCTGGTGGCCCAAAACCCCACCCCCCCCTTTTTTTTGGGGGGTTGCTTGCTTTCGGTTGCTCCCTGTCCGGTGGGGGGGGTCGAGCCCGGGCCTTCCGTGTGCCGGACGGGGGACCTGCCGCTGAGCCACCAGGGCTCCACTCAGTTTCTCTTAAAATAAACGTTAAATATCTCTGATAAAGGACCTGGAGGGCTTGACTCAAATACACAGAGTAAATTAACAAATTACATAGAACACAACAAAGTTTCCAGAACACAACTTTATTCATCAGAACACCAGTCACATTCCAGGAATTACAGTAAATTAAAAAGGTAGAAGGGTGAAGCCAGTGCAAAACAAATCCCAAAAGGGAAATACATTTAAATAACATTAACTCAAAACCCCTAACCCTAACCCTAACCCTAACCAATTGTTTGATTTAATTTCTAACCCTAATTCTTAATCCTAAGTTTGGGTGCTGTTTCCTTAAGATTTTCTAACCCTAAATAGGAGTTGTATATAAGGGGATGTATATGAATGTAAGTGTTGAAAAAAAAAAAATAAAAAAAAAAAAAAAGAACATAAAAAATAAAAAAATAATAATAAAAAAAACTAAAAAATAAAAAAATAAATAAAAAGGTTAAACAGAATTAAAGTGGGAGGGACTATATTTTAGTTTGTTCATATATAGATGGGAGGAACAGACTTTGCTCATTTCTGCTTTGACTGTGGTCGGAGAAACATCATTTTTAGTGCCTTTAGCCAGTCTTTTTACATTGTGCCCTTGCCTGAAGAAGACCTCATAGGTCGAAACGTCGCGACAGGGCACCGCCTTTTTTTAGGGAGTTTTTTGGTTGCATTTTGATTTGTTTTTTTATTTAAAACAATTAAAACTTTATTCATTTCATTTTATTTTATATAATTAAAAAGGTTTTTTTTCATATATACATAAAAATTTATATCTTTAATTAATAATCTCATATCTTTAAATAAAAAGATAAAAACATTTAAACACTACAAGCATGAGCTACAGGGCTCAGGAACAGTGGACGGAGGTCCACTACAGACAACGGGGGGCAGTATCCCCGCAACACTTTTAAGCCAACAGGGCCCGGGGATCGACTGAGAGCAGGATCCCGGGGGATGGCCCGTGCATTTCCGGTCCCTCGCGAGGGGGGGACCGGTTCCTTACTTTTTCCCTAACCCCCAACCCTAGGCTGTGATGGGGGGAGTCATTGTATATTCCACAAACCTAACCTTAACCCTAACCCTAACCCAACCCTAACCCTAACCCTAACCCTAACCTAACTCTAACCTCTATCTTTACCCCCACTTTAGCCAGCCTGCTAACACTAACATGCCAATGCTAGAATGCTAACCCTAACCCAACCCTAACCCTAACCTCCTAAATACCCCCAATTTCAACCTTTTCTGCTACTTTAGCCTATATGCTAACATGCTAACACTAACCCTAACACTCTAAAACCCCGATTTCAACCTTTTTTCCCCTACTTTAGCCTACATGCTAACATGCTAACATGCTAATGCTAACATGCTAACACTAACCCTAACACCCTAAAAAACCCCAATTTCAACCTTTTCTGCTACCCTTTTGCCTACATGCTAACATGCTAACATGCTAATGCTAACATGCTAACACTAACCCTAACTTCAATCTTTACCCCTACCTTAGCCTGCATGCTAATACTAACATGCTAACGCTACTCTAACACTAACCCTAACCCTAACTCTAACATCCATAAAAATCTACTTTAGCTCAGATGCTAACGCTAGCCCTGATGCTAATCCTAGCCCAGAGGCTAACCCCCAAACCCTAACCTTAACCCACCCCATGCACTGTTACATGTAATGGCTGTGTAATCACACCATTATTACACAAGGTGCCACCTCATGAATATTCATAAGTTTGGACCGTGTCTGTGTCAAATATGCACAGAGAGGATTCTGGTCCATCTTAAAATGACAACTTTTAAAAATTAATATCTCGGGAACCGTTCTAGCTATCGACATCCCGTTTTTTTTGCCACGCACAACTCAATCTCCCCTATCCATTTAATAACTTTCCACCGAGGACAAACGATATACCATCCTCGATAAAACGATACCAAAAGATGGGATAACCCATCCAAATCCACCAGAATCCAAGCTGGGGAGGGGCTTACGCCTCACCCCTTGGGGGAAACCCAAACCCCCCAGAAGCCTGATGGCTGCCTGGGAAAGGGTTCCAAAACTCCGTTTAGAGTTGGAATAGGTAGGGCCGCTCTCCGCTGGATTGCTACCCGACCAGAGTCATCTGGGGGGTAGTGTTTTACATGCTGCACTCTGGACCTCTGGTTTAGATAGGAGGGGAACATTCTGAGCATCTCGGATACCTTGCGGTGTTAACGAAGAGGTGCTCGTCTGCGACCCCGACGGGGCCCCCTAGACGCCAAGGCCATTTAGCTAGATTCCACTCGGATGACAGACCTCAGCCACAGGCTCTGTCCGGGTGACTCGGGAAACCTTGCGGTGTTAACGAGAGTCATTCCGGGCAGAGCAAGGTAGGTGAACCCGGGCCCCCCTGGGTCCACTTGGACAGCACGCAGGGTGGTGGTCTGAGGCCAACAGACCTTAAATGGGGCCAAGTCTTCTTACCAATGATTAGCATCGACCATGCACTTGGCGCACCATGACCCCTGACCATGACCATGGCGCACTACACCGCACCCACCTGTTATTATCTTCATAGTTTAGCTAAAACAATTTAGAGTAATTAAAATTTAAATTAAAATAGTTAAATAGGAGCAGTAGTGACAACAACAAATAGTAGGATCAATAGCTTTAGCCACTATGGATCAAACATAGGATTTACCAATATATTTTAAACATAGGATTAATATATGATCGGTCAATCAATAGGCTTAAAAGTATAGAATTAGGCTTATAACAGCATTATCCAACAGATTTTAAGGTGACCTAATTTAAAGCAGCTATCTAGTTAGTATTCAAACCAAATGAATCACATTTTTGAAATTTGGGCATGGGACACAAGCCGAGGAGTGATCGACCTGCGGCTGGCCGCCTCGGAGGAGGGTGTTTAGTGACGAAAGGCCGAAACACCCAGAGAATCTGAGGAGCACTACTGATGATGTGTCCTGAAATTTAGCATAGGGCAAAAACTCTCTGAATAAATAAATAAATAAATAAAAACAAATAAAAAACAACCTTAATTAGTAGAATAGGCCCCCACATTTAGCCAAAAACACACATGAGCAGCAATAAAAGAGGTTGTGACCCACTCAGTCCAGTGGCTATCACCTCTTTTGCAAGAGCGGTAGCACTGCTTAACAAGCGCCGGGGCCCCTGCCCTTTCCTTGTCTCCCTATACAACCACGCAGTCTTCTGGGCTGTGATGGGGGGAGTCATTGTATATTCCACAAACCTAACCCCAACCCAACTCAGAACTTGGAATATGGAATTCTGAACAAGGAGCTTGGAATTACAAACTCAGATCTCGGAATTGGGGAATTCCATACAGGGAACAAGGAATTCCGAACTCAGAACTTGGAATATGGAATTTCGAAAAAGGAATGTGGAATAAGAAATTCTGAACAGGGAACTTGGATTTCTGAACTTGGAATTTGGAATTCCAAACTCAGACCGCGGAAATGGGAATTCCGAACATGAAACTTGGAATTCCAAACTCAGACCTCGGAGTGGTATGGCCGTAAGCGAGAGTTTCTGTCAAAAGGATTCTTTTTATTTATGAATGTATTTTTTGTTGGTTTGTTTATTTGTTTCATGTTTTTGTTTGTTTATTTACAATAAGAAAGAGTCTGTGTGAAAAGAAGCTTATTTATTTATGTTTGTAATTGTTTCTATGTACATTTTAAGTTTGTTTTTTCCAAACTTTAGCTACAGTTTCGCCATAAAACAATGATGTCTTAAGAGAATTCAAAGAAAAAACATAAATGAAGGCTTAAGTCAAAAGCTTACAGCACCTGGTATCCCCAGACAGTCTCCCAGTCAAGTACTAACCAGGGGCCCCACTCTGCTAAGCTTCCGAGATCGGGCTTTCGCAGAGTGATATGGCCGTAAGTGAGAAAACTTTTGATAAAGATTCTTTTTATTTTCGAATGTATTTCTTTGTTGGGTTGTTAGTTGGGTTTTTTTGTTTCATGTTTTTGTTTGTTTGTTGCCAATAAGCAAGAGACTGTGCGAAAAGAAGCCTATTTATTTGTTTGTATTTGTTTCTATGTACATTTTATTTGGTTGTTTGTTTTTTCAAAACTTTAGCTACAGTTTCGCCATAATAGAATGTTGTCCTAAGAGAATTCAATGACAAAAGAAAATGAAGGCTTAAGTCAAAAACTTACAGCACCTGGTATTCCCAGACAAGTACTAACCAGGGGCCCCACTCTGCTAAGATTCCGAGATCTGGCGTTCTCAGAGTGGTATGGCCGTAAGCGAGAGAATTTTTGATAAGGATTCTTTTTATTTTCATAAATGCATTAAATGCATAAAAACAATGCATAAATGCTGCTGCATCCAGGCTGCGTGGTACCCCGGCGCCGGAGTGAACAAAACCTGGGCGGGCCGTGTCCTTGGCGCGCTGGGCCTGGGCAGAGAAGCACACGGAGTTGAGGTTGTGGGAGTGTTTTACTAGGAATTTACCTGGAACAGGTGAACTTCAGTCCAGGACGATTCCAACGCGGCCCTAACCCTAACCCAAACCCTAACCCTAACCCTAACCCTAACATTGCCAAATTTAACCATGCGAATCGCCAGTACAAATTTCATACCGGATCGGTCGAGGCCCGGGTTAACAACGGGCCGCCATCGGCGCCGTTGACCTACAGGGCGCCGGTGGAAATTGGGCTACTGTTGGTGGAAGAAGTAGAGGAGGGAGGAGAGTGCACAGACAGAGAGAGAAGAGGAAAGGTAAGAGTGTAGGACTGAGAATAGGAACTCTGAATGTTGGTACTATGACAGGGAAAGGTAGAGAGCTGGCTGATATGATGGAGAGAAGGAAGGTGGATATACTGTGTGTAAAAGGAGACCAGGTGGAAGGGTAGCAAGGCTCATAGTATAGGAGCAGGATTCAAGCTGTTTTTTCTATGGTGTGGATAGTAAGAGAAATGGGGTAGGTGTGGTCCTGAAGGAGGAGTTTGTGAGGAATGTTCTGGAGG
>JAUCMX010000028.1:11149783-11186263 GCA_033459395.1 Hemibagrus guttatus
CAACAATAGCAGGGGCAGTTTATGGCAAAGCTGGGAGATGACGTCATCAACACCCGTTTTATTATTGTCAAGTTCTGGACATACAGATTGGCAGAAGAAGACATCAAACACTGAACAGAAACCTGTAGATCATTTCGCAATATGGTATGGAGTGCACTGATACAAGGTAAAGCTTAGGAAGGACCTGAATGGTGAACTGATGCAGATACCAAATGCTATTGTGATGGAACCATACGATGGCATGATCTCATACCAAGTATAAGTACAATTCTGTTTTATCTGTAATGTCGGTGACCATCAAATGCCCAGTCTCATACAGCAATAAACTCAAAGGTACAAGACAACATAATGATCAACTACAAATTGTATTGGATACCGCAACAATTAACAAAAAAGGAGAGGAAACTCAAGCAAACAGCAGAGAAGACAACACCTTGGCATCAGGAAGTGACCCTTCTACTGATAGTGACTGAGATAGCGACGACTAGAATACATCTACCAGTAGTGAGGAGTCTTGAGCTACTTCTGGAGATCTCCAGGAACCAGCTGGACCAATGAAACATCCCTATAACATTTACAACTGAGGAGAATACAAGAACTGGACTTGGTGCAAATGGATATGGACAATCCAACTGGAATTGTAGTAGAAAAATACTTTGGGGCATGGGGAAAAATAGGTAAATCTAATAAAAAACAAAAAACAAAAAAAACCCACCATTTTATAAAACATGGGCGTTTTACATTCAAATATAAAAACACAGCGATGGATCAATCAAATAAAAATATATATGAGGAAATTAACAATCATAAACATGGAGGTATTTTTAAACATAACTACTGAGAGGAAAAAAAAATATTTATATTTATATATATATATATATATATATATATATATATATATATATATATATAAAATGTAAGGATTGTTTGGTAAAAAAAAATGGAAAAAAGCACAGAAGATTAATATTGGCTAATGATTCATTCATTCATCCAATCATTGTCTACCGCTAATCCGAACTATTCTCGGGTCACGGGGAGCCTGTCAGGCGTCATTGGGCATCAAGGCAGGATACACCCTGGACGGAGTGCCAACCCATCGCAGGGCACACACACACTCATTCATTCACTCACACAATCACACACTATGGACAATTTAGAGATGCCAATCAACCTACAATGCATGTCTTTGGACCGGGGGAGGAAACTGGAGTAGCCAGAGGAAACCCCCGAGGCACGGGGAGAACATGCAAACTCCACACACACATGGCGGAGGCGGGAATCAAACCCCCAACACTGGAGGTGTGAGGCAAACGTGCTTATGATATATATAGTTAATTATAAATAATGGAAAACAAGATGCAAGATGATCATTAACCAGTGCCATATTTCTGGTGAGGCAGTTTGAACAGATTTTAGAGACAGAAAAGAAAATGAACAGGAGAACAAAATACAAATTTTCTTGGGACATGAATACATGAAAAGGATTTATTAATAATGTGAAAAATGGTGTCTTCTAGGGTCTTTAGTTGATCTGTTTTCACATAGATGTTCTTATAGTTTTGGATAACAGTGGGATTGCACACATCGTGCTGAGACCAGCTTGTATCTGAAAACTTCTGTAAACACTGATTCATGCTACTGTCACTTCAAAAGATTTGCAGCCATTTTTTTGAAGCTGTTATGAAAGACACAATGTCTTGGACAGCACCTCGAACCAATGGGATACATGTTGAGTACACTATTGCCAAATTAAGTGCATGGTTTCTGCAGTGCACATAGGTGGCAGCCGGACACAGCTTTTTAATGAGAGCCTGAATACTTCGCACCTTGCCACTTATGTTCCCAGCTCCATCATATCCCTGTCCCGCCATTTTGCTGGGTTGCAATTTAAATTCTTCTAGCTTGTCCAGCAAGGATTTTGTTAATGTCTCGCCAGTGGCATCAGCAATAAAAATGAAGCACAAAACGTTCTTTTGAAAGGAAAAGTTTCCACACAGTCACAGTCACAGAGTCACAGTCTAAACAATGAACTAATGGGCTGGCAGGACTAACAGTAGGTTGCTGTTGGAGGGTAATGGGTTGAACAGCTGGCAGCTAAATCCGAATGATCTGATGAAATAGGTGACGATTCCCCAGACTCAGGAGAATGCAGTTTCCAGGAAAGGAGAAGCAATATTTGCCTTAATTCACAAATGTTCCAACCAAGTTTAGTTGTTTTAGTGAGCCTTTAATCATTTTGATCCTGGTTTTAAACATTAACTATTTGGAATGTCGTATATCGTGTCTGGAAAAAGCGCCAATAAAACAAAACTAAACTAGCCAATCAGATTTCTTTACACATATCCCCCACTTCAGTCTCTCTTGCTTTCTCTATACAAGGAAAGATTAACAATCAAGTAAAAATTAGTTTAAAAAAACGCATTAATTAGAGTCATCACTCATTGTGGCGACCCCAAACGGAGCAGCCGAAAGGACAACAACAACAACAACAACAAGCTGCACGTGCCACTGAGCTGAGTACCGTTGCTGCTGCCGTGTTTGCCGATAGAGTGAGGTTGTTGAACAAGCTCTTCTTTTTTGGGTATAGAATATCAGCGATTTTTAACAAACAGTCCTTTATAATCTGCGCTTCAGTGAATGGCTTTCCTGCATTAGTGATCGATTCACTCACCACAAAACATGCTTTATCTGCAGCATCAACATCCTTTTTGGTTTTATGGAAAAAGATTTGCTGGGACATTAGCTCTCTCTGTAACTCCGTGGCTCCTTTTTTCTCTTGTCTTCCTGATACTTCTCATACTGTTCTCTGTGTTTAGTTGAGAAATGACATGTTAGATTATATTCCTTTAGAACGATGGTTTTTCCTTTCTCTCAGAAAGGTAGCATTTCCATTAAACTCCACAAAATACACTGTAATGTTCAACTTCCTTTAAACTGTTTGTGTGCATCATCTACATTCGTTTCCTTTTTACTTTTTCCTTTTTTGAACCGTAAATTCACGTCATTTTGAGACCCTTTTAATAAATCTGCTAAGCAGCAGCACTTTAAACCCTTGAATATGTTAATGATAGTCATAAATATGTTGATAGTCAAGATGCAGGGCATAAATCAACCCAAAAACAAGACACATGGACTTACATTCATTTTGTTACACAAGATATGAAAATATGTATTTTACATTACCTTACTTTCTAAAAATTGTTCTGGCTAACATTGAAGCATCTGGCTTATAGGAGGTTTGTTGATTACAACTTCTTTTCTTCTAAAAGATAGAGTCAGGTCCATCCTCTGACTGATAAAGACTGCATTAGCGGTTTTGTTTCTTCATTTCATCCACCGAATCCTGTCTGTATATTTCAAGGCTAGAGGCATCTTGCCCATCTGGAACATCAGGCAGATAATTAGACTTCTCCTTTTCTTGGCTTCTTAATGTTTTTGTTAGGTGCTTCAGGACTGGCAGAATATCTCCCTCTTTTCCCCACATTAACCATAACGTCTATGTCTCCAAGGCTCCTCGTTTTTGACCTGTAATTGCCCATTTTGTCTTTTAATCTGTTTGTCCACCCACAGTATCCAGAAGGTGATCCTGGTCCTTGAGGGCATGAGCCGGCACTAATTGCTTAGCAGCATCACGTAGATCAGAAGAAGTTGGGTAAGCTTTGAAGGAGTAAATGTCCTCTGCCAGCTTCTGAAGAATGCCATGTTTCAACTCCTTTGTCACTTTTAATTGCGTTCCATCCCTCACGTAAATTAGATTAGTTTGACGCAACCTAAACTCTACGTCAACAGAAAATTTTGGAATCACATAGACTTCAGGCCATGCCATTTTATTTTCCTGGGGTGATGTGGAGATTATTACTGTATCTGATGTGCTTGAAGTATCACTAATATTTTAAATATCAATAATTTGACTTGATGCCTGAGTTTCACTTGATGACAGTGGAATCAGTTGGATCAGTGGAATGATTTTGACAGTTGGTTTCTGAGGGAGCTATGACAAATCAGTCACATTGCAAAATTCATTGTTAAACTCTGGATCTCTAAACTGCAAAGTAAAGTATTTTTGAGGGAACTGATCAAATCGTCCACAGCATGACCTTGATGTCATTCTGATTTTTCTAATATCTGCTTCCATCAAAATAACTCTTAAAACCATAGGACAATCCATCTGAGGGGAAAGAACAAAAGAGAAATTATTTAGCAAAGAATAAAATGCTTTAATGTCACCATCAGTTTACTCTGCACACAGTACGCTGATAATGGAAGAATATCAAAAAAGATGGTGTGTCTGGTCAGCATATTTCATATGACCGAAGGTGTTCAGAATACGGCCAGACAAGAATATCAAAAAAGATGGTGTGTCTGGTCAGCATAATTCATATGACCGAAGGTGTTCAGAATACGGCCCACCTGATGTGAACTCGAGTGGTGTCCTGTTGCTGGACTTCTGTGCTAGTCACAGCCTGTCCATAACAAACACCATGTTCAAGCATAAGGGTGTCCATCAGTACACGTGGTACCAAGACACCCTAGGCTGGAGATCAATGATCGACCATGTGATTGTGTCATCTGACCTTCGGCCGCATGTCTTGGACACTCGGGTGAAGAGAGGGGCGGAGCTGTCAACCGATCACCACCTGGTGGTGAGTTGGATCCGCTTGACGTATGGTGAGGGTCTGTTGGGAATGTCTTGCTGATCCCTCTGTTAGGGGGGTCTTCAACTCCCACCTCCGGGAGAGTTTCAACCAGATCCCGAGGGAGGTTGAGGACATTGAGTCCGAGTGGACCATGTTCTCCACCTCCATTGTTGACGCAGACATCCGGAGTTGTGGCCGTAAGGTCTCTGGTGCCGGTCGCGGTGGCAATCCCCGAACACAGTGGTGGACACTGGAAGTAAGGGATGCCGTCAAGCTGAAGAAGGAGTCCTATCGAGCCTGGTTGGCTCAGGGGACTCCGGAGGCAGCTGAGGCATACTGGCAGGCCAAGCGAACTACAGCCGTGGTGGTCTCGGAAGCAAAAACTCGGGTCTGGGAGGAGTTCGGTGAGGCCATGGAGAAGGACTATCGGACGGCCTCGAGGAAATTCTGGCAGACCGTTCGGCGCCTCAGAAGGGGTAAGCAGCTCTCTGCCAACAGTGTTTATGGTGGAGATGGAGAGTTGCTGGTCTCGACTGGGGATATTGTCAGACGGTGAAAGGAATACTTCAAGGATCTCCTCAAGAACCCTATTGACACGCCTTCTGTAGAGGAACCAGAGGCTGGGGACTCAGAGGTAGATTCATTCATCACCCAAGCTGAGGTCACTGAGGTAGTTCAGCAGCTCCTTGGTGGCAAGGCACCGGGGGTGGATGAGATTCGCCCTGAGTACCTTAAGTCTCTGGATGTTGTGGGGCTGTCTTGGCTGACACGTCTCTGCAACATAGCGTGGCGGTCAGGGACAGTGCCTCTGGACTGGGCAACCGGGGTGGTGGTCCCTCTTTTTAAGAAGGGGGACCGGAGGCTGTGTTCCAACTATAGGGGGATCACACTCCTCAGCCTCCCAGGGAAAGTCTATTCCAGAGTACTGGAGAGGAGAGTCCGACCGTTAGTCAAACCTCGGATACAGGAGGAGCAATGCGGTTTTCGACCTAGTCGTGGAACACTGGACCAGCTCTATACCCTCCACAGGGTGCTCGAGGGTTCGTGGGAGTTTGCCCAACCAGTCCACATGTGTTTTGTGGACTTGGAGAAGGCTTTCGACCGTGTCCCTCGTGGCATTCTGTGGGAGGTGCTCTGGGAGTACGGGGTCCGTGGCCCTCTGTTAAGGGCTGTTCGGTCTCTATATAACCGGAGCAGGAGCTTGGTTTGCATTGCCAGCTGTAAGTCAGATCTGTTCCCAGTGCATATTGGGCTCCGACAGGGCTGTCCTTTGTCACCGGTTCTGTTCATTGTTTTTATGGACAGAATTTCTAGGTGCAGCCAGGGGCTGGAGGGAGTCCGGTTTGGGGACCACAGGATTTCATCGCTGATTTTTGCAGATGATGTTGTCCTGTTGGCCTCTTCAGGCCTGGACTTACAGCATGCACTGGGGCGTTTTGCAGCTGAGTGTGAAGCGGCTGGGATGAGGGTCAGCACCTCCAAATCCGAGGCCATGGTTCTCGACCGGAAAAAGGTGGCTTGCACCCTTCAGGTTGGAGGGGAGGTCCTTCCTCAAGTGGAGGAGTTTAAGTATCTCGGGGTCTTGTTCACGAGTGAGGGAAGGATGGATTGTGAGATTGACAGACGGATCGGTGCAGCGGCAACATTAATGCGGTCTATGTACCGGTCTGTTGTGGTGAAGAAGGAGCTGAGCCGGAAGGCGAAGCTCTCGATTTACCAGTCAATCTACGCTCCTACTCTCACCTATGGCCATGAGCTCTGGGTCATGACCGAAAGGGTAAGATTCCGGATACAAGCAGCCGAAATGAGCTTCCTCCGTAGGGTGGCAGGGCACTCCCTTAGAGATAGGGTAAGGAGCTCTGTCACCCGGGAGGAGCTCGGAGTAGAGCCGCTGCTCCTCCACATCGAAAGGGGGCAGTTGAGGTGGCTCGGGCATCTGTTTCGGATGCCTCCAGGACGACTCCCTGGAGAGGTGTTCCGGGCATGCCCCACCGGGAAGACCCAGGACACACTGGAGAGACTATGTCTTTCGGCTGGCCTGGGAACGCCTTGGGGTCCCTCCGGAAGAGCTGGAGGAAGTGGCTAGGGAGAGGGAGGTCTGGGCATCCCTACTTAGACTGCTGCCCCCGCGACCCGGCTCCGGATAAGCGGAAGACAATGAATGAATGATGAAAAACTAGTTTTCCTTCAAAACACATTGTCCAGACTTCAGAAACTGGACCACGTACCTTTATTAGCTCAGAGTAGTGTTCAATGTAGTGGTGTTTTGGTCGCAGTTTGAAATCAGGAAATACTGACTGCAAAAGTTCTCCATGCTCTGCCACCTTGTAGTCGAGAATGTACAATGACTCAGCAGTAAATTGATGTGCAACAACTAGAGCAAAAATGTCCTTGAGTAACATAAGTATTTCCCATGTGTCATCACCACTCGGAATGTAATGGCCAATAAGCAGAGGCAGAAGCCTAATTAGACACCAGTTCTCATAGCCATTTCCCCCCAAAGTGTGCCCTTGGAGAAGAAGCTCTTTGAAATAATCAGAGGCTTATAAGTTTTATCCAAGAATTTGTAAGAAAATGATTTTATAGCTCTATTTAACACATCTAAAGTGATATATTTTTTTGCCACCAGGTCTTTGATGCACAGTGACAACTCCACTGGGACTATTCCCTCAAAAACATCATGCAAAATGTTAGGGGGAAAACCTCCAATCACACTGAAATGCTCCAAGTTTGCTGTGAGTGGGCATTGTCTTCTCACCCCTGTCTTTCTACCAACATTTGGATCTTGCAAAGTTTATAGCACCTGCATGTCGTGTGCACCTTTCTCTCTGAGTTGAAATGAATCATCACGTACCTGTAGGTGTTGTGCATCAGACCTGGATGCCATGCAAAATTTGCAGAATTTTTCCACTGTGAAGCTCTCTTAAAATCCTGCAAGAGAGCGGGCACCACAGTTATCCGCGGTTGATCTGTACTTTCCTTGTAAGTTTGTAAGCTATTCTGAATTAAACACAATTAAGAATAACATTTTCTCTAAAGCCTGAGCCATCTCTACAGCATTACAAGTGGAAAGTTGCACATGACGTATGATGCTCTCCTTTTGCCGGTTGCTAGACATCCATTTTTTCCACACAATTTTGAAAAGATGTTGTTTTCTGTCAAAGTCTCAACCACCTCTTTTACAAAAGATTCACCTGTATTTCCTAAGTGTTTTTGTAGAACAGCCTTAACGTTTGTGAGCAAAAGTGGCTTGGACAACTGAACTATTTGTCAAAGCTGTTGAATTACCTCTTGAACAGAGGTCTCTGGTATATGAAGAATGGTTTGCATTTAAAAAAAAAAAAAAGAGTTGCTAAATTATGCTCTAATTGTTGTAATAAATCTTGACATTGCATCTCACTGGGTTCTGCACTGACATCATCCTGGTCTAACTCATCTGAAATCAACTCCTGCTGTAGAATAAACACTGCTTTCAAAGCTACAGCCTGGAAAGGGACATTTATGTCGATGCCAAAGGTGGGCAAAATATTCAGTATCCTGACATGGTTCAAGAAAATCACAAAAAGAAAATCACTCCTGGTGCAGACATGGATAAAGCTGTCTTTTGGTATAACTCCCATGTTTAAGTCTGTAACGCTTTAAAATCTGAACCCTTATCATAAAAGTATTGTCAAATATTGGAGTCTAATTTTTTCCATAGGCCTTGACTTTATCAAAAGCCATCTGCAGGAGCAACCCATGGTGCATCCAAGTGACCATTCCCATTCTTCAAAAGAGGAGGACTTCTTTTCCCCAATCAAGCAGGGAAACGCTCAAGAAAACGCCAAGCAGCTAGAGTCCTACCTAGCCTGTCCAGATGATACCATGGATGTCCTGTTAAAAATGATCCACGTGCTCATGCAGGACCTCTGTTCAGTTCAGTCTTGATTAAATTTAGTGGTTTTGAAAGTTATCAAAAGATTTTTACTTTTTACTTAAATATATTTCAGACCCTGTACTTTCTTACTTTTACTTGAGTAAAGAAGTTGAATCAGTACTTCTACTTTTACCAGAGTCTTACTACTTCTACTTAAGTATAGAATGTGAGTACTTTTGCCACCTCTGGCGTTTGGAAATGTAAATTCAGCATTAAACTAGGTTTATTTTTATTAGTTAACAGTTACAGTGGGGTTTTTTTTTCAGAGCAAAATGTAAAATTCAATTCAATTTAATTCAATTTATTTGTATAGCACCTTTTACAATGGACATTGTCTCAAAGCAGCTTTACAAAAATAGAGAAACAGAAAGAAGAGGGAAAAAAAAAAGTCATTAAATTATTAAACTATTTTATTTCTATTTATCCCTAATGAACAAGCCTGCGGCGACGACGGCAAGGAAAAACTCCCCGTGATGATATGAGGAAGAGACCTTGAGTGGAACCAAACTCAGAAGGGAACCCATCCTCAATTAGGTGACACTAGACAGTAAATAATGTAAATGTAAATAGTGTCCTTTCTACAACAGCGACCAAAGGCCCAAGAGGAACTATTAGGTCAATGTAGTTTCTGAGTTGGAAGACTATTTATGGAAGGCTATTCCATAAATGTGGGGATTTGTAAAAAATTAAAAGCTCCGCCCCCTGCCGTAGCCTTCACTACTCGAGGTACTACCAAATAACCCGCACCCTTCAATCCGAGTAGGCGTGGTGGATCGTAAACAACCAAAAGGTCACTCGGGTACTGTGGCGCGAGACCATTTAGTGCTTTATAGGTCAGTAACAGTATTTTATAACCAATGCAAAATTTGACTTGGAGCCAATATAGTCTAGTTAGGACTCTAGCTGCTGCGTTCTGGATCTTATTCATGCTCCTACTGGAACATCCAGACAGTAAGGCATTACAATAATCCAACCTAAAGGTAACAAAATCTTAAAAGCTTATCTTAGCAATATTTCTAAGATGAAAGAAGGCTACTCTAGTGATATTATCTACATGAACTTCAAACTTCAAAGACCATCCACAGTTATTCTGTAATCAGAAAGCTTACTTCTAGCTGCATGCGGTCCTAATACAAGCATCTCTGTCTTGTCAGAGTTAAGCAGGAGGAAGTTAGTAAGCATCCACTGTCTAATGTCCTTTATACAGTCTTTGATCTTAATAAGCTGGGGTCTCTCATCTGACTTATGTGGATGACACACAGCTGTATGTTTCAGCTAATAGTGGAAGCTACTACCATGTTTACAAATAATTGCACCAAGGGGTAGCATATATAAGGAGAAAAACAGTGGGCCTAAGACAGAACCTTGTGGAACACCAAACGTAACCTTAGTATGCATAGAGAAGTCACCATTTAGATCTACAAACCGATAACGATCCGTCAAATAAGACCCGAGCCAGGAGAGCGGTGTCCCTTTAACGCCAACAGCGTGTTCTAACCCATCGAGTAGAATAGCGTGGTCAATGGTGTCAAAAGCTGCACTGAGATCGAGTAACACCAGTATGGAGACACAACCCTGATCAGAAGCCAGTAACAGGTCATTTACCACTTTAACCAGTGCTGTCTCAGTGCTATGATGAGCCCTAAAGGTTAATTAAAATAATCAGTAGAATTATAAAACCTACACAAATAGTGCATTTAACACAAAAAAGTGAGTAATAGAGTAAACGTGTTAGGATTTATGTATGCATAAAATTCATGGGAGCCCAAGGATGTTTCTACGGATGCTGTTTTATTACAGTATTTGTCATTTCTGTCATTTCATATACAGTTTATTGCTATGATTTAGTGGTAAATAATTATTCAGACAAATTGTTTTATTGTTCAAACAGTTTACTCATGTAAACAAGGACACGATCACAGTGTAAATACTGTACTTTTGGCTGAACACACCAAATTAAAAGAAAGGTTTCTCAGTATATCTAATTCAGACATGTAGGAAATTCACAGAATGATAAACATTTTAATTTCTATGCAACAGCTCAATTTCTTAAAACAGCCTGAATAATGGCCCAAAGTGTGAGAAAAATACACAATAAAAGGAAATTAAAAAAAGAAGTTTCTCCTGCAAGATATGAACAAATAATGTGAGAGAGAAATTGTGTGCATTAATTACTAATCAAGGGTGTTCTAACAATCTTTTTGGTGACCTTTTCTTGGCAAAACTGGCACTTCCATTTGCTAATGCAGCTATAAGAAAATGAACATGATATGTTTTGCATTGCCCAGTTGTTGACAGAAAGTAAGACAAAAAAATTACAATAAAAATAACTTATGTACAATGAAATAAATAACCATAACTACGATCCAGATATTTAAAAGGATGTACTCCTATTAGTCATGTTATAAAGGCCTAAAACTGTGCATCTACTAAAGGGTGAGTTCCTAACCATAATAAACCGAATGTGTAGCTCTTTAACGCTCACATTAAACAAAATTCCATTGAAAGTCCATTAATTTCTTAATGAAGGTGCACATGTGTGGATTAAGGGCTGCTCATTTTTTCTGTACCCGCTCCCCAGTTCACTTGCCGTCACTCTTCCCTCGGTAAGATTCGGGTCCACACTCTTGTTTAACGTCAATAAAGCATATAGCACTGACAAAACAAGCAAAAACATGAAGAATCGAAGAAGGCAAAGGGCTTTCGGCGTGGCCCTAGGCCCGGCCCTACCGCGGCCTTGCGTCTGTTTTATTCCACGCTGCTCTAACTCTAAATGTAAACACTTTGTGCTAATGTAAGCCTAAACTTAATCACTTTGTGCAGCTATAACCCTATATTGAATCACTTTGTGCAGCTATAACCCTATATTGAATCACTTTGTGCTAATGTAACCCTAAATGTAAACACTTTGTGCTAATGTAACCCTAAATGTAATCACTTTGTGCTAATGTAACCCTGAATGTAATCACTTTGTGCTTCTATGACACTAGTTTTAAACACTTTGTGTTGTTATGACACTATATTGAATCACTTTGTGCCACTATAATCACTATATTCATTCACTTTGTGCCACTACAACCCTATATTGAATCACTTTGTGCCACTGCAACACTATATTGAATCACTTTGTGCCGCTGTGACCCTATTTTGAATCACTTTGTGCCACTGCAACACTATATTGAATCACTTTGTGCAGCTATAACCCTGTATTGAATCACTTTGTGCTGCTCTAACACTATATTGAATCACTTTGTGCCGCTGTGACCCTAGTTTTAAACACGTTGTGCTGTTATGACACTAGTTTTAATCACTTTGTGCCACTGTAACCCTATTTTGAATCACTTTGTGCCACTGCAACCCTATATTGAATCATTTTGTGCTTCTATGACCCTAGTTTTAATCACTTTCTTCTGCTGTAACCCTAACTTTAATCACTTTATACTGCTATGACCCTATATTGAATCATTTTCTACCACTGTAACACTATATTGAATCATTTTTTGCCACTATAACCCTACATTGAATCACTTTGTGCTTCTATGACCCTAGTTTTAATCGCTTTGTGCTGCTACCATTCTACATCAAATCACTTTGTGCCGCTGTAATACTATATTGAATCACTTTGTTTTGCTATAACCCTCTTTTGAACTACTTCATGTTGCCGTAAACCCGATTTTGAATCATGCCTTGCTGATGTAACACTATTTTTTACTTTGTGCTGTGGTAGCACTTTGTTATAGCAGGACAAAGCGATTCAACATTCATTTGAATCACTGTGTGCTGCAATGAATCTATTCTAAATGTGTTCCCTCCTGCTGTCATGTGAACTTAACAATAATTTGTACCATGACCCCATTTTCAATCACTTCGTGCTGTAATGACACTACAGAGAGAGAGTGAACACACACAAAGCAGTAGTACAAACTAATACACACACGCCCCCTTCCGTCCGCCCGCTCAATTGTGAGAGTGAGAGTGAGAGTGAGAATGAGAGAGAGAGAAAGAGAGAATGAGAGAGAATGAATGAATTGCACCTTCTATGAGAAAGTGGGTGGCTCTTAAAAGAGCCTTTGGGTTAATAAAGACGGCGGTAACGCGCTTTACTTGGAGCTGGTGTACTTGGTGACGGCCTTTGTGCCCTCGGACACGGCGTGCTTGGCCAGCTCGCCCTGGAAGCAACAGGCGCACGGCGGTCTGGATCTCCCTAGAAGTGATGGTGGAGCGCTTGTTGTAGTGAGCCAAGCGAGAAGACTCACCGGCGATGCGCTCGAAAATGTCGTTCACGAAAGAGTTCATGATGCCCATGGCTTTAGACGAGATGCCGGTGTCGGGGTGGACCTGCTTCAGGACCTTGTAGACGTAGATAGCGTAGCTCTCCTTCCTGGACTTTCTGCGCTTCTTGCCTCCTTTGCCAGCCGTCTTGGTCACGGCTTTCTTGGATCCCTTCTTGGGCGCGGTCTTGGATGGCTCGGGCATGATGCTGCTACTCAAGCGAACTGCGAGAGAATAAGTAGCTCCCGCCTCGCCGCCGCTCTATTTACAGGCTGCGAGTCTGATTATGCACAAGGGAAGAACTTTCTGTTATTGATCAAAACACCAAACCTTTCCACTCGGGGCGCCTGCTACTACTCCTCCCATCCACTTACTCCTCTCTCCCTCCCTCCCCCCCCTCCCCCTTTTGGTTTATTATTTAATCCTAATAATTATTACATTTAAACCATTCTCTTTATTCCCATTTTGTAACAAACACCTTTTAAAGGATTTATCAGTTTGTAGCTATTTACTACAAATAGAATTTGTTGGGAGTGAGAACTTCCTAAATTTGGCCACAAGATGGAAGTCAACATCCATCCAAAACAACACTTTATTGCCGAGTACTGCTGTGGCTTTTACACCTACACAGAGTCTGCCTTGATGTATTGATGTACAGATATATTAAATATATTAAATATAAAAATATAAAGGAAAAGAATTTGAAGAAAGATTAACTGTGTCGAAAATATAGATAAATATATACGCTGTAATACTGCAGTATTTATACAAAAACATTTCATTCATGTACTAACTTTTACTATTACCACTAATAGTATAATATACTTATACACACACTAATACACATATACACACACACACATACATTATATATATATATATATATATATATATATATATGTGTGTAATGTATGTGTGTGTGTGTGTGTGTATATATATATATAACAAACAACCCAACAAACAACCCAACAAAGAAATACATTCGAAGATAAAGAGAATCTTTATCAAAACTTTTCTCGCTTACGGCCATACCACTCTGAGAAAGCCCGATCTCGTCTGCTCTCGGAAGCTTAGCAGAGCCGGGCCTGGTTAGTACTTGACTGGGAGACTGTCTGGGAATACCAGGTGCTGTAAGCTTTTGACTTAAGCCTTCATTTATGTTTGTCTTTGAATTCTCTTAAGACATCATTGTTTTATGGCGAAACTGTAGCCAAAGTTTGGAAAAAACAAACTTAAAATGAACATAGAAACAAATACAAACATAAATAAATAGGCTTCTTTTCACACAGACTCTTTCTTATTGTCAATAAACAAACAAAAACATGAAACAAATAAACAAACCAGCAATAAATACATTCATAAATAAAAAGAATCCTTTTGAAAGAAACTCTCGCTTACGGCCATACCACTCCGAGGTCTGAGTTTGGAATTCCACGTTTCATGTTCGGAATTCCCATTTCCGCGGTCTGAGTTTGGAATTCCAAATTCCAAGTTCAGAAATCCAAGTTCCCTGTTCAGAATTTCTTATTCCACATTCCTTTTTCGAAATTCCATATTCCAAGTTCTGAGTTCGGAATTCCTTGTTCCCTGTATGGAATTCCCCAATTCCGAGATCTGAGTTTGTAATTCCAAGCTCCTTGTTCAGAATTCCATATTCCAAGTTCTGAGTTGGGAATTCTATGTTTTGTACTCGGAATTACATATTCCGAGTTCGGAATTCCAAGTTCCATGTTTCGTGTTTGGAGTTTTCAATTATGAGGTCTGAGTTCGGAATTCCATGTTCCCTGTTCCGTATTCCTAAATCCGAGTTCGGAATGCCATGTTTCATGTTCGGAATTCCCATTTCCGAGGTCCGAGTTCGGAATTCCAAATTCCGAGTTCGGAATGCAAAGTTCCATGTTCGGAATCCAAATTCCAGGTTCTGGGTTTGGAATTCCATGTTGTGTTTGGAATTCCAATTCCGAGTTCAGAAATCCAAGTTCCATGTTCAGAATTTCTTATTCCACATTCCTTTTTCGAAATT
The DNA here is from genome assembly GCA_033459395.1 of Hemibagrus guttatus. Classification (NCBI taxonomy): domain Eukaryota; kingdom Metazoa; phylum Chordata; class Actinopteri; order Siluriformes; family Bagridae; genus Hemibagrus; species Hemibagrus guttatus. The sequence goes on from JAUCMX010000028.1 coordinate 11,164,632, forward strand.
CCGTATTCCAAGATCTGAGTTTGTAATTCCTTGTTCCCTGTATGGAATTCCCAATTCCGAGATCTGAGTTTGTAATTCCAAGCTCCTTGTTCAGAATTCCATATTCCAAGTTGTGAGTTGGGAATTCAATGTTTCTTGTTTGAAATTCCCAGGTCGGAATTCCATGCTCCTTGATCGGAATTCTATTTTTCATGTTCTTCGTTCGGAATTCCATGTTCCTTGTTAGAAATTCCATATTCCAAGTTCCGAGTTGGGAATTCTATGTTTTGTACTCGGAATTCCATATTCCGAGTTCGGAATTCCAAGTTCCAGGCTATTGTTTCGGAATTCCATATTTCGTGTTCGAGAGTTCGGAATTCCATGTTCCCTCTTCCGGATCCCTAATTCCGACTTTGGAATTCCAAGTTTCTTGCTTGGAATTTCATATTCCAAGTTCTGAGTTCGGAAATCCAAGTTCCTTGTTCGGAATTCTATTTTTCATGTTCAGAATTCCCAATTACAAGGTCTGAGTTCGGAATTCCAAGTTCCATCTTCGGAATCTAAATTCCTAGAGTCTGGGTTCGGAACTCCGTGTTACGCGTTTGGAATTTCATATTCCTTGTTCTGAGTTTGGAATTCCATGTTCCCTGTTCCGGATTCCTAAATCAAAGTTCGGAATTCCATGTTTCATGTTCGGAATTCCCAATTCCGAGGTCCGAGTTTGGAAATCCAAGTTCCTTGCTTGGAATTTCATATTCCAAGTTCCATGTTCGGATTCCAAATTCCTAGAGTATGGGTTTGGAGTTCCATTGTACATGTTTGGAATTTCATATTCCTTGTTCTGAGTTCGGAATTCCATGTTCCCTGTTCCGGATTCCTAAATCCGAGTTTGGAATTCTATGTATCATGTTCAGAATTCCCAATTACAAGGTCTGAGTTCGGAAATCCAAGTTGCATGTTCGAAACTGTGGCTAAAGTTTTGAAAAAGCAAACAACCAAATAAAATGTACATAGAAACAAATACAAACAAATAAATAGGCTTCTTTTCGCACAGTCTCTTGCTTATTGGCAACAAACAAACAACCCAACAAAGAAATACATTCGAAAATAAAAAGAATCCTTATCAAAAATTCTCTTGCTTACGGCCATACCACTCTGAGAACGCCCGATCTCGTCTGATCTCGGAAGCTTAGCAGAGTCGGGCCTGGTTAGTACTTGACTGGGAGACTGTCTGGGAATACCAGGTGCTGTAAGCTTTTGACTTAAGCCTTCATTTTCTTTTGTCATGGAATTGTCTTAGGACAACATTCTATTATGGCGAAACTGTAGCTAAAGTTTGGAAAAAACAAACAAACAAATAAAATGTACATAGAAACAAATACAAACAAATAAATAGGCTTCTTTTCACACAGTCTCTTGCTTATTGGCAACAAACAAACAACCCAACAAAGAAATACATTCGAAAATAAAAAGAATCTTTATCAAAAATTCTCTCGCTTACGACCATACCACTCTGAGAAAGCCCGATCTCGTCTGCTCTCGGAAGCTTAGCAGAGCCGGGCCTGGTTAGTACTTGACTGGGAGACTGTCTGGGAATACCAGGTGCTGTAAGCTTTTGACTTAAGCCTTCATTTTCTTTTGTCATTGAATTCTCTTAGGACAACATTCTATTATGGCAAAACTGTAGCTAAAGTTTGGAAAAAACAAACAAACAAATAAAATGTACATAGAAACAAATACAAACAAATAAATAGGCTTCTTTTCGCACAGTCTCTTGTTTATTGGCAACAAGCAAACAAAAACATGAAACAAACAACCCACCCAACAAAGAAATACATTCGAAAATAAAAAGAATCCTTTTCAAAGAAGCTCTCGCTTACGGCCATACCACTCTGAGAACACCTAATCTTGTCAGTGGGAGATGATAGGGAGCAACCAGGAAGTGAGTTGGCTGCAGTTTGGAGAGGAAGGCTCTCCTCCATTTTTTTTTCTCTTTTTGCGTTTTGTGATTACTTTCGTTTATAAAACCACCCAACAGCAGCTTTTTTGCGGGCTGGAGGGTAGTTATACCTTTTTTTTTTCCTTTGTTTTCAATGGACTGATTAATGGAAAAAGTCGCTGGACTGGTACGAGGACCACGCACGGCAAACGACACTGGAATGGCAGGAGGAACACGTATGACAAACAACACTGAAACTGTAAGTTTTTGACTTAATCCTACATTTACTAAAGCGAGCGCCTCCTACATCACAGGACCATAATATAAAACAATCATTTTTAATAAATACATAACAAAATGCATATACAACAATTCCTAGCATGTAAGAAAATAAAGGCTAAATGTTTTAATAATCCTTTAGGTTTAAAGAGACATTAAAATGTACTAAGCCAAATTCATTTTACTGTCATTTTATAAAATCCTTTTCAAAATAAACATTTTAAATTGTTAGTTGATCAAACCAACTCGGATCACTTCATAATGCCATATTCTACAGTCCCAATAAAGATGAATTAATTCTACTGTGGAATTTTGAAGGAGTTGCTCTTCAAAGTCACCATATCTGTCAATATTATTTAGTCAGGAGTTGATTTTCATTCATAATTAAATGGACATTTCTAATTATTACTTGATCAAACCAAATGAGATCACTTTATAATGACATGCTTTGCACACAAAATAGTCAATTAACTAATCAATCAATTAATCTGCCTCTCTTTTTATATACACATCTCAATATGTTTCTGAATAAATATATGTCTAAAGGTGCTATTGAAATTTTCACCAGATGTTGGTAACAACCCATCCAATCTGTGCAAAGAAATTAAACCATAGATGTCCATAAAATAAGTTCTGTGTAATAATGTGAAATGAAACAGAAGAAGTATTGAACATGCTTACTGAAATTTATTTAATACTTCATACAAAAGCCTTTATTGGTAATGACAGCTTCAAGACGCCTCCTGTATGGAGAAATGAGTTGCATGCATTGCTCAGGTGTGATTTTGGCCCATTCTTCCACACACACACACAGTCTTCAAGTCTTGAAGGTTCTGTGAGCATCTTCTCTGAACTCTGACCTTTAGTTCTTTCCATAGATTTTCAATCAGATTCAAGTCAGGCGATTGGCTGGGCCATTCTAGCAGCTTTATTTTTATTTTTACTTTTATTTCTGTGTGTTTGGGATCATTGTCTTGCTGAAATGTCCACGCTCATTTCATCTTTATCATCCTGGTAGATGGCAGCAGATTTTTATTGAAGAATGTCTCTGTACATTTTTCCATTCATCCTTCCTGCAATGATATGAAGTTTACCAGTACTGTATGCTGAAGAACAGCCCCACACCATGATGTTCCCTCCTCCAAACTTCACTGATGGTCTGGTGTTTTTGGGGTGATGTGCAGTGGCATTTGTCCTCCAAACATGGTGTGTATTATGGCATCCAAAGAGTTTAGGTCTCATCTGACCAAACTATATTCTCCCAGTATTTCACAGGCTTGTCCAAATGTTGTGCAGCAAAATTTAAACCAGCTTCAACATGCTTTTTCTTCAGCAATGGGGTCTTGTGTGGTGAGCGTGCACACAGGACATGGCGGGTGAGTGCATTACTTACTGTTTTCTTTGAAACACTTGTATTGACTAGTTCCAGGTCTTTCTGAAGCTCTCCACAGGTGGTCCTTGGCTCTTGGTCATATCTTCTGATAATTCTTTTCACTGCTCTGTCAGAAATCTTGTGAGGAACTCCTGGTCATGGCCGGTTTATGGTGAAATGATGTTCTTTACATTTCTGGATTATGGCCCTGACAGTGCTCACTGGAACATGCAGAAGTTTCTCAATGCCATCAGTATGTTTTGCAACAATAAGGTTGTGAAGGTCTTGAGAGAACTCTTTACTTTTACCCATCATGAGATGTTTCTTGTGTGACCCCTTGGTACTGAGACTACTTTTTATAGGCCATCAGTTGGGACTGGAGCAGCTGATATTAATTTGCACTGACCAGGGGCAGGACTGCTTTCTAATTACTTTCTAATTGATTTCAGCTGGTGTCTTGGCTTTCCATGCCTTTTTGCACCTCCCTTTCTTCATGTGTTCAATACTTTTTCCCTGTGTCATTTCACATTATTACACATACTTTATGGACATCTGTGGTTCGATTTTTTTGCATGTGTGGATTGCATGGGTTGTTCCCAACATCTGGTGAAAATTCCATGTCAATTGCACTTTTAGAAATATATTTGCTGTACTCTTTCAGTGCTGTTACTGCTGAGTATCTAAAAGCTGCCCCACAGCAATACACGTGCGGCTAGATTAACCTTACATTTAGAAAGACCATCTGTCTCAGTTAATAATGCACTACAGAATTCCCTTTTTAAGCTGAGCACGCTCCTTTCTGCCATCTTTCTCCCAGTTTATATAAACTTTTTAAACCACTGTGTCTTTATGGGATGATGTAAAGGGTGCAGAGTTACTGTAAATAGTTAACTTGTGCTATTAATTAAAATAATTACACAAACAGGTGTATATATAAACATGGTCATTATGTGGCAGTTACAACTCAGTAGACAGAACAAGCCCCAGACACTCACAAGACAACACACACACACAGATAACACATAAGATAAAAACAACAAAAATATAAACTTAATAATAAGCCAGAACTGGACTGTGACCTTGTATGAATATGGAGCAGTCAGGAAGTTTCCAGTCCAACAGTTTAAACTAATCAATAACTTATAACCTCTTGAAGTTAAGTGACCAATGTTACTGATAGAAAATCCCTGCCTTAAAGCCAAAAGGTGTTCTTAGTACACGTGTGGAATAAACCTACTTACAATGAAATATAGTACAATGGGACAGCCAAAATAAACCAGCTCCCTTATCCAATAGTATTCATGGTTTAGCTGAGACCCGCTTTCTAGAGTTACAGGGCAATGAACCCAGTGACCCAAGTCATAATGTACATGGAGAAATTTTTCCCTAAAATGTGTTTGGAGGAGAAACTAAAAGTTGATAGATTGAGCACAGATTGTATAATGAAAGTACAAATGACACAAAAGGACAGATGACAGAACTGTAAGTTTAGTGTTTTTTAGTTTAAACAAAAGAGTTCCAGCTTTTCTGTTTACTGTGTTTGTTATTCAGAGGAAACGCAGCATGAACCCAGTCGAGCATTACAGACTTAAACCACTAAACTTTATACACCACTAATGAAGCTGACCATCTACTTTAAGTGTGTGTGTGTTAATATTATTTACATTTACAGCATTAAACAAACCCCCTTATCCAGAGCTAGTTTAGATAAATTAATTAGCTCATTATTATTAGCAATGAGATCTCAGGATATAACGTATTGTTTAATCCTAATCTTTTAATTGTTGAGCTACTGATAGATTTCAGCCTCCAATTAAATCTCAATAAGGCAATGTCTCTGATCTTTCTGGAATAGAACAAACACAAAAGCTGAAATGAATGTGATATATTAAATTATTATATAATATTATTAGGTGGCTGTTGTAGTCAACCATAAATAATGTTTTTTTGATTTGGGAAAGATGTTGCTTTGAAACAGTTAACTTTTTACTCAGTCACATTAGACAGAAGTAAGAAAGGTTTCCAGAAACTTCCACAGCTCATCTGGTTCAGGAGCTAAATAAAGTTATATATTTAACAAACAATAATAAACTAATATATAAACATAAATAAATAAATAATTTGTGTGTGTATGACAATGTTTCAGAATATTTTGACCACTAAACAGATACAGATTACATAGACGTATTTGTACTAAAGAAACATATTATATTTGGTGTTAATCTGACCTATGTGTGTGTGCGTGTGTACCTCAGTTTCTCCAGTGTACAGTGTGGATTCTTCAGTCCAGCAGAGAGCAGCTTCACTCCTGAATCCTGCAGTTTATTGTAACTCAGCTTCAGTTCTCTCAGACTGGAGGATTTTGAGCTGAGAACTGAGGACAGAACTCTACAGCTTTCCTCTGTCGGATTTCTCTCTGTCCACTCACACAGACTGGAAGAGAAATGTTTGATTTATTTCTCTGATAGTGAAATGAGGTGTTTCCATCAGTTGGGAAATAAAGTGTCTACCTGAACACAAGGTTGTAATGTCAAGATAAAAATATAAAGTGAACAGTCTGTGTATAAACTTGGACTGCTCTTGGACAGGTCCATGTGTCTCAGCTCTCATGAGACGATGTATTTAACTTTCTGAAACAGGATAATGAGCTGAAACAAACTTCCATGTTCTCTCATATTTCTCGTTCACTGAAGTCTCGCCTGTGTAAAACATGTGATTGCTTTGGCCTCTTTTCACTGACTGCAGTAGAGTGTGTGCTGTGAAGGAGCATTGTCATTGGTTGGACCTATTGAACAAATTCACCTCTTACTGAACGAGAGCGGTACTGATTCTGAACGAACTGGGACATGTGGTTCAGTCTGAACTGAAGGAATTAGTTGGTGAAGGATATGATGGAACGAGTCAGATCAATCATTCAGGTCAGATGTGAGTCTTCGACAAGAGGAGAAGGGGGCGGAGCCATGTTATGAAGAGAATGGAGAGGCTTTATATCTATATATACAATCTTGTAAACATTTTACATTGTACTCTATTTATTCTTCTTTCTTCATTTAAATTCCTTCATCAGTGTTATGTGTCTTTGTTATTTTCTGAAGTTTGCCACACTAAATGTGGTTGTATTGTATAAAATGACAATAGAGTATCTCTTATCTGATCTTTTATCAGAGTGCAGGCTGTGAAGGAGCAGGTCACTGGTTGGACGTATTGAATGAATCTGCCCTTTACTTGAGTGTGAATGAGAGTGGTAAACCTACTGGTTCTGAACAAACTGGTGGTTGTTGATGTTTGTGAATGAACTTGGTGAATGAATGAGGATCTGCTGACTCACTGATGTCGTTCACTCAGTTCACCACAAGAAGAGAAACAGGGAGGAGCAGTGTATTTGTACAGAATGTAGCATTAAGACAGGCCTTAAAATGTTGTTGTTGTTGTGTTCTTCACAGCATTATCCACTATACATGAATGTGTAAAAATGACTGATGGTTATTTTTTAAATCATTCTACCACTGAAAACTACTTCATATGCATATGGAAAAATGACTCTTTTTATACATTAGTATCCTCATTCGTGACCACTCTCTCAAATCTAGCCTGCACTGACTGAAATGTCTTTCTTGAAAATGAATTAAAACTAGACCACCTTTTACCTGCCACTCAGCTAGATTTGCAGTTTCCATTCACCTATTGCTTTAGCTTTGAGTAGATTCTTTTTGAATGTCGAGAGCAAATTGGAGTTCTGTGATGTAATGGGATTGCATCATTGTGTTCTACTAGTAATCATTGTTGTACTTGTATTTTTCCATTGCTTTTTTCTGCTTAGAATCTCTGTAATTGTAGTTATAAACCTAGACCTAGCTTTCTGATTAACATGAAGTGCATGTCTGCTCATACAGTCAGTAACACAAACTATCTTGCACCAGTGCGTTTCACTAAGCAGAGCACACAATTTGACCAATTTCATCTCTTCCACTTAGAAAAAAACACAACAAAAATGACAACAAAAAACCCCCAAAATATCTTAAAATCAATGAAATACTATCAGTAGCTATAAAATATATCAGGGTGAATAGGGGGTTGGCTCAAGTCACCTTTTACCTGCCACTCAGCTAGATTTGCAGTTTCCATTCACCTATTACTTTAGCTATGAGTAGCCTCTGTTTGAATGGCGAGAGCAAATTGGGGTTCTGTGATGTAATGGCATTGCATCATTGTGTTCTACTAGTCATCATTATTCTTATGCCGCCCTTAGTCACAACGTGAAGGCTGAGGTTCCGTTCACAGATGTTTAATGCACCCATCAATACAGACAACACCTTAGACAACACCGACATCGACATCAACACAGTAGAACTAAATAAACAAAACAAATAATAAAAATAAGTCATACACCGAGTTACATATAACACAAATACGACCTTAAATGCGTGCATGAACAAAAATACATTTACATACCACTTTTGCCTGCTTGTAAACTAAGAGGGTGGTTTATGTCTTAAAGTTCCTTTCTTGGATGGCTTAGGTACATAAAGAAAACCAACTTGATCCTTGAGATAACACCATAGCATCCTTTGCATGTGGATGGCAAAACAGGAAGTGATGGAAATAAGATGGAAATAAAATAAAACAACTAAATCTCTTAGGAAGAATAAAACTTCTCAAATAACCAACAGGTGAGTCTAGAAATCACAATAAGCATTATAAAAATCATCAAAATATAAAATTATACAAATTAAAATAATCTAAAGTTAGCAAAATGAGCGAGTGCTTAAGTACGCAAGTGCCATCTACTGGAAATAGATATCATCAACTCAGATACGATTTGTGGCAGAAAATAGAAACTTTGAGCAGCAAATACACTCCCACCATCACACTACATGTGATTCTTAATAGAAATAATGAATACTCAAGGAACTCCTCATGAACTTAACATACAAAGGGTATTTTGTACACATTAAGCATACACAGTAAATCACTCTCATCAAACTTAACCCTTTAATCAGCTTTGAGTAATAACACTCTTTTGTGTATAGGTCTTTCTAGATAGACTGACTTGCTTGTGCATGTACCCTTGCTATCCAGTGTTGCATCACTAACAAGAAGTTTAAGTCTTCTTACCCTTCCATCAGTCCCTGAGAACACTTCTACCACTTTGGGTAGCTTCCACTGGTTTCCTGGTACTAAGTCATCTTGGAGCATAATAATATCATTTATCTTAGCATTTCTCCTGCTCTTATTCCACTTATTTCTCTGCTGCAAACTCAACAGATAGTCTTTTCTCCACCTGGTCCAAAACTCATTCGCCAGAAACGTAAACCCTTTTCCATCTCTTCTGAAGATAGAGATCCTCCCTTACAAACTTTCCAGGGGGTGGTGCAATGACAGTTGACTTCATTGTTAGTATATGATTCGGCATCAATGGTTCTGGTCCCACAGGATCATTGATGTTTTCTAAGGTCAATCGCCATTACTTCATACATGAACGTTCTTAACAAAGAAGTATCCAGTCTCACTGCAGACTGGTCTAGAATGGACGTCATTACACTCCTTACAGTCCGGATCTGTCTCTCCCAGACACCACCCATGTGACTGGAAGCAGGCGGGTTCATGACGAAGGTATAGTCTTTCACACGTTCTCGGTCCATTCCCTTCTAGGAACTCTCCCTTTGCACCGATAAAGTTTGTACCTTGATCACTATGCAGACTTACATTGCATTGTATTGCAATGAAACAACGCAGTGTCTTAAGTAAGGCATCAGTGCTCAGATCATCCAGTACCTCAAGATGAATGGCGAACACATGCAAGTGAACAGGAGTCCATATTTCTTCAGCTCTCTCCTACCCTCTTTAACATAGAACGATCCAAAGCAGTCCATGCCACTATATGTAAAAGGAGGGGTAGTTTCCATCCTTTCCGGTGGCAGATCAGCCATCCTTTGCTTCTGATTGCATTTCTTGCATTTTATGCATTTGTAAATAAGAGATGACACTTCACTACTGCATCCTAAAATCCAAATACCATTGGAGCGAATTTCATTCAAGGTCATACCTCGACCTTGATGTTGCACTTTCTCATGGAAGTGTTTTATGAGTAGACGAGATACATGGTGACCTTTAGGAAGAATGGCCAGATGCTTGACATGAGGGTGAAGCTCAGCCTGAGTCAGTCTTCCTCCTACCCTTAAGATATCATGATCATCAATAAACGGACTTAACTTGTACAGCTTATTGAAATGAAATGAATTAACTTCCTTCTCTTGTCTTAGAGATTTGATTTCATCGCCGAACACTTCCTCTTGAACTGTACGAATTATGAATTGCTCAGCATCCTTTCTTTCTTCCAGTGTTGTGGCTTCATTGGATCTTTCTACTAAACCCTTCAAACTCCTCACACAATGTTTGAGTTTAGCTATGGCTTTCACTGCCCTCTTCCAATCAGAAAACCTTTGTAAGCGATCTGACAGAGACATCTCTTCCTTTGCCTTGGTTGTAAAAACCTGTGCCCTTTTAAGTTCTGGGTCTCTCTCATCAACTTCTCCCACCTTAATGTCTTCCTTAGGAAGTTTCTTTTGTCAGAGGAAACTTGGACCAGTAAACCAGTTAGATCCCGTGAGTTCCGTCACAGTGAGCCCACGAGAGGCATGGTCAGCTGTGTTTTGATCTGAAGCAACATATCTCCACTGACTAGGCTCGGTACTTGTCCTGATCTGCTGAATTCGGTTGGCTACAAATACGTGAAACCTTCTTGCATCATTGTTAATATAAACAAGGACAACCTTGGAATCGGTCCATTAGTATTCACGGACACCAAACAATTCTAGTTCTCTTTTGAGCAGATCACCAGTTCTTGTGGCTACAACTGCAGCTGAGAGCTCCAATCTTGGAATTGTTCTTACCTTTGTTGGGGCAACTCTTGCTTTACCCAAAACTAGAGTGTAGTGGACTTCACCAGACTTATTCACAGTTCTGAGGTACGAACAAGCTCCATAGCCCGATGCACTGGCATCAGCAAAATGGTGTAACTCATATTGCTGGACATCTTTAAATGCTGATGGCACATAACATGGTATCTTTACTGAGGACAGATTATGGAGGTCTCGTAGCCAAGCTTCCCGATGAGGTCATCAGGAAGTGGTTCGTCCCAGCCTATCTTTTCATTACACATCCTTTGTAAGGTCCTCTTCCCAACCAGAATGAAGGGAGCAACGAAACCAAGAGGTTCAAAAATGGAAGCAACTGTAGATAGTACACCTCTTCTAGTGAAAAGATTTTCCTTTTGTCTGAACTCAGAGTCCCCTCCGAGTGGACATATCGCAGAATGAATGTTGAGTTTGTATCTATTTCCCTTTAGTTTTCCATGATCAATTAACTCAGTAAACTTATCAAATGAAACTCAGTAAACTACCAAAACAATGAGAGGTCAGTCAGCAGATGAAGAAAAAGCAAATCCCAAAGAAACACCCGTCACGTGCATTACTGAAGAGAGCAGCTGGTCTGAAGAACTTCGAAAAATTCCCTACTATTTATACTAATTTATTCCAATTCAGTTTTAACATTTCATCCCCTTCATTTGAGCACCTCCTTACCTAATTTACATACATACATATATGTGGCCTTCTTCAGCTATCTCTTCAGAACATCTCAACCTCTCACCTAGTTTTTTGAACCATCTCTGCAGATCTACAGAGCATGTCGTGACCCCTCACCTAGTTCTTTGATTCTTCAAACATGATGTTCTCTTAACCTCCTTGTGACTTCTGACATAATATTGACCTTTTCTAGACGTTTGCAAGTTTGGGTAACCGCACATTGCAAAGTCAGCATTACGGTTCCATGTTCTTCTGCATTTTATTTACCTAGTATGGTGCAAAGCAAGTTTTGCAGTTATCTTGTAACCACACTGTCTAGTCTGTTTCCTTCTGTCTAGTTTTTATTTTTGCCTCTAAGCTTTTAAGCATTTCATATCATGCATTTTAAGATTAAATAGCCACATGATATGCACCTTACTCATCCAAATTTCCATTAGCTCAATCGGCCAATCAGCCAATCCAATGATCCCATTGGATAGCCTGACCAACTAAACTGCAATCTCCAATGCTTCTAATAGATCTCTTTTTCCTCTTTCCAACCTCAGTGTGGTTATTACACTTGCATGCTAATACTTCTATGGTTATGCTTGATTATCATAATTTTGCCTCAAGGAAAGCCTGCTCTTAAGTTATCATTGAATACTATAAGAATATAGTTGAATACTGTTAGATGAATACTATTTTAAGCAGAGTATTGTTATGTTAAAAGTAAGCATAAAAGTAAATTTCAAATTTCTCCGACATCACTCCCCCCTTTGAGACTCTTGGGTCTCACAATCGACCTGTACGTGTCTTAAGTTCACTGCGCTGTGCTCTTATCCCACATAAGATCTAGATCATCCTATGTGACAATATACATATGACTTTTATACACAATGTCCTTATAGACGAGGCACACTTCTTTCTTCTGACCCAGGCACTTTACATACCGTTGAGAGTCTGTTGGAGATCCTGGGACAGGTTACCAGCACTTCACCAGTGGCTCATCACTACACAGTCCAATGTATCACATGTATACTATCTAATGTTGGTTAGACATCAGAGACATTTATAGACTATGAAAATATAAAAGTATATAAAAGTTCCACATAATTAGACATTTCGTATATTTAATGTATCAAGTACGCTTTTATGACATCCTTCTCCTACCTACTCTACTTCATCCTGCTCAAAGTTTCCTATTATTTCTCCAAAGCAAAACACATAATCATATATCACAATATATCACCATCATCACATACATACCTGAGCATGATGAGCAAATAATCAGAACATCAAATGCACACATGTGGCTTACACACTCACATAGCCTGAACAGGAGGCCACACCTTACTAGTACTCTGAAATGGAACTCATCTGAAGCTACGCATCAATGGACTCCGAGCACCCTTTCTATTTTAGGTTCTCCTAGGGCCAAGTCAAAGTCAGTTGCACCTTCAGTGCATTCCTCCTTCAGGATTGTGGTGATTACCCTCTTGCCGTTGGTGATGAATTTGTGTAAGTATTCCCGGTATTGCAGAGATCCCTGGTTTCCTTCTCCAGCTGGATAGCCTCTGCTTCCGTATCCACACTTGCCAAGCCATCGTCAACATAAAAATTACGCTGTATAAACTTCACTGTGGCTTGAATGAACTTGTCTTCTCCTTGTGAGGAGAGGTACTTGAGTCCAAAGTTTGCACATCCAGGTGAGGAGGCAGCTCTGAAAAAATGGATCTTCATTCGAAAAATTGATGGGGAAGCTTCCATTTTGTCTTTTTCCCACCACAAGAACCTGAGATAGTCTCAATCCCTCGGAGAAACATAAAACTGATGGAACATACGCTCTACATCACACATGATGGCTACCTGCCCTTTCCTGAAGCAACACAAGACTCCAACAAGGGTAGATGTTCATTCAGAGAAGCATTCTGAAATCTTGCAGAGCAATCAAAGACGATGCAAATCTTGCCTGGGTTCTAAACCCCATGGTGAGGGATATACCATGCTGGTTGATTACCTAACTCCATCTCTGGGACCCTTTCAGCCTTAACCTCTTGCTATTATGTCCTTCATGAAAGATAAGTAGTCCTTGAAGTATTGTTCATCCCTCTTCAAGCGCTTCTCAAAGGATTTGAGTCGAGCTTCTGCACATGCTTTATTATTCGGCAAGTTCGGTCTCTCACCTTTAAAAGGAAATGGCATTTCATAGTGCCCATCTTGCAGTTGCTTGATGCCTTCATGTAGCTTTGCCAGAAACTGTAGGTCTTCTTGCGATGTAGAAGAATCCTCATTATTCCTTTCAACAAAATCGTACTAAAGCGAGTGCTTTAGTACGCAAGCGCCATCTACTGGAAATAGATATCATCAAATCAGATACGCTTTGTGGCAGAAAATAGAAACTTGGAGCAGCAAATACAATTCTACTTGTACTTTTCCATTGCTTTTTTTCTGCTTAGAATCTCTGTAATTGTAGCTATAAACCTAGACCTAGCTTTCTGATTAGCATGAAGTGCGTGTCTGCTCATACAGTCAGTAATACAAACTACAAACTATCATGTGCCAGTGCATTTCACTAAGCAGAGCATACAGTTTTACCAATTTCATCTCTTTCACTTAGAAATATCTTGATGTTAGAACAAAATGATGAATCAGTTCTTTCAGAGGTTGTCAAACAGTAGACCCCGGCACCCAGCAGCTGAAGATCCGCAAAAGACAGGCCTGGAGAGATATCCCAATAAAGAGACTAGAGTCTCAGTTTACCAAGATAGCTCCGGTTTATTATGAGAAGGACAGAAGTATTTATACTGTGATACACACACACATGTGGGAGGGTCATTCTTGCAGGACAAGCACACATTTCACAAGGAGGTGTGCACACAGGGCATGTTCATAAGTATTCGGACAGTTGTAGTAAATGATGAGTATAATGACAGTTCTTTACATAAAATGCTTCAGAGGATAATTATAAGGTGATTAATCATAATAACACAGTTGCCAGGTGTATTCACAAAGGTATCAGTAAGGTTACATACTGTAAAGTTAAGTCACACAGTGAGTACATAATGCATGAGACATAGCTTACCAAAGGAAAGATACAAAAAGAGAGGATTTCATTCTAACACTTGAAATCAATGAAATACTATAGTAGCTATAAAATATATCAGAGTGATTTCAATGCACATGCCACTAGAAAGGAACTGAAAATGAACTGAAAGTAATAAAACTCACAATTTCAATGATAACTTGACCCAGCAGACTTTGTTAAACAATTGCACCCCAGGACCAACAGCTTTACCCAACAACATATATACACACATGTAACAAACATATGGATGCCCCAAGTACCTGACAAAACACTGTACACTGCTACAATGATGTTTCTAATATAGCTGTTAAGGAAGTGACTTATAATTTGACAATTTTTCTTTCTTCTGATTGACAATCCATCTCCCTATATTTTCCTCCCACTTTTGGAAAGTCATGGAAACACATTAGTTGTCATGACCCGCCCGAGAACCGACCGCGAGAGGGAGCTCTTGCCCTTATTTTGAGTATACTTCCGGTTCACTATTGGACTTAAAAACGGAAGCGCACTTCCTGTTCATCGCGAGGTATTGTTTCTGATGGGATATACTGAGCGTTGGCCTTGTGCATATTTCGGACTGCCTTTTGTGTATGACCTGGTTTGTTTATCGTTTCTTCTTGTGCTTTTCCTCAGACACGCCTGTTACTGGATTATCAACCCTAGACTGTGTACCGACTTCCGTGTTTGGATTTTCCCTTTGGATTATATCTCTTGGATTACTGCTTACCCATTGCTGACTTTCTGCCTGTCCCCGACTTTGCCTATTGTTCGTCCCCTATTGCCAGCTTGGCGTATGGATTCGGACACTTAGTTCCCCACTCACTGATCCAGTGAGCTGCGCGAGATCGTCGTGCGGCAAGGAGCAGTCATCCGTTCCTACCAAGATCAGGTGGAGGCGCTGCAAAACCAACTGTGTAGCGCGAGCACCGCCGCACCGTGAGATCCGCCATCAGCACACGGTGAGTCACCCCGGCTGGCCATGCCAGAGAAATTTGATGGGTCTGCTGACCGCTGTCGCGGGTTTTTACGGCAGTGCGAGGTATTTTTCTCGCACCAGCCGGGGATGTACCATGAGGAGGGGACCAAGTGTGCGTTCCTATTATCTCTGTTGACGAGTAGGGCCTAAGAGTGGGCCTCGGCCATCTGGGATGCCGACCCTCAAGTTCGATCATCCTTTTCTTACTTCGCGGGGATGATACGGGAGGTTTTTGAATACCCCGCGGGTGGAATGGACATCTCTATCCAACTTATGGAGTTACGCCAGGGCTCCGAAGCCTCAGTCGCTTACGCCATCAGGTTCTGCACCTTGGTGGCTCAGTCAGGCTGGAACAACGCGGTATGGGCCGTGTTCTGCGCTGGTCTAAACCCCGCTCTCCAGACGGAGTTAGCATGTCATGTGGAGGCGACCTCTCTGTCACAGTTCGTGGCCACGGCCATCCGGCTGGACAATCTGCGGCGCCAGCATCGGGCTGGGACCCAAGCCTCAGCCGCAGCTCACCCACGGATGCAAACGGATTATCCAGGTCTTAGGGAGGAGGCTCCTGAACCCATGCAACTGGGAAGGTCTAGGTTGGTGGAGCAGGGGCACCGACCCTGTGGCCAGATGAGGCTATGCTACAACTGTGGGGCCTCCTGAGTCCTCAGTGTATGGAGAGGCCTTCATTGACTCAGGTGGGTGGCAGTTCCCTATTCTTTATCCTGACGGTGCCGGTGTCATTGCGTTTTTCTGACCGCTGTGTCCCTGTTCCAGCATTGATTGACTCAGGAGTGGCCATCAACCTAATTGACGGGGCGTTGGTGGAGGAGCTCGGGATCCCCACCTTCCCCTGTGTATCATCATTGAGGATTACGGCCATCAACAGTCAGCCGATTGTGGAGGGCTATCTTAAATGCCAGACCGAGCTCTTGGAGTTCCAAGTGGGGCTCTTTCATCATGAGCAACTGGCGTTTTATGTCACCTCCTCACCGGTGAATCCCGTGATTCTGGGCTTCCCGTGGCTAAGGCGCCACAACCCCCAAATCTCCTGCCGTTCAGGGAAGCTGGTATGCTGGTTGCCTACCTGCCTGAAGGAGTGAAAGAGCCGGTGTCTAGGCCCTGCAGGACTTCCTGCGTGGAGGAGGCAACCCCCGCAGCACACGGACACCTCCCCCACCCATATGCGGACTTCAAGGAGGTTTTTAGTGAGGAGGGGGCGGCCCGCCTACCATCGCACCAGGTCTGGAACTGTGCTATAGACCTGCTGCCAAACACCTCTCTCCCTAAGGGGCGGATCTACCCCGTTTCACTTCCGGAGTCTAAGGCAACGGAGGACTACATTGAGGGAGCCCTTTCGGCCTTCCACGTCCCCAGCAGCAGCGGGGTTCTTTTTCGTCGGTAAGAAGGATGGAGGCCTGCGGCCGTGTATAGACTATTGGGGACTGAACGCTATCACCGTTCGGTACCCCTACCCTCTGCCCTGGTACCTGCAGCGCTAGAATATCTGAGGGGGGCGAGGGTGTTTACTAAGTTGGACCTCCGAAGCACCTACAACCTGGTGCATATCCGGAAGGGGGACGAGTGGAAGACCGCATTCCACATGAATCATGGTCATTACGAGTACTGTGTGATGCCCTTCGGCTTCACCAATGCCCCCGCAGTGTTTCAGGCCCTCATCAATGGAGTCTTTCAAGATCTGCTGGGTAAAGGGGTCATCGCTTATATCGACAACATACTGGTGTACTCTACCTCTATGGAGGATCACGTGCGTCAGGTCCGGGAGGTGCTCACCAGACTTCAGCGGCACCACCTGTATGTTAAGCTAGAGAAGTGCGAGTTCCACCGGACCACGGTGACATTCCTGGGTTACGTGATTTCCCGCCAAGGGGTGAAGATGGATGTGGTCAAGGTCCGGGCAGTTACTGAGTGGCCTGCCCCTGCTACGGTGCAGGAGCTGCAGCATTTTCTGGGCTTCACAAACTTCTACCGGAGGTTCATTCGCAACTACAGCTCAGTAGCAGGCCCTCTGACATCATTACTAAGGGGGAAGCCCAAGAGATTGGCCTGGACGGACTAGGACCGGGCGGCCTTCCAGCAGCTCAAGAACTGTTTCACCACGGCCCCCATCTTGCAGCACCCTGACCCTGACCTGCCGTTCGTGGTGGAGGTAGATGCCTCCAGCAGCGGGCTCGGGGATGTACTCTCCCAGCGACATGGCAAACCCAGGAAGCTTCACCCCTGGGCCCGGATGTGGAGGGGTACGTCCGGGCATGCTCCACATGTGCACAGGTGCGGACTAGTCGTCAGCTTCCGGAGGGGCTGCTGGAGCCCCTTCATGTTCCCCAACGCCCCTGGTTGCACCTGTCGGTGGATTTCTTGACGGATTTACCTGACCCGGGAGGCTTTATGGCGGTGATGGTAATGGTGGACCGATTTTCTAAGGGATGTAAGCTGATTCCCCTCAAGGGATTACCCACTGCCATGCAGTCGGTGGAGGCTATGTTCCACCACGTGTTCCGCAACTTCGGCCTGCCCGAGGACATTGTATCGGACCGGGGCCTGCAGTTTACCTCCCGGGTATGGGGGTCGCTTTGTGTGCTGTTGGGCATAGGGGTTAGCCTGAGCTCTGGCTACCACCCCCAGTCTAATGGCCAGGCGGAGCGCCTTAATCAGGAGATTGGATGACTCCTCAGGACCTACTGTAGCAGGGAGCAACAGCGATGGAGTGAGTTCCTGCCGTGGGCCGAGTACGCCCAGAACTCCCTCATTCACTCCTCCATGAGTCTGACACCGTTTCAGTGCATGCTGGGGTATCAGCCACCTCTGTTCCCCTGGTCAGGGAAGCCCTCCGATGTCCCGGCGGTGGAGGAGTGGTACCGGCTGAGTCAGGAGGTCTGGGAACGGGCCCACGTATGACTGCAGAGGGCGGTAAGGAGGCAGAGGATCCAGGCCAACCGGCGTTGTCGCCCGCGCCCTTCCTATCAGGTGGGGCAGAGGGTATGGTTATCCACCTGGAACCTCCGCCTCAAGCTGCCCTGCCGTAAACTCAGTCCCAAGTTCGTCGGCCCATTCGAGATCATCCGCCAGGTCAATCCGGTGGCGTATCGGCTTCGGCTCCCGGCTTCGTACCGCATATGTCCCACCTTTCATGTATCCCTCCTCAAGCCAGTGCACCCTTCTGCCGGGAAAGCTATGGCCTGTGAGGAGCCACCGCCGCCCCTAGACATTGAGGGGTCCCCGGCATACCAGGTGCGTGCCCTTCTGGACTCCAGACGGGTTCGTTCGCGTCTGCAGTACCTCGTAGACTGGGAGGGGTACGGCCTCAAGGAACATTCGTGGGTGGACACCACCGACATCCTAGATCCTTCGCTTGCTGAGGACTTCCACCGCGACCACCCAAACAGACCAGCTCCACGTCCTAGGGGGCGCCCCCGGCGTAGAACTCCAGGAGGTGTTCCTAGAGGTGGGGGCTCTGTCATGACCCGCCCGAGAACCGACTGCGAGAGGGAGCTCTAGCCCATATTTTGAGTATACTTCTGGTTCACTATCGGACTTAAAAACGGAAGCGCACTTCCTGTTCGTCGGGAAGTATCGTTTCTGATGGGATATACTGAGCGTTGGCCTTGTGCATATTTCGGACTGCCTTTTGTGTATGACCTGGTTTGTTTATCGTTTCTTCTTGTGCTTTTCCTCGGACACGCCTGTTACTGTATTCTCGACTCTGGACTGTGTACCGACTTCCGTGTTTGGATTTTCCCTTTGGATTATATCGCTTGGATTACTGCTTACCCATTGCTGACTTTCTGCCTGTCCCCGACTATTGTTTGTCCCCTATCGCCAGCTCGGCGTATGGATCCGGACACTTCCGCCACCGCTACATTAGTGTATTATATGAGTCTCCCTCAACAACTATATGTATATGTATTAGAAAATACACTGCAGCAGTGTGTAATTTTTTTGTGTTATTTGTGTCATGGTATTTCAACACATTCAACACAAAGTAATGCTAAAATATACATTAAACTTAATAAGAATAAAAATATGGTGATTAAACACATCTTTGCCAGATTTACAATGTTACTTATAGCAGAATTGCTTGAAGACAGTCTGTGAAAAAACCCACTACTATAAACATAAAGAACTGGCCATGAGCCAAACTCTCTCATCCAAAAGGCGGGAATTCTGAGGTGATTGATTTTCATGACATATTTCTGGATCCATTACTGAATGACAACACCTGACTGGAAACTGAGTGGACATTAACTGTTTGTAAAAGTTTATTTTTAATGTTTAGTTCTTTAAATATTTAGTGTGTAGTTTGATTAGTATTTAATGGTAATAGTTATAGATCATTTGTCCATATTTGTAATACTAGTTGAGGGGAAAATTACGGTCGTCATTGATTATTAGCATCTGTGACATCTGTGCAATATCTAAGGTAAGTTGGTTGATGTTCATTTAAAGTTTAAAGCAATACTGGAAATTCTGTCAGTGTTTGAAGTATTTACACTTACTTTTCCCTAGGCCTGCGTCCAAAATTGCTATTGTGAGAGTACCTAGTACATTAGTTGGTACTCATCAGCATGTGGCATTGTCATGTGACATACAAAGTCAGATTAAAAAAATTTAGCCACTTAATCAGGTGCTGTTTAACCACAAGAAACACCGGTTCTGTTGCCTTATGGGATAGCGCACTGTCTGTTATTTCCGTCCTGCAGAATCACGGGGGCAGCAGTAGGTCATATATAGTAGGTCATTTATAGTAGAGTAGTCGAGATTTGCTTTCACATAAAAAGTCTCATGAGAGTCACGTGCCATTTATACACTATTTTGGATTCTGACTGAACCTCAACGCCTTCACCAACCTTCACATAAGAGACATTTCAAGCAGATAAATAAATAAACAAGATAAAATAATGTACAGCCCTAAAAGCCACAATCACTCCAACACTGCGACTAGGAAAATGACGTAAGATCTTTTTGACAAACATAAGGTTCAACCAAATGTAGATTATCTCACTAACATTTCTATGAAAGTATGGTTTAACCAAACAAGTCCATCGCAGGACTTGTTCATGTTATATTTTATAGAATATAAGCAAAAAACTTTCCAATTGAGTCATCACCATGTACATGCAATGCATTCAACAGACTAAACACCAGCCTTGTATTTTTAGAAAATGTCATGCAAAGCTAAAATAAAAAGTCTTCAATTGTTTTATTTGTTTCTCCAGATCTAGCTGTTGTAAAAAAAAAAAAAAAATGTACTCCTCGCTCACAACCCCACAAATGACTATCATACTCTAATAATACCAAACACAGGAAACGTTTAAGCATTCTAAACACTCACTAAACCCTATTAAAAAAAATAAAATAAAAAATAAAATAAAATAAAAAAAATAAATAATAATAATAATAATAATAAATGTTTACCTTAACTATTTCCACATCAAAACCCCACATGCTGCAAATTGCTCCGTTGTCCAGCATGAGCAGACACTAGCACAGCGTTCTGTACTGAATTCTTCTTCTTTTGCTTTACTGGCGATTCGCATACTAATACATAATATCTCCACCTGCTGGGTTGTTATGCAGTCTATACTGAAAGAAGTATATTCACTTTTCCTGGAGAATAAAAAAGCAAATGAAAGAATTATATACACATTATAAAACAGTCTTATTGCTGTTAAATACAGACCAACATTAATTCTTAATGATACCCTAGAAGTGACCTAATTGAACACATTTTTAGGTCAACTAGTATTTTTCTTCTTTGATTCAGATTTTATAATATGATTTACAATCAACTTCTGTCCTTTTTTACATTTACATTTATGGCATTTGGCAGATGCCTTTATCCAGAGCAACTTACATTTATCTAATTTATGCAACTGAGCAATTCTAGGTTAAGGGCCTTCCTCAAGGGCCCAGCAGAGGCAGCTTGGTGGTTCTGGGATTTAAAGCATGATAAATAGATATTTATTTCAGTTTTCCACCTAACACAACACAGGTGTTGATTTCTGTTTCACCAAAATGTAATTTAGATGATATATAGTTGGAACATGATTAACATATAACTATTAACCAACTTACAACATTTCATTTAAGTTTTTTATACAGTTTTCAATACAAAATTCAGTATAACATAAAAATGTTTTCAAAATTCTTAGTAATACAAACCAAATACTTCTGTTTTTTGAGATATAAACAGTCAAGTCAATCAAGCAATTAAAATTTACCTTAGATATTGGAATTATTTGAGCAGTATATCCCAGTACTGTTCCTGGGGCAAACCAGCTTCTGCACATTTTCAATATCTCCCTTATTAGACACACCCAGTTTGGGTTTTTGAACACTATTCTAATGATCTAATCAGTAAAATCAGTCTTTATAAAAATAGAGACATCCACATCGGGCATTTAAATGGCTCTGTAGTG
>JAUCMX010000028.1:11186763-11265204 GCA_033459395.1 Hemibagrus guttatus
CAGCATTGGATTCCCTCTTACAATCATTTCTATAAAATCATCCTCTTTGTTTTCCATTACAAAATAATTCCATAACAGTCTCACAGAATAGTCCATTCTGTTTTTAAAGATTACCCACACATCAACATTCTTCCCATCATATTTCACCCTCTTTCTTCTGAACCATATTACATACTTTGCTATTGTTACACATAAATTAAACGTGTACATATTACAGCCATTACATGCAAATAAAAACACTTGTTTTGATCCTCCTCATACTTCCCCCCCAAAACTGATTTTGCGATATCCTTCATTTTACTTATAAAATCATCTTTTCACAATAAAAAAACAGATGTAGCAGTCCTTCATTTTCTTTCATGCACGCTTTACACTCGTTTTGAATTCCTATTTTATGTAATCTCATCTCTGGTAACATACAATTGTGTCTCAATAAATAATTAAAATCCTCTAAAATTGGTTCCATATATTTCCCCAAATCACATTTTCATTCAAGTCGTCATATCTTTCTTTCCAGTAGTTCAACACTACTGGTTTCGTAAAGGTCCTAGACCTAAAAACACTGTAAATGTTCTATATTTTGCATAAAATAAAATTCACCTTTTCCCCATTTGGCCTTGTCGGAACTCAGAGTCCCCTCTGAGTGGACATATCGCAGGATGAATGTTGAGTTGTATCAATTTCCCCTTAACTTTCAATTAACTCAGTAAACTTATCAAAATGAAATTCAGTAAACTACCAAACTTAGCCAAAATAACGAGCGGTCAATCAGCCGATGGGGACGAACAAATTTATTCAGCAAGACACACCTGTCAGATGTACATTACTGAAGAGAGCAGCTGGTCTGAAAAACTTCAAAAAATTCCCTACTATTTATACATGCTTATTCCAATTCAGTTTTAACATTTCATCCCCTTTATTTGAGCCCCTCCTTACCTAATTTGCACACATACAGATCGGTGGCCTTTTTTGGCTATCTTTTCAGAACGTCTCAACCTCTCACCTAGTTTTTTTCAAATGAAAAAGAATCACATTTTGATTCTTTGAACACGATGTTCTCGATGTTCTTCCGCATTTTATTCATAACACGGTGCAAAACAAGTTTTGCTGTTATGTCAAACCCCCACGCTGTCTAGTTTTGTTTCCTCCTGTTTAGTTTTTATTTTTGCCTTTAAGCTTTTAAGCGTTTCATAATCTGCATTTTAAGATTAAATAACCTGCATTTTAAGATTAGACAGCTGCATGATATGCACCTTACTCCTCCAATTTTCATTAGCCCAATCGGCCGGTCAGCCAATCCAATGATCCCATTGGATTGGACAGCCTGACTGACTAAACCGCAACTTTAAGCTGTAAGCTCCAACGGTTTTCACTAAATATCTTTTCTCCTTTTTCCAATCTCAGCATGGTTACTGTTATTATATTCTATTTGTATAATTTTATTAGTATTAGTACTGCATATACATACTATCAGAGGTTATACTATACTGATTGTCATAAGCTTAGCCGTTAGATAGATGATAGGATAATAGATATCACTGCTCTTAAATGAGTTATCACTATTTTGAAGATAAGATAAGCATGAATTTCCCCTACATATTGCTATTTTAAAAATAAGCATTTATCATTAAATTTACCTGACATCACTGTCAGCTTTGTTTGACTTTAGACCTTCACGCTGACCCTACAGATCTTACAGATCATCTTGACCTCACAGTTGATACCTTTTATCACGAGTCTATGTCAGTCTGTGTAAGTCTATGTCTCCAAGCCATTGATATATTATTAAATGATTATTTTTTAGTTAGTTGCACTTCTTCTTATTTTGTTTTCGCTAGACACTATGCAAGCTTTCACATCCTCTGTACTTTCTGTGTCTGCACTTATTGTTTTTATGTTACAGATAACACTGTCTAGGCTCTGAGCCTTTAAGCATTATCATTTTATTTTATTTTATGCCTTTATTTTATTTTATTTTAAGCTAAGCCTGGTGTTTATGAAGATTACATAATCACGCGATATGCTATGCTATTACACTAGTGCATTAATACTTATGATTATGCTTGATTATCATAATTTTGCCTCAAGCAAAGCCTGCTCTTAAGTTATAATTGAATACTGTAAGGATATAGTTGAATACTGTAAGAATATACTATTTTAAGCAGAGTATTGTTATGTTAAAAGTAAGCATAAAATTAACCTTAAAATTTCTCCGACAGCCTTTTAAAAAATGCCCTTGGTAATTCATCCTCCTCCCATCTCTCATAGTTTTCAATTCTATCAATCCAATCCTTTGGTATTGCTTTCTTTAAATCCTCATATTGTCTTTCTACCTTTCTTCTCCACACCCTTTTGCCAACCTCTCTCAGTGCATCCACAACCACCTGTAAAGGTAAATAACCCTCTATCACCTCATACAATAAATCTTTTATTTGTCTCAAATCACAATCCCACCATTCTTTATAATACATGACCTATCCTTCCCATATAATATTAGAATTTAAAAACATTGGTTGTTCTAAAAGCTGGACCCGTCCTTTAGGTAAAATAAGGACATTTTCTAACAATTCTCCCCATGATTCCAAAACCTCCACATAAAAATTCGGCAGGCCTGTTAACATCCAGCTTTTCATTTTCATCCATAAAACATTACATCCCATATTCCATTTCTTCAGGTAATATTCCATGACACTTTTCCAAATTACATCATTGTTCCTCTCTAGAAACTTTTGAACTGTTTTAATTCTCAGTGTTCTCATTCTTAAAAATGGATCTAAAAGTCCCAGTCCTCCCTCCTTTATGTCTCCAACTAATGTAATGTACGCAATCTTAGCCCTTCCGTTTCCCCATAAAAATTTTAAAACCAATTATTTTATTCTTTTGTAGTATGCATAGGGCAATGGGGTTACTCCCAACACATACCAGACTTTTGACAGCATTAACGCATTTATAACTAAGACTTTCCCCTTTAGCATAAAATCTCTGGCTTGCTAAAATCTCAACCTTTTTCCAATTCCATTTAAAACATCTTCCCAATTTAAAATGTCTGCTTGTACTCTCCCAATCCTCATGCACTTTTCCCCACATTTACATTCGCTCCTGACCCTTTACAATATCTTTTTAAGATCTCCATTGCCCTATCTACACTCTGGGTGTCTTCTACCAACAAGGTCGCATCATCTGCATATTGATACATTGCCTCTCTTTATTTGTATTCCTTTGAATTCTCTGTCTGCCTTGAGTAATGCCTGATCGACCTTGTTGGTTGAAAACAATCCATTAAAAAACCATTGCACTTTATGCATGTTAACACATCTGAGTAAGAAATCCAAATCTGCTTCATATAATAAATTGTGTCTCTTATACTTTTCACCATGTCTGCTATATCCCTTCCTTGTACCCCGTAAGCCTGTGTTATTTTTATGATTTTTGGTCAAACCTTTTATAATCTGTTTGCTAACACTTTTGCTAGTATTTTAAATTTTGTATTCAACATTGATATAGGTCTAAAATTTTTAAAATCTTTTGCATTTCCCCTTTTTTGTAAATCATTTTTATCACCCCTATTTTCATATTTTCACTCAAGCCCTCTTTCTTGAAACCTTCTTTTAAAATTGGTACAAAAAATTCTCTAAATGTTTTATAAAATTCATTAATCAAACCATCCACACCTGGGCTCTTTCCTGGTTTTAACTGATGAATTGCATTATCTATTTCTACTTCCTTAATCCCTTCATCACAATGAATCCTGTCTTCCTCTTTTAACTTAGATTTAATTTGTTTTATCAAAAACTCCTCATCCACTTTTCCTATTCCTTGTCCCTTAAACATGTCCATGTAATATTGCTTTACAGTTTTTAAAATTCCTTCTGTTCCTGTTATTAATTCCTCTTTTTGATTCAAGACTCTTTAAATATATCAGCCTTTTGTCTATTTTATTCCAAATTAAAGAAGACTTTTGTGCATCTTTCTCCCTCTACTGCCTATTTTGCTTTACTTCTTATAATTTCACCTTCACAATGTTCCTCTTCTATTATCTTTAATTGATCTTGTAGCATTATTATTTTTTCAATTGTCTCTTTTCCATTACTTTCCACTGCTTTTCTTAACTCATTGTTCAGCTGTTTTGTTAATTCCATTTCCTTCTGTCTTTCAGTATTTTTTTGACATTTTTGCTGTATTCTATTGAAAATTTCTTTAACTCCCACATCACACTATCCCACCATACTCTTTTCTCTTCCCTATATTCTATTCATTTTACTTTCTTCCACAATCCTTTTAATACTCCCCCTTGTATGTACTCTTTAGAACCTTTGCATTTAAAACCCACACTCTTCCTCCCTTTTCCACACTTGTAGAATCTAAAGTCAAAAATAAGAATGGATGGTCACTAAAACCGACTTGCTTATAATAAATATTACAAATATTCGTTTGCATTTCCTCTGTAAATAAAACATAATCAATCCTACTTTGTTTCAATTCTTTTAGAACAAGTTGTCTTCTTGAAAACTGCCTACTTGTTCTATTTCTCTCTCTCCACACATCAATCAATTTAATCCATCATCTTTTCAACTCCTCCTTTCCCTTATCAGTCTTAAAAACCACATTACTCGATAAATCTAATTCTGTAAACACAGTATTAAAATCCCACCCTTTCCCAAATTCTTACATTGGCAGATATTGTTTTAAAAAATTACACCTTTTCACACAAAATAAATAATTAAGACTCATTTCATTTTTTTCAGTCCTCTTCCATATCTCTCAGCAAATCAAATCTGTTTATATAACCCCCCTTGTCTTTTAATATTTCTTGCCTTAAAGTTCTCTTCCTTGCAGTGACTATATTGGGTCTTACCTTTAAAGCTCTTCTTCATTGTATTCCTTCTCTTTCTTTCCTGCATTTCTCTTCTCCTTTTCTCTCCATCCTCCTCTCCTGATAACTTTCCTCGTTGTTTTTTTGTTCCTCCTGTTTCTCGCTTATGTCCAAAGTCCATTGCAGAGTCCCTTGTGATGTTATTTCTCCATCTAGTTCCTTCTCCTTTTCTCCTGTCTCTGCCTGGTATTCTTCCTGTCCCTTGTCCTCTCCCAATCCACCACATTTCTCTTCTTCTTCTTCTCAGCATTTTCCTCCCCCAGTCCACCATCTTCCATCTCTTTATTTAAAGCATTTTCTATGATCAGTTTCCTTTTGCTTTTCTCCACTCACATTAACAACCATCTCTATTTCTTGTCCACTGCTATTTTCTCCTTCTCTCATCCAGCATTCACATCTCACCAACACTTTTCCACATTCCAGGCACTTCCAGCTTCTTGCAAAGTGCCCCTGCTTCTCGCATTCGTAGCATTTAAAACTCCGGGCAATCTTTATATACATGTCCTGGATCCATACACAATCTACAGGTTTTCACCTGCCGATCATGTATAATCCTGAAGTACTGTGTGCCCTCAGCTGTCTCAAACTTGCTACTATATGGTAGAGATATAACTTTGTTTGGGAACCTGACCTTTACATATCTTGTACCATCTTCTATTTCAGTACCGGGATATGTTCTTCTCTTAATGCTGGATGTGGTAGTTACACCCCATGCCTCCAATTTATCCAGTATATCCTGGTCGTCAATATATGCAGGCAGATGCATGAAGGAAACGACAAAATCTCTTGTTTTCAGCTTTCTTATCTCACAAAATTGCTGCTTGATTATCATTCCATCTACCAGCTTGTCACATTCTTCTTCATTAATTAATGTGATCTCATATTCTTTGTCAAGTCTTGGTCTTATTGCCAAAATCTTTCCCATTCCAATTTTCTCATTCACTTCTTTGATAATATCCTGCACACCTCCATCTCTTACCTCTGCCAGATCCACAATTACAGTTGCTTCCTTTGAATAAATAATCCTTCTCTTTGTATCCAAGCCGTTGTCCCGTCGAGTTTTCCTGCTCAATGTCCTTACGTCTCTGTCCCACCATGTCTTCCCAGACAGACTAGGCTGCTGGGAAACATCCGAAAAACACCAAACAAAACAAAAAAGACGAATTTCAAAACAAAACCAAATTTACAAAAACAAAATGGTGAGCCTGCTCTCACCCACTACTGCCAAAGCACTTCCTGTTTGCTCTCTATTGCTTACCCCTGACGAGATCAGGTGTTCTCAGGGTGGTGTGGCCATAAGAGAGTTTCTTTCAAAAGGATTCTTTTTATTTATGAATGTATTTCTTTGTTGGTTTGTTTGTTTGTTTTATGTTTTTGTGTGTTTGTTGCCAATAAGCAGGAGACTGTGCGAAAAGAAGCCTATTTATTTGTTTGTATTTGTTACTATGTACATTTTATTTGTTTGTTTGTTTTTTCCAAACTTTAGCTACAGTTTCGCCATAAAAGGATGATGTCTTAAGGGAATTCAAAGACAAACGTAAATGAAGGATTAAGTCAAAACCTTACAGCACCAGGTATTCCCAAACAGTCTCCCAGTCAAGTACTAACCAGCCCCGACTCTGCTAAGCTTTCAAATTCAGGCATTCTTAGAGTGGTATGGCAGTAAGCAAGAGTTTCTTTCAAAAGGATTCTTTTTATTTATGAATGTATTTTTTTTTTTGGTTTTTTGGTTTGTTTGTTTGTTGACAATAAGCAAGAGAAAAGAAGCCTATTTATTTATGTTTGTATTTATTTCTACGTTCATTTTTAGTTTGTTTTTTCCAAACTTTAGCTACAGTTTTGCCATAAAAGGATGATGTCTTAAGAGAATTCAAAGACAAATGTAAATGAAGGCTTAAGTCAAAAGCTTACAGCACCTGGTATTCCCGGACAGTCTCCCAGTCAAGTACTAACCAGGCCCGACTCTGCTAAGCTTTCGAGATCAGACGAGATCGGGCATTCTCAGAGTGTTATGGCCGTAAGCCAAAGGATTTGTGAAAAGGATTCTTTTTATTTATGAATGTATTTCTTTGTTGGGTTGTTTGTTTGTTTTATGTTTTTGTTTGTTTGTTGCCAATAAGCAAGAGACACCTAAGAAGCCTATTTATTTGTTTGTATTTGTTTCTATGTACATTTTATTTATTTGTTTGTTTTTTCAAAACTTTAGCTACAGTTTTGCCATAATAGAATGTTGTCCTAAGAGAATTCAATGACAAAAGAAAATGAAGGCATAAGTCAAAAACGTACAGCACCTGGTATTCCCAGACAGTCTCCCAGTCAAGTACTAACCAGGCCCGACTCTGCTAAGCTTCCGAGATCAGATGAGATCGGGCGTTCTCAGCGTGGTATGGCCGTAAGCGAGAATTTCTTTCAAAAGGATTCTTTTTATTTATGGATGTATTTTTTTTTATTGGTTTGTTTGTTTGTTTCATATTTTTGTTTGTTTGTTGACAATAAGCAAGAGTCTGTGCGAAAAGAAGCCTATTTCTTTATGTTTGTATTTGTTTCTATGTTAATTTTTAGTTTGTTTTTTCCAAACTTTAGCTGCAGTTTCACCATAAAAGGATGATGTCTTAAGAGAATTCAAAGACAAACGTAAATGAAGGCTTAAGTCAAAAGCTTACAGCACCTGGTATTTCCGGACAAGTACTAACCACGCCCGATTGTCAGACAGAGGAGTTCAATGTGGAGGTGGGACTGCATCAGGGATCGGCTCTGAGCCCCTTCCTGTTTGCTATGGTGATGGACCAGTTGTCAGAGGAGGTCAGACAGGAGTCTCCTTGGACAATGATGTTTGCAGATGACATTGTGATCTGTAGTGAGAGCAGGGAGCAGGTGGAGGAAAACCTGGAGAGGTGGAGGTTTGCGCTGGAGAGAAGAGGAATGAAGGTCAGTCGTAGTAAGACTGAGTACATGTGTGTGAATGAAAGGGAGGGAAGTGGAACAGTAAGGTTACAGGGTGAAGAGGTGAAGAAGGTACAGGAGTTTAAGTACTTGGGGTCAACAGTCCAGAGTAATGGAGAGTGTGGGAAAGAGGTAAAGAAGCGAGTGCAGGCAGGTTGGAATGGGTGGAGAAAGGTGTCGGGAGTTCTGTGTGATCAGAAAATATCAGCGAGAATCAAGGGGAAGGTGTACAGGACAGTGGTGAGAGCGGCCATGCTGTATGGTTTAGAGACAGTGTCATTGAGGAAGAGACAGGAGTCAGAGCTAGAGGTAGCAGAGCTGAAGATGTTGAGGTTCTCTTTGGGAGTGACAAGATTGGACAGGATTAGGAATGAGTACATCAGAGGGACAGCTCATGTTGGACATTTGGGGGACAAAGTTAGGGAGGCCAGATTAAGATGGTTTGGACATGTTCAGAGGAGGGACAGTGAGTATATTGGTAGGAGAATGTTGGACATGGGGCTGCCAGGCAGGAGGCAAAGAGGAAGGCCAAAGAGGAGGTATATGGATGTAATAAATGAGGATATGAAGCTAGTGGGTGCAAGGGTTGAGGATGCAGAAGATAGGGATAGGTGGAGAGAGATGATTCGCTGTGGCGACCCCTGAAGGGAAAAGCCGAAAGAAGAAGAAGAAGAAGACTAACCACGCCCGATTCTGCTAAGCTTCCGAGGTCAGACGAGATCGGGCGTTCTCAGAGGGGTATGGCTGTAAGTGAGAGTTTATTTCAAAAGGATTCTTTTTATTTTCGAATGTATTTTTTTGTTGGTTTGTTTGTTTGTTTGTTTGTTTTATGTTTTTGTTTGTTTGTTGCCAATAAGCAAGAGACTGTGCGAAAAGAAGCCTATTTATTTGTTTGTATTTGTTTCTAGGTACATTTTATTTGTTTGTTTGTTTGTTTTTTCCAAACTTTAGCTACAGTTTCGCCATAATAGAATGTTGTCCTAAGAGAATTCAATGACAAAAGAAAATGAAGGCTTAAGCCAACAACTTACAGCACCTGGTATTCCCAGACAGTCTCCCAGTCAAGTACTAACCAGGCCCGACTCTGCTAAGCTTCCGAGATCAGACGAGATTGGGCGTTCTCAGAGTGGTATGGCCGTAAGCAAGAGAATTTTTGATAAGGATTCTTTTTATTTTCGAATGTATTTCTTTGTTGGATTGTTTGTTTGTTGCCAATGAGCAAGAGACTGTGTGAAAAGAAGCCTATTTATTTGTTTGTATTTGTTTCTATGTACATTATATTTGTTTGTTTGCTTTTTCATGGAATTTAACCCAAATCAGAACATGGAATATGGAATTTCTAACAAGGAACTTGGAATTCCAAACTCAGATCTCAGAATTGGGAATTCCATACACGGAACAAGGAATTCTGAACAAGGAACTTGGAATATGGAATTTCAAAAAAGGAATGTGGAATATGAAATTCTGAACATGGAACGTGGAATTCTGAACTTGGAATATGGAATTCCAAACAAGGAATTTGGAATTCCAGACATGGAACTTGGAAATCTGAACTAAGAACACAAAAACTAGAATTCCGATTATGGAACATGGAATTCCGAGCTCACAACTTGGAATATGGATTTTTGAACAAGTAACTTGGAATTCCAAAATCAGAACTCATAATTGGGAATTGCAAACAAGGAACATGGAATTCCAAACAAGGAACTTGGAATTCCTATGTCAGATCTTGGAATTGGGAATTCCAAACACGGAACAAGGAATTCCGAACTCAGAACTTGGAATATGGAATTCCGAAAAAGGAATGTGGAAAATGAAATTCTGAACATGGAACTTCGAATTCTGAACTTGGAATTTGGAATTCCAAACACAGAACATGGATATCCAAACTCAAAAGATGGAATATGGTATTTCTAACAAGGAACTTGGAATTCTGAATTAAGAACATGAAAAATAGAATTCCGATTGTGGAACATGGAATTTCAACCTGGGAATGTCAAACAAGGAACATTGAATTCAAACTCACAACTTGGAATATGGAATTCTGAACAAGGAACGTGGAATTCCAAAATTAGAACTCGGAATTGGGAATTGCAAATAAGGAACATGGAATTCCGAACTCAGAATTGGGAATCCAGATGAGGGAACATGGAATTCCGAACTAAGAATTCAGAATATGAAATTCCAATCAAAGCAGTTGAAATTCTGAACTCATATCTTGGAATTGGGAATTCCAAACAGGGAACATGGAGATTCGAACTTGAAATTAGGAATCCGGAACAGGGTATATGGATTTCCAAACTCAGAACATGGAATATGAAATTCCAAACACGTAACATGGAATTCCGAATCCAGACTCCAGGAATTTGGATTCCAAACATGGAACTTGGAATTCTGAACTCATAACTTGGAATATAAAATTCCAAGCAAGGAACTTGTAATTCCGAACTCAGACCTCGGAATTGGAAATTTCGAACAGGAAACATGGAATTCCGAACTTAGAATTGGAAATCTGGAACAGGGAACATGGAATTCTGAACTAAGAATTTGGAATATGAAATTCCAAAAAAAGCACTTGGAATTCTGAACTCAGATCTCGGAATTGGGAATTTAAAAAACGAAACATAGAATTGCAAAATCGGAATTAGGAATCCGGAAGAGGGAACATAGGATTCTGAACTCAGATAACGGAATATGAAATTCCGAACTCAGAACCTGGAATTTGGATTCTGAAAATGGAACTTTGAATTCCAAACTCGGAATTTGGAATTCCGAACTCAGACCTTGGAATTGGGAATTCCAAACACGGAACATGGAATTCTGAACTCAGAATTGGGAATTTCAAACAAGGAACTTGGAATTCTGAACTCAGAACCTGGAATATGAAATTCCAAGCAAGGAACTTGGCTTTCCAAACTCAGACCTCGGAATTGGGAATTCTGAACATGAAACATAGAATTCCGAACTTGGAATTAGGAATCCGGAACAGGGAACATGGCATTCCGAACTCAGAACAAGGAATATGAAATTCCAAACACGTAACATGGAATTCCGAACCCAGACTCTAGGAATTTGGATTCCAAACATGGAACTTGGAATTTCGAACTCAGAACTTGGAATATGAAAATCCAAGCAAGGAACTTGGAATTCAAAACTCAGACCTTGGAATTGAGAATTCCGAACATGAAACATGGAATTGCGAACTCAGAACATGGAATATGAAGTTCTGAACACGAAATACGTAATTCTGAACTCATAACTTGAAATTTGGATTCAGAACATGGAACTTGGAATTCAGAACTCAGAATGTGTAATAGCGGACACAAAACATGGAATTCCGAACTCAGAACATGGAACATAGAATTTATAGTAAGAAACATGGAATTCTGAACTAAGAACACGAAAAATAGAA
This sequence comes from Hemibagrus guttatus, assembly GCA_033459395.1. Lineage (NCBI taxonomy): Eukaryota > Metazoa > Chordata > Actinopteri > Siluriformes > Bagridae > Hemibagrus > Hemibagrus guttatus. Next base: position 11,197,992 of record JAUCMX010000028.1, read on the forward strand.
TTCTGATCAAGAAACATGGAATTCCAAAACTCACAACTTGGAATATGGAATTCTGAACAAGGAATTTCCAAAATCAGAACTCAGAATTGGGAATTGCAAACAAGGAACATGGAATTCCGAACAAGGAACTTGGAATTCTGAACTTGGAATTTGGAATTCCAAACACAGAACATGGCATTCGGAACTCAGAACATGGAATATGGAATTTCTAACAAGGAACTTGGAATTCCAAACTCAGATCTTGGAATTGGGAATTGCATACACGGAACAAGGAATTCCGAACAAGGAACATGGAATATGGAATTCCAAAAAAGGAATGTGGAATGTGAAATTCTGAACATGGAACTTGTAATTCTGAACTTGGAATATGGAATTCCAAACAAGGAATTTGGAATTCCGAACCTGGAACTTGGAAATCCGAACTAAGAACACAAAAATAGAATTCCGATCATGGAACATGGCATTCCAAACTCAGAATTGGGAATTCTGAACACAGAACATGGAATTCCGAACAGAACTTGGAATATGGAATTCCAAATTAAGAACATGAAAAATAGAATTCCGATTGTGGAACATGGAATTCCGACCTGGAAATTTCAAACAAGGAACTTTGAATTCCGAACTCACAACTTAGATTCTGGAATTCCAAACTCATATCTCGGAATTGGGAATTCCAAACACAGAACAAGGAATTTCAAACTCAGAACTTGGAATATGGAATTCCGAAAAACAAATGTGGAATATGAAATTCTGAACTCGGAATTTGGAATTCCAAACATGAAACATGGAATTCCAAAATTGGAATTAGGAATCTGGAACAGGGAACATGGAATTCCGAACTCCCGAACACGAAATATGGAATTCCGAAACTATAGCCTGGAAATTGGATGAAGAACATACTTGGAATTCCGAACTCAGAGCAATGGAATATGGAATTCCAAACAAGGAACATAGAATTCCAAACTAAGAACATGAAAAAAATAATTCTGATCACAACAACAAGCACTCCACCATCATTTCTAGGGAGATCCAGACCGCCGTGCGCCTGTTGCTTCCCGGCAAACTGGCCAAGCACACCGTGTCTGAGGGCACAAAGGCCGTCACCAAGTACACCAGCTCCAAGTAAAGCGCGTTACCGCCGTCTTTATTAACCCAAAGGCTCTTTTAAGAGCCACCCACTTTTCCATAGAAAGTGCAATCCCCATCTCTCTCTCTCTCCCTCATATTCATCTATCTATCGCTCTCTCTCTCTTTCTCTCCCTCATATTCATCTATCTCTCTCTGTCTCTCTCTCTCATATTCATATCTCTCTCTCTCTCTCCCTCATATTCATCTATCTATCACTCTCTCTCTCTCCCTCATATTCTCATATCTCTCTCTCTCTCATATATCTCTCTCTCATATTCTCATATCTCTCTCTCACGCTCTCTCTCTCATATTCTCATATTCTTATATCTCTCTCTCTCATATCTCTCTCTTTCTCATTTTCTCATATATCTCTCTCTCATATTCTCATACCTCATATTCTCATATCTCTCTCTCTCTCTCATATCTCTCTCTCATATTCTCATCTCTCTCTCTCTTATATTCTCATATATCTCTCTCATATTTTCATCTCTCTCTCTCTCATTCTCATATCTCTCTCTCATATTCTCATATATCTCTCTCTCATATTCTCATATTTCTCTTTCATCTCTCTCTCATATTCTCATATCTCTCTCATATTCTAATATCTCTCTCTCATAATCTCATATCTCCCTCTCTCTCATATTCATATCTCTCTCTCTCATATTCATATCTCTCTCTCTCTCTCTCTCTCTTCTCTCTCTCTCTCTCATATTCATATCTCTCTTTCTCTCTTATATTCATATCTCTCTCTCATATTCATCTCTCATATCTCTCTCTCTCTCATTCATATCTCTCTCTCATATTCATCTCTCTCTCTCTCTCTCTCATTCATATCTCTCTCATATCTCTCTCTCATATTCATCTCTCTCTCTCTCTCTCTCGCTCTCTCTGTCATATTCATATATATCTCTCATATTAATAACTCTCTCTCTCTCTCATATTCATATCTTTCTCTCATATTCATATCTTTCTCTCTCATATTCATATCTCTCTCTCTCATATTCATATCTCTCTCTCGCTCATATTCATCTCTCTCTCTGCGGAGTGCATGCTGGGAGCGAGTGGGCGGAGCGTGTGGAGTGTGAGCGTGCTCGTCGTGTTCTTTGCACTTACATTTCGTTTAATTGCTTCAATATATATTTCTTTTTTCATTCAACTCTTTATTATTTATTATTATTATTATTATTATTATTATTATTATTATTATTTTCTCTTTGCTTATTTCAATTAACATCTAAAAACACCGAGTTCTTTGGATCTAGAGAAAGCTCTGGGCGTCAGCACCGGCATCTTGCTGGAGAGCATGGCGGCCCAGGGCACTCGGGTGTGTGACACACTGACGCGGCGCCACGGAGTGAGAGTGGTGACCGGCGCTAGTGTGGAGGAGTACAGCCTGGCTGCTGGAGAGGTGGTCGGGCATGCAAACGTGGTGGCGGCGTCCCGGATGAACAGTGCGGTGGTTCTGTTTCTGAACACTGTAGAAAGGGCGACCAAACTTGCAGTGAAGGGGATCGTAATCGAGGGTTCACTTACCCATGTGTTCCCGCTATCGGCCCCTTCCAAAAAAGGAAGCTTCGGCTCAGGACAGGGCTGAGCCGGAAAAGACTGCTCAAGTGTATGGTGAGGTCGGGGCGACTTCCGCGACTGCTGAAGGAGCAGAATCAGTTAGCGCGACGGCTGTGCGTCATGACACTGAGAAACCTGTGGAGAAACCAGCTGAAGTGTTAAGCACTGAAACAGACCCAGTACTCGGCGAGAGGGTGAGTAGTACTGGCAGCACTGAGATTACTGTGCAGACTGAGCACAGCGCGCAGCAGAGCGACACAGAGCTTGACACTGATGATGTAAATAATACACAGGAAAGTACTTCTAGTGAATTTTCACTGCTAGAAGAAAATACAGACACTGTAATGATAGAAACTGAACAGGTCTTTTTCAAAACACCATCGAAAAGAAAAAAAGATGAGAAGGGCGCAGCAATGAAGCAGACAATACTAAAAAAAGCAGACAAAGAACTTGTCGAAACTGAAAGTGGTGCAGAAAAGGATGTTTTATCTGATACCAGTGTTCTCATCCCTGCTGTGGACAATTTTGTCAGTAAAGAGTACAGTGTAAATGAAATCAAACACTTCCTAAAAGTAACAAAAAATATGAGAATGGTCAAAATCAGTGGATATTTTCCAGATACAAAAAGACTATTTGATACAATAAAGCACTCAATGAGTGAAGGCTGAAGTTAAACAACCTGTTACACAATGATGGCAGTGAAAGGGAGTAATTCTTTCAGTCCTCTTTGGCTTTACACTCTGCTACTTTTATTCACACTCTCCTGTTTTATAATGAAGGACATTCATATAGCATCTTCGAATGTAAATGGGGCGAGAGATAACAGAAAGAGAGCAGAGCTGTATGAAATAGCGAGGCAGAAAGGATTAGATGTTTTTTTTCTTCAATAGACCCATGCTGACAATAAGAATCTTGTTGAATGGACACAGGAATGGGCCGGCCTCTCCTGCCTGAGCCACAACACCTCCACTAGTGGAGGAGTGGCCATTTTATTTTCAAAGACGTTCATGCCAGTCTCTTTCAGTATAGAGGAGGTAGTGAAAGGCAGACTGTTAAAAGTCAGAGCCCAGTTTGAGAATCGGTTTATTGTTTTTATCTGTGTATATGCGCCAACCTCACCAATAGAAAGACTACGTTTTTTAGAATTATTATTTAGAATTATGCAAAACCATAGAGACCTGTAATAGTGAAGAAGTTTTATTTGTTGGTGGATATTTTAATTGCACAACAGACAACAGTGACCGCAACCATATAGAACCTCACATATCTTCCCGCACACGGCTAATTCAGATACTAAACAAACATGAGTTGAATGATGTTTGGAGATCCTTTCATACCTCCCAGAAACAGTACACATGGGCTCATGCACACAACAATTCTAGATCACTTGTGAGGTTGGACAGATTTTATGTTTTTAAACATCATTTAAGCACAGTTAAGAGGTGTTTTATTAGCCCTGTTGGTTTTTCAGATCACAGTTTGGTTTTATGTTTAGTAGCTTTAAATTCTATTAAACCAAAAAGTGCATAAAGTTAAATGACAGACATTTTATTGACACTTTTACATTTTTTTGGAGCAATTTTAAAGGAGAAAAGAGTTGTTTTACGTCCATACAGCAGTTGTGGGAACTGGGTAAAATAAAAACCAAACAACTTTGCCAACAGTACACTCTCAATGTCACAAGGGAATTGGCCAAATCCATAAAAAGTATAGAACATGAAATCACGTAAATCCAATCCTGGATACAATCTACAAACGGACAGGACCATATTCAGACCCTCACAGCTAAAAAGAAAAAACTATCGGACCTCCTAGATTTTAAAGTTCAAGGTGCACTGGTAAGATCACGCTTTCAGAATGCAGACCAGATGGACGCACCCTCGAAATTCTTTTTTAATCTTGAGAAAAAGAATGTTTTATCCACAACCTGAGATCTGAGACTGGTGATATTTTATCTGAGACTACAGAAATACGTGAGAGGGCTGTAAGTTTTTACAAAAAGCTATATTCCTGTGAGTATAAAGAAGACCAAGGCACAGAACAGATCTTCCTAAGAGGACTGCCACAAGTCCCACAATACCTAGATGCAGCACTTAGTGGGGCAATAACTTCAGAGGAGCTTCATAAAGCTCTACAGGGTATGGAGAATGGAAAAGCACCTGGTATAGATGGACTTCCAGCAGAGTTCTACAAATCACTCTGGGCTGTGGTGGGAGAAGACTTGCTGGAGGTCCTAAATGATAGCTTAATGAGAGGGTTGCTAACACTAAGCTGTAGGAGGGCAGTCCTCACATTGCTACCGAAAAAGGGAGATCTAAATGACATCAAAAACTGGAGACCTGTGTCCTTATTATGCACAGATTATAAAGCACTCTCTAAAGTTTTGGCTAACAGACTGAGAAGCATTCTGGAAGAAGTAATTCATGCCGATCAGACCTACTGTGTGCCTGGGAGGTCCATATTTGACAACATTTCGTTGGTTCGAGACCTTCTAAGTGTCTTGAATCTTTTTGGGCTGAATATGGGTTTAATCTCTATAGATCAGCAGAAGGCCTTCGACAGAGTAGAACATAACTACCTATGGAAAACTCTTAATGCTTTTGGTTTTAGCTCCACTTTTATCAATAATATACAGGTTTTATACTGTGACATTGAGAGTGTGCTGAAGGTTAATGGCGGCTTATGTGCTCCTTTTAAAGTATGTAGGGGAGTAAGACAAGGTTGCTCTCTTTCAGGTATGCTCTACGCCTAGCCATAGAACCGCTTTTAAACAGACTACGAACTGCACTAAAAGGGCTCTCAATTCCTGGTTGCCAGAACACCTTCCGTCTGTCAGCTTATGCTGATGATATAGTAATAATGGTAGATGAACAGAGCGATATTGATATAGTGCAGAAGGCTGCTAGAGACTTTGGTTCCATATCCTCTGCAAAGATTAACTGGAACAAAAGTGAGGCTCTTTTAGTTGGGCAGTGGTCAGTTAATGTGCCGAAACTCCCAGGGGGACTCCTTTGGAAAAAAGGAGGGTTTAAATATCTAGGCGTGTACCTGGGAGATGATTCAGCCATGCAAAAAAACTGGGAAGGGACAGTCGAGAAAATAAAAGGTCGCTTAGACAAATGGAAATGGCTAGTACCCAAAATGTCCTACAGGGGACGCACACTGATTATTAACAACCTAGTGGCATCCTCTCTTTGGCACAAAATAGCATGCTTAGTCCCGCCAATAACACTTTTAACGAGACTTTTTTTTGGGACAAATTACACTGGGTACCTCAAGGTGTCTTATATCTACCTAAAGAAGAAGGTGGGCAAGGCGTAGTGCACCTACAGAGCAGAACCACTGCCTTTCGTTTACAGTTTTTACAGAAGTTTTTAAACAGCTCAATGTATTTTAGTTGGAAGCCTGTGACCAGTACTATCTTAAAGACTTTTGGAGACCTGGGACTTGACAAACCTCTGTTTTTAATGAACCCACGAATGTTGAACACTTCTAATTTACCTGCTTTTTATCGTAATCTGTTCAATGTTTGGAGACTTTTCAGAATACAGAGAGCCGCAGCCACAGACTCCTTACACTGGCTGCTGAAGGAACCCCTCATCCATGGAGCTCACCTGGATATTGCAGGCAACGCTCTCACACAGACTCTCCTCACATCTGGTGACATCATGTTGGGGCATCTGGTGGATCTAGCGGGACCAGAACTCAACGACGCTGATGGTGCGGCTGCATGTCTAAGACTGAGATCTACACGGACTGTAGCGCAATTACTACAGAAGTGGAACTCTGCCCTCTCACCAGAGGAAAAGGGAATGCTGATGGAGTACTGTGGAGGAATTGAGCGGCCAGATGAGGAGGATCCCTTTCCTGAACTGACTCTGTCTCCAGACTTAGAGGGAAGTACTGGTCACTTTAGAGTGTAAGAAGATCATGAATATGAACTTTTACATGGTCTCTGGAAAACTTTTTTATAACACGTGTGTGAAGGTTTTTAACAAAAAAGGTCTCCAAGGAAGAATTGACACACCCTGGCGCTCTGTCCTCAGGCTGGGTGAGGAAGAGCAACCTCAGTGGAGGATACTGAACAAGTCACCATTAACTAAGAGATCTGGAGATATACAATGGAGAATCCTGCATGGTATCATTGCTGTAAATGCTTTTATCTCAATTTTGTGTCCAGAGACAGGTCATGGGTGTCCCTTCTGTCCCCAGAGGGAGACCATTTTTTACACTTTTACACAGTGCTCCAGATTGAAACCCCTTTTTAACCTCTTACAGTCTGTTTTTAACTGGGGGCATTGGTGGCTCAGTGGTAGGTTTTTCGCCTATCAGGCGGAAGGCCTGGGTTCGAGTCTCAGCCAATGCCCAAACCCCAGCCACTGGATGTAGTGCCGGTCCCAAGCCCGGAAAAATGGGAGGGTTGCGTCAGGAAGGGCATCCGGCGTAAAACACTTGCCAAGTTGTTGTGCGGACCAGTTGGTCCGCTGTGGCGACCCCGAACAGGGAGCAGCCGAAAGCAACTTTTATAGTCTGTTTTTGACTGTTTTAATATATGTTTTTCAGTTCAAACTTTTATTTTGGGGGTAAAATACACACGGGGAAGGCAAGCCGAGTGTCAACTTTTAAACTTCATTGTGGGCCAGGCGAAAATGGCGATCTACATCAGCAGGAGAAACAAAGTAGAACAGAAAGGCAGCCACAATGTTATAGTGGTGACAAAAGCCATGATAAAGTCCAGGATTCTAGTTGACTATCAATTTTATAAGAAGACGAAAAATTTGTTGATGTTTGGAAAAACCTGGTGCCATCAAGGAGCACTGTGCTGTCTTAGTGATGATAAGCTTCAGTTTGCACATGTCTTATCTTGACATTCTTTTTTATTGTGCAATTATTTATTTATTTATTTTATCTTTTACACTTAATCTCATCACTATGATATATAATTAAAGGGCAGCTTTCATCAAACAGGTTTTGACAGGTCTGTGGACCAATCAGAATCGTCCACGTCACAATGTCCCGCCCCTTTTCAACCAATCAGAATCGTCCACGTCACAATGTCCCACCTCCTTTCAACCAAACAGATTCGTCTAAGTGACCTAAGTTAACCCCAAAGTACCCCCCTCCCCCACCCCCTAAATTAATTAATTAAATAATATATTAATTAATTAAATAATATATTAATTAAATATGTGTTTCTATTGATAAAACAAAGAGGTTTATCTCATTAAAAGGTCTCATACAACAAACCCCACAATCACACATACATACACACATACAGACACACCCACACACACACATACATTACGTTATTAAATATATGTTTCTATTGATAAAACAAAGAAGTTTATCTCATACATTTACGTAATTAAATATATGTTTCTATTGATAAAACAAAGAAGTTTATCTCATTAAAAGGTCTCATACAACAAACCCCACAATCACACATACATACACACATACAGACACGCACACACGCACACCCATACATTTACGTAATTAAATATATGTTGCTATTGATAAAACAAAGAAGTTTATCTCATTAAAAGGTCTCATACAACAAACCCCCACAATCACACATGCACACACCATCACACTGGCATGTGACGCACACACACACACACACACACACACACACACACACACACACACACAAACAAAAAAAATTCAAGAATTCTACAAGTGACTTCACACCTTCAAACCCAGCAGCGGGTGCGCAACTTCCGCGATCTCTGTTCAAAACTTAAAGAGACCATGGACTTTTCTACAGGTGAGAACCTAAATTATTTCATTTATATGTATTAGATTGAATGTCGTTATTATTATTCTATTTGGATTTTTAAAATATGATTCATTTAAAAGTATGTTTTGTTCTATATACTTATAGACGGATATACATAAAGGTTAATTTCGATTCATTTTAATTACAGAACAAGGTCTGACTATACTTATCTGACACTAGTGTCTAGGAAATCGAAACATTCCTACTAGGTAATTTCATTCTGACTCTTAGAACATTTATTTTAGATGAAATGTTTAACTCCTAGTACTAAGAGAAGCATTTTACCTGTTTTTGTTTTACATAAAGACGTGGTGACTATTTCCGACGACGAGTTTCCTGAAACATCTGCGCAAGGCCTAAGAACGAGGGAAGGTCAGACTTATGTCCAAAGACCTACAGCTGTAGTACAACCTCTGCCTAGATCGATCCTGCAAACTGATGGTAAGTTATACCCTAAAATATGAATACTGAAAATTCTAACAATTTTTTTTTAAAAAAGCTCTCCCTTACATTTTCAATGTTTTCCGTTCTATTTGAGATGTGAGTGATATCGAAGAAGAAGGACAAGAAGAAGGAGAAGAAGGAGAAGAAGAAGGAGCTGAAAACAACCTCGACGACGCATTGATTGGATTTTTCTATCTAAGGGACGTAATATTGGGAAACTTTGATCGTCTGTATAACGCACTTGACAACATATCAGGTATAGAATTTCTACAAGCTTTATATGATACTCTTGAATGTATGAATAGGTGTGTTACAGTTAATATAGAATTGTTAAGAAGATTTCACATTAGACATGGTGGAGAAGCGGCTGAATCTCGAGGTAGCTTCGGGAGCTAAAAAAATACATGTTGAAAATATGTCATCACCTCAGGATTTCAGCTTTGCTGAAAACCTGACTTTTTCAAGTAGTCTGTTACATCACGACTCACACACAACTCTGAACCCTTATTTAACCGATGCTATCAACCAACTAAACGTGAGTTTAGAACCGTCACAACAGCTTGATAGTCAGAGCCCTAATACGGATCAGGATAATACTCGTATTGAACACCCCGGCCATAATTCCGTTAAAAATGTAACAAACACAACACAGACTACATATGATATATTAAGTGAACTAAATCGAAGTCTGGTAGCATTGCAAAATAGTCTGAGCATACCAGGAAATTCTATACAATTAAACCCTGCATTATTAGATGCCGTGAACCAGTTGAATGAAAATCTAAGAAGTACGGATCAGGATAATACTCGTATTGAACAACCCGGTCATAATTCCGTTGAAAATGTAACAAACACAACACAGACTACATGCGATATATTAAGTGAACTAAATCGGAGTCTGTTAGCAATGCAAAATAGTCTAAATATACAGGGAAATTCTACACAATTAAACCCCACATTGTTAGATGCCGTGAACCAGCTGAATGAAAGTTTGGTCTTATCAAACGAACAAAACGTTAATGTCGCCTCTACTTCAGAAAATGAACATCATCATCATAGACCAGTATCTCAGCATGATTTGTTTCATGATCTTAATCAAAGTCTTTTCGTGTTAAATCAAAGTTTTGTAAACTTTTCCGATGCCAATGTTTCACATAACCCCGAATCTGAATTGGTAAATGTTCAAACGGTTAACATAAGACCTCCTAGCGTTGAAAACACAACCCCACTTAGTTTTGAAAACGAACCATTAGGTAATGATGCTCATCTCTCACCTCCTAGCGTTGAAAACGCGCCCCCACTTAGTTTTGAAAACGAACAAATAGGTAATGATGATCACCTCACACCTTCTCCGCCTAGTGTTGAAAACAGACCCCATCCTAACGTTGAAAATGTACAAGCAGGTAGCGGGCTAGATCCTGATATTAGAATAATTAATCGTGATAGATTTAATAACACCGAAATTAGGAGAAGAGTAAATTTTTCCTCGATTGCTAATGTAGACTGTTTTGCGGAATTTTATAATTATGTTTTAGAGATTTTAAACAGTTTGTTAGATGTGGCTAATGAAATGATTTCACCTAAGGATCTGGTAACCGTTGAAATTAGAGGCAATACACTCAATTTGTCATCATGCATTCAATTAGTCAACGGGTCCGTCGATTTGCAGTCTTTTCTGACCATGCTCGAAAATTCTGTTCAAAGTAAACATGAAATTTTTATGGATAATACACTTGAAATAGTGATCCAAATAGTCCGACCACCATGGGGTGGTTCAGCTAGAAGAAGAAAAGTAGACTCATTATTCAGTTCAGAAGTTACACAGAAGAAGATGCAGCACTTGTATATATTTTATAATAAAGACAACATATGTTTTGCACTAAGCGTTACACAACTTTTGAACCCCCAGAAAAATGTTTTTCAAATAGAGAAAATCGCTAAACAAATCTAACTCGATGTAGGGTTAACCGAAAACACAGCTGTCACATTTGCTGATGTTTCTAAATTTGAGACACATTTGAAGTGTAAAATAGTAATCGTGCACTGTTCTGACAACAAAGCCGGCTACTCTTTCTTTCAAACCAGCGACACTCCCCATGAAAAAACCATTTACATGTTTTTGCATGACAACCACTATTACGGGGTTAAAAGCATCACAGGCCTTTTGGGTTATAGTTACGTCTGTCGTTTCTGTCACTCAGGGTATGAGGATGCACGGAATCACCGTTGTGAATTTAGCTGTAACATTTGCCGTGACGTTGACTGTTACAAGCAACGTCGAGCTATAACTTTGGGGTACTTTGGGGTTAACTTAGGTCACTTAGACGAATCTGTTTGGTTGAAAGGAGGTGGGACATTGTGACGTGGACGATTCTGATTGGTTGAAAAGGGGCGGGACATTGTGACGTGGACGATTCTGATTGGTTCACAGACCTGTCAAAACCTGTTTGATGAAAGCTGCCCTTTAATTATATATACTATGCTTAACATAACTTATTAAATTGTTTTTTAGTATTTAAGTTATTTATTTATTTATTTAGTCACCCCGACTCTGTATAATATGACTTGTGTGAATAAAGCTTTCTAAAAGTCAAAGTCTCTCATTCTTATCTTTCTCATATTCATATCTCTATCTCTCTCTCATATTCATATCTCTCTCTCTCTCTCTCTCTCTCTCTCTCTCTCTCTCTCTCATATTCATAACTCTCTCTCTCTCTCTCTCTCATATTCATCTCTCTCTCTCTCTCTCTCTCTCTCTCTCTCTCTCTCTCATATTCATATCTCTCTCTCATATATATATATATATATATATATATATATATATATATATATATATATAAATAATCCCTCTCTCTCTCTCTCTGTAGTGCTCATTGCCGGCCTTTGCCGATCTGATGTAATTGAGCGAGCGGGCAAAAGGGGGCGTGTGTGTATCAGTTTGTACTACTGCTGTGTGTGTGTGTGTGTGTGTTCATTCTCTCTCAGTAGTGTCATTACAGCACGAAGTGATTGAAAATGGGGTCATGGTACAAATTATTGTGAAGTTCACATGACAGCAGGAGGGAACACATTTAGAATAGATTCATTGCAGCACACAGTGATTCAAATGAATGTTGAATCGCTTTGTCCTGCTATAACAAAGTGCTACCACAGCACAAAGTAAAAAATAGTGTTACATCAGCAAGGCATGATTCAAAATCGGGTTTACGGCAACATGAAGTAGTTCAAAAGAGGGTTATAGCAGAACAAAGTGATTCAATATAGCATTACAGCAGCACAAAGTGATTTGATGTAGGATGATAGCAGCACAAAGTGATTAAAACTAGGGTCATAGAAGCACAAAGTGATTCAATGTAGGGTTATAGGGGCAAAAAATGATTCAATATAGTGTTATGGTGGTACAAAATGATTCAATATAGGGTCATAGCAGTATAAAGTGATTAAAATTAGGGTTACAGCAGCAGAAAGTGATTAAAACTAGGGTCATAGAAGCACAAAGTGGTTAAAATTAGGGTCACAGTGGCACAAAGTGATTCAATATAGTGTCATAACAGCACAAAGTGTTTAAAACTAGGGTCACAGCGGCACAAAGTGATTAAAACTAGTGTCATAGAAGCATAAAGTGATTCAATGCAGGGTTAGAGCAGCACAAAGTGACTCAGTATAGTGTTATAATGGCACAAAGTGATTTGATGTAGGGTTAGAGCAGTAGATTGTGATTCAATATAGTGTCATAACAGCACAAAGTGTTTAAAACTAGGGTCACAGTGGCACAAAGTGATTCAATATAGTGTTACAACAGCACAAAGTGATTCAATATAGTGTTAGAGCAGCACAAAGTGATTAAAGCTAGGATTATATTTATATTTATTTATACAGTCAACCACCAATTGTGCAAGTTCTCCCACTTAAAAAGATGAGAGAGGCCTGTAATTTTCATCATAGGTACACTTCAACTATGAGAGACAGAATGAGAAAAGAAAATCCAGAAAATCACATTGTCTGATTTTTAAAGAATTTATTTGCAAATTATGGTGGAAAATAAGTATTTGGTCACCTACAAAAAAGCAAGATTTCTGGCTCTCACAGACCTGTAACTTCTTCTTTAAGAGGCTCCTCTGTCCTCCACTCGTTACCTGTATTAATGGCACTTGTTTGAACTCGTTATCAGTATAAAAGACACCTGTCCACAACCTCAAACAGTCAGACTCCAAACTCCACTATGGCCAAGACCAAAGAGCTGTCAAAGGACACCAGAAACAAAATTGCAGACCTGCACCAGGCTGGGAAGACTGAATCTGCAATAGGTAAGCAGCTTGGTGTGAAGAAATCAACTGTGGGAGCAATTATTAGAAAATGGAAGACATACAAGACCACTGATAATCTCCCTTGATCTGGGGCTCCATGCAAGATCTCACCCCATGGGGTCAAAATGATCACAAGAACGGTGAGCAAAAATCCCAGAACCACACAGGGGACCTAGTGAATGACCTGCAGAGAGCTGGGACCAAAGTAACAAAGGCTACCATCAGTAACACACTACGCCGCCAGGGACTCAAATCCTGCAGTGCCAGACGTGTCCCCCTGCTTAAGCCAGTACAAGTCCAGGCCCGTTTGAAGTTTGCTAGAGAGCATTTGGATGATCCAGAAGAGGACTGGGAGAATGTCATATGGTCAGATGAAACCAAAATAGAACCTTTTGGTAAAAACTCAACTTGTCGTGTTTGGAGGAGAAAGAATGCTGAGTTGCATCCAAAGAACACCATACCTACTGTGAAGCATGGGGGTGGAAACATCATGCTTTAGGGCTGTTTTTCTGCAAAGGGACCAGGACGACTGATCCATGTAAAGGAAAGAATGAATGGGGCCATGTATTGTGAGATTTTGAATAAAAACCTCCTTCCATCAGCAAGGGCATTGAAGATGAAACGTGGCTGGGTCTTTCAGCATGACAATGATCCCAAACACACCGCCCGGGCAACGATGCATTGGCTTCGTAAGAAGCATTTCAAGGTCCTGGAGTGGCCTAGCCAGTCTCCAGATCTCAACCCCATAGAAAATCTTTGGAGGGAGTTGAAAATCCGTGTTGCCCAGCGACAGCTCCAAAACATCACTACTCTAGAGGAGATCTGCATGGAGGAATGGTCCAAACTACCAGCAACAGTGTGTAAAAACCTTGTGGCGACTTAGAGAAAACGTTTGACCTCTGTCATTGCCAACAAAGGGTATATAACAAAGTATTGAGATGAACTTTTGTTATTGACCAAATACTTATTTTCCACCATAACTTGCAAATAAATTCTGTAAAAATCAGACAATGGGATTTTCTGAATTTTTTTTTTCTCATTCTGTCTCGCATAGTTGAAGTATACCTATGATGAAAATTACAGGCCTCTCTCATCTTTTTAAGTGGGAGCACAATTGGTGGCTGACTAAATACTTTTTTGCCCCACTGTAAATTCTTTTCATGTATTTATCTCCCAAGAAAATTTGTATTTTGTTCTTCTGTTCATTTTCTTTTCTGTCTCTAAAATCTGTTCAAACTGCCTCACCAGAAATATGACACTGGTTAATGATCATCTTGCATCTTGTTTTCCATTATTTATAATTAACTATACATATCATGAGCACGTTTGCCTCACACCTCCAGGGTTGGGGGTTCGATTCCCGCCTCTGCCATGTGTGTGTGGAGTTTGCATGTTCTCCCCGTGCCTCGGGGGTTTCCTCCGGGTACTCTGGTTTCCTCCCCTGGTCCAAAGACATGCATTGTAGGTTGATTGGCATCTCTAAATTGACCGTAGTGTGTGATTGTGTGAGTGAATGAGAGAGTGTGTGTGCCCTGCGATGGGTTGGTACTCCGTCCAGGGTGAATCCTGCCTTGATGCCCAATGACCCCTGAGATAGGCACAGGCTCCCTGTGACCCGAAAATAGATCGGATAAGCGGTAGACAATGAATGGATGAATGAATGAATCATTAGCCAATAGAAATCTTCTGGGCTTTTTTCCATTTTTTTTACCAAACATTCCTTACATTATGATGTGTATATATATATTTTTTCTTGCTTTCAGTAGTTATGTTTAAAAATACCTCCATGTTTATGATTGTTAATTTTCTCAAATATTTTTTTATTTTATTGATTACTTCAATCCATCGTTGTGTTTTTATATTTAAATGTAAAACACCCATATTTTATAAATATAAAATATGGGCCCCCACATGTATTTTTCCCCCACCCAGATTATCGGTTTATTATTATTTCGGCGGAGGTTCCGAGTGGAGAACCATACCTTCTGCCCCACCTGGTAGGAAGGATGTGGGCAGCGCCACCCGTTGGCCTGTATCCTCTGTCTACGCACTGCCCCTTGAAGTCGCACATGGGCCCTCTCCCAGACCTCTTGACTTAGCCAGTACCATTCCTCCACTGCTGGGACGTTGGAGGGCTCCCCCGACCAGGGGAATAGAGGTGGCTGGTATCCCAGTACACATTGAAACGGCGTCAGGCCCATAGAGGAGTGGATGAGTGAGTTCTGGGCATACTCAGCCCAAGGCAGAAACTCACTCCACCGTTGCTGCTCCCTGCTACAGTAGGACCTGAGGAACCGGCCGATCTCCTGGTTGAGTCGTTCTGCCTGCCCATTGAACTGGGGGTGATAGCCGGAACTCAGGCTCATGCCAATACCCAGTCGTGCACATAGTGATCCCCACACTCGGGAGGTAAACTGCAGCTCCCGGTCCAACACGATGTCCTCAGGCAGGCCAAAGTTCCGGAACACGTGCAGGAACAAAGCCTCAGTAGTCTGCATGGCTGAAGGCAACCCGTTGAGGGGGATCAGCTTACATCCCTTGGAAAAGTGATTCACTACCGCCATTACTGCAGTATAGCCTCCTGAGTCCGGCAGGTCTGTCAGAAAGTCCACCGACAGGTGAGACCAGGGGCGTCGAGGAATCGGGAGGGGCTCCAGCAGCCCCTCCGGGAGTTGACGACTGGTCCGTCCCTTGAGCGCACGTGGAGCATGCCCGAACATGCCCCTCCACATCCGAGGCCAGGGAGGGCCACCAGAACCGACGACGGATGAGCTGTGTGGATCGCCGAATCCCCGGATGACCTGAGCTGGGGGCTTCATGTACCCACTGCATCACCTGCAGGTGAAACTGCGGCAGGGACGAAGATCTTAGTCGGTGGACAACTAGCAGGGGGCGGATCATCGGCATGGGCACGCTGGATCTCCTCCACAAGGTTCCACAGAACCAGGGGCCAGAATGGCAGTGGAAGGCAGGATGGGCTCGACTAGTACGGACTCGTTGGCGGTCTCGAATTTCCGGGAAAGAGCGTCCGCCTTACCGTTCTTGGACCCAGGGCAGTATGTCACCATGAACTGAAATCGGGTAAAGAACAGGGCCCATCTGGCCTGCCGCGGGTTCAAGCATTTGGCGCCACAAAGGTACTCCAGGTTGCGATGATCGGTGAGAACCTGGAATGGGTGACGCGCTCCCTCCAGCCAGTGACGCCACTCCTCCAGCACCGCCTTGATCGCAAGCAGCTCCCTGTTGCCCACGTCGTAATTGGCCTCTGTGGCCGTCAACTTCCGCGAATAGTACGCACATGGGTGAAGCTTCCCTGGTTCGCCATGACGCTGAGAAAGTACTGCCCCGAGGCCGCTACTGGAGGCGTCTACCTCCATCACAAATGGTAAGTCAGGATCCGGGTGTCGCAGAATGGGGGCCGTGGTGAAGCACCAGGGGCAGGGGATAGGGGTACGGAATGGTAATGGCATTCAGTCCCCGATAATCAATACATGGGCGCAAGCCTCCATTCTTCTTACCCACTAAGAAGAACCTTGCCGCCACCGGGGACGTGGAAGGCTGAATGTGGCCCGCTGCCAGAGTGGTCTTTATGTACTCCTCCATAGCCTTAGACTCCAGTAGCGAAAGGGGGTAGACCCGCCCCTAGGGGGAGAGGCGTTCAGCAGCAGGTCAATAGCACAATCCCAGGGTTGGTGCGTCGGCAGCCGAGCCGCCATCTCCTCGCTGAATACCTCCCGGAACTCCGCGTAAGCTTGCGGAAGGTGACCGGGAGTAGCAGGAACCGTTTCCGTCACTCAAGAGGTCCTGCAGGGCCTAGACACCTGGTCCCGAAGAAACCTCTCTAGGCAGGCGGGTGACCAGCGTACCAACTCCCCCGAACGGCAGGAGATTTGGGGGTCATGACGCCGGAGCCACGGGAATCCCAGGATCACAGGGTTAGCCGGTGAGGAGGTGACATAGAATGCCAGACGCTCCTGATGAAATAGATCCACTCGGAACTCCAGCAGTTCGGTCTGATATTTGAGATATTTGCCCTCCCCAATCGGCTGACTGTCAATGGCCGTAATCTTTAGAGACGGCACGCAGGGAAAGGTGGGGATCCCGAGCTTCTCCACCAATGCCCTGTCGATCAGATTGACGGCCGCCCCGGAGTCAATTAGTGCTTGGACAGAGACACAGCGATCAGACAAACTCGGTGACACTGGAACCAACAAACTGAAGAAAAGCAAACTGCCACCCACCTGTGCCGATGAAGACTTTTCTGGGCACCGGGGACTCTGATGTCCGGAGGCCCCGCAGTTATAGCACAGCCTCATCTGGCCTCGCTGTTGATGCACCTGCTCCGTCAATCTAGATCTCCCCAGCTGCATGGGTTCGGGAGCCTCCTCCCTGAAACTAGGGTAATCCGGCCGTGTCCGGGGGCGGACTGTGGCAGAACGTGATATCCCTGCCTGGTGTTGGCGCATAAGATTGTCCAAGCGAATAGCTGTGGCTACGAACTGGGATAGCGTGGTTGCCTCTACCCGACACGCCAGCTCCGCCTGGAGTTTGGGGTTCAGTCCAGCACGAAACACTGCCCACAGTGACACATCGTTCCACCCCGACTGGGCTGCCAGGGTGCGAAACTTAATAGCGTAGTCTGCCGCGGCGTCAGAACCCTGGTGTAGCTCCATGAGCTGAAGGGAGATGTCCTTGCCCCCCGCGGGGTATTCGAACACCTCCCGAATCATGCCAGCAAAGTATGAAAATGACAACCTAATCTGAGGGTTGGCGTCCCACACCGCGGAAGCCCACTCCAAAGCCCTACTCGTCAATAACGACATCACAAAGGCACACTGGGTCTCTTCCTCTCTATACATCCCCGGCTGGTGTGAGAAAAACACCTCGCATTGCCGAAAAAAGCCCCGACAGCGGTCGGCAGAGCCATCAAACTTATCAAGCAAAGCTAAGCGGGGTGACTCACCGCGTGCTGCGGGCGGATCCCATGGTGTGGCAATGCTCGCGCTGCGTAGCTGGTCTTGCAGCGCTTCCACCTGGTCTTGATAGGAGCGTATAATCGCTCCTTGCCGCATGATGATGATGTCGCGAAGCTCCACTGGATCTGTGATTGGCGAAGTATTCTGTAAGGGGGCTCCGCCGGAGGCGGAAGTGGCCGGATCAATTCGCCAAGCAGGCGATAGGGGACGAGCAATGACGAAGTTGGTTACACTCCAACTTTTCCAGCCTCTCCAACCTCTGCTGCACTTCCCTCAGGCCCTAGATGCAGGTGCCCTACCTGTTTCCCCTACATGGTTGATAAGCTGAGAATTGTTCATCTCTGTTTTACATCTGCAAAAAGCCTACTGGTTTTCGTACATAACTGCACAGATTAAAATAAGTAAGATTAATATAGGTAAAGTAAAGATTAAAATTAACTGGATTTATGGATTAAAATAGTTTTAGATTCGATTTTGCTTAAATAAGTAAATTTAATGATTAAAATAAAACATTTCAACAGATGGTGAGATAAATGCTCAGAAGGGATGGAAAAGTGTGGAGTGATGGAGGCATGATGGTGCTTTATGCAGTAATCTGTCCCATGATGCATCAGGGCAGGAGAGCAGAGGAACATATAGCAGATATGGATAAAAAGAAAAGAACCTAATCTTGGGTAATTTCAAATTCATTATTAATCATCTTTATTTTGTTCCAAATGAAGATATATTTTAATAAAGATATATTTCACCCTTCAAAGTGTGTAGTTTATTAAATGTGTTGTAGTATATTTAAGGTGAATTAACAGTGTCTGTATTTAGAAGCAGGAAAGCAGCCGAATTCTGACTTCTGAGATCCTGTATCCTTCTCTGGTCTAAATTTCCCAGAGTCCTGTGCATCAGTCAGCTTGTAAAAATGGCAGCAGAAAACAGGAAGAAAAGTGGAAAATAATTAAAGCAGCTCTAATATTTGTTTGAAGGAACAAAGTTTATATGAATGTTTTCCTTGAAGAAATAGATCTTCATTGGGTTTGTTATCAGAGAGCAGCTCTCATCTGTTCTCCTGCTCCATCCCTTCATCATCAAAAACAGCACTTACACACTCTGTACAATCAACGACACACAAAGGTTGTTTTAAAACCGTAAAATGTTATGTTGTTACAAACTGTTTCATCCTCCTTCCTCCCACTCACTACTCCACATAAACTGACAAACACAAAGACTAAATCCTCAGCAGTACGACCACACCGGGGCGATAGAGAGCATCCTGAGCAGCTGTGTCAGTGTGTGGTAAAGGAACTGCACAGTCTCAGAGCACAAGACCCAGCTGAAGAGATCTAGACGGTGGGTCTCTCTACCCATCATGCACCCTTGTACACCAATGGCTGCATCTGCAAAACTACCTGCATTGTGTACAACCCCATCACCTCTTCATGGACTCTTCAACCTCCTGCCATTGGACAGAAGGTACAGGAGCATCAGTGTCACCTCTAGCAGACTACACAACAGTCTCTTCTCTGAGGCAGTCAGACTACTCAACCCCCTGCTGCCTAACAGTGCTTACCTGAGCAAATCAAACACCTCACCCAGTGTGACTCAGTACCTCTGCACACCTGCATTTTATTAGAAATAGGTGTTTCACAAAGCTAGCATTGAGCTATCATCACAAAACTTAAGTACTATCATGTACAGTCTCTATATTGCTCTATCTATAAAGTTCCTTCTTCAAAGTTCCATTCATGTGTGTGATGGTGACACCTCTCTCCAAAATGCACTTCATGAGTTCATGAGAAACACAGAATAACACGGCAGTGGGGAAAACCACCCAGAACCCTGCACAACAAGTACTCTGTGTTTCTGTAGTAGACATCAAGAAGACTCTGTCTGGAGGTAAACCCAACCAAAGCTGCCAACAAGAGTTGGGTATTGTAAGTTTCCCTGTGCTGGTGTGTGTCACGAATGTGAGGAAGGGGAAGGCAGACGAGATCTCACACACTGCTTATCTCCTCTGACACTCACTGTTGGGAGAGCAAACACATCGTTAGCGAAATTACTCACAGGTGTGTGAAGCTTACTGCTTGTTCTCCCAGACTCCTCCCTCCATTCACAAAGCAGCTCTCGGCCACGCCCACACAGCCATAGACATCAATCACAACATTTCATACTGGATTTACAAAAATCTTTACATGATCAGTGATGAAATGAAACGATTCAAAAAAGCACTAACATTTAATACTTCTGTTGGAAGACTCATGAGCTCGAGCTACTCTTATGGCTCCTTTAGCTGTAACTGGGCTAAAACAGGGCACAACTTGTTCAGCTGTGCTGTCGGAACTCAGAGTCCCCTCTGAGTGGACACTCTTCCGGGTGGTTCTGAAGTCTTCTTCAATTACCTATATTTATCAAACACTTTGCTAAATTGTAAGAAAGAAAATAATGAAACTGCTTCAGGCTTGAATGAGAAGAAGCAAACCAGCTTTATTGGCACTCAAAAACACAGCTTCGAGCTTGATGCGGTCAAGTGCAAAGTCCCCCACATAAATGTCCCCTATATATAAGGGACTCTTCACCCCTCCTTACACTTGTTTGTCAGCGCTTGTTTTGACGATAGATGATTATTTTGCTGAATAGGCCCCATAAACTCAAACCCCCCTTCGTTTGTCCATACCTGATGGCCTTAAGGATACCAATGGCCGGGCCTGTGGGTCAGGCCAAGGCCTGTCTATCACAATTACCAGGTCACAGTATTTTGCAGAAATTAGGTTTTTTTCCTACTTTATATTTTAGGAACCTATTTATCATATCCCCTATATCAGAGTACTTGAGGAGTGCTTGTGCATTTATTTAGAGTACTTTAGATGTTTCCCTTTTTCCCAAAATTTAATTAGGTTTTATTCCTTTATCTATATTCACTGTTGGTTTTACTTTTCTGAGGCTTAACCTTATTTTTTTCTCTGCAGCTAGTTCAGTTAGGTTTAGTGTAGTTACCTCCCATATTTTCTATAACACCCCTTTTTTGTATTTCCCCTGTACATTACATTACTTCTGTGCTTAGTTGTCATTCGGTGATTGCTTACTTTGTTCCATGTTTTGGGTAATACCAGCCACTAGAAAAGGTTCATTCACTGTTTTGATTTAACTCGGGCCCTGCCTTGCCCCACCTAATCTATAAACACCGCTACTTGCCAGTCGCCTCCGCATCATCTTTGCCTCTTCCATCTCTGACACCTCTGGTTTTTCCCCACCGGACCTTACAGCACCCACCTTACCTTTACCTTGTCAATTTCCCTATTTATTTCTTTACCTACTCCTTACGCTCTCTCTGTGTGTGGCATACTTTGTTTTTAGTACACTGTGTACTTCTATTAATATTATATTGACTTCTCATTCGGCTGTATTTGTTCCCCCAGTCTATTTTCCTCTTATTGTATATATTATATTTATTATACATGTATTATATAATATATTATATAGTATTACATTAACGTTATATTACTTTTCATAGTTATTGTCCTATCTGAGAGCTGTTGTGACGTTCTCTTCTCCTGCTTCCAGGGTTGCCGTACACGTTGTTTTTTAAGAACGTGTGACCTTGCTGATACTCACTATACCATGGAGCGTTGAGACAGACGAGCACATGGCTTTGGCGTCGCCGGCCGAAGGCCTCTCCCCCGAAGCCTGAGACGCTGCTTTGAGAGTGCTCGCCTCTTAAGATTTGTGGCTGAACTTAGCCACTTCCTATCTGATGTACTGGATAACCTCCCTGCCCTGGCTGAAGCCTCCGCTCTGCAGAGTGGACCCGATGATGTGCCTGACCCAGATGCTGTGCCTGATATGCCTGACCCTGATGATGTGCCTAACCCTGATGATGAACCTGACCTTGCTGATGAGCCGGAACCTGATGCCCTTAATCTCGCTGGGCGTCCTTCCCCCTCTCCTCCTCCTTCTTCTTCTCCCTCCTCTACGTCTTCATTCTCCCCATTTTCTCCATCCTATTCCTACTCCCCAACTTCTCCTACTGCCCACTTGGCTGACATCTCGGCTGATGAATAAACTGGTAGTTGCTAATCTCTGTTTTTGTAATGAACCTTCACGTTCTCATAAAACAATGGTTAATGTCTAATAAACTACTCACTACCTGATTATGACTCTCTATTTATTTTATTTTCTTGTTAAACTTATTAGATTTTATCCATAAGCTATTGTTAGTAAATTTCAACTGTCATCTAAAGGTTATACTGCTTTGATATTGATTTAAGATGAGGATAATAAAGTAAGGATAATAAAGACTTAAAATAATCAGTGCTTAATCTGAGTAACTTGTCTGTTATGATTATTAGATGATTACTGCTTAAGGTAGATAACAGTCTAATTATTATTAAATGCTTAAATGATTTGAGTAAATAATAATTTAAGATTTTAAGTAAGATTTTATCTTATTTAAAGACTACTATTTTAACTGACTAAAGTAAATTAGAGTAATGTAATAATAATAACAAAGTAGGATTTAATTATTAATTTTCTGTAGTTATAATTAGGCTAGACATAGAATTATGACTTGATTAGAAATTGATTTATGCACTACATGATTCTTCATGTAGAAGAATCACAAACTCACAAGTGCACAAACTCACAGTACACACACAATCACACTAGAAGAGAAAGCACTTCATGACAGAAACCCTCATCTTTAGCTCTATAGTTCTCTCTATAATAAATGAAACAGAGGACATAGTGAAGATCTTCCAGAATGATGCAGAGTCAGAGACACAGCTGAGGGACAACTCAGGCTCCAGCTCCACTGAATGCAGTAATTGCATTATAATGCTGTATAATAAATGTTAGAGCTTTTCTACTGACATTACTTTTGGCTTCTTTTCTTTAAAACAGTTTGAGTAGGAGAAGCTGTAATTTAGAAATGATTTCTGTCTGCAGTTTGAGGAACTCAGCCACTGAATTTTCATCACAGTTAAAGGAGGTTGAAGTTGATGATGAAGCACTGAAGCTTTTTCTGTTCTTTCTTTCTTATTTCATTTGTAAATCATGTGGATGTTTGAGGTTTGTTTTGGTTGTTGGTTTAATCTGTTGCTGCTTGCAGGTTGTAGTGGAGCTCCATGGCACTATGATCTACCAGTGCAGGTCTTTAGTGGAAATTTGAGAAGCTACAGCACTGAAATCAGATCACAGCTAACTTTGACAGATTCTACTAACTAGCTTGAGTGTTTGTTTGTTTTGTCCTATCATTATTTTGTGATTTTTTTTCTGTAAATGTACAGTCCAGGGATGTGAGCACTATATTTTTAGTAGAAGTGGTAATTAGGCCAAAGCAGAGTGAACAACCGTCTAAGGTGTCATGGTTCATGGTTCTATTAACTACACAGCTTAGACTGGATCTGTCTTCATAGCCATCACTCAGGCCTGATGATCTGTTTAAAATTGTAAAAAATTGTGCAATAATGTGAACTTGGCAACAAATCATCAGCCCTAGGAGAAGTTGTCTGAATGATGGAGCTCTGCATAAACTTCTTTGCTTTCTTTCTTTCTTTCTTTCTTTCTTTCTTTCTTTCTTTCTTTCTTTCTTTCTTTCTTTCTTTTTCTTTCTTTCTTTCTTTCTTTTTCTTTCTTTCTTTCTTTCTTTCTTTCTCTTTTTCACACCTCTGTATATTATATAAATGTGTGAATTTTAACAGATTTATTTGAGCAGTAAAACCATGATTGATAGCCAAACCAGCACCACATCTTGAGAGAGAGAGAGAGAGAGAGAGAGAGAGAGCGTGCATGTGTCTGTGTGTGTGTGTGTGTGTTTGTATGTGTATGTGTGCGCAGGTGTGTTTATTACCTGTCTGAGTCACTGCCCCTCCCCCTCTGCAGAATAAACCAGGAAGAAGGTGTCAGTGAAAGTGCAACTCAGCAGCTACATTTTGTGATGAGAGAAAAATAAAACATTTCAGGAGTAAAAGCAAAGTATGTATCTAAATCTAAAGCTATAATTTCTAAAAACACTGACCTGACACTAGATGCAGTAGGGTTTTGTGAGTTTCTACGGAAAGTTTAATGTACACAGGTTGTTTTATGACTTGATAGCGTGTGTAAAGGGTTTGATTGAACACACCGATGTTGGAGTGAAGTAAACGTGTGTCCTGCTGTAATCTGGAGAAGGAGACATGACATCCAACATGAGTGTGTCTGGAAAACAGGACTTAAAGAAAAACGAGAGTTACTTTTACATTCACCAGCAATAAATACACACTGTCTCATGGGAACAGATCTGTATCTCTAAACACTCACTAGTTAACAGAGGAACTAAACTCTGGTGTAAGGTGTTTAATAGCAGTGAATATATCACTGATCTGATCTAAGAAGAGTTTAGAGAAATCCTTCACTGAGAGAAGAGTAAAAAGGACTGTGTAATGTGGAGCATAAGAGCAGCATAGCTTTGAGTCAGTGAACTCTACAGGCTTTAAGACCCAGCTGAGTCAGTTAGCTGTGACTGGGACTCCTGACATCAGTGTAATTCCTGAGGTATGAGGCGTGTCTCCTGTTTGAATAAGTGTGCAGACTGTAGCTGAAGTAAAAAGATGGAATTATTGGTGTTTAATGATGAACACATTGTTTAACAGTGCTAAGACAGCAGAGTATTCATTATTGCTGATATTTCTGTAATTCTAGAATGATGGAGGGAAAGAGATCAGACTCACCAGAACCCAGCTGTGTGTCCATGAAGAGTGACTGGTCAGTGGAACATCCATTTAACTTCAGAGACAGAGACAGTTCTACTGATGTGAGGTCAGTATAATGAGGTGTTTTACAGCAGTGTTCCACCTGATCAAACTCACTCGTCTCATTATGAAGCCCTTCATGAGCTTTATCAGGTGTTGAAGCAGTAAAACACTAAACTGTGCAGTGCTGCAGCTCTCGGACTGGCAGTGAGGAAAACTGCTTTAAGAGGTCAGTTCAGCCTGCAGTCCCTGACCTGGAGGGTCTGTGGTGCTACAGAAGAACATTTACACCTGGGATATTAATAACAATATAAATCATTTATTTATTCATTCAATCATTTTTTTCTTAACATGTTAATGTCAGTTAGGAAATCCTGAAATCAGTGTATTGTGTTAAGAGGACAGTGTTAAATATCTGTCTCTGTCATCTGTCTCTTGTTTGTTCACAGATCACAAAAGAAGAAATCAAACATCAGCAGAAATCAGCTGGACTCCATATTCCAGGTGTGTGTGTTATTTAAAGTGTGTAATGTGTGTTGTCATACCTTGTCATTTCTTCATGTGCAGTAGAATTATGGGTAATCACTTGTTTGAGTAATTAGAATTTCAGTTGTAACTAAAGGCAAGAGGAAGAGACTTTTATTATTTTCATAATTAAAGTCATAATCAAAGCATCTCTCACTGTGTAACACTATAGTATTTAGATCTGTTCCTGTGTGTTTCTAACCAGGAGCTGGAACACAAAGTATTCACTCTGATAAAGAATGAGCTGAAGAGGTTTAGGAAGCTCTTGAGTCCAGATTACCCAGCATGCATTGAGAGGGAGGTGGATGAGGAGGACATGCACAGAGAGGGAGCGCTGAAGATCACACTGCACGTCCTGAAGAACATGAACCACACAGATCTCGCTAACACACTGCACAACAGTAAGAGCTCTGAGTCATGGCTTTATTCCATCAGGTTCACTTTAGAGAGAGGAAATAGTTTTAGATATGAAGACTTTTAGTTTTAAGTTTGATTTTAGTATCATGTACATCTGCTGCTTTTATGTTCTGTTCATGGTCCAGCTTGTGGTTACTCTGTACAATGGTCCTGTTCCTTCAGTAATATTTAGTACATGAATCAGGAATGAATAGCAGCATTTGATAAAAAATTACATTTTATATTGTGCTCAGTGATTCTGCATTAAAACATGTTATTACTTTGTTTATTAGAACTCGCCTCTGTGTATCAGCCAAAGCTGAAATCCAAGCTGAGAGAGAAGTTTAAAAGAATTAGTGAAGGAATCTCACAGCATGGAAGCTCAGCACTTCTCAATGAGATCTACACAGAGCTCTACATCACAGAGGGTTGGAGTGGAGACATTAGTAATGAGCATGAACTGAGACAGATTGAGACAGCCTCCAGGAGACCAACTACACAGGAGACACCCATCAAATGTAATGACCTCTTTAAAGACAAGTCCATCAGAAGTGTGCTGACTAAAGGAGTTGCTGGAATTGGAAAAACAGTCTCTGTGCAGAAGTTCATTCTGGACTGGACTGAAGGAAAAGCAAATCAGGACGTCTTCTTCATGTTTCCACTTCCCTTTAGAGAGCTGAATCTGATGAAGCAGCAAAATCTCAGTCTGATGAATCTTCTTCATCACTTTTTCCCAGAAATGAAAAAACTAGAATCAATAGATTGTGATTCCTACAAAGTGGTGTTGATCTTTGATGGTCTGGATGAGTATCGACTTCCTCTAAATTTCCAGAAGAATGAGAGATTTTGTGATGTGACAGAGTCAGCCTCAGTGGATGTGCTGCTGACGAACCTCATCAAGGGAAATCTGCTTCCCTCTGCTCTCCTCTGGATAACCTCTCGACCAGGAGCAGCCAATCAGATCCCTCCTGAGTGTGTAGACCAGATAACAGAGGTACGAGGCTTCAGTGATCCTCAGAAAGAGGAGTACTTCAGGAAGAGGATCAGTGATCAGAGCCTGGCCAATAAAATTATCACACACATGAAGTCTTCAAGAAGCCTCTACATCATGTGCCACATCCCAGTCTTCTGCTGGATTTCAGCCACTGTTCTAGAGAGAATGTTGGGTGAAGCAGAGAGTGAAGAGATCCCCAAGACACTGACTCAAATGTTCACACACTTCCTGATCTTTCAGATCAAACACAAGCACCAAAAGTACCATCAGAAATGTGACCCTGATCCTCAGCAGACCAGAGAGAGTATCCTGGCACTGGGAAAACTGGCTTTCCAGCAGCTGGAGAAAGGAAACCTGATCTTCTATGAGGAAGATCTGAGCAAGTGTGGCACTGATGTCAGAGAAGTGTCAGTGTACTCAGGAGTGTGTACCCAGATCTTCAGAGAGGAGTTTGGGCTTCACCTGGGGAAGGTGTTCAGCTTTGTACATCTGAGTGTTCAGGAGTTTCTAGCTGCTTTATATGTGTTTCTCCCCTTCATCCGCATAAATGTAAAAGAACAACAAACCACTGATCTGTCTGATCTTTTCAGGAAGTCAAACATGTCTGATTTCCTCAGGAGTGCAGTGGACAAGGCCTTACAGAGTGAGAATGGACACCTGGACCTGTTCCTCCGCTTCCTTCTTGGTCTCTCACTGGAGTCCAATCAGACTCTCTTACAGGGCTTATTGCCACAGACAGGAAGCAGCTCTCACAGCAAACAGGAAATAGTCGAGTACATCAAGGAGAAGATCAGGGAGAATCCATCTCCAGAGAAATCCATCAATCTGTTCTACTGTCTGAATGA
This sequence comes from Hemibagrus guttatus, assembly GCA_033459395.1. NCBI lineage: Eukaryota > Metazoa > Chordata > Actinopteri > Siluriformes > Bagridae > Hemibagrus > Hemibagrus guttatus. Next base: position 11,225,668 of record JAUCMX010000028.1, read on the forward strand.
ACTGAATGATCATTCTTTATTGCAGGAGGTACAAGCTTACCTGAAGAGAAAAAAATACTTTTGTCTTAGTGCAACCAGACTCTCTCCTGCTCAGTGGTCAGCTCTGGTGTTTGTGTTACTGAACTCAGAACAGAAGCTTGATGTATTTGATTTGAGGAAATATGATCCATCAGATGAATGTCTTCTGAGGCTGCTGCCAGTGGTCAAAGCCTCTAGAAAAGCTGTGTGAGTATTTCTATTCAAAAATGTGTTTCTGCATGGTCTGTTATTTTAATGTAACACTGAACTGCACTGTTTGGATTATTTCTTGTTAATAGTTACTCTAATCATATTTAAACAAACCCCTGGTACTTTTACAGAACATCTTTTCCTTTTTTACACTAACACGTCATGTCTGCACTGAGGGCTGAGCCATATGGACAAATTATATATTTTATTTATGAATCCTGATTAAGTTTTCTCTATTATTTGTGACAAAATATCTATATAAAATAACTGCATGCATTTTACAACTAAACACAATTCTGAACAAAACACCAGTGAACGATACTTTTTATTTTCTCTGTTTATTTTGAAATTGACATTGAACAGAACTCTCACAAATGAGAACAAGAAAAACATGACTGTCAAAATGGGATCAATATGAAAATAAAATATAAAAAGTAAATAGTAAAACACTCTATTCACCTTCAAGTATCTATTACATTCAAGTTCCTCACTGTAACATTGCGACCTGCAGCGCTGCCTCCAAACCACCAGTATTCCCCTGAATACAGAACCACTGCCGGTTCACTTCCCGTTTACTTCCGGTACACTTCTGGTATTTATAGACATTTAAACAGCCTGCACACTACATTCAATGTGAAGTTTTGTTCCATTTGTGAGTGTACAAAGCTGTTTCTTTTGTCATTGTTTTCTTGTTCTGTGTATGACCATTGTTTGTTCCACTTGTTTGATTTTTGCCTTGCAGTTTGGATTTGTTTGTTTGGTTTGATTTGCTACTCTGGTTACTGATTACTTTCAGCCTGTTTTCCTGAACCACTTTTTCTGGTTCACGTTTTGGATTTGTTTGCTGTGTGTTTACAATAAATACTTTGTCTCAGATGTATCCAGCAGAAGTCATACAGCTCCAGGCTCTAGTTGCACACCAAGGGGAGAGCCTCCTTGCTTATCAGGAGCAAATAGCCACCTTGTAAGCGGGCAACGCATCGACAGAGCAACACCCACATCCCCAAAAACCTCCTGTACCACCACCTCCCCACAGCAAACTAACCTTTATGGCACTCCCAGAGAAATTAGACAGTTCAGCAGACCACTGCCTGAGCCAATGCAATATCATCTTTGCACAACAACCTGACACGTGCAGTGAAGATAGCACCAAATGTGCTTTTGTTTTGTCCCTACTAACTGAAAAAGCACTGGACTGGAGTTCTGCAATGTGGGATAGTGATCTGCAGGTGTGTAGCTCAATTGCATTTTTCTCCAACATGATCCAAGAAGTCTTTGAATACCCCATGTGTCAGGAACAGCTGGACAGTTCCCTGCCAGGCCTGGAGAGGGCACTGGCAAGTGAATTTTGGAAGCCTGCTTGTTTGTGTGTTTTGTCTTTCCCTGCCTATTGTTCTCATTCCTGACTGTGTCACCTGTTTTCAATTAATCCTTGATGTTTTTCCCTATAAATAGGGATCCCTGTGTGCCTGTCTTTGTCGGTCATTGTTCTATGTTCTATGTTCTGTCTGTTAGGTTTTGTTTTATTAGTCTATGTCTTAGAATTAGGTTCGTTTTCCCCCTTTATTGTGTGTATGTGAATAAAGCCACACTTCGCTGAATCCCGCGTATGGGTCTATCTTCCACGGCGTTCAGTCGCGTGCACACAGCACCATGAAGGTTTGGGTTCGAGCCTCGCATAGGGTGGGGGTGCCCGGATGTGACACCATGGCAGGCAAAGACTATTCTGTGCAACTCCAGCAGCTTTGTCAAGGGTCAAAAACTGCAGCAGAATATGCAGTTAAATTCCGGACTCTTTCAGCTCAAAGTGGGTTGAACGATACCTCACTATGTGCTGTTTTTCATGAAGGACTTTGCCCCGCACTGCAGGCGGAGCTGATCTGCCAGGACACTGACACACTGTCCGGATATATCACCATGGCCATCCAGCTGGACAACCTGCTACACCAACCATGCTCAGACAGGATGCAACAAACAAACATCCAGTATGCCAAGGGTTTTGACACCACCAAAGAAAGCGGGGAGCTCATGCAACTAGGAAGGACCCATGTATCTCAGGAGGAAAGACAGCACCATCTTCGTCTCCAACTATGCTTTTATTGTGCCCATGCGGGACACTGATTTGGTGAATGCCTGGAGAAACCCAAGACCCAAAGTTCTAATGTTGACTGGTTCTCTTATTATGCATGCATAAGTGTTCATGTTCAGGTACATCATGCTCATGAATCTTGGTGGACTCTGGAGATGCAGTAAATCTGATCGACCTACACCTTGTTGAGGAACTGTGGCTGCCATCATCCCCTGCACCCCACCACTTTGCACTACAACTGTGGACAATCAGCTTTTTGGCAAAGACCACATTACATCCCAAACCGTTCCCATAATCCTCCAGATATCCCCTCCATCCATGATATCCTCTTCATTGAAACCAATTATCCTGGGGTTCCCATGGCTGCACTCACAACTAGCGACTGTCATGGCAAAGCAAAGAACTTGTTCACTGCCTAAGCCAATGCTTCCACAATGAACTGACTCGCCCATGTCTGACCAACTCTGTGGAAAGCCCTAAATCCTACACACTCCCATGGAATATGCAGACCTCAAGGAGGTTTTTAGCAAACAGCCTTCCACACCACTAGGGGGCATTATGAATATCCGTTAATGCCATATAGCCTGTCCAATGTGCCAGCTGTCTTCCAGGCTTTTATCAATGATATCTTCAGAGACCTGATAAACCTTTACGTCATAGTCTACATTGATGACATCTTAATCTACTCTACCACTGTCAAAGAACATATCCACCATGTATGCATGGTTCTTGAACATCTCCTCCAACACCAGCTCTATATAAAAGCAGAGAAATGTGAATTTCACAAAGACACAATCATCACACAACAGGGGGTAGAGATAGAACAAGGCAAAGTAAAAGCAGTAATGGAATGGCCAGTACCCACCACAGTGAAAGAACTGTCATGTTTCTGGGGTTTGCAAATTTTTGCCAGCGATTCATTAGAAACTACAGCTCTGTGTGTCAGGGAGCACGGATTTAGGACCCAAGTGTGAAACATGAAAGGAGTTAGGTAAAGAGTCTTTTAATGTTGTAAGGAGGAACAGGGACAGGAGTGCAGTCAATTACATTCACCTGACAAACTCCGGCACAAATACAGCGACAAAGATGAAGCACACAACAGCAAAAGGTCACCAAATAAGTCCCAACCAATAGTTACCAGGGGAAAGAAACCAAGGAGAACAACAAAAACAGCCAAAGGTCCTTGCAATTGAAAGAGTCCAGGACTACAAATCCAAATAGGGTAATCCAAGAAAAAGCATGAGAAAAACAGTCCAAAATCCAGCCAAGAAGTGACAACAAAAGAAGAACGACAGAGGGAAAGGGCAGGATGACTCAACAGTGAAGATCATCTGGCGAGAAAGGCATGCCAGCAGCATGTTTATATAGCACCCAAGGGTGGTGAACCCGGAAGTGCTCCGTATGCGATGACTGCTGCCCCGGAAATGAGCGCCGTGATGTCACGAAACCAGAAATGTGTGGCACAATGTTGTGAACCCGAAAGTGTGTGCCGCGATGGAAAAAAAAGGATGCGTGAGCTGACACTGTGGCCTCCCCACTCACCACCCTTCTATGAGGGAAATCTAAGAAAATCCAATGGACAAAAACTGCCATGACAGCCTTTGACAGACCCAAGACTCTGCCCCACCACTGCCCCAATCCTCAAGCATGCTGACACAAGTGCACCAAGTTGATGCCTCCAATTGTGGAATTGGGGCAGTCCTGTCCCACTGCCATGGGGAGCCCAGAAAGCTGTATCCATTTGCTTTCTTCTACCGGAAACTAACCCCTGCAGAGGCCAATAATGATGTCAGCAACTGATCAAAGAAGCCCTGACAATCTATCAAAGAAGCCCTGGAGGAATGGCGGCACTGACTCGAGGAGGAAGTCATAACAGATCACAAAAACTTGGAGTACATAAAGAACACCAAACTACTCAATCCCTGGCAAGCTTGTTTTTCCCTCACTTTCAGTTTATAGTGACCTATCAATGCAGGACTAAGAACAGTATAGCAGATTCTCTCCTATGCCACCACAACCCCCTAAACCAGCCCATGTGCCAAGAACCTATCCTGCCATCATCACTTATTCTCACCCCAGTCAGATGGGATCTTATGGATGAAATTCAACAAGCACAACAATTAGAGCTATCACCAACCGAGTGTCCCCCTACCAAACAGTGTGTGCTGGTCAGCCTCCACCCTTAGGTGATTCAGAGGGTCCACACCGCTTGCAACTCAGGTAAACCCCAGGAAGATTCCAGATTCCGTGATTCCAGAGAATCACGACCCTGGTTCAAAATGCTTTTTGGTGGCCCTCCTTGTCCCAAGATGTAAAAACATACGTCAAGGCCAGCCCCAGTTGTGCACATTCAAAGACCCCTTATCAACTCCTGGCTGGTCTCCTAAAATCACTGCCTGTGCCTCAGCGCCTCTGGTCTCACATAGCTATGGACTTTATCAGAGACCTCCAATGCTTCAATGGATATACTATGGTTTTTGTGGCCATTAATCAATTTTATAAACTTGCCACCTCATACCTGTAAAAGGCTTGCCCACGGCTGTGGAGATGGCTAGAATGTTATTTCACCAGGTGTTTGGGGTCTATGGCAGACAGGGGGACCCAGTTCACCTCCTGTGTATGGAGAGGCTGCCACCCCCAGTCCCCGGTCTTTGGATGAATATGCCCAGAACTCACTCACACACTCCTCCACAGGACTGACCCACTTTCAGTGCATCCCTGGCTTTCAAGCCCCCACTGTTCCCTTGATCCTGCACACCGTCTGACATCCTGTCTGTGGACGACTGGATGCAACAAAGCAAAGTCGTCTGGGAAAGCACTCATGTGCATCTCCAGAGGGCCTTTCGCAGGCAATGGATGCAAGCTGATCGCAGGAGACACCCTTAGCCACTATTCCAAGTTGGTCAGATTGTATGGCTTTTCTACACGCAACCTGAAACTCAAGGTCCCATGCCACAAACTAAGCCCTGGGGTTGTTCCTAGAGAGGAAGAGGCTCTGTAACATTGTGACCTGCAGTACCACCTGCAAACCACCAGAGGCAAATACTGAACCAAATCCGGTTCACTTCAGTTAATCACAGACATTTAAACACATGCACACTACATTCAGTGCGAAGTATTGTTCCATTTATGACTCTACCTAGCTGTTTCTTTTGCCAGTGTTTTCGTGTTCTGTGTATGATCTGTGTATGATCATTGTTTATTTGCCTTGCATTTTGGATTTGTTTGCCTGTTTGATTTGCTACTCTGTTTACTGATTACTTTCGGCCTGTTGTCCTGGACTACAATTCTGGTTCACATTTTGAGTTTGTTTGCTGTGTGTAAATCTGTATATGGAGTCTAGATCTTCTGCCTCAGTAGGTTTGTTAGACTCATCTTTTGTTCTGTGTGACACAGTGCTGTGGGGCGATTCATTCTCCTTTTTTTCCCTACAATTTTCACTTTTTTCACAAATTAGTCATGGCTAAAATGTGTTAATCTAGATTGTACAAGTTTATATACATGTTTACATTTTTTTTAAGAACATCCACAAATGTTTTTAAAACTTTAACACAAAAGCCTCCTACAGTCTGTGCTACTCTCAAACACTGCTTTACCAAGGACTGAGTTCTTGGCAAATAAAAAAAATTATTTTTGACCTCAACACATTCGACAGATTAAGTGAGAAAATGTTCACCTCCATGTTCTTATTTTGTTAGCAATAAGGTAGGCAGCTAACTCGGATAAGTGATGTATATTTTCTTTCTCAACAGTGAACTGTATATATAGGATGTATTTCGACATATGCCTTTTTATATGGAAAATTTGTTATTTTGATGGAATTTTTTTTTTTATTTGCTTACCAAGTGCACGGTTGGGAAAAAGAGAGAGAATGAATAAGCTGCCACAGGTGAGTGTAGTGTTGTGATTGCTGTTATTAAAAAGTAATGTTTTATCATACTTGGAACTTGACAAAGACGCCAAACAATTAAAAAGCAATCACCTTCTTGTTCTTGGATCATGATTTTTGTTAATCTGTTGTGGTTGAATTATGGAGACAGTTTTTTTAGTCTGGCTTGCTGCATCGGAAAATGGCAGATGTAAAACCAGACGGTAAACACAAAGGCGGTTACACGTGACAGTTGGTCAGTTTTAGCACCGTTACTTTTGAAGAGACTGAAGATTTTGAACGTTTCTGTGGATTTAGGGAGATTTTAAGCTGATCAAATTGTGTTGGTAGCCCCACCCCAATTCCCTCTGGAAACTACACACATGTAGCTGAGAGATTTTGGAGCGCAGAAAGACACCCCTGCTCCTGTAACTGTGCTCATGTGGTGTCCTGTCCTCTGATTTCTGTGTGTGAGAGAAACACACTGACATTTCTCTTACATCTTCAACTTTAGCTGCATTATGGCTGTGTTTGTGTGTTTAATATCAGTGTTCTGATATTTCATTATTTCTCTTCCAGGCTGTTTCAGTGTAATCTTACAGAGGAAAGCTGTAGAGCTCTGTCCTCAGTTCTCAGCTCAAACTCCTCCAGTCTGAGAGAACTGGACCTGAGTGACAATAAACTGCAGGATTCAGGAGTGAAGCTGCTCTCTGCTGGACTGAAAAATCCTCGGTGTACAATGGAGATACTGAGGTACAAACAAACACACACACTACATACTGTATGTTAATAAATGCCAAGTTATTAATAATAATAACTATTTATATAGCTGTTTTCAAACATAAAATGCAAACATGCTTCACAATAGGAAATATTAATAATATTAACTAGATCATTAAGACATAAAAAACTGTGATAGATGTGGACTTGTACAGAAATAGTATTGTATGATGCTGTTACCCCAATCTACAGAGCCCAATGACACCAATAATTTCTTTCTGTTCACCAAAAAAGATTTATTCAGATTCTCTCACTGATTTATGACCCTTTCTGTAAATGATATCATTACTCCACACCAGTGAGTGTCTTTTTAGATATTATGAGTAAGTCATTGTTTCATTCACTCAGTACGTTCATTTAAAAATGCTTTTAAAGTTTTCAAGAGACAAGTTTTATTATAATGATTTATTAACTTTGGCATGTCTGATCTACAAAGACAAGATCTGGTGTATTTATTTTCAAGAAATACTTTTTAGTAGTCACAAATGAGTATATGAAAAAAGAGACATCTTTACATATGTGTATGAAGTCGTTTTCAGTGGTACAATGATTTAAAAATTAACCATCAGCCATTTTTCCACATTCATGTATGATTATGCTGTGAAGAACACAACACCACCACATGAGGCTTGTTTTAGTGCTAGATACCTTTCAAATGCACTGCTCCATCCTGTTTCTCTTTTTGTGATGACCTGAATGAACGACATCAAATGAGTCAGCAGATCCTCATTCATTCACCGAGTTCATTCACAAACATCAACAACCACCAGTTTGTTCAGAACCAGTAGGTCTACCACTTTCATTCACACAAGGGGCAAATTCCTTCAATACGTCCAACCAGTGATCTGCTCCTTCACAGCCTGCACTGCTTTTAAACTGAGATTATGATTCATGCACAGATAAGAGATCATATTGTCATTGCATACAATACAATCAAATTTAGTGTGGTAAACTACAAAAAGCAACAAGGACATTTGGAAGGACGGATGGATGGATGGACATTTGGATGGATGGGCGGATGTACGGATGGACGGAAGGAAGGAAGGTTACGCTGTGAAATATTTTCAAGATTGCACATGAGTGTACAGATGCACAGATATAAAACTTCTCTTGAAGACTCACATCTGACCTGAATGAATGATCTGTCTCATTCCATCATATCCTTCACCAACTAGTTCCTTCACTTCAGATTGAACCACATGTCCCAGTTCGTACAGAATCAGTACCGCTCTCATTCAGTAAGAGGTAATTTCTTTCGATCTGTCCAACCAGAAACATTGCTCCTTCACAGCACACACTCTACTGCAGTCAGTGAAAAGAGGCCAAAGCAGTCACAGGTTTTACACAAGCAGGACAAGAAATATGATTCAGCACATGGATGTTTGTTTCAGCACATGATCCTGTTTCAGAAAGTTAAATACACAATCTCATATGATCTGAGACACATGGATCTCTCCAAGAGCAGTCCAAGTTTAATCACAGATTGTTCATTTTATATTTTTATCATGACATTAGAACCTTGTGTTTAGGTAGGCAGTTTGTTTCCTAACTAATGAAAACACATAATTTCACTATCAGAGGAATAAATCAAACATTTCATCATTTCTCTTCCAGGCTGTGTGTATGTAATCTGACAGAGGAAAGCTGTAGAGCTCTGTCCTCAGTTCTCAGCTCAAACTCCTCCGGTCTGAGAGAACTGGACCTGAGTCACAATAAACTGCAGGATTCAGGAGTGAAGCTGCTCTCTGCTGGACTGAAGAATCCACACTGTACACTGGAGATACTGAGGTACATGCAGATTGATGGTAGTCAATACATTATGTACAACGTATAGCAATCTCCTGAGATCTCATTGGTAATAGTAATGAACTAATTAATTTATCTTAAGTTGCTCTGGATAAGGGGGTTTGTTTAAGGCTGTAAATATAAATAATATTTACACACTCACACTTAAAGTAGATGTACAACTTCATTAGTCTGTAATGCTCGACTGGGTTTATACTGTATTTCCTCTGAATAACAAACACAGTAAACAGAAAAGCTGGAACTCTGTAGTTTAAATTAAAAAACACAAGATTTACAGTTCTGTCATCTGTCCTTTTATGTCATTTGTACTTTCATTATACAATGTGTGCTCAATCTATCAACTTTTAGTTTCTCCTCCAAACACATTTTAATGAAAAATGATGATAGAGTAAATAATCCACCTCGGTCACGTTCATTACACTCGCGACTGCGTCTGTAACACAACTGCTGATGACGTATACTGGACACATCACCGAAATGGGATAAAAGATTATAGCCCTAATAAAGGTAAAATGTAGGGGGCATGTCAATCTGTGTAATCACCTTGCATCACCTTGAAACTACAGCACTGGACTTGTTACACTTCACCCTTCATACCATTCTATGTGTTTTTCTTACCACCGCTGGTTGTGCTGTTGCATTCGTTTACAAAAGTGTCTAAAACAGGGGGAGTCATATGACAGACTGAACATGATGGCTGCTTAGACCATTTGCTTGTTAGACATGCTAACAATGAGTATCAACTCAGTAAACTCAAAAACCAACAAGCTAAAGTTGGGTTGAAGAGCAGTTCCAGTGTTCTTAGCTGACATGAAAAAACCCAACAGTCAGTGGCGCTTCAGCTAGCAGATTAGGAAGATAGGAACAGGAGATGTAAGATCAATATTATTGGGCTGAGAGAGGGGAATGAAGGCACCAATGCTATCCAGTTCCTCTCGTAATCCATACACCAGTGGTTTTCCTCTTTGCACTGCTTCCAGATTGAGATCATGGCTGCACACCAAATCTACGGTGGCAAAGTAATGAACAATAATGTTCTTCCCTATGCAACCCTCAAAACTATTTTTCATGCTGCCAACTCTGCTTGAACTGGACCTGCTAAGGCTAGCTGGGGTAACTATACAATGAAGAATTGATTGTTGCTTTAAGAAAAAAAAAAAAAAAACAACACTAATTTGAAGTGACTTTTTCATGAAACTTATTTGATAGAATTGTCACCTTTAGTACTATTACCCCCCCTCCCTTTCTTCTTCTCTTAGAGAGCCAGTGCAAAGCTGAGAGCAAAAAGGAGAAGATTTAAACCCACTGTACCATTCGTTGTCACAGGGAATTAGAGGTCCTAGGGGAATAAAATGGAAGAACTGTGAGTACTGATTCAGACACAGAGGGTGTATTGGGATAGCAGTTTAATGTGCTTTATGAAACCTGGTTGCATACAGATTTCCTAGATCACAGTGCTTCCATACCCGGCTTTACAGTTATTCTACACAGACATGACATTTCACCAGATGTTGGTAACAACCCATGTGATCCACATAAAAGAAGTCAAACCATATATGTCCATAAATTACGTGTAATAAAGTGAAATGTCAGTGAAAAAGCATTGAACACAGGAAGAAAGGGATATATATATATATATATATATATATAATATTTCACGTCAATATCTCCTTTAGAAATATATTTACTGAGAAAAATGGTGACATTGTCCTTTATAGATGTAATCTACATGGAGCTATCAACAGCCTAAATTAATGATGCTAATGAGGTTCACCTTAATTACCAGTGTAAGGCAATCAATGTCCTGTATAATCTTTGATAAAACCTGTAACACTTGTGTTTCCCACACTTTCTTTTTATATACCAAACTATAAACTCAGAGACTGTGTGTGTGTGTGTGTGTGTGTGTGTGTGTCTACTGCCCTGTAGATGTGGTTTGAACAGTGTGAAGGGGTTGAATGAGTGCGAATGCTTCCCAATATTTTTTATATTTTCCTGATATATTTAAAACTAAATAAATAAATAATTAGAGAAAAAACAGCTTTGTTATATTTGCAGTGTCCTTACAAATTTTTCTCTACTTATCTAGCTTTTTGTCTATATACCGATCCATCCATTATTTTGTCTATATACCCATCCATAATTCCATTAAAACACTGATTGATTAAACTGATGTAACTGATTAAAACTTATACAAACCATTCATTGTGAGATTTTAACATGCCACTGTAGTGCAGACAAGATAACAGAGCAAGTGTCATTACCTAGATTACACCATATTATCCTACCTCCTTCTAAGTATTATCATGTTTTATTTTTTTTTACTTTTTTCCCAGCAACTGACCAGCAATGCAGAACAGTCTGTTGAGCAGCTCTTCTCTTCACCTTCAAAGCTATCTGTAATCTACTCTCTCAGTTAAACAGTAGTAGTCAAACACTGTTCTGTAAGGCATCTGTTGTGCTATACTTGTACGTCAGTGTGGGCCTTTAGTATTTTAATCTGACTCATAAGCGATTCAGAACACCAATAATGTTACAAAATTAATTAATTTAACAAATGTTTCAGTTGATCATGGTATCAGTATTGGTGGGTTGTAATAGGTAGTTCTGATTATTGTGAGAGTTACTTCCACCCCAATTCCCCCTGGAAACTACACTCCTGTAGCTGAGAGATTGTGGAGTGCAGAAAGACGTCCCTGCTCCTGTAAATGTCCCTGATGTGGTGTCCTGTCCTCTGATTTCTGTGTGTGAGAGAAACACACTGACATTTCTGCAAAATTTTCAACTTTAGCTGGATTAAGGCTGTGTTTGTGTGTTTGAGATCAGTCTTCTGATATTTCATCATTTCTCTTCCAGGCTGTGGGAGTGTAATCTGACAGAGGAAAGCTGTAGAGTTCTGTCCTCAGTTCTCACCTCAAACTCCTGCAGTGTGAGAGAACTGGACCTGAGTTACAATAAACTGCAGGATTCAGGAGTGAAGCTGCTCTCTGCTGGACTGAAGAATGCACACTGTACACTGGAAAAACTGAGGGTACACACACACAAACACACCTTACCTTATTTAGCACTTTTCCTACGTTTAATAACTCCCTATTTTCTGGATTAAATGTAGAAATTTGTGACATCCAGTCAGAATTTTTTAAAGCATGTAATCAGTTTGTTAGTTGGCTCTTGATTACACAGTGAGATTGATATATAAAGTTGTGTGTCATCTGAATAACTATGAAAACTGATTTCATGCTTTTGAATGAGTCGAAAAACAGGGAGAAAAGCAGGGCTCCCAAGATAGATCCTAATGGAACTACAAATGAAATATCATATTGACTTGATGAGTGACTTGCCAATTTACCATAAAACTGTCTACCACACAAGTATTATCTGAACCAGCTTAGTACTGCTCCTGAGAGACCTACCCAGTGTTCAATTCTGTGTAGAAGAATATCCTGTTCTATAGTATCAAAAGCTGCACTCTGGTCAAGAAGAACAAGAATGGAAATGTGATCAGAACTGGCATTTAGCTATAGATCATTTAAAACCCTGAGCAAATGCTGTATAGCACAGATCATTTGTATTAAGTAAAACCAAAACTCCTTAAAAGGTAACTGGGAGTTATTTTTACTTATTAATGTAATGGTAGCTGAAAGGCAAAATCTGAAACAGTTCACAGGGAAGTTGAATTAGGTGTGAATGTGGTGAGGGGATAAGAAAAGGGGAAAAGACAACAGACACGAAAGGGCAGAAAAAGAGATCTAAACTGTACCCAGGTGATCATGAACACTGAGCATCACACAGAGAAATTAATGTCTTTAAATTGATTAAAGAGTCTCAGTGTCAATCAGTGACAATCAGTCACTTCTCTCTGTTTGAAACTTGACAATAACAAGAAATCCAACTTGAACATGCACAAGAATGGCACAAGATTGTTGTGTAGGTTAAATTAGTGATACTCTAAAGTGTAAAACAGTGATTTATAAACCAGCTTTCATACTCCTGAAAAATCATTCAGGTCTCTAAATGTCTAAATATCTTTAAAAAATGTGGTCTAAATCTTCTCTCAGCTGAGGCATTAACTAATGCCATCATATAAGTTGAAGCTGATCATTCAAGCTTCACCTTATTTAATTCCCTTTCGAGGGAACTGAACTCTGTCATGACTGATGCTATGGGAATGCTCCATGTGTGCACACAGGCCAATTTAAAGACTCGGATAGGACATGAGACGAAGGTAATACGCGCCAATAAGTCCATATAAAGGCATCTACATCACATTGTTCCAGCTTCTTTGTCTTCAGGAACCACTATGTGTATGTGTGTCGATTGTTTGTCCTGTCTGTCTAGACTATATTTAAAAGACTAGGAGGAAAACAAGAGATATTATGGTGAGCAAGAATTTTAAGAGGTGTGTGCATTTGTGCCCCTGTTTTATCATGGAGGATGACACCCATGCTCTTTGCGTTGTTTGTTTTTGGAGAAGAGCATGTCCGGTTGGCTTTCGAGGGAGTTGGCTGCGTGCATTGAGAGAGGCTTCCTCTCTTTAAGCTCCAATCCCTCTTTACTGTATTTTCCGGCCAAGCTTCTGTGCCTCAGGGCTCAGGTCCCGCGTCCACCGAGGTGGCACAGCAGTTTAGGCCATGAGGTTCAGAGGTTGAGTTGGCAAAAGCGGAACAGGAGACGGGTCCTTCCTTTCTCTTGTCCTCTCCCCTGACTTTGATATACCCTCTTCTCTTTCAGGAGCTTGAGTTGCGATTTCTCCCGATCCAGAAGTGGATATTTTGTTGTCTGCATTGGGGCCCAGAGGAGCTCGAGATAGGTGAGGAGTGGCATTCCTCTCTTGTTCTGCCACCACAGTCAGTGGTGTTCGAGGCACTCCTCAGTGTTTTAACATGAGCTGTTGCTAAATTCAATTTAAACCTGCCTGAAGACACACACACACACACACACACACACACACACACACACACACACACACACACACACACACACACACACACACACACACACAAAAGCTGCCATTTTCCCCCGACCTCCATGCTGAGTTATTGAGGCCCTTGTGGAATCCTTATTCTGCATGCCTTTTTTCCTGGCCTCCTCTAATTATCCGGCCATTGTTGGGCTTGAAAATCATGGGTATGCATTTACATTTACATTTCTGGCATTTGGCAGATGCTCTTATCCAGAGCGACATACAAAAGTGCTTTAAGTCTCTATCAATGAATACATTAACACTGGTTCAATAGGTCACAGACTTAGAATACCATTAGCCTAAAAACTGAGTTGGAGATTTTTATTTATTTATTTTTTTAAATATGTACATACAACATATAATAATACATAAAACAGGGAAAAATAAGTGCTTCAGGAAGAGGTAGGTCTTCGTTTGAAGACAGTCAGTGGCTCGGCTGTACGGACATCTAGGGAAAGTTCATTCCACCACCTTGGTGCCAGTAGAGAGAAGAGTCTAGATGTATACCTACCTTTTACCCTGAGAGATGGTGGGACCTGTCGAGCAGTGCTAGCGGATCTGAGGGAGCAAGGTGCAGTGCGAGGAGTAATGAGAACTTTGAGGTAAGATGGTGCTGGTCCATTCTTGGCTTCGTAGGCAAGCATCAGTGTTTTGAATCTGATGTGTGCACCTACCGGGAGCCAGTGGAGAGAACGCAGCAGTGGGGTGGTGTGGGAGAATTTAGGCAGGTTGAAAACAAGTCATTCAGCTGCATTTTGGCTCATTTGCAGTGAACGAATTGCGTTCAGGGATAGACCTGCTAGTAGAGCGTTTCAGTAGTCCAATCTTGAAATGACCAGAGACTGAACAAGCACCTGAATAGCCTGTGTGGATAGAAATGGTCAAATCTTTCAGATGTTGTACAGAAGAAACATGAGCGTGTCACATTAGCAACATGGGAGGAAAAGGACAGTCGATTGTCCATGGTTACCCCAAGGTTGCGAGCAGTGGCTGAAGAGGAGATCATGGAGTTGTTCAGAGATAACGCAAGATCCTGGGCTGGGTATGAATCACCTGGGATGACCAGCAGTTCAGTTTTGCTGGGATTGAGTTTCAGCTGATGAGCCGTCATCCAAGATGAAATGTCTACCAGACACGCTGAGATCCGAGCAGAAGCCGTGGTATCTGAGGGAGGGAAGGAGAAGATAAGTTGGGTGTCATCAGCATACTAGTTGTATGAAAACCCATGTGAGGATATAACTTTGCCTAGAGAGTGAGTACAGGGGGAGAAAATGAGAGGACCAAGTACTGAGCCTTGTGGGACACCAGTAGAGCGTCTGCATGGAGCAGATGTCAATTCCTTCCATGTTACCTGATTTGAGTGACCATCCAGGAAGGAAGTAAACCATTCCCATGCTGTTCCTCAAATTCCAAGACTCCTGAGGGTGGACAATAGTCTCTTGTGGTTTACTGTGTCAAATGCTGCAGACAGGTCGAGGAGGATGAGGACTGATGACAGCTTGGATGATCTAGCAGCATGTAGTTTCTCAGTGACTGCCAAAAGGGCAGTCTCTGTGAAATGTGCTGCTTTGAAGCCAGACTGGTTGGGATAATAGAGGTTATTCTGCAGGAAATAGTCAGACAGCTAAATATAAACAATGCACTCGTGATACCAGTCTGTAGTTGCTGATGTCTGAGGGATCCACAGGAGGTTTCTTAAGTAAGGGGATGACCCTTGCTTTCTTAAAGGCTGTTGGTACATGACCAGATGTTATTGGATCCATTGATGACTCTGGTGATGAAGGGCAGGAGTTCAGGCGAGATGGTCTGGAGCATAGTTGAAGGGATCGTATCCAGTGGACAGGTGGTAGGATTGCAGGACTGGATAATTTGCTAAACCTCTTCTGCTGCTACAGTTGAGAGATGCTTCAATGAAACTTCAATATAAATTAAAGTAAGCCCTGCCCACAATTCACACCTTAAGGGAGACTGAAACTACTCTTGAATAATCACCTGAGACAACTAAGAAGCATAGACCAACACTCTAGGATCAACAAGCTATGCTATATAAAAAGTTCAAATAACACAACTCTAGAACCAACCAAGTTAAAGAAATAGTACACAAAAGTCAGAATCCTACCCTACCAGATGGGACTAGATTCAAAATGAAGAGCTAAAGCAGCCATGCCCAGGGTTGAAGATATGCTTGTGAGCTATCTCTCTCCTACATCGATAGCACGCAGGAAGCCTGTGCACCCTTCTAAGCCAGGTAAAGTCACTTCAGCCCTTGTGGGGAAGGCCTACACGGCAGCAGTCCGAGCTGGTGCATCCTTGCACACCATGGCGGTCTTGCAGGCCTACCAGGCTGACCTGCTGAAAGAGCTTGACTGTGGCGAGGGATTTAACCCTGAGACAGTCTCTGAGCTATGATGAGACCCCAGATCCCATGCCCCATGCCATGAAGCAGATGGCCCACGCCATAGGCTGTTCTATGGCTGTGTTAGTTGTCACAGAGAGGCAACCGTGGCTTAACTTAACAGGGATTAAGGACAGAGATAAGTCCTTTCTCCTAGATGCCTGTATTTTACCTCAGGGTCTGTTCAGTGATGCAGTGAGCACGGGTACATCGACCAGCACCAAGATGTGAAGTGGAATTTATCCATTGAGAGTCGAAAGAAGGGCTATTGTGGCCCCCCTGCCGCCCCCGCTAAAGTCTAGGGAGGCTGGCCAGTGTGTTTAAGCCCAGGCCCCTCAGGCATAACAGAACCTTAGGTCAATCATCTCTGCCATATAGGCAAAGAAAGATCCCTGACACCCTAGGTTGAGGGTTCCTAGCATCCTCCCTAGGGCTGTTTTTCCTACCTCCTGCCCCACTGCCTCTGGTGTCTCTGGGGTCAGTAGGGTCTGCCCTCACTCCATTTTTCTGCATGAATCTATCCCCCAGTTCTGCACCTGCCAGCTTGCTGTTTCAGGGTGCCGGGCCTCTTTCAGACAACCTGGCAATGTGGAAACTTCTGCCAGGTGTCTCTCAGTGGGTCTTAGATACTGTAGAAAAAGGGTACAGAATCCAGTTCACCACCCGTCCTCCTCCGTTTCATGGAGTGTTGACTATTGTTGTTGGCAAACATTTAAACATGTTCCTCCAAGCGGAACTTCTCTCACGTTTGAGGAAAGGGGCCATAGAACATGTCCCTCCCCTCCTGGGACCTCTCTGTGGTCCTAGAAGGGCTGCTGGACACTCCCTTTGAGCCCATTGTGTCAGCCTCTGAGAGGTTTCTGACCCTAAAGATGGCTCTGCTCTTACCCTTGGCCTCCCTTTGAAAGGTAGGAGATTTGCAGGCTCTATCAGAATGAATTTCTTAAAGTTGACTTTCCGGTTATACCTCTCATATATACATTGCCTAAGGTCCATAAGGGTTTGGATACCCCTTTGAAGAGCTGTCCTATTGTAAGTGGTATTGTTAATCTTACTGAGAATATTTCTTATTTTTTGGATTTCTTTATTAAACCGTTTGTATCTAAGTTGCCTAAGCTAAGTTGCATCTTATCTGAGAGACTCCACGGATTTTATTGAATCATTGTATCTTTTACTTCTTTCGGCTTTTCCCTTCAGGGGTCGCCACAGTGAATCATCTCTCTCCAGCTATTCATGTCTTCTGCATTCTTAACACTTGCACCCACTAGATTCATCTCCTCATTAATTACATCCATATACCTCCTCTTTGGCTTTCCTCTTTGCCTCCTGCCTGGCAGCTCCATGTTCAACATTCTCCTACCAATATACTCACTCTCCCTCCTCTGAACATGTCCAAACCTTTTTAATTTGGCCTCTCTAACTTTGTCCACCAAATGTTCAACATGAGCTGTCCCTCTGATCCTCTAACCCTGTCCAACCTTGTCACTCCCAAAGAGAACCTCAACATCTTCAGCTCTGCTACCTCTAGCTCTGACTTCTGTCTCTTCTTCAGTGACATTGTCTCTAAACCATACAGCATGGCCGGGCTCACCACTGTCTTGTACACCTTCCCCTTGATTCTTGCTGATATTTTTCTATCACACAGAACTCCTGACACCATTCTCCACCCATTCCAACCTGCCTGCACTTGCTTCTTTACCTCTTTCCCACACTCTCCCTTACTCTGGACTGTTGACTTAAACTCCTGTGCCTTCTTCACCTCTTTGCCCTGTAAGCTTACTGTTCCACTTCCCTCCCTTTCATTCTCACTCATGTACCCAGTCTTACTATGACTGACTTTCATTCTCTGCAGCGCAAACCTCCACCTCTCCAGGTTTTCCTCCACCTGCTCCCTGCTCTCACTACAGATCACAATGTCATCTGCAAACATCATTGTGCAAGGAGACTCCTGTCTGACCTCCTCTCACAACTGGTCCATCACTATAGCAAACAGGAAGGGGCTCAGAGCCGATCCCTGATGTAGTCCCACCTCCACTTTGAACTCCTCTGTCTGCCCTACAGCACATGTCACCACTGTCCTGCTCCTCTCATACATGTCTTGCACTACTCTGACATACTTCTCTGCTACTCCTGACCTCCTCATACAGTACCACAGCTCTTCTCTTGGAACCCTGTCATATGCTTTCTCCAAGTCTACAAACACACAGTGCAACTCCCTCTGCCCACCCATATACTTCTCCATCAAAATGACACTTCCAGACCTCTGCCGGGATGTCATCAGGAACAAAAGACTTTCCACTTTTTATCCTCTTCAAAGCCTTCCTGACTTCCTCCTTTCTCATCTTATCTACTTTGTGTTCCAGAGAGTTCACCCCTTCTACTCTTTTTTCTCTCATTTTTCTCATTCATCAGTTCCTCAAAGTACTCCTTCCATCTCCTCTGTACATTCTCTTCACTTGTGAGCACCCTTGCTGCACAGCCTTTCCATTTTGATCTCTCTGCCTAGCTAACCTGTACAATTCCTTCTGTCCTTCTCTAATGTCTAACCTAGTGTACAACTCTTCATATGCCTTCTGCTTGGCCTTAGACACCTCCCTCTTCACTCTACACTGTAACCCCTTGTATTCCTGTCTATTCTCTTCAGTTCAATCCATGTCCCACTTCTTCTTGGCTAACCTCTTCCTCTGGATACTATCCTGAACTTTCTCATTCCACCACCAAGTCTCCTTTACTTCTTTCCTCCTTCCATATGACACACTCAGCACCTTTCTTCCTGTCTCCCTGATCATTTCTGCTGTAGTTTCCCAGTAATCTGGCAGCACTTCCTGACCACCCAGAGCCTACCTCAACTTCTGTCTAAATTCCTCACAACATTCCTCCTTTTTCAGCTTCCACCACTTGGTTTTCTTCTCTATCTCTATCTTTGACCTCTTCTACTTACAGACCATCCTACACACCACCATCCTATGCTGTCTGGCTACACTCTCTCCCACTACCACTTTACTGTCACTAATCTCTTTCAGATTGCCTCTTCTACATAGGATGTAGTCTACCTGTGTTCTCCTACCTCCACTTTTGTGGAGTCACTCTATGCTTCTCCCTCTTCTGAAAATAAGTGTTAACCACAGCCATGTCCATCTTCTTAGCAAAGTCCACTACCATCTGTCCTTCAAGGTTCCTTTCCTTATCTCCAAACTTGCCCTTCACCTCCTCATCACCTGTGTTCCTCTCACCAACATGTCCATTAAAATCTGCTCCGATAATCACTCTCTCACCTGTGCGAATACTCTCTATCACCTCATCTAATTCACTACAGAATTTCTGTTTCTCCTCTAACTCACAACCTACCACTAACAACATTCAACATTACCCCTTCAATCTCTAACTTCAGACTCATCACCCTGTCTGACACTCTCTTCACCTCCAGGACATTCCTCACAAACTCCTCCTTCAGGACCACACCTACCCCATTTCTCTTACTATCCACACCATAATAAAACAGCTTGAATCCTGCTCCTATACTACGAGCCTTGCTACCCTTCCACCTGGTCTCCTGTACACACAGTATATCCACATTCCTTCTCCCCATCATATCATCCAGCTCTCTACCTTTCCCTGTCATAATACCAACATTCAGAGTTCCTATTCTCAGTCCTACACTCTTACCTTTCCTCTTATCTCTCTGTCTATGCACTCTCCTCCCTCCTCTACTTCTTCAACCAACAGCAGCCCAATTTCCACCGGCACCCTGTTGGTCAACGGCACCAATGGCA
Source organism: Hemibagrus guttatus (assembly GCA_033459395.1). Lineage (NCBI taxonomy): Eukaryota > Metazoa > Chordata > Actinopteri > Siluriformes > Bagridae > Hemibagrus > Hemibagrus guttatus. The sequence continues at coordinate 11,245,570 of JAUCMX010000028.1, forward strand.
GTCGTTGTTAACCCAGGCCTCGACAAATCCGATATGAAATTCAGAGTACTGATAATTCGCAGTTGTTTTACGCCGGATGCCCTTCCTGATGCAACCTTCTCTATTTATCCGAGCTTGGGATCGGCACAGAAGTCACTGGACTGTGACTCCCATGGCTAGATTTTATTGAATCATTCTATGCTGTTGATTTTTCTTTCGATGCTCTTCTTCTCGCTACACTTGATGTTCAAAGTTTATACACTAACATCCCTCATGAGGATGTTTTACGGGTGGTAGAACAGTTTCTAAAATAAAGACAGACTGATGTGAATCCTAGCGCAACATGTTTGCTGGATCTCATAAATATTATTCTGACTAATAATTATTTTCGTTTTCATTCATTGTCTACTGCTTATCCGATCTATTCTCAGGGTCTCAGGCGTTATTGGGCATCAAGGCAGGATACACCCCGGATGGAGTGCCAACCTATTGCAGGGCACACACACACATTCTCATTCACTCACGCAATACAGACAATTTAGAGATGCCATTCAACCTACAATGCATGTCTTTGGACTTAGGTAAACAGAGTAAACCCCCAAGCCACGGGGAGAACATGCAAACTCCACACACACGGCAGAGGTGGGAATTGAACCCCCAACCCTGGAGGTGTAAGGCAAACGTGCTAACCACCAAGCTACTGTGCCCCCACCATTTTTGTTTTCATAATGATTATTATGTACAAGTAAAGGGAACAGCAATGGGTAGTAAACTGGCACCAAATTATGCCTGTTTGTATATGGGTTTTTGAAAATAAGTTTATTTTAAATGAATCAAATTCTTATTCTAAATTGTCTCAGATCTTTAAAGACGGCCCTTGCTTGGTTTTTAATTGTCAAAGTAACCTGCATGACATGCTTGTAAGATCAGAGCACTTGTCTCACGTAGCGAAACCTGATACTCTTACTCTTCCTCCTGGTAATTATAAGTGCGGCAGTTGTGCCCAGTGCAAATCACTCAAAATTTTATTGTTTTCCAAGGAAACACACACAAAATTAGCGTGAATAGAAAACATAGCAAAAGAACAGGACATGCTGACATTGTCAGAGTTAGAAATAATGATTTTGTTGGAACTGATGAATGTTTTCTTCAAACTTTGCCTTCATCAAAAAAAACCCTTTTGCAGCAATTACAACCTGGGCATTCTAGCTGTCAATTTTTCAAGATAATCCAAAGAGATTTCACCCCATGCTTCCTGGAGCATCTCCTTACTCTTCCTCCTTAGCAGAAATCAAGCTGAAATATATAAATGTAATATATAAATATATGAAATATATACATATAATATATATGAATTATATGAATGTTATTAATATAATAATTATATTATATGAAATATATAAATATAATATATAAATATAAATGTATAAATGTAAATCTTTTAGCTATCCACACACTGGCCGTAATATATTAATCTTCTTCTTCTTTCGGCTTTTCCCTTCAGGGGTCGCCACAGCGAATCATCTCTCTCCACCTATCCCTATCTTCTGCATCCTCAACCCTTGCACCCACTAGCTTCATATCCTCATTAATTCCATCCATATACCTCCTCTTTGGCCTTCCTCTTTGCCTCCTGCCTGGCAGCCCCATGTCCAACATTCTCCTACCAATATACTCACTGTCCCTCCTCTGAACATGTCCAAACCATCTTAATCTGGCCTCCCTAACTTTGTCCCCCAAACGTCCAACATGAGCTGTCCCTCTGATGTACTCATTCCTAATTCTGTCCAATCTTGTCACTCCCAAAGAGAACCTCAACATCTTCAGCTCTGCTACCTCTAGCTCTGACTCCTGTCTCTTCCTCAGTGACACTGTCTCTAAACCATACAGCATGGCCGCTCTCACCACTGTCCTGTACACCTTCCCCTTGATTCTCGCTGATATTTTCTGATCACACAGAACTCCCGACACCTTTCTCCACCCATTCCAACCTGCCTGCACTCGCTTCTTTACCTCTTTCCCACACTCTCCATTACTCTGGACTGTTGACCCCAAGTACTTAAACTCCTGTACCTTCTTCACCTCTTCACCCTGTAACCTTACTGTTCCACTTCCCTCCCTTTCATTCACACACATGTACTCAGTCTTACTACGACTGACCTTCATTCCTCTTCTCTCCAGTGCAAACCTCCACCTCTCCAGGTTTTCCTCCACCTGCTCCCTGCTCTCACTACAGATCACAATGTCATCTGCAAACATCATTGTCCAAGGAGACTCCTGTCTGACCTCCTCTGACAACTGGTCCATCACTATAGCAAACAGGAAGGGGCTCAGAGCCGATCCCTGATGCAGTCCCACCTCCACATTGAACTCCTCTGTCTGACCTACAGCACACCTCACCACTGTCCTGCTCCTCTCATACATGTCCTGCACCACTCTGACATACTTCTCCGCTACTCCTGACTTCCTCATACAGTACCACAGCTCTTCTCTTGGCACCCTGTCATACGCTTTCTCCAAGTCTACAAACACACAGTGCAACTCCTTCTGACCATCCCTATACTTCTCCATCAAAATCCTCAGAGCAAAAATTGCATCTGTTGTGCTCTTTCTGGGCATGAAGCCATACTGCTGCTCACAAATTTCCACTACCTTCCTTAACCTAGCTTCCACTACTCTTTCCCATACCTTCATTGTATGGCTCATCAACTTTATCCCCCTATAGTTACTGCAACTCTGCACGTCACCCTTATTCTTAAAGATCGGCACTAAAACACTTCTTCTCCATTCCTCAGGCATCCTCTCACTCTCTAAAACCCTGTTGAACAAACTAGCTAAAAATTCCACTGCTGCCTCTCCCAGACACTTCCAGACCTCCACCGGAATGTCATCAGGACCAACTGCCTTCCCACTTTTCATCCTCTTCAAAGCCTTCCTGACTTCATCCTTTCTAATCTTATCTACTTTCTGTTCCACAGAGTTCACCCCTTCTACTCTTTTTTCCCTCTCATTTTCCTCATTCATCAGCTCCTCAAAGTACTCCTTCCATCTCCTCTGTACACTCTCCTCACTTGTGAGCACCCTTCCATCTCTATCCTTAATAACTCTAACTTGCTGCACATCCTTCCCATCTCGATCCCTCTGCCTAGCTAACCTGTACAAGTCCTTCTCTCCTTCTCTAGTGTCTAACCTAGTGTACAACTCGTCATATGCCTTCTGCTTGGCCTTAGACACCTCCCTCTTCACTCTGCGCTGTAACTCCTTGTATTCCTGTCTATTCTCTTCAGTCCTGTCCATGTCCCACTTCTTCTTGGCTAACCTCTTTCTCTGGATACTATCCTGAACTTCCTCATTCCACCACCAAGTCTCCTTATCTTCTTTCCTCCTTCCAGATGACACACCCAGCACCTTTCTCCCTGTCTCCCTGATCACTTCTGCTGTAGTTTCCCAGTCATCTGGCAGCACTACCTGACCACCCAGAGCCTGCCTCAACTTCTGTCTAAATTCCTCACAACATTCCTCCTTTTTCAGCTTCCACCACTTGGTTTTCTTCTCTATCTCTGACCTCTTCTTCTTACAGACCATCAAAGTCATCCTACACACCACCATCCTATGCTGTCTGGCTACACTCTCTCCCACTACCACTTTACAGTCACTAATCTCTTTCAGATTGCCTCTTCTACATAGAATGTAGTCTACCTGTGTGCTCCTACCTCCACTCTTGTAAGTCACTCTATGCTCCTCCCTCTTCTGAAAATAAGTGTTAACCACACCCATGTCCATCCTCTTAGCAAAGTCCACTACCATCTGTCCTTCAAGGTTCCTTTCCTTAACTCCAAACTTGCCCATCACCTCCTCATCACCTGTGTTCCCCTCACCAACATGTCCATTAAAATCCGCTCCTATCACCACTCTCTCACCCGTGGGAATACTCTCCATCACCTCATCTAATTCACTCCAGAATCTCTCTTTCTCCTCCAACTCACAACCTACCTGTGGGGCATAACCACTAACAACATTCAACATCACCCCTTCAATCTCTAACTTCAGACTCATCACCCTGTCTGACACTCTCTTCACCTCCAGGACATTCCTCACAAACTCCTCCTTCAGGACCACACCTACCCCATTTCTCTTACTATCCACACCATAATAAAACAGCTTGAATCCTGCTCCTATACTATGAGCCTTGCTACCCTTCCACCTGGTCTCCTGTACACACAGTATATCCACCTTCCTTCTCTCCATCACATCAGCCAGCTCTCTACCTTTCCCTGTCATAGTACCAACATTCAGAGTTCCTATTCTCAGTCCTACACTCTTACCTTTCCTCTTCTCTCTCTGTCTGCGCACTCTCCTCCCTCCTCTACTTCTTCGAGCAACAGTAGCCCAATTTCCACCGGCGCCCTGTAGGTCAACGGCGCCGATGGCGGTCGTTGTTAACCCGGGCCTCGACCGATCCGGTATGAAATTCGTACTGACGATTCGCATGGTTAAATTTGGCAATGTTTTACGCCGGATGCCCTTCCTGACGCAACCCTCTCTATTTATCCGGGCTTGGGACCGGCACAGAAGTCACTGGACTGTGACCCCCATGGCTAGATTTGGCCGTAATATATTAATACATGGCACAATCACTTGTTCATCTACACATGTGGTTTATTTCACCCATTGTCCATGTGGTCTCGCTTATGTTGGAAAAACTTCTAGATCATTACGTACTTGTATTAGTGAACATCGGAGTAATATTAGGACGGGTGTTGAACGCAGTCCTATAGTGTCTCATTTTAGACAAATGGGCCACAAAGTTACTGCCCTACAGTATATTGGCATAGAGAAGGTACCTTGGTTTTTCTATCAGTCGCCCCAACATGCTTAGAATTTGCCGCTGGCATGTACAAGGCTATCCTGCACCCCAGGGTAGGATATGTCCCCAAGGTCATCTGGTCATCTTGGCGCACTGGGTAATAGAGGCCAGTACCCAGGCCTATGAGGTGTGAGGTATTGCTTCACCTTTAGGTGTTAGAGCTCACTCTACTAGGGGTATTGCCTTTGAGTTCCCTTGAAAGGTAACTACAACAGGTTACGTATGTAACCTGGTTCCCTGAGAAGGGAATGAGATGCTACGTCGCTTGCCACACACCAGGCATCCACTCACGCTTCCTTCAGACAAATAGAAGCTGGAGTAATGTGATGTAGATGCCCTAATATGGACTTATTGACATGTATTCCTTCGTCACGTGTCCTATCTGAGCCTTTAAATTGGTGTGTGTGCACACAGAGATTCAGACTCAACTTCCTCAATGAAGCCTTCTCATATCATCAATCATGACACAGCATCTTGTTCCCTTCCCAGGGAACCGGGTTACATAAGTAACCTGGTATATTTTAGTTTGATGTGTAAAAGGACACAAACTCAGGAGCTCTTGTCTCTAGTGAGACCCCTAGAACATAGAAACAGGAGTCCAGTGTTGATGCTATTCCCCCAAGCTCCAGCTCAGTCCAGATCTCCTCCATATGTGCCTGATGAATGTGAAAGTAGACAGTGAGGTTTTGGTGGAGAAGCACTGGGTTGAGGGTCAGAATAAAGACCAGATAAAGCAGCTATACACATACATAAAGAGCTAGCTCTTGTGCTGAGTGGCCAAGTCCATTTAACTCTAATCCAACACCTTATCAACCCTTTCTCTCTACAGCTTGAAGATGTTACACTACTTTATGTTTTTCATTAACACACATTCAAGATTTCCTGTGTACACATTTATTTCCTGAGTAAATTAATAAATTCATTTGTATGAATGAATTCACTCATATGTGAAATGATAAATTTGTTTTATGGGAACAAAAGTATTCTAGAAAATGTTTGTAACAGAAAGTAAAAGTGTATAAAATGTACATAGATCTACACACTGAACACACTTTAATGAAGCAGTAAAGGACAGTGTATAAATGTGTAAATGTTCTACAGCAGAACTTTCCCAAGAGCTGTCGAACACACTGTATGAAAACTCACTGCTAGAAATAAAGAGATATGTTTGATCAGAGTGGGGTCTTTAATATTATCTTCTCTCATACGGTTAAATACATCATCTCATATGAGCTGAGCCACATGGATCTGTCCAAGAGCAATCCAAGTTTATGCACAGACTATTCATCATTTTTATCATGACATTAGAACCTTCGGTTTAGGCATACAGTTTATTTCCCACTGATAGAAACACCCCATTTCACAATCAGAAAAAACAAATCAAACATTTCATCATTTCTCTTCCAGTCTGTGGGAGTGTAATCTGACAGAGGAAAGCTGTAGAGCTCTGTCCTCAGTTCTCACCTCAAACTCCTCCATTCTGAGAGAACTGGACCTGAGTGAGAATGAACTGCAGGATTCAGGAGTGAAGCTGCTCTCTGCTGGATTGAAGAATCCATACTGTACACTGCAGATACTGAGGTACACGTACACACACACACACACACACACACACACACACACACACACACACACACACACACACACACACACACACACACACACACACACACACAGAGCAGAGTTTTAATAAACATAGCAATATCCAGTTCTCATCTGTGGTAACTGTAATTGGAATGATCTGATATATTTTCATTGTTGTGTGTGTAGCACCCCTTACCTTCTTTTTTTTAACAGCTCAATAAGGAGCTGCACCAGGTTTAGTTTACTAATGACTAAGAAATGTTGAATTAAGGCCCTGAATGAAATACTCATCTTCTAGAATGTTACTGGTAGTTTAAAATCTGTACTCACACAAGCTTAACTAGCTTAGTTTTATTATTTCAAAAAGCCAACTTTTTTGAAATAATAAAACTCTTTGATGAAACAACATATAAAGAATTTAATTAAAATTAAAATAGATCAAATAAGTGAATTGGAGAATATGAGGGATTCACACAATCACACTGACAATCTGCTCAAATGAACACCAAAAAGGCAATATCTCAGGTGACAGACTTACTGGAATGTGAAGCACTCACAATGAGTTGAACAGATTAACACATTGGAATAAAAAGTACAAAATTACTCACTTCGAATATCACAATATTACTCTGCACACTCAGTTCTTAAGCACACTGATTAACATTATATGAACAAATATTAAACTCTGTGGGCCCACACACAGTTAACACACACACACACTCTCACAACCCACCCCATAGCAGGCCTGAATCGTGGCTTGAGTAAGTAGAGGCCTCTTCACTTTACTGAACAAAGTAAACAAGTGTACCTGAATTCCTTTAGGGAGCTTGAAATGGTCTCAGAACCCCATGGTAGGTCTTTTGACGATCCTCATTCTGCGCTGTCCCTGACAACCAATATGGGTCAAACTCCAACGCAGTCAGAGGGATCCAGAGCTCACAGTGACCTGGAGCACTATCTGGTCTCCCTTGGATCAGTCACATGATGAACTCAGTGTTTTTTTAAGTCATTTTTAGGCTAACTTGAAGCACAGTCTGTGTCAATGCTATTTACTAGTGAATGGCGTAGCTGCAATGACAGAAAAACATACACGGAGATCTCAGATATAAACAAGATTAACTCAACACTCATTGAGTTCTTCATCCTTTTCAAAGTATTACTACAATGATTTACTAATTAATTCACTATATTTACTTAAATCTCTCTGTCAGGGTTGTGGACTTTATTTATGGCCACCAGTCTTTGTCATTATGTCTAATAGGTGTCACCTGTGCCTTGTTTATTTTTGTGTATTTAAGTCACCCATTCCTTAAGCAAATTGTTCAGTGCTTCCCATGCCTTGACCAAGTCTAGGGCAGCCTCATGTGCTGTTTTAGGGACTTATCCTTAAAAAAAACTTTGTGCATCTGGTATAGTTCTTTGTTTTGATTTGTTGACAAGTGTGTTTTTGAATACCTTATGGATTTACTTTGTGGACCAACTGGAATTACTTTTTGGAAGTACTGATTTTTTGTCTTTTGAATGGACTCCTGTGAACTTTTCTATGCTTTTGGATTAACCTTGTGGATTTTGGAGATTTATTCTTTGGAGCTACTGGGGCATTGGTGGCTCAGTGGTAGGTTTCTCACCTATCATGCGGAAGGCCCGGGTTCAATTCCCAGCCAATGCCTCAACCCCAGCCCCTAGATGCAGTGCCGGTCCCAAGCCTGGAAAAATGGGAGGGTTGCGTCAGGAAAGGCATCCGGCGTAAACATTTGCCAAGTTGTTATGCGGACCAGTTGGTCTGCTGTGGCGACCCCGAACAGGGAGCAGCCAAAAGCAACTTCTTCTTCTTCTATTCTTTGGAGCTACTGTCAAGGTTTTTGAGCTGACTTGTTGGATTTGTCTTGTGGATTCAGGATCTAAGATGGCGCCGGTGAGGTCAGCTGCCGTCACGACTGCTCTGACCTCTTTTGCTTTGTTTTTGTTTTTTAAGTTAATTTCTAGTAACTCTGAACCAGTAAATTCTTCACAATTGAGTACAGACACAATTAGATACAACAGAGATAATCTTATTTCTATTGGTATACAATGTACTCACAAGTTGACGTTTTTAACCCCGGATCCAAGCTGGCCATGTGAGATCCTGAGGGATCACAAAGGATGAAACCTGAAGCGGATGATACCATGCAAAAAACGATCATCAGAACATTTCCCAATCAGAAGCCTTGGGTGGATAAGACCATCCGCGACGCTCTGAGATCTCGAGCCGCTGCCTATAATGGGGAACTTGCATCGGGCAACATGGACTCGTACAAAGGCTGCGTCATACAATGTTCGGAAAGAGGTGAAGGCGGCGAAGCAGTGCTACAGGAGGAAAATAGAGTCACAACTCCAACAGAGTGTTTCTAGGAGCCTGTGGCAGGGACTAAGGACAATAACTGACTATAAAGCACCAACATCCGGTATGTTGAATGCGGATGCGTCTCTGGCAGATGAGCTGAACATCTATGCTCGCTTCGAGGCTGCAGCTATCGATGCTAATGAGAAGGCTAACGCTAATGCAAAAGCTAATGCTAGGCTGCAGACAAGAAGAGAATGCCAACATCAGCAGGACCAGACGGATATCAAGGAAAGCAGCAGGACCAGACGGAATCTCAGGTCGAGTCCTCAGAGCCTGCGCTGACCAGCTAGCACCCGTGTTCACTGAGATATTCAACCTTCCTTGACCCAGTCGGTAATCCCTACATGCTTCAAAGAGTCCATCATTGTTCCTGTCCTGAAGAAAACCCATCCTGCTTCCCTCAATGACTACTGCCCTGTAGCCCTGACCTCAGTAGTGATGAAATGCTTGGAGCTACTGGTCAAAGACTTCATCATCTCTTCACTACCTGACACACTGGATCCGCTACAGTTTGCCTACTGCCCGAAGCGCTCAACAGATGATGCCATTTTTCACCTTCTTCAATGAATAAAATGCTCTTTGTTGACTACAGTTCAGCATTTAACACTAATTCCCTCCACACTCACCCCATCTTTGTCAGTGGATCTCCAATTTACTAACTAGCAGACCAAAGGCAGTAAGGATGGGCAGACATGTCTCAGCCTCCCTCATCCTCAGCACTGGAGCCCCCCAGGGTTGAGTTCTGAGCCCCCTGTTGTATTCATTGTACACATATTCATTGTACAAGTTTACTGATGACACAGTTGTGGTCGGACTGATCTCTGACAACAATGAGACGGCCTACCTGGAGGAGATTAGGAATCTGGAGAACTGGTGCCAGAGGAACAACCTCCTCCTTAACGTCAGCAGGACAAAGGAGCTGATAGTGGACTTCAGCACAAAGCCACAGAGGAACTACCAGACCCCGCTGATCAATGAGAGCCCAGTGGAGAGAGTGGACAGTTTCAAATACCTCAGTGTTCACATCACGCAGGACTTGTCATGGTCCTGTCACATCAACACCGGGGTGAAAAAGGCCTGGCAGCGTCTTTACCACCTCAGACCCTTGAGAGACTTTAGACTGCCCTCTAAGGTGCTCAGGAACTTTTACTCCTGCACCATAGAGAGTATCCTGATGGGAAACCTTCAGAGGGTGGTGCGATCAGCTGAACGCATCATCCATACCAAGCTCCCTGACCTGCACTCAATTTGCAAGTGGTGCTGGACCAAGGCCAGGAAGATCGTGAAGGACCTCAGCCACCCCAACAATGGACTATTCTCTCTGTTGCAGTCAGGAAAGCGCTTCCACTCCCTGAAGGCCAACACGGACAGACTGAGGAGAAGCTACTTCCCACAGGCTATACGGACTCTCAACCAAAACTCCACATAGAACTCAACTGATTGGACCTTCATTTTTCCTTGAACACACCAACCAACTTGAACATTTGCACACTGCACATAACATTTTGATCACTTGCACATTGCACAGGACTCATCACTTGGATCACTTTGAACATTTGCACACTGCTACACAAGCTCAACCTTTTTTGCATCTTTCTAATATATTTTTATATAGATTTTTTTCCATCTCTAATTTAATTGTAGATTTTTATGTTTTATATTTTTATTTTATATTTATTCTCTTTTTGCCTTATTTCCTTCTTCCTTTCTATTTCTTATTTCCTTTTTACTTCTTATTTCCTTTTCGAGGAACAGTCGTGTGAGCATTTCACTGCATATCGTGCTGTGTATGTGACAAATAAAAATTAGAATTTTTTTTTTAAAATTTGATTATTTGACTTGCATCATCACCTAATTAAAGATAAGTAAACATTTCTCCAGAACTGTGATCTGGTTATCTGCATTTGGGTTCAGCCCCCTTTGATTGTGTCCAAGTTTTCTCACTAGTCCGGCCCTCACATTCCTGATGCTCTCAGCTCCAATCAAATGTCAGTCTCCGTTATATCCTCACATCTTTCATTTCTCCCCAGAGAGAGGGTCTTAACATTCAGATACAAGCACACATTTTGTGATTTTGTATATGAAGTGTTAGACTCAATTAACATTTCAGCTCTGCATGAGAGACTAAAAGAAACAAACAGTAAATGAAATGATATAACCCACTATATTCTAGGATTATATTCTAGTTGGGTTACATGTGAGAGAGTAAATGTAATGTATATAAAGATTTTGTGTAGTTCATGTTTTCAATGCTAAAACTGAGTGTGTTAAGTGTGAGAAGGTTTTCTTTCTTGCAGGATGATTAACTGCAGTTTTACAGATGAAGGTTTTGTTGCTCTGGCCTCAGCTCTGAGGTCAAACTCCTCATCACACCTGAGAGAACTGGATCTGTACCGTAATAATCCAGAAGAATCAGGAGTGAAGCTGCTCTCTGATTTACTGAAGGATCCACTCTGTACACTGGAGACACTACAGTGAGTTACTGACTTACTGTCTCTTTACTCTACTGTCGGAGAAATTTTAAGGTTAATTTTATGCTTACATTTTAACATAACAATACTCTGCTTAAAATAGTATATTCTTACAGTATTCAAGTATATTAATCTTACAGTATTGAACTATATCCTTACAGTATTCAATTATAACTTAAGAACAGGCTTTGCTTGAGGCAAAAGTATGATAATCAAGCATAACTATAGAAGTATTTAAGCATTTAAAATGCTTAAAGGCTTAGAGCCCAAGATGTGCACAAAGAGTGAAAACAAAAATAAAAACTAGACAAAAGAGGAAATAGACTAGACAGTGTGGTTACAGGGACATGTAAACGCAACACTTGCTTTGCGCTGAGCTAGGTAAATAAAATGCAGAATAACATAATGCTGACTTTGCAATGTGCAGTTACCCAAACTTGCAAACATCTAGAACATCGTGTTCAAGGTCAATACTATGTCAGAAGTCACAAGGAGGTGAAGAGAACATCATGTTCAAAGAATCAAAATAAGAAAAAGAAAAAAAAAACAAAGGTTCTAGGAAAGAGGTTGAGACGTTCTGAAGAGCTGAAGAGATAGCCATAAAAGGTCACAGATAAGTCTGTATGCAAATTAGGTAAGGAGGGGCTCGAATGAAGGGGATGAAATGTTAAAATTGAATTGGAATAAGCATGTATAAATGGTAGGGAATTTTTCAAAGGTCTTCAGACCGGCTGCTCTCTTCAGTAATGTACATCTGACAGGTGTGTCTTACTGAATAAAGAATTTGCTTGTTCCCATCGGCTGACTGACCGCTCGTTATTTTGGCTAAGTTTGGTAGTTTACTGAATTTCATTTCGATAAGTTTACTGAGTTAATTGAAAGTTAAGGGGAAATTGATACAACTCAACATTCATCCTGCGATATGTCCACTCAGAGGGGGCTCTGAGTTCCGACACTACTGTATTGAATGACATTGAGTAATATTCAGTGTGTGTTGTAAAATATCACATCAAGTGTGTGCATTTACGCTTTTGTTGTTTATGAGCAATTTGATGAGTGACTCTGTTTAACGTTATGTGTAATTCTGTCCTGTTCTCTTTTTCAGAATTGAGGCTTATAATATCAGCAGGTCTGTTGTATGACAGGAGTCTCACCTCAAACCTCTTTTCCAGGATAAAGCAGTTGTGCTGAAGCGTTAGAACCCATCCCATATTTCCAGCAGTTTGGGAGCTGAATCATTCATATTCATATGTAGAAGTTACTTCAGGCTTTAGTAACATATTTTGCAATACAAAGTCAAATGTCCTGTCAAGCATAGAAAGTTACTGTATGGAAAACATTCAACAATTCATTTTAATGAACAATTCAATCTCAACAAGTCAATTTAAGTCCTACAGTGAGGGAAAAAATTATTTGATCACCTGCTGATTTTGTACATTTGTCCACTGACAAAAAAAAGATCAGTCTATAATTTTAATGATAGGTTTATTTTCTAACCTGGGCTCTGAGTGGACTACCTGACCTTGAATTTATCTTCAAATTTGAGTTACAATGGATGCTGCTGTGCAGACTGTTCTGTTTTTGCAATACTAAGAATGTTAATGTTAATTCATTAGCTACACAAAGACTATTCATGCTTAACAGACACACACAATGTGTCCTTCTTGTGAACCTTACTTCATTAAACCAATAACAGAAATGGTGTTCAAAACTACTCGTAACTTCATCCTTTTACAATCACACAAATTCATATAGGTCTAAAAAATGATATCTATCTATTTACAATGCATCTGAAAGAGTATTCACAGTGCTTCATTCTACAGACAATACCCCATAATGAAAACATGAAAGAAGTTTGTTTGAAATCTTTCTAAATTTATTAAAAATAAAAAATGAAAAAAATCACATGTACATAAGTATTCACAGCATTTGCTCAATACTTTATTGAAGCACATTATTCTGCTGATTGATTTGCTGTTATAATGACTATTCATCCAGTTTGTATATACAGTGGGGCAAAAAAGTATTTAGTCAGCCACCAATTGTGCAAGTTCTCCCACTTAAAAAGATGAGAGAGGCCTGTAATTTTCATCATAGCTACACTTCAACTATGAGAGACAGAATGAGAAAAAAAAAAATCCAGAAAATCACATTGTCTGATTTTTAAATAATTTATTTGCAAATTATGGTGGAAAATAAGTATTTGGTCAATAACAGAAGTTCATCTCAATACTTTGTTATATACCCTTTGTTGGCAATGACAGAGGTCAAACATTTTCTGTAAGTTGCCACAAGGTTTTTACACACTGTTTCGGGTAGTTTGGCCCATTCCTCCATGCAGATCTCCTCTAGAGCAGTGATGATTTGGGGCTGTTGCTGGGCAACACGGATTTTCAACTCCCTCCAAAGATTTTCTATGGGGTTGAGATCTGGAGACTGGCTAGGCCACTCCAGGACCTTGAAATGCTTCTTACGAAGCCACTCCTTCGTTGCCTGGGCGGTGTGTTTGGGGTCATTGTAATGCTGAAAGACCCAGCCACATTTCATCTTCAATGCCCTTGCTGATGGAAGGAGGTTTTTACTCAAAATCTCACGATACATGGCCCCATTCATTCTTTCCTTTACATGGATCAGTCGTCCTGGTCCCTTTGCAGAAAAACAGCCCCAAAGCATGATGTTTCCACCCCCATGCTTCACAGTAGGTATGGTGTTCTTTGGATGCAACTCAGCATTCTTTCTCCTCCAAACACGACAAGTTGAGTTTTTACCAAAAGTTCTATTTTGGTTTCATCTGACCATATGACATTCTCCCAATCCTCTTCTGGATCATCCAAATGCTCTCTAGCAAACTTCAGACGGGCCCGGACATGTACTGGCTTAAGCAGGGGGACACGTCTGGCACTGCAGGATTTGAGTCCCTGGCGGCGTAGTGTGTTACTGATGGTAGCCTTTGTTACTTTGGTCCCAGCTCTCTGCAGGTCATTCACTAGGTCCCCCTGTGTGGTTCTGGGATTTTTGCTCACCGTTCTTGTGCTCATTTTGACCCCACGGGGTGAGATCTTGCGTGGAGCCCCAGATCGAGGGAGATTATCAGTGGTCTTGTATGTCTTCCATTTTCTAATAATTGCTCCCACAGTTGATTTCTTCACACCAAGCTGCTTACCTATTGCAGATTCAGTCTTCCCAGCCTGGTGACCAAATACTTATTTTCCACCATAATTTGCAAATAAATTCTTTAAAAATCAGATAATGTGATTTTCTGGATTTTTTTTCTCATTCTGTCTCTCATAGTTGAAGTGTACTTATTATGAAAATTACAGGCCTCTCTCATCTTTTTAAGTGGGAGAACTTGCACAATTGGTGGCTGACTAAATACTTTTTTGCCCCACTGTATGTTGTATACATGTTTTTTCCACTGTGTAGTACAAAATAAACAGTGACTGTGAGTGAAACACAACAATTCAGGTGTTTGAGGTGTGTTTGATTACAAACCTTTCTGAAGCAGTAACTGTTCTGTCACAGTAACATGATCACTTCCTGACTCTCAGGTACTGCAGCATTGGGTGTGGGCTGAACACAGGAAGTTACTGCATGGAAAACATTCAACAATTCAGTTTCATGAACAATTCAATCAACAGCTGAATTTAAGTCCTACATGATGGAGCAGACTGGAGCCCAGTGTTAGACCCAAATCATGTTCATTTACATGTTAAAGAGAACTGCTGCATCTTTGTGGAAGTCTGTGTCATTCACAAGGAAACAGTTTCCTGGAATGGATCAGAATCTGAATCACTTTATTGTCTGTGAGTTGAGATGCAGGTTTAGGATCAGACTCAGGAGAACACTTTGTATTCAAGTGGAACCTTAAGCAGTAGTTCCACCTCATCATCAGTCCACACATATGAATATGAATGTGTTAGGAGTTTTATTTCTTAGATCTTTCAGCCATGTTAGTGTTTTTCTGCATTTCTCCTTCTCGAACACTCAATGCACAGCTCTTAAATTTATCCCAGAGAAGTTTAATGTAAGATTTTATGATGTACTCTAACTGTGCTGGAATGATCATGTGAGTGTTTTCATATCTTGTTTGTGTTTTCTTGCTTGTGCTGAGATAATTTTGAAAATGGAGGAGTAAAATCTAAGGTTCCAAAGATCTCATGCGTGTGTTCAGGGTTCTCTGAGTAATGATGCTAATTATGTAGCTATCTAGCATGTGTGCATTAAGTGTTATTTATACACACAGTTTAATGTTACAGTGAGAGCAAAATGAGACTGAACCATCAGCTCTCTACAAGACAATTATAAAATGTATCTCTGTGTTTAAGAGTGTTTTGTAAATTTTAGATGATGTTTTCTGAAGTCTGTCAGAAAAATGTGTCACGCCTGTCAGCCACAGACCCTGAGAGCATGCTGGATACCTGTGCTTTACTTTATATTAATGCTGAAATAAAAGGAACATTTCAACTCTCAAAGCCACTCCCACAGTGACCTACTCTATGCTCACAACAGAAATAAATTCATTGTAGTCTAGAATGTTAAATGGATTGCATTTCAGAGTCACTGGATCTGTCACTATAATTGAGTCCGGAGGCTATTTTTAATTTGTTATAAACTTGACATTATAAATTTCTGATCAACCATCAAACCTACTCAATAGAAGTGATTATATAAAAGGGGTAGCTATCCTAAGCTCTTTACATTTCAAGGAAATTCCTAAACTTTTTCCTTGTCTTCTGTTTATACTGATTATTGGTTCAGCTGATAATCAACTAATAAATCAATAGTTGTAGATTATACTGTGTTCACTTTCAAATAAAATGTTTTATCCCTTTTCAGCTACACATAACCATGAACTTCACTCACATATCCTAATAATTTAGGTTAGTCACCTTTAAACTATTATTTAACACCATGTGTAGAATACAGTTCAATTTCTTCAACTATAAAGTAAACACAAACACAATCTAAACTATATATAAACTATTTACTGTGTTCAGAATGTGTTCACAATATTGACCAGTTTCCTTTTCAATTCAACCCAAATGTTCAGAAACACTTAACACTCAATTCAGGTCAGTTTCAAAAGATAAATCACAAATAATCACAAAACCCAACACTCTAAAATCTTCCAACACGAACAGGAACATTAAACTGAGTGTTTGGGTCAAACACCTAACTAGATGTGTGATACTTATCAAAGCACAGGTCATACAGTGACAATTGCAAGTTTGCTCGCTCTACCTCACACCTCTCACCAAGCATGCCCTTTGACCTTGTATGTGACCGGAACATTAAAAAAAACCTTACAAGATAACATACCTTATTTATAATAATTTTACTGGCATATTTAAACTTTAACACGTCATTTTAAAAATATTAATCCACTTTAAATGACAGTTACATTGAATTAAATAAGGGTAATATCAAATGACCTCATTACAACACTCATTGCTAACCAATTAATTTTAACTTTCAAACTGTTTATTGATAAACTAACTATTTATGTTTATTCAGTTAACCTTTTGCACTTACAATAAATATTAATGAATTTACTTGGGTTACATTCAACTTTATTGACATGTAAAAGTCAAAGTACATGTACAAAGCCAATGAAAGTCAGTTAGCATCTAACCAGAAGTGCATAAGTGGCGTATTTACAATAAATTATGAGTAAAGATACACATATATATTATAATATGCACATATTAAAGAACTGAAAACAAATCACTGGCCTAAAACAACTCTTCAGTTAAGACATCAGGAACATTTCCTCATTTAAATCACTGGAGTTTCACTTCATGCTGTTTTTTCTTCATGAAGCTGATGTGGCACTCGATCTAGAGTGGAGTCTCTCTTCTGTTTAAAGAGCTTTCATTTCAAATCATTCATTACATTTCAAACAATAAACAGGTTATCTGAGATTTAAGGTGGATCTTGATGTTTTAAACAGTTTTTAATGTTTCTTGTCATTTCTATTATGTAAATCTGTCAAAAAAGGATATTATATTTTGTTAGTGTGGAACTTATATTAATTGTAATAAGAAGTTTTTACGTTTTATCATTTGTTAGTTTGTATAGTTTTTTAAATGATGGACATTGTCACATAGCTTTGCAAATATCAGGATCTTCTTCTTCTTCTTTCGGCTTTTCCCTTCAGGGGTCGCCACAGCGAATCATCTCTCTCCACCTATCCCTATCTTCTGCATCCTCAACACTTGCACCCACTAGCTTCATATCCTCATTAATTCCATCCATATACCTCCTCTTTGGCCTTCCTCTTTGTCTCCTGCCTGGCAGCTCCATGTCCAACATTCTCCTACCAATATACTCACTCTTCCTCCTCTGAACATGTCCAAACCATCTTAATCTTTCCTAACTTTGTCCCCCAAACGTCCAACATGAGCTGTCCCTCTGATGTACTCGTTCCTAATCCTGTCCAATCTTTTCACTCCAAAAGAGAACCTCAACATCTTCAGCTCTGCTACCTCTAGCTCTGACTCCTGTCTCTTCCTCAGTGACACTGTCTCTAAACCATACAGCATGGCCGCTCTCACCACTGTCCTGTACACCTTCCCCTTGATTCTCGCTGATATTTTCCTATCACACAGAACTCCCGACACCTTTCTCCACCCATTCCAACCTGCCTGCACTCGCTTCTTTACCTCTTTCGCACATTCTCCATTACTCTGGACTGTTGACCCCAAGTACTCCTGTACCTTCTTCACCTCTTCACCCTGTAACCTTACTGTTTCACTTCCCTCCCTTTCATTCACACACATGTACTCAGTCTTACTACGACTGACTTTCATTCCTCTTCTCTCCAGCGCAAACCTCCACCTCTCCAGGTTTTCCTCCACCTGCTCCCTGCTCTCACTACAGATCACAATGTCATCTGCAAACATCATTGTCCAAGGAGACTCCTGTCTGACCTCCTCTGACAACTGGTCCATCACTATAGCAAACAGGAAGGTGCTCAGAGCCGATCCCTGATGCAGTCCCACCTCCACTTTGAACTCCTCTGTCTGACCTACAGCACACCTCACCACTGTCCTGTTCCTCTCATACATGTCCTGCACCACTCTGACATACTTCTCCGCTACTCCTGACTTCCTCATACAGTACCACAGCTCTTCTCTTGGCACCCTGTCATACGCTTTCTCCAAGTCTACAAACACACAGTGCAACTCCCTCTGACCATCCCTATACTTCTCCATCAAAATTCTCAGAGCAAAAATTGCATCTGTTGTGCTCTTTCTGGGCATGAAGCCATACTGCTGCTCACAAATTTCCACAACCTTCCTTAACCTAGCTTCCACTACTCTTTCCCATAGCTTCATTGTATTGCTCATCAACTTTATCCCCCTATAGTTGCTGTAACTCTGCACGTCACCCTTATTCTTAAAGATCGGCACTAATACACTTCTTCTCCATTCCTCAGGCATCCTCTCACTCTTTAAAACCCTGTTGAACAAACTATTCAAAAATTCCACAGCTGCATCTCCTAGACACTTCCAGACCTCCACCGGGATGTCGTCAGGACCAACTGCCTTTCCACTTTTCATCCTCTTCAAAGCCTTCCTGACTTCATCCCTTCTAATCTTATCTACTTTCTGTTCCACAGAGTTCACCCCTTCTACTCTTTTTCCCTCTCATTTTCCTCATTCATCAGCTCCTAAAAGTACTCCTTCCATCTCCTCTGTACACTCTCCTCACTTGAGAGCACCCTTCCATCTCTATCCTTAATAACTCTAACTTGCTGCACATCCTTCCCATCTCGATCCCTCTGCCTAGCTAACCTGTACAAGTCCTTCTCTCCTTCTCTAGTGTCTAACCTAGTGTACAACTTGTCATATGCCTTCTGCTTGGCCTTACACACCTCCCTCTTCACTCTGCGCTGTAACTCCTTGAATTCCTGTCTATTCTCTTCAGTCCTGTCCATGTCCCACTTCTTCTTGGCTAACCTCTTCCTCTGGATACTATTCTGAACTTCCTCATTCCACCACCAAATCTCCTTATCTTCTTTCCTCCTTCCAGATGACACACCCAGCACCTTTCTCCCTGATCACTTCTGCTGTAGTTTCCCAGTCATCTGGCAGCACTACCTGACCACCCAGAGCTTGCCTCAACTTCTGTCTAAATTCCTCACAACATTCCTCCTTTTTCAGCTTCCACCATTTGTTTTTCTTCTCTATCTTTGACCTCTTCTTCTTACAGACCAACAAAGTCATCCTACACACCACCATCCTATGCTGTCTGGCTACACTCTCTCCCACTACCACTTTACAGTCACTAATTTCTTTCAGGTTGCCTCTTTTACATAGGATGTAGTCTACCTGTGTTCTCCTACCGCC
>JAUCMX010000028.1:11265704-11284840 GCA_033459395.1 Hemibagrus guttatus
CAGAACTGGAAAAAAAATATTCCGAACATGGAACTTGGAATTTCAAACTCATAACTTGGAATATGAAATTCCAAGTAAGGAACTTGGAATTCTGAACTCAGAACATGGAATATGGAATTCTGAAGAAGGAACGTGGAATTCCGAAGTCAGAACATGAAAAATAGAATTCCCATCGTGGAACATGAAATTCCGAACTGGGAATTTCAAACAAGGAAAATTGAATTCCGACCTCAAAACTTGGAATATGCAATTCCGAACAAGGAACTTGGAATTCCAAATTCAGAACTCAGAATTGGGAATTGCAAACATGGAACATGGAATTCTGAACAAGGAACTTGGAATTCTAAACTCAGACCTTGGAATTGGGAATTCCAAACATGAAACATGGAATTCCGAACTCAGAATTGGGAATCTGGAACAGGGAACATGGAATTCTTAACTAAGAATTTGGAATATGAAATTCCAAGCAAGGAACTTGGAATTTTGAACTCAGACCTTGGAATTGGGAATTGCAAACACGAAACATGGAATTCCGAACTCGGACTTAGGAATCCAGAACAGGGAACATGGAATTCCGAACTCATAACATGGAATATGAAATTCCAAATGCGAAAAATGGAATTCCGAATCCAGAACTTGGAACTTGGATTCCGAACATGGAACTTGGAATTCCGAACTCGGTATTTGGAATTCCGAACACAGAACATGGAATTCTTAACTCAGAACATAGAATATGGAATTCCAAACAAGGAACGTTGAATTCTGAAGCCAGAACACAAAAAAAAGTATTCCAAACATGGAACTTGGAATTCCAAACTCATAACTTGGAATATGAAATTCCAAGCAAGGAACTTGGAATTATGAACTCAGAATTGGAAATCTGGAACAGGGAACATGGAGTTCCAAACTAAGAATTTGGAATATGAAATTCCAAGAAAAGCACTTGGAATTCCGAACTCAGATCTCAGAATTGGGAATTCCAAACATGAGACATGGAATTGCAAACTCGGAATTAGGAATCCGGAAAAGGGAACATGGAATTCCAAACGCAGAAAATAGAATATGAAATTCCGAACACGAAACATGGAATTCCGAATCCAGAACCTGGAATTTGGATTCAGAACATGGAACTTTGAATTCCAAATTCGGAATTTGGAATTCCGAACTCAGACCTTGAAATTGGGAATTCTGAAACCCAGGACATGGAGTTCTGAACTCAGAATTGGGAATTTCAAACAAGGAAGTTGGAATTCCGAACTCAGAACCTGGAATATGAAATTCCAAGCAAGGAACTTGGATTTCCAAACTCAGACCTCGAAATTGAGAATTCTGAACATGAAACATGGAATTCCGAACTCAGAACTGGGAATCTGGAACAGGGAACATGGAATTCTTAACTAAGAATTTGGAATATGAAATTCCAAGCAAGGAACTTGGAATTTTGAACTCAGACCTTGGAATTGGGAATTGCAAACACGAAACATGGAATTCCGAACTCGGACTTAGGAATCCGGAACAGGGAACATGGAATTCCGAACTCAGAACATGGAACATGAAATTCCAAAGGCGAAAAATGGAATTCCGAATCCAGAACTTGGAACTTGGATTCCGAACATGGAATATGGAATTCCAAACAAGGAACGTTGAATTCTGAAGCCAGATCACAAAAAAAAAGAATCTCATAGCTTGGAATTTGCATTCCAAACATGAAACTTGGAATTCCGAACTCAGAATATGTAATTCTGAACACAGAACATGGAATTCCGAACTCAGAACATGGATTATGGAATTTCTAATAAGGAACATGGAATTCCAAACTTAGAACACGAAAAATAGAATTCCGATCAAGGAACATGGAATTCCGACCTGGGAATTTTAAACAAGGAACATTGAATTCCAAACTCCCAAGTTGGAATATGGAATTCTGAACAAGGAACTTGGAATTCCAAACTCAGATCTTGAAATTGGGAATTCTGAACATGGAACAAGGAATTCCTAACTCAGAACTTGGAATATGGAATTCTGAAAAAGGAGTGTGGAATATGAAATTCTGAACTTGGAACTTGGAATTCTGAACTTGGAATTTGGAATTCCAAACACAGAACATGGATTTCCGAACTAAGAACACAGAAAATAGAATTCCAATCGTGGAACATGGAATTGCGACCTGGGAATTTCAAACAAGGAACATTGAGTTCAGAATTCACAACTTGGATTATGGAATTCCGAACAAGGAACTTGGAATTCCAAACTCAGATCTCGGATTTGGGAATTCCGAACATGGAACAAGGAATTCCGAACTCAAAACATGGAATATGGAATTCCAAACATGGATCTAGGAAGATGGAATTCTGACCTGGGAATTCCGAAGAAGGAACTTGGAATTCCAAAGTCAGAACTCGGAATTGGGAATTGCAAACAAGGAACATGGAATTCTGAACATGGAACTTGGAATTTCAAACTCAGATCTCGGAGTGGTATGGCCGTAAGCGAGAGTTTCTTTGAAAAGGATTCTTTTTATTTCAGAAAGTATTTTTAGTTGGTTTGTTTGTTTCATGTTTTTGTTTGCTTGTTGACAATAAGCTAGAGTCTCTGTGAAAAGCAGCCTATTTATTTATGTTTGTATTTGTTTCTATGTTCATTTTTAGTTTGTTTTTTCCAAACTTTAGCTACAGTTTCGCCATAATAAGATGATGTCTTAAGAGAATTCAAAGACAAAAGAAAATGAAGGCTTATGTAAAAAACTTACAGCACCTGGCATTCCCAAACAGTCTCCCAGTCAAGTACTAACCAGGCCCAACTCTGCTAAGCTGCCGAGATCAGACGAGAGCAGGCGTTCTCAGAGTGGTATGGCCATAAGCAAGAGTTTTGTTCAAAAGGACTCTTTTTATTCATGAATGTATTTCTTTGTTTCTTTGTTGGTTCGTTTGTTTCTTTCATGTTTTTGTTTGTTTGTTGCCAATAAGCAAGAGTCTGTGCAAAATGAAGCCTATTTATTTATGTTTGTATGTTCATTCTTTGTTTGTTTGTTTCTTCAAAACTTTAGCTACAGTTTTGCCATAATAGAATGTTGTCCTAAGAGAATTCAAAGACAAAACTGGAATGGAATTCTTAACATGAAACTTCGAATTCCAAAATCAGATCTCAGAATTCGGAATTCCAAACCCAAAACATGGATTTCTGAACTCGGAATTTGGATCCCAGAAGAGGGAACATGGAATTCCAAACTTAGACCTTGGAATTGGGAATTCTGAACATGAAACATGGAATTCCGGACTCAGAATTGGGAATCCGGATCAGTTAACATGGAATTTCGTACTAAGAATTTGGAATATGAAATTCCAAGCAAGACACTTGGAATTCCAAACTGAGATCTTGGAATTGGTAATTCCAAACACGAAACATGGAGTTCCGAATTTGGAATTAGGAATCCGGAAGAGGGAATATGGAATTCCAAACACGTAACATGGAATTCCATAGCCAGAACTTGGAATTTGGATTTTGAACTTGGAACTTGGAATTACAAACTCATAACTTGGAAGCAAGGAACTTGGAATTCCGAACTCAGACCTTATAATTGGGAATTCCAAACATGAAAAATAAAATTCCGAACATGGAACTTGGATTTCCGAACTCGGGATTGGGAATTTCAAACAAGGAACATTAAATTAAGAAATCACAACTTGGAATATGGAATTCCGAACAAGGAACTTGGAATTCAAAAATCAGAAATTGGAATTGAAAGTGATTAAATTTAGGGTTAGAGTAGCACAAAGTGATTAAATTTAGGGTTAGAGCAGCGTGGAATTAAACAAATGCAAGTCTGCAGCAGTGACACGCTGCAGTAGGGCCAGGCCTAGGGTCACGCCCAAAACCCCTTCACCGAAGTTTAGGGTTAAGGGAGGGGGTGGAGACGGGCAGAGCTAACGAGGTGGAGGCCTGGACCGTTTAGACCGCAACGAGGCACACCCGGCGTGGCGGGCCTGCTAAAGGAGAAGGCCATGCATGAGGAGCGCCAGGCCGAGTGCCTGGCCAGGCCGAGTGCCGAAGACCAGACTATAACAAAGACGTTGGGAGTCGAGCTGCGGGAGTCACCACCACCGGCTTTGTACCAGGATCAAAAGACAACAGCAAACAAACAAACAAACAAACACGCACGCAAATGGCCATGCACAACTCGCACTGTCTCTGTCACTCTCTTTCTCTCTCTCTCCGGACCTGTGCTTTACACAGCCCCAACGGGGCTTCGTTTCAAATACCATACACAACGCTCGGCCGCTGCAAATACATCAAAATCATTCACGAGGCTCTCACGCAACTTGGCACACGCGACTTGAATGGCCCGCTCCTTTTTTTGCCCCGTTTTTACATGCCACATCGCGCCAAATGCGCTGCCCAGCAGCACGAGTGACAGGCGCGCCGTGCACTTTTGTGTTTGCCACTCGACCTTGTTGCTCACTATCTGCTCGCACCGTGCCTCGGTAAATAAGTTACAGTCCCTCCTTGCCAGACATCTGCTTGAATGCTCGGGATCTTGTCTGCGCCGAGAAATGGCATGAGAAAACACACTTGCCGGTGTGTCACGGAAGCGCAGTAGTTCAGTGGTGGATGGGTTGAGTCTACAACGTTCTCATGTTTACTTTTAAGTCCAGCCCCCCAGCCGAGAGCAGGGAGGTTCCTGTGTTACACAGCGTACTGCGTCGCGCTCGCTTATTCATTGTACTTTTCACTCCCAGAGAGTGAGAGAGTGAGAGATGGCTGAAGTCGCTCCCGCACCCGCCGCCGTGCCGGCTAAAGCGCCCAAGAAATAGGCAGCTTCGAGGACCAAGAAAGCAGGCCCTAGCATCGGCGAGCTCATCATCAAAGCTGTTTCCTCGTCCAAGGAGAGGAGCGGTGTGTCTCTTGCCACCCTGAAGAAAGCTTTGGCTGCCTGCGGATACGACGTGGAGAAGAACAATTCTTGTGTCAAGCTCACCGTCAAGAGCCTTATGACAAAAGGCACCCTTGTGCAGACCAAGGGGACCGGCGCGTCCGGGTCTTTCAAGCTGAACAAGAAGCAGACCGAGGCCAAGAAGCCCACCAAGAAAGCCACGCCTAAAGCGAAAAAGGCGGCCGCCAAAAAGCCCACCGTGGCTAAGAAGCCCAAGAAGGTCGTGGCCAAGAAACCCGCCTCCAAGAAGTCTCCCAAGAAGCCAAAGAAGCCCGCCACACACACACATAGAGGGGAGGGGGGTTTAGGGGGTTAGAATAGAATGGAACTTGACGGCATGCTTCTGATTGGTTCTACTGTCACAACAATCTCAGCTAATAAGAGAGTGTTGGCTATATCACCAAGGGCTCGGCGCGCTGCGCTATTATTTCAGAGTTGTTCGTAGAACGCGTCTGAGTTACAAGATGAGTGGACTAGGCAAAACCGGCGGCAAAGCTAGGGCTAAGGCCAAGACCCGGTCATCTATGGCTGGACTGCAGTTCCCTGTCGGCCGTGTGCACAGACTTCTGCGTAAAGGCAGCTACGCCGAGTGCGTCGGTGCCGGCGGTCCAGTCTACTTG
Organism: Hemibagrus guttatus; assembly: GCA_033459395.1. Classification (NCBI taxonomy): domain Eukaryota; kingdom Metazoa; phylum Chordata; class Actinopteri; order Siluriformes; family Bagridae; genus Hemibagrus; species Hemibagrus guttatus. Next base: position 11,271,255 of record JAUCMX010000028.1, read on the forward strand.
GCCGCCATGCTCGAGTACCTGGCCGCTGAGATCCTGGAGCTGGTCGGCAACGCCGCCCACGACAACAAGAAGACCTGTATCATTCCTTGCCACTTGCAGCTCGCCATGCATAATGATGAGGAGTTGAACAAACTGCTTGGCGGCGTGACCATCGCTCAGGGAGGTGTGCTGCCCAACATTCAGACCGTGCTTCTGCCCAAGAAAACCGAGAAGGTTTTCATCAAGACCAAGTAAACTGGTCCAACACAGCGTTTCTCAGTATTCCTAAAAAAGGCTCTTTTAAGAGCCTGCCACTTCTGCTCAGAAAGTGCAATTTGATTCTGCCTTTTGTTGTATTTCTCCTATTAGTCTGCTTGTACACAGCCAACTCTTACATTACTGGTGTACAGATTATTTAGATTAAAACTAGTTATTTTTTATATCATTTAGATTATTATTAACAGTGAACTAGAGTGCTGGCTAAATGAAAGATGAGTGGAAACGGGTTGTGCTGGGAGAGAGGAAAAGCGCTGCGTTAGTGAGAGCACCAACAGAATGGGGCGGGCGCTGTGAGCTTCGAACTGTGTCAGTGGAAGAAAACGGTCCAGCAGGTGACATAGCGCGTTCTAGCCAATGTGAGGCAAGAGCTCTCAAGGCGCCCAATGAGAGCAGGGCAGCGTTAGGACTTAAAAAGCCGGCGTTCACTAGCGCCGTTTATTCTGTTTTTCATCCGTGAAGCTCAGAGCTTGACGCTATGGCAAGAACCAAGCAGACCGCCTGTAAATCCACTGGTGGCAAGGCGCCCAGGAAGCAGTTTGCTACAAAGGCTGCCCGCAAGAGCGACCGGCGGCATGAAAAAGCCTCACTGTTACAGGCCTGGCACTGTGGCTCTGAGGGAGATCTGCCATTATCAGAAGTCCACCGAGCTTCTTATCCGCAAGCTGCCCTTCCAGCGTCTGGTGAGAGAAATCGCTCAGGACTTCAAGACCGACCTGCGTTTCCAGAGCTCGGCCGTCATGGCCTTGCAGGAGGCTAGTGAGGCATACCTGGTCGGCCTGTTCGAGGACACCAACCTGTGCGCCATCCACGCCAAGAGAGTGACCATCATGCCCAAGGACATTCAGCTGGCCCGCCGTATTCGCGGAGAGCACGCTTAAACAACATGACCGTCTAAAAATGTACACAAAGGCTCTTTTACGAGCCACCACATTATCTCGGAGAAATGAGCGGTTCTTCATACATTTTGATGTTTAGGGGTTAGATACATGTGCATACAAATGTTTGTGTTTCACAAAAATGCTTCTAAAGACATGTCTGTGCATGTATATTCACAGTCACATGTGTGTTTTTATATATATAGTGTGTATGTGTATATAAGTATATTATACTATTAGTGTTAATAGTAAAGGGGGCATTGGTGGCTCAGCGGTAGGTTTCTCGCCTATCATGCGGAAGGCCTGGGTTTGATTCCTAGCCAATGCCTCAACCCCAGCCACTGGGTGCAGTGCCAGTCCCAAGCCCGGAAAAATGGGAGAGTTGCGTCAGGAAGGGCATCCGGCATAAAACATTTGCCAAGTTGTTGTGTGGACCAGTTGGTCCGCTGTGGCGACCTGGAACAGGGAGCAGCCGAAAGCAAGTGGTAATAGTAAAAGTTAGTAAATGAATAAAATGTTTTTGTACAGTATAATACTGCAGTATTACAGCGTATATATTTATCTATATTTTTGACACAGTTAATCTTTCTTCAAATTCTTTTCCTTTATATTTTTATATTTTATATATTTTATATATCTGTGCACCAATACATCAAGGCAGACTCTGTGTAGGTGTAAAAGCCACAGCAGTACTCGGCAATAACGTGTTGTTTTGGATGAATGTTGACTTCCATCTTGTGGCCAAATTTAGGAAGTTCACTCTCCCAACAAATTCTATTTGTAGTAAATAGCTACAAACTGGTAAATCCTTTAAAATGTGTCTTTTTTTAAATGCTTCTGTATGTTTGTTACAAAATGGGGATAAGAAGAATGGTTTAAATATAATAATTATTAGGATTAAATAATAAACAAAAATAATAGTGTTGTAGATGGATCTTGACTGCCATGGCCTGCATGTTACACAGAGCTTATAAATTTCTATTTGTAGATTTTTTTTCAGTGCTATGCTTATCGCATTTAAGAATAATAATACTACCTCTATTGCTCATATTATTCTATTCTTATTCTTATATTAAGTAATAAATTACATAATTAAAATGCACTCTTCCGAATAGTGTTTTGATAAGGCTTTATGTTATGCTGAACAGATAACCACATTTAAAAATTGCATTTAAAAATGTAAATAATAAGATTGATCATATTGCTCCAAATTTTGGGTAGCTGGGTAGAGGGGGAGGAGGAGGGGTGGGAGGAGTAAGTGGGTGGGAGGAGGGGGGGGAGGAGGCGGAGAAGGAGGGGGGAGGAGGAGTAAGTGGGTGGGAGGAGTAAGTGGGTGGGAGGAGGAGTAAGTGGGTGGGAGGAGCAGTAGCAGGCGCCCCGAGTGGAAAGGTTTGGTGTTTTGACCAATAACAGAAAGTTCTTCCCTTGTGCATAATCAGACTCGCAGCCTGTAAATAGAGCGGCAGCGAGGCGGGAGCTACTTATTATCTCGCAGTTCGCTTGAGTAGCAGCATCATGCCTGAGCCATCCAAGACCATGCTCAAGGAGGGATCCAAGAAAGCCATGACCAAGACGGCCGGCAAAGGAGGCAAGAAGCGCAGAAAGTCCAGGAAGGAGAGCTATGCTATCTACGTCTACAAGGTCCTGAAGCAGGTCCACCCCGACACCGGCATCTCGTCTAAAGCCATGGGCATCATGAACTCTTTCGTGAACAACATTTTCGAGCGCATCGCCTGTGAGTCTTCTCGCTTGGCTCACTACAACAAGCACTCCACCATCACTTCTAGGGAGATCCAGACCGCCGTGCGCCTGTTGCTTCCTGGAGAGCTGGCCAAGCACGCCGTGTCCGAGGGCACAAAGGCCGTCACCAAATACACCAGCTCCAAGTAAAGCGCGTTACCGCTGTCTTTATTAACCCAAAGGCTCTTTTAAGAGCCACCCACTTTTTCATAGAAAGTGCAATCCCTCCCCTCTCTGTCTGTCTGTCTGTCTGTCTGTCTGTCTGTCTCTGTCTCTGTCTCTGTCTCTGTCTCTGTCTCTGTCTCTGTCTCTGTCTCTCTCTCTCTCTCTCTCTCTCTCTCTCTCTCTCTCTCTCTCTCTCTCTCTCTCTCTCTGTCTCTCTGCCGGCCTGATGTAATTGAGCGGGCGGGCGGAAGGGGGCGTGTGTGTATCAGTTTGTACTACTGCTGTGTTTGTGTTAACTCTTTCTCAGTAGTGTCATTACAGCATGAAGTGATTGAAAATGGGGTCATGGTACAAATTATTGTTAAGTTCACATGACAGCAGGAGGGAACACATTTAGAATAGATTCATTGCAGCACACAGTGATTCAAATGAATGTTGAATCGCTTTGTCCTGCTATAACAAAGTGCTACCACAGCACAAAGTAAAAAATAGTGTTACATCAGCAAGGCATGATTCAAAATTGGGTTTACGGCAGCAGGAAGTAGTTCAAAAGAGGGTTATAGCAAAACAAAGTGATTCAATATAGTATTACAGCGGCACAAAGTGATTTGATGTAGGATGATAGCAGCACAAAAGCGATTAAAACTAGGGTCATAGAAGCACAAAGCGATTCAATGTATGGTTATTGTGGCAACAAATGATTCAATATAGTGTTACAGTGGTACAAAATGATTCAATATAGGGTCATTGTTACGGGGTGCAAGATCCCCCAATGGACCACTAGGGGGCCTTCAGCAGGGGTTGTGCTCATTCAGTCATGTGTTCGTTTTAGCCACGCCTCTTTCTAATGTGTTTCCGCCTTTGTTCACCTGTTCCCAATGTGTCTCTGATTATGTTTCTTATTTATAGTGGCCGTCTGTCTGCGTTAGTTGGCTAGTCCTTGTCTTTATGTAATGTCTGTGTGGATGCATGTTCTTTTGTTTAATAAACCCCTGTCTGCCGTCTATCTCCGCGTTGGGTCTGATTCATCTACACCGGCACAACCAGCGTGCTTTGTAAGCTCAGTGTCTGTGACAGTCATAGCAGTATAAAGTGATTAAAATTAGGGTTACAGCAGCAGAAAGTGTTTAAAACTATTGTCAAAGAAGCACAAAGTGATTTAAAATAGGGTTATAGCGACACAAAGTGATTTAATATAGGGTTGCAGTGGCACAAAGTGATTAAATTTAGGGTTAGAGTAGCACAAAGTGATTCAATATAGTGTTATAGCGGCACAAAGTGATTCAATATAGGGATGCAGTGGCACAAAGTGATTCAAAATAGGGTTACAGTGGCACAAAGTGATTCAATATAATGTCATAAGAGCACAAAGTGATTCAATATAGTGTTATAGCGGCACAAAGTGATTCAATATAGGGATGCAGTGGCACAAAGTGATTCAAAATAGGGTTACAGTGGCACAAAGTGATTCAATATAATGTCATAAGAGCACAAAGTGATTCAATATAGGGTTACAGTGGCACAAAGTGATTCAATATAGGGTTGCAGTAGCACAAAGTGATTCAATATATGTGTCATAACACAAGTGTTTAAAACTAGTGTCATAGAAGCACAAAGTGATTCAATATAGTGTTAGAGCAGCACAAAGTGATTCAGTATAGGGTTAGATTAGCACAAAGTGATTTAAACTAGGGTCACAGCGGCACAAAGTGATTCAATATAGTGTTAGAGCAGCACAAAGCGATTCAATATAGTGTTATAGCGGCAAAAAGTGATTCAATATAGGGTTACTGTCACGTGTCCGGTATCCCAAGCATGATGAAACAGACCCAGCGCGGAGATAGACAATGGACAGGGGTTTTATTTAAATCAAAAGTAGACATAGACAACATGCATGACACCACACAAACACAGAACTTAAAGATGAAGACCAGCCACGAACCCTGGCAAAAGGCCGCTATAAATACTAAACATAATTGCGAGCAACATTGGGAACAGGTGAACATTAATCAGGAAACATTATGGATAAGGCTGGGCTAAAACAAGCACATGACATGAACATAAACAATGACATAACACAACCCCTGCTGGAAACCCCCCCCTAGTGGCCCAACTTACGGGCCTACCACCTGTAACAGATATATTATTAAATGATTATTTTTAGTTAGTTGCACTTCTTCTTTTTTTTTTTTTTTGCCTAGACAATATGCAAGCTTTTCCAATGTACTGATTCCACATCCTCTATACTTTCTGTGTCTGTACTTATTGTTTTTGTGTTACAGATAACTGTCTAGGCCTTGAGCCTTTAAGCGTTTTTATTTTATTTTATTTTACTTTCAGCTAAGCCTGGTGTTTACGAAGATTACATACTGTAATCACATGATATGCTATGCTATTACATTAGCACATTAATACTTATGGTTATGCTTGATTATCATATTTTTACATTAGGCCAAGCCTGCTCTTAAGTTATAATTGAATACTATACAAATATTAGCTGAATACTGTAAGATGAATACTATTTTAAGCAAAGCATTGTCATGTTACAAGTAGCTCAGTGGTAGGTTTCTCGCCCATCATGCGGAAGGCCTGGGTTTGGTTCCTAGCCAATGCCTCAACCCCAGCCACTGGATGCAGTGCCAGTCCCAAGCCCGGAAAAATGGGAGGGTTGCGTCAGGAAGGGCATCCGGTGTAAAACATTTGCGGAGTTGTTGTGCGGACCAGTTTGTCTGCTGTGGTGACCCCGAACAGGGGGCAACCGAAAGCAGCTTATTATGTTAAAAGTGAGCATAAAAGTAAATTTAAAATTTCTACCGCCACCATGTTTCACTGTGGAGCTGTTGCTCTCAGCTCACTTGTAGGTCATCTCTTGTAGGTGTGAAGCGAGCTCAGATTTGAGAGTGTCCTGGACAAAATGGAGCCTACAGTGTGCACATTTTACTACATTAGAGTAGTATATATCTTTGACATTATATCTTTGATATGTACTTAAATTAATTCTATTTTATTCTAAAACATATTATAACTGTTTGATGTTTATGAGTCAGGCTTCATATTCACTTTGCTAACACTGCTAACCAACACCACATACCTATATATTCATTTATCTTCTTCTTACTTATCTTCTAAACCGCAAATAAAATTATGCACAACTTCTTGTGAAGTTTGGTTTACATGATTAGTGCCAAGCTTCAGATTAGCTACAGTTTTAGCAGATTAGCAGCACAAGCTAACTGTACTAGCTACAATCGCTCTCCAGAGATAACAAAGACCCCTGTATTTTCTTGCGAGCTTTAATTTTCTTCATAATGTCTCAAAACACATTTAATGAGAGATTGTATATGACAGGATAAGATGAAAACACAGAGGTAAGATTAGCTATAAGATAAAGTCAATGAACTAATTACAAGAGAAATGATTTATAAATTCATGAATTTATTAAAATTCAGTAGTCTTCTTTCCAGAGAAGTAGCTCATAATAATTGTGGTCAATGAATGTATACTATAAAGGTATAAAAATATTAAAACATATTACAATAATAAACAAATATTAAACAGAGAAATCACTTAAACCATCAGAACTATATTATACAACAGTTAGTTCTGGTCCATTGATGTCCGTAGAATTTTATCCAGTTTAATGTGCTATAACTAAATGAGTGTTGTGTTTATAAACATCTTCTCTATTCCCCAACATGCAGGAACACTGGAGTCTTCATCACACACATAGATATTCATTACAGCCTGAATATAAAAGAAAAAGCATGTGCATTAATCAGCAGAAAGTGGACTGTGGTACTTCATGATCAACAGCATGTAATCATCTCTGCTCCAAGAGAAACATTATCATCTCCTGTTTATAATGAATCATTCAACATTTCTTCATTCTTACTAACATCTGTGTTCTAACATTTAGCTAGAATAAGTTCTAACAGGATCATGAGCAGATATTTAGCCATCACATCACTGCTCTTATCCAATCACAGGAGCTTGTTTTAAATAACCAACACTACTGTGTCATTTAGCTCTTGTTCTACATTTCTATTTAAGTGCAGACTTTAAGAAGAAGCTGAGGTGAATTTTACAGGAATGACAGAAGACACAATGTTCATGTACAATCACTCTCATGCACTCATTTGGGACATTTCTGCCTTCACATGAATTTTAAATCAACACACTTTACTGAACACAAAACAGCATTAAAGACAATTGTTAGAAACATTCACATTAAATAGAATATAGTGACATTTTCTAAAACTGCTTTTATTTCCTAACCTGATAATCTGATATTTATTGGAACTAAAGAGAAATGTACAAACTAATGATAATGAGGTTGAACTTTTATTAAAAGGTCATTACTCACATCAGAGTCTGTAGTTTGTAATGTTCATCATTCTTAAGAGCAGACAGCAGCTTCTTTCCTGAGTCTCCTAGATTATTCTCAGACAGTCACAGCAGCACAGCCTTCAACTGAGACACCACACTTACATAAGCTGTAGAGAGACACAATGACACACTCTTCACTGGTTGTACACAGGGATGTTTCTAGAGTTTTATCACAACTGGAGCACAGACCACAGAAGAATTTTATAAAAGTATCTGAGAAGAAATTGTTTTACAAAAAAACAGCAAAGCATTCAGTTCTGGTGATTTTTAGAGTATTTCTTTCTTTCTTTGTGATAGTTTGTTTTTAATCATATTTTGTGAAAAACATTAATTTAAGTATGTGCTACAGATCATTTTATTAGTTAAATTTTACATTTTAACTTGCTGGTTAGGACTTTGTTAAAATTGTCTACATACACACTTTTCTGCTAACACATTTAAAAAGAAAAATCTATTTAAAAAAAAAGCTTAAATCGAAAACTAGTATTTTTCTGGGCAAACGAACTAGTCCCCTAAATGAATAAATCACTTCAAACATCTTTCAGTGATGACTAAATCAAACACAGGTTTAGAAGAATTTAGAAATGAGAAGAGATCATCAAGCATTCTTTTAGCAGTTAACAAGCTAACATTATCCATCAAATCTGTAGTAAATTAGATCTGGAAAACAGGATGTGGTAATTCAACTAAATCCACATTCACATACTCCTCATTAACACAGAGATAAGTGTTAGTCTGCTAGTTTCCTCTCCTCAGTCCTCAGCTACAATGTCAGATTATTAATTATCTGCTCACAACTGTACTTTATTCACTATAGTCACTGTGAACTATTTTATTCCATTTTTAACTTTAATTTAATTTTATTTTATTCTACTTTTAGGTCACACACACAGTTGAAAATCGTATATGGTTGTGTATGTGACAAAATTATAATTGAAACATTTTCAGTAACTTTTCCCTGCTTCACATCTCCACAAAATCTGTTTTTAATCAGTGTTCACATGAACAGATGTTTGTTGAGAAGATCAGACTGTCAGTAATCAGACCTAAAACAGGGTCAGACTCTAATTAGTTGTTGGAGAAGTTGTTAGTTCATTGGTGTATTTTTTAAACCCAGACTGTGAAAGTGTAAATGGTTTATTCAGTATTGACGAAAACAACTGTGACTGTGTTTTATCTGTGAATATATTTATCTATTATTAGGACCTGGATGAAGATTACACCATGATTTATCATTAATATTTTAAAATATCATCTTACTTCAGTGTCTCCAGTTTACAGTGAGGATTCTGCAGTACAGCAGAGAGACTCTTCACTCCTGAGTCTCCTAGATTATTACTGGACAGATCCAGGTGTCTCAGGTGTGAGGGGTTTGATCTCAGAGCCGAAGTCAGAGCAGCACAGCCTTCATCTGAGACACCATACTCACACAACCTGTAGAGAGACACAATGACACACACTTCATCAACAGATTTTTATTATATAAGGTGTAATTAACACTGAGCAAAACAGCAAAGCAAAGCAAAGAAAAGAAACTCAAAAGCCAGTGGGCACTCAAAAGAACTTACATGACCGTAAAAAGTGACCAATGAGCTGAAAGAGGTTTGTTCATTTACCTGTTGTTTATGTAGCATGCACACAGGGAGAGAGGAAGGGAGGGGGAGGAGAGAGAGAAAGAGAGAGAGAGACTTGACTTTTACAGTCCTTTATTTAAACAAGTCACATTATACATAAATCATGGTGACTCAATAAATAAATAAATAATAAAACCATTTCAATACATTAGGTTAAGTGTAGCAGTGGATAGTTAAAAGTAGTGAGGATTAGTTAAGCTCTGGTGCAAAGCAGAGCTCTCCTTCTTAATGTGGTCCCAAACATGCTGCCAGGTCCTTTGCCCGTGACAGGTCAGTCCCTGCGATGTTCACCAGCTCCCGGAGTGTCACAACCCTTGAGGAGATGAGAGCTCTGGACAGTGCAGGGGTGGTCACACCGGAGATGTCCAGACGTCCGCCGTGAATCAGGGGCTCCTCAGTAGCCAGTGCAGCATTCCACAGCCCTTGTTTCGTTTTCTAAAACAGTTCCAGATTTTAAGTCCACAGTAAAAACTCGGTAATCCAGAAACGTCCAGGGTTTTGGTATCCATTAAAAACAAAATTCGGTCTAGCCCCAGTCCTCCGACCTTGTGTAAATGTCCATGGGCTACTGGTCTCCATATTAAGTCTCTGGATGAACTGGATGCGGAAAGCTGCAGTTCTGCTGGCTAACTGGACCAGCCCCTGTCCCCCTTCTTCTTTGGGCAGGTGCAGGATGCTCTGAGGAATCCAGTGTAGACCATCCCAGAAGAAGTCCACCAGCAGGGCCTGGATGCTTGCCAGCAGGTTTGGCGGCGGATCCACACATGCCAGCTTGTGCCAGAGAAACGACGCGGCTAGGTTGTTGATGACCAGCGTTCGCCCCCTGCAGGACATCCTTGGGACCAGCCGCTTCCACCTGCTCAGTCTGCCTTTGCTCTACAGTGCCTTCCCAGTTTTTGTTTAAAAACTCATTATTCCCCAGGTAGACACCCAAGTATTTAAAACCATCTTTTTTCCACACTAGAACCCCGGTAGTGTAGGTCGCTCTCCTCCCCACTCCCCAACTAAAATTGCTTCACTTTTTCGCCCAGTTGACTTTGGCAGAAGATAAAACCTGAAAGTCATTTAAAATGTCAGTTAAAACATTCAAGTCTTTCTGTGAGTCTATTATTACTACCAGGTCATCTGCATACGCTGACAGACAGATAGAGGCATTATTGTGTGAAACTTTAAAACCAGAAAGATGACTTCTGAGTTTATTTAAAAGAGGTTCAATGGCTAATGTGTAGAGCATGCCTGACAAAGCATAGCCCTGCCTGATACCTCTCAACACTTTAAAAGGAGCACATAAACCACCATTAACCTTCAATACACTGTCAATTTCACAGTACAACACCTTGATTATGCCTATAAAACCTGGGTTGAACCCGAAGGTTTCCAGCACCTTCCACAAATATTCATGCTCAACCTGGTCCTTTTCCTGATCTAGGAAACCACTCTTTAAGCCCAATAGCCTGGAAACGTCCAAAATGTCACAAATCAAATACATGTTATCGAATATGGACCTATCAGGCACACAGTACGTCTGGTCCTGGTGAATGAGCCACTCCATTACCTTAGTCAGTCTCGAGGCTAATGCTTTTAAGAGCAGCTTGCAGTCAGTGCACAGTAGTGAGAAGGGGTGCCAGTTCTTCAGGTGTGTCAGGTCTCCCTTTTTCGGCAGTGTCGGAACTCAGAGTCCCCTCTGAGTGGACACTCTTCTGGGTGGTTCTGAAGTCTTCTGCAATTACCTATATTTACCAAACACTTTGCTAAATTGTAAGAAAGAAACTAATGAAACTCCTTCAGGCTTGAATGAGAAGAAGAACCAGCTTTATTGGCACTCAAAAACACAGCTTCGAGCTCGATGCGGTCAAGTGCAACCCCCCTTCATAAATGTCCCCTATATATAGGGGCCTCTTCCCCCCTCCTTACACTTGTTTGTCAGCGCTTGTTTTGACGATAGATGATTATTTTGCTGAATAGGCCCCCATAAAATCAAACCCCCCTTCGTTTGTTCATACCTGATGGCCTTAAGATTGCCATCCCTTGGCCTCAAGGATACCAATGGCCATGCCTGTGGGTCAGGCCAAGGCCTGTCTATCACAATTACCAGGTCACAGTATTTGCAGAAATTAGGTATTTACTACTTTATATTTTAGGAACCTATTTATCATATCCCCTATATCAGAGTACTTGAGGGCTTGCTTTGTGGGATTATCTGGCATTTATTTAGAGTATTAATATGTTTCCCCTCCCAACACTTAATTCGTCTTTTATACATTTATCCTTGTTCATTGTTGGTTTTACTATCTGAGGGCTTAACCTTATTTTTCTCTGCAGCTAGTTCAGTTAGGTTTAGTGTAATTTCCTCCCATATTTTCTATCACAACCCCCTTTTGTATTTCCCCTGTACATTACATTACTTCTGTGCTTGGCTGTCATTCGGTGATTGCTTACTTTGTTCCATGTTTTGGGTAACACCAGCCACTAGAAAAGGTTCATTCACTGTTTTGATTTAACTTGGGCCCTGCCCTGCCCCACCTAATCTATAAACACAGCCACTTGCCAGTCGCCTCTGCATCATCTCGCCTCTTCCATCTCTGACACCTCTGGGTTTTTCCCACCGGACCTTACAGCACCTCTCCACCTTACCTAGGTAAGTAAATTTCCCTATTTATTTCTTTACCTACTCCTTACACTCTCTCTGTGTGGCATACTTTGTTTTTAGTACACTGTGTACTTCTATTAATATTATATTGACCTCTCATTCGGTTGTTTTTGTTCCACCAGTCAATTTCCTTTTATTGTATATATTATATGTATTATATAATATATTATATATTATTATAATATTATATTAATATTATATTACTTTCATAGTTATTGTCCTATCTGAGAGTTGTTATGACATTCCCCTCTCCTGTTTCCAGGGTTGCCGTACACGTTGTTTTTAAAAAAGTGTGAACTTGCTGATACTCACTATACAATGGAGTGTCGAGACAGACGAGCACATGGCTTTGGCATTTCCGGCCAAAGGCCTCTCCACCGAAGCCTGAGACGCCGCTTTAAGAGTGCTCGCCTCCTAAGATTCTTCATTCTCCCCTTTTTTTATCCTATTGTCTAATAAACTACTCACTACTTGCTTATGAGTCTCTATTTATTTTACTCTTTCTTATTAAATTTTATCCATATGCTATTGTTAGTAAATTTCAACTGCCATCTAAAGGTTATACTGCTTTGATATTGATTTAAGATGAGGATAATAAAGTAAGATTAATGTATTATGACTTAAAATAATCAGTGCTTAATCTGATTAATTTCTTACGGATTAAATGATTATTAGATGATTACTGCTTAACGTAGATATCAGTCTAATTATTAGGAAATGCTTAAATGATTTGAGTAGATAGTAAACTAGATTAAATCTTATTTAAAGACTAGTATTTTTAACTAACTAAAGTAAATTAGAGTAATGTAATAACAATAATAAAGTAGGATTTAATGATTACTTTTCTGTAGTTATAATTAGGCTAGACATAGAATTATGACTTGATTAGAACTTGATTTATGCAATGCATGATTCTTCAAAGAAATTTTCAACAACAGCAGGGTCAGGACAGCCCTCCTGCAGCTCAATGGGAGCTCATCTCTCCATATACTGTCCCGTAGGACATCCAGCACTTCCTGCCCTATGCAGCCCAGAAAGCCTTGTAAAACTCAGCCGGGAGACCGTCTATACCTGACGCCCATCCATTCTCCATCCTCTGGAGAGCCTCATGAAGCTCCTCCAGCGACAGCTCCCTGTCCAAGTCTCCGGCCAGAGAGCTTTGACAGGCCCACGAGGAAGCCGGCCTCCACCACTTGTGCCCCTGACCTGTACAGCTTTGAGTAAAAGCTTACTGTCTGCTTGCAATTTTCAGTAGGCTCAGATAAGAGATCCCCTGATTCTGTTCGCACAGCATGTATGAATCTGTCCATTTCTGTCCATTCTTTTGCTCTAAACTGAAAAAGAACTTAGAAGGAGCGTCCATCTCGGCTGCGCTTTTAAAGCGTGAGCGGACCAGCACCCCCTGTGCTGTAATGTCTAACAGGTCAGTCATTTTGGCTTTTTTACTTTTGAGGGCTTCAATATGCCCTCAATTTCTGGTGGCCTCCAAACGCTGGAGTTCCACTATTTCTATCTCCAGAGCTTTCAGAGATCTAACAATGTCTCTTGTGACGTTGAGAGTGTACTGTTGACAAAAAACTTTGATTTGTGTTTCAGTCACATCCCACCACAGCTGAAGTGAGCTAAAAGCTCCCTTCTCTGATTTAAAACAACTCCATAAATAAGTAAAAGACTCTCTAAAATTAGCGTCTTCTAAAAGTGCAGTGTTAAAATGCCAGTAAGCGCTCCTAGGTTTAACGTTCTCTTTAGTGATAGTACACTGTACCATGCTATGGTCAGAGATATCTACTGGAACAATAAAACACTTAGTAAAAAGCGTTAGCTAGTGTTTAAAACCATAAAAGCGATCTAGTCTCGCCAGGGAGAGTGAGTTGTCTA
>JAUCMX010000028.1:11285340-11350351 GCA_033459395.1 Hemibagrus guttatus
AGGTGATAAATTCTAACAACAATAGAAAAACATTTCCTGCGCCGTATTCAGAGTAGAGTTAATCCCACAGTGAAGATTTAATACTGAAATTACACTTCAGTCTTCACACCTCATGCATAACTACAGACTTAACGCTGTTGAGTTACACATGTGGGGGCGGAGTTTATTGCGCCACTTCCGGGGTATGGTGGCTCTCAGGCGCAAAAACAGAGTTGGACGATTAACAGCAATTTTTATTAGAAAAAAAGTCCAGAAGAAGCAGAACAAACATGTTAGGGATATAGATATGCTGCAATAGAAATTAAATTACAGATGAAATTCTTAAGGTTTATATCAATCTGGTGTTTTATATGAACATGTATTTAAATTATTCGCTTCTATGTTTGTTTACTGGTTAATTTCCATTGTAATGAACTTTGTGATATTGTGTGAACCCCTGCAGAAGTGATATCTTCAATTTGGAGTGGGGTTTTGGGGTATAAGTTGACCTCCATTTCCAAACAGAAGGAATTAAAATCAGCCCTAGGACATAGTCTTTCTGTATATCTATATATTTATCCCTGTATATTTATATAAATCCATGTACTTTTACTGATTTTTTAACCCCCCCTACCCCCAAAAGCACCACGTCTTGTCACAGAGCGCTCTCTCTCTCTCTCCACACACACACCACACACACACACAGAGACAGAGAGAGAGAGAGAGAGCAAGCTTGCAGGTGTGTGTTGCGTCACTGCCCCTCCCCCCTCTGAAGAATAAACCGTTATTTATCAGTAAAAGTGAAACTGAGCGGCTCCATTTTGTGTCGAGGGAAAAATAAAACATTTCAGGACTAAAAACACAGTGAGTATCTAAATCTAAAGCTCTAATATATAAACACACTGATCTGACACTAGATGCCGAAGAGGTTTGTGAGTTTCTACTGATCTACAAATCTAAAATGTTGTTTTATTACTTGATCATGTGACTATTTCCTGTAAGTGAACTCTGGTGCAGGGTTTGATTGAACACACCGATGTTGGAGTGAAGTAAACGTGTGTCCTGCTGTAATCTGGAGAAGGAGACATGACCTCCAACATGAGTGTTTCTGGAAAACAGGACTTAAAGAAAGAAGAGAGGTGAGTTACTTTTACATTCACCAGCAAGAAATACACACCGTCTCATGGGAACAGATCTGTATCTCTAAACACTCACTAGTTAACAGAGGAACTAAACTCTGGTGTAAGGTGTTTAATAGCAGTGAATATATCACTGATCTGATCTAAGAAGAGTTTAGAGAAATCCTTCACTGAGAGAAGAGTAAAAAGGACTGTGTAATGTGGAGCATAAGAGCAGCATAGCTTTGAGTCAGTGAACTCTACAGGCTTTAAGACCCAGCTGAGTCAGTTAGCTGTGACTGGGACTCCTGACATCAGTGTAATTCCTGAGGTATGAGGCGTGTCTCCTGTTTGAATAAGTGTGCAGACTGTAGCTGAAGTAAAAAGATGGAATTATTGGTGTTTAATGATGAACACATTGTTTAACAGTGTTGAGACAGCAGAGTATTCATTATTGCTGATATTTCTGTAATTCTAGAATGATGGAGGGAAAGAGATCAGACTCACCAGAACCCAGCTGTGTGTCCATGAAGAGTGACCAGTCAATGGGACTTCCAATTTCCTTCAGAGACAGAGACAGTTCTACTGATGTGAGGTCAGTATAGTGAGGTGTTTGACAGCAGTGTTCCACCTGATCAAACTCACTCGTCTCATTATGAAGCCCTTCATGAGCTTTATCAGGTATTGAAGCAGTAAAACACTAAACTGTGCAGTGCTGCAGCTCTCGGATTGGCAGTGAGGAAAACTGCTTTAAGAGGTCAGTTCAGCCTGCAGTCCCTGACCTGGAGGGTCTGTGGTGCTACAGAAGAACATTTACACCTGGGATATTAATGACAATATAAATAATTTATTTATTAATTCAATCATTTTTTTTCTAAACATGTTAATGTCAGTTAGGAAATCCTGAAATCAGTGTATTGTGTTAAGAGAACAGTGTTAAATATCTGTCTCTGTATTTATTAGTGTGTGTTGTGCAGCTATGAATACATATAGTCCATATTACATCATGTGTTTTGTTTGTTCACAGATCACAAAAGAAGAAATCAAACATCAGCAGAAATCAGCTGGACTCCATATTCCAGGTGTGTGTGTTATTTAAAGTGTGTAATGTGTGTTGTCATACCTTGTCGTTTCTTCATGTGCAGTAGAATTATGGGTAATCACTTGTTTGAGTAATTAGAATTTCAGTTGTAACTAAAGGCAAAAGGAAGAGACTTTTATTATTTTCATAATTAAAATCATAATCAAAGCATCTCTCACTGTGTAACACTATAGTATTTAGATCTGTTCCTGTGTGTTTCTAACCAGGAGCTGGAACACAAAGTCATCACTCTGATAAAGAATGAGCTGAAGAGGTTTAGGAAGCTCCTGAGTCCAGATTACCCAGCATGCACTGAGAGGGAGGTGGAGGATGAGGAGGATGTGCACAGTGTCAGAGAGGGAGCGCTGAAGATCACACTGCGCGTCCTGAAAAACTTGAACCACACAGATCTCGCTAACACACTGCACAACAGTAAGAGCTCTGAGTCATGGCTTTATTCCATCAGATTCACTTTAGAGAGAGGAAATAGTTTTAGATATGAAGACTTTTAGTTTTAAGTTTGATTTTAGTATCATGTACATCTGCTGCTTTTCTGTTCTGTTCATGGTCCAGCTTGTGGTTACTCTGTACAATGGTCCTGTTCCTTCAATAATATGTAGTACTCAGTGATTCTGCATTAAAACATGTTATTACTTTGTTTATTAGAGTCTGTGGGCTCTGTGTATCAGCAAAAGTTGAAATCCAAGCTGAGAGAGAAGTTTAAAAGAATTAATGAAGGAATCTCACAGCATGGAAGCTCAGCACTTCTGAATGAGATCTACACAGAGCTCTACATCACAGAGGGTTGGAGTGGAGACGTCAATAATGAACATGAGGTGAGACAGATTGAGACAGCATCCAGGAGACCAGCAACACAGGAGACAGCCATCAAATGTAATGACCTCTTTAAAGACAAGTCCATCAGAAGTGTGCTGACTAAAGGAGTTGCTGGAATTGGAAAAACAGTCTCTGTGCAGAAGTTCATTCTGGACTGGACTGAAGGAAAAGCAAATCAGGACGTCACCTTCATGTTTCCGCTTCCCTTTAGAGAGCTGAATCTGATGAAGCAGCAAAATCTCAGTCTGATGAATCTTCTTCATCACTTTTTCCCAGAAATGAGAAAACTAGAATCAATAGACTGTGACTCCTACAAAGTAGTGTTGATCTTTGATGGTCTGGATGAATGTCGACTTCCTCTAAATTTCCAGAAGAATGAGAGATTGTGTGATGTGACAGAGTCAGCCTCAGTGGATGTGCTGCTGACGAACCTCATCAAGGGGAATCTGCTTCCCTCTGCTCTCCTCTGGATAACCTCTCGACCAGGAGCAGCCAATCAGATCCCTCCTGAGTGTGTAGACCAGGTAACAGAGGTACGAGGCTTTAGTGATCCTCAGAAAGAGGAGTACTTCAGGAAGAAGATCAGTGATCAGAGCCTGGCCAATAAAATCATCACACACATGAAGTCTTCAAGAAGCCTCTACATCATGTGCCACATCCCAGTCTTCTGCTGGATCTCAGCCACTGTTCTAGAGAGAATGTTGGGTGAAGCAGAGAGTGGAGAGATCCCCAAGACTCTGACTCAAATGTTCACACACTTCCTGATCTTTCAGATCAAACACAAGCACCAAAAGTACCATCAGAAATGTGACCCTGATCCTCAGCAGACCAGAGAGAGTATCCTGGCACTGGGAAAACTGGCTTTCCAGCAGCTGGAGAAAGGAAACCTGATCTTTTATGAGGAAGACCTGAGAGAGTGTGGCATTGATGTGAGAGAAGTGTCAGTTTACTCAGGAGTGTGTACCCAGATCTTCAGAGAGGAGTTTGGGCTTCACCTGGGGAAGGTGTTCAGCTTTATACATCTTAGTGTTCAGGAGTTTCTGGCTGCTTTATACACATTTTTCTGCTTCATTTTTAGAAAGACAAATGTGCTTGTGGAGCAAAGCACTGGACTTTTTAATTTCTTCAGAAATCCAAACATGTCTGATTTCCTCAGGAGTGCAGTGGACAAGGCCTTACAGAGTGAGAATGGACACCTGGACCTGTTCCTCCGCTTCCTTCTGGGTCTCTCACTGGAGTCCAATCAGACTCTCTTACGAGGCTTAATGCTAAAGAAAGGAAGTAGCTCTCACAGCAAACAGGAAACAGTGAAGTACATCAAGGAGAAGATCAGGGAGAATCCATCTCCAGAGAAATCCATCAATCTGTTCCACTGTCTGAATGAACTGAATGATCATTCTCTAGTACAGGAAGTACAAACTTACCTGAACAGAGAAGGTGACAGTCGTCTCAGTGGAACCAGACTCTCTCCTGCTCAGTGGTCAGCTCTGGTGTTTGTGTTACTGAACTCAGAACAGGAGCTGGATGTGTTTGATTTGAGGAAATATGATCCATCAGAGGAATGTCTTCTGAGGCTGCTGCCAGTGGTCAAAGCCTCCAGAAAAGCTGAGTGAGTATTTTTATTTATAAATGTATTACTGCATGGTTTGTTATTTTAATGTAACACTGAACTGCACTGTTTGGATTAATGCTTGTTAATAGTTACTCTAATCATCTTTAAACAAACCTCTGCTACTTTTACAGAAGATTATTTCACTTTTTACACTAACACGTCATGTCTGCACTGAGGACTGGGACATATGGACAAAATCTGATATCATGATATGAATAATTTTATATCTTTTATATATGAATCATGATATATTAAGTTTTCTCTAAAATTTATGAAAAATTATGAAAAGAAATACCTATAGAAAATAACTGCATGCATTTAAGAGCTAAAAACATTTCTGAACTAAACACCAGTGAAAGACACTTTTTCTTTTCTCTGTTTATTTTGAAAGTGACATTGAACAGAACTCTCACAAATGAGAACAAGAAAAACATCAAACTGTCAAAATGGGATCAATATGAATAGAAAATATAAAAAGTCAATATTAAAACACTCTGTTCACCTTCAAGTACCTGTTAAAGTTCTATACAGTGTTGAGGGGAGATTTACTCTATCATGCTTTTTTCCCTAATTTGTACATTTTTCTTTCTAATTTAGTCATGGATGATTCCCTCTCTCCATTTTTATTCAAAGTGTAGAAACTGAGATTGTACATATTTATATATGCATATTTAAATCCTTTTTCATTTAACTGAACCCAATACGAAGGAAGAAGAAAAGCCTCCTACAGTCTGCTCTACTCCCAAACTCTGCTTTACCGAGGACTGAGCTCATCACTAATAAAAAATCCATTAACATTTTTAGTGGTGGTAAAAACGATTCTTTTTAAAGACTCGGGTTTCGTCGAGTCACTCACTGAAATGAATCGAGTCAGTGATTCCTTTTGAGTCAGTGAACATGTCCCTGTGTAAATGAAAAGAATCAAGACTTACGATACCAGTGCAACAACACAAACACAGAAAGTCTCAGCTGAATCAGTCGATGAGCCGGATCCGCGAGTCCTCTGAGAATCAGCTGAATCAGTCGATGAGCCGGATCCGCGAGTCCTCTGTGAATTAGCTGAATCAGTCGATGAGCCGGATCCGCGTGTGCTCTGAGTCTCAGCTGAATCAGTCGATGAGCCGGATCCGCGAGTCCTCTGAGAATCAGCTGAATCAGTCGATGAGCCAGATCCGCGAGTCCTCTGAGAATCAGCTGAATCAGTCAATAAGCCGGATCCGCGAGTCCTCCGAGTCTCAGCTGAATCAGTTGATGAGCCGGATCCGCGAGTCCTCTGAGAATCAGCTGAATCATTCGATGAGCCGGATCCGCGAGTCCTCTGTGAATCAGCTGAATCAGTCGATGAGCCGGATCCGCGAGTCCTCTGAGAATCAGCTGAATCAGTCGATGAGCCGGATCTGCGACTCCTCTGAGTCTCAGCTGAATCAGTCGATGAGCCGGATCCGCGAGTCCTCTGAGAATCAGCTGAATCAGTCGATGAGCCGGATCCGCTACTCCTCTGAGTCTCAGCTGAATCAGTCGATGAGCCGGATCCGCGAGTCCTCTGAGAATCAGCTGAATCAGTCGATGAGCTGGATCCGCGAGTCCGCTGAGAACCAGCTGAATCAGTCGATGAGCCGGATCCGCGAGTCCTCTGAGAATCAGATGAATCAGTCGATGAGAACGGTAGCAGCCATGAGACAAATAAGAATCGAGTTAATTTAGACCTTGCACTCATGAATCATGAGTCAATATGCAGAATCGGATCATTTAACTCTGGTGAGTCAGTCAGGGCCAGTACTAATCATTTTCAACCTAGCAACAAGCTAGGCAGCTAACTCGGATAAGTGATGTTTATTTTCTTTCTCAAACAGTGAACTGTATGTAGAGGATGTATTTTTAAATGTGACTTTTTATATTGAAGACTTTTATTTTCACGAGTTTTTTTCCTTTGCCTATGGCGGGGAAAAAGAGAGAGGATGAATAAGCCGCCGCAGGTGAGTGTGGTGCCGTGACCGCTGTTATTAAAAAGTAATGGAGCTTGATTACTTGGAGCTGGACAAAGACGCTAAACGGTTAATGACTGATCACATTCTTCTTCTTGGATGGTGATTTTTGTTCATCTGTTGTGGGTGAATTATGGAGACAGTGTTTTTGAGTGTGGTTCTCTGCATGGGAAGATGGCGGATGTGGTAAAAACAGACGCTGAACACAAAGACGGTTGTATGTGACGGTTGGTCAGGTTTAACACTGTTACTTTTAGTTGAATATAAATGACATGTTTTAATTTTGACAGCTACCTTGGAGTCAGGGCGTCTCACTTACCTTGCTAGGTTTGGGGAGATTGTGCTGTTCAAAGCTAGTCCCACACTGTGCATTATACAACATACACTACACACTTCAGGAAGTCACCATGTCACTTCTAGACACCTGAAGCCCACCTACACAAATCCTTTAGTGTAACACACAGTAGTGTAGGAGAAACACATACATTGTGCATTGAGACTAAATGTACTGGAGCGTGGACTAAGATCCTTTAGTCTTCCAGGGTAATGTTGTGTTACATTTCTAATCTTTTTCTAATATTTTGGAAAGAACTCAAAATGCACTGTTCCAAATGATTATGCACAATGCAGTGTGAACATAATAGGTCATAATTCATTTAAAACAGAAATCTGATCTATTTCTTACATGAACAGATCACTTTTCAGAAAATTAAATCAACAATCATATTTCCAGATCAGGTTACATATTAATATATGAGCCTTTCTTTGATATCACTTTAACAACTGTCTCATCCATTGAACCTGTAAGTTCTTGTATAGTTTCTGTATTTCATTTGAGGATGTCAGTATTGCCTTCCAGAGCTGCTGTTTTGAGGTATACTGCCACTCACCCTCATAGATCCTGCTTTTAAGGATGCTCCAGTTCTCAATAGGGTTGAGGTCAGGGGATGATGGTGGCCACACCATGATATGCCTATATGTCTATATCTCCCTTTGTGCCTCTAGCAGTCGAGGAGTCAGTGGTGTTTTTTGCAGCATGGGATGGTGCGTTGTCCTGCATGAAAATATTTTTTTTTTCCAAAATTCAGGATTCTTCTTTTTTATACCATGGCAGGTAATGGTCAGTTAGGAGCTCCACATATTTTGCTGAGGTCATTTTGACACCCCCAGGGACCCTAAAGAGACCAACAATCTCACTTCCCAATATTCCTGCCCAAAACTTCACTCCACCCCCTTGCTGATGTCACAGTCTTGTTGGAACAGGGTGGCCATTCACCAACCATCCAGAACTCCATCCATCTGGACCATCCAGTGTAGCACTGCATTCATCAGTGAATAAAACTGTTTGAAGATTAATCTTCATATATTTCTGAGCCCACTGCAAATGTTTGTGAGCACTGGTTAAGGGAGGCAAAAATAAAGCTTCATGTACAACTGCAAGCTTCTGGAGGATCCTACATGGAGAGCTTCTTTAGACTCCAGAGACACCAGCAGCTTCAGAAATCTGACTCATTAACAAACCTGACTGAGATTTATACCAGTTATCTAAAATGATAGGAGAAAAAAAGCAAAAACTTTCACTGAAAAACTAAAAATGAAATGTTTCTTTAACTGAAATCCTATTAATATGTCAGCTGCATAATAATTTACAACACAGTGTACATTTTCTAATAAAATTCCATTCTAATAAACAAAAACAACACTGTATAATATTTTCTAAATGAAACAAATAATTTATTTATTGAATTTTGTACTCATCAAAAATCAACTGTTTTACCGTCTCTGTGAAATTCAACATATAACTCAGTGTAAGGTAGGACTAGTATTGACATGTTATTAACTGCTAGTGTACAGCTCTAGAATTCTTTATTTTCTGTAATAAAATGCACTGGATCTGCAGTGTTGCTTGTAGAAACTTGAACACAGATCAGAGTGTAGTGTTTGTAGGCTGCTCACTCTCACGTGTGTGTTATATACATGAGCTAATGGTAATAGCTAGTTCTGATTATTGGGAGAGTTACTTCCACCCCAATTCCCCCTGGAAACTACACTCCTGTAGCTGAGAGATTGTGGAGTGCAGAAAGACGTCCCTGCTCCTATAAATGTCCTGATGTGGTGTCCTGTCCTCTGATTTCTGTGTGTGAGAGAAACACACTGACATTTCTCTTACATCTTCAACTTTAGCTGCATTATGACTGTGTGTGTGTGTGTTTGAGATCAGTGTTCTGATATTTCATCATTTCTCTTCCAGTCTGTGTGTGTGTAATCTGACAGTGGAAAGCTGTAGAGCTCTGTCCTCAGTTCTCACCTCAAACTCCTCCAGTCTGAGAGAACTGGACCTGAGTAAGAATAAACTGCAGGATTCAGGAGTGAAGCTGTTCTCTGCTGGACTGAATAATCCACACTGTACACTGGAGATACTGAGGTACACACACACACACACACACACACACACACACACACTCACTCACAAAGTATGGCATTGTCTGCCAAGTGCAAATAATAATAATAATAATAATAATAATAATAATAATAATAGTTTTTTATACAGCAGTCTTGAAACATCAAAATCAAACATCCTTCACTATGGAAAAGATTTACTAAAATGATAAAACAACAGCAGTTCAATATTAAAGTGTGTAAAGTGTAAAATACTAAAAAGTCATAAGAAATAAACATAAGCAATTAAACCTAGAATAGATCATTAAGAGAGAAAAAGTTCTGATAAACTTGGACTTGTAATGAAATTGTACAGAAATTGTATGATGCTGTTTCCCCAAGCTCCAGATCAGTCCAGAACTAGAGCTGGTCATTTCCATTCATCCCAGTGACTCCAATCATTTGATTCTGTTCACCAAAAAGATTTGTTCAGATTGATTCAGTGACCTTTCTGTAAATTATATCATTACACTGCACCAGTGAGTGTCTTTTTAGACATTATAGTTTTCAGAGAGTGGTCACGAATGAGGATACTAATGTAGTGTATAAAAAGAGACATTTTCCCATACATGTATGAAGTAGTTTTCAATGGTACAATGATTTAAAAAATAACCATCAGTCATTTTTACACATTCATGTATAGTGGATAATGCTGTAAAGAACACAACAACATTTAAGGCTTGTCTTAATGCTACATTCTGTTCAAATGCACTGCTCTATCCTGTTTCTCTTCTTGTGGTGAACTGAATGAACGACATCAGTGAGTCAGCAGATCCTCATTCATTCACCAAGTTCATTCACAAACATCAACAACCACCAGTTTGTTCAGAACCAGTAGGTTTACCACTCTCATTCACACTCAAGTAAGGGGCGGATTCATTCAATACGTCCAACCAGTGACCTGCTCCTTCACAGCCTGCACTCTGCTTTTACACTGGGATTATGATTCATGCACAGATAAAAGATCAGATAAGAGATACTCTATTGTCATTGTATACAATACAACCACATTTAGTGTGGCAAACTTCAGAAAGTAACAAGGAGACATAACACTGATGAAGGAATTTAAATGAAGAAAGAAGAAGAAAAAAGAAAGAAGAATAAATAGAGTAAACTGTAAAATGTTTACAAGTTTGTATATACAGATATAAAACTTCTACGTTCTCTTCATAGCATGGCTCCGCCCCCTTCTCCTCTTGTTGAAGACTCGCATCTGACCTGAATGAATGATCTGTCTCGTTCCATCATATCCTTCACCAACTAGTTCCTTCATTTCAGACTGAACCACATGTCCCAGTTCGTACAGAATCAGTACCGCTCTCGTTCAGTAAGAGGTGAATTTGTTCAATAGGTCCAACCAATGACATTGCTCCTTCACAGCACACACTCTACTGCAGTCAGTGAAAAGAGGCCAAAGCAGTCACGTGTTTTACACAGGCGAGACTTCAGTGAACGAGAAATATGAGACAGCACATGGAAGTTTGTTTCAGCTCATTATCCTGTTTCAGAAAGTTAAATACATCGTCTCATATGAGTTCAGACACATGGACCTGTCCAAGAGCAGTCCAAGTTTATACACAGACTGTTCACTTTATATTTTTATCCTGACATTACAACCTTGTGTTCAGGTAGACACTTTATTTCCAAACTCATGGAAACACCTCATTTCACTATCAGAGAAATAAATCAAACATTTCATCATTTCTCTTCCAGTCTGTGTGAGTGTAATCTGACAGAGGAAAGCTGTAGAGCTCTGTCCTCAGTTCTCAGCTCAAACTCCTCCACTCTGAGAGAACTGAACCTGAGTTACAATAAACTGCAGGATTCAGGAGTGAAGCTGCTCTCTGCTGGACTGAATAATCCACAATGTACACTGGAGATACTGAGGTACACACACACATTTATTTATTTATGTTTATATGTTAGTTTATTATTGTTTGTTAAATATATAACTTTATTTAGCTCCTGAACCAGATCTCCTGTGGAACTTTCTGGAAATCTTTCTTACTTCTGTCTAATGTGACTGAGTAAAAAGTTAACTGTTTCAAAGCAACATCTTTCCCAAATCAAAAAAACATTATTTATGGTTGACTACAACAGCCACCTAATAATATTATATAATAATTTAATATATCACATTCATTTCAGCTTTTGCGTTTGTTCTATTCCAGAAAGATCAGAGACATTGCCTTATTGAGATTTAATTGGAGGCTGAAATCTATCAGTAGCTCAACAATTAAAAGATTAGGATTAAACAATACGTTATATCCTGAGATCTCATTGCTAATAATAATGAGCTAATTAATTTATCTAAACTAGCTCTGGATAAGGGGGTTTGTTTAATGCTGTAAATGTAAATAATATTAACACACACACACTTAAAGTAGATGGTCAGCTTCATTAGTGGTGTATAAAGTTTAGTGGTTTAAGTCTGTAATGCTCGACTGGGTTCATGCTGCGTTTCCTCTGAATAACAAACACAGTAAACAGAAAAGCTGGAACTCTTTTGTTTAAACTAAAACACACGAAACTTACAGTTCTGTCATCTGTCCTTTTGTGTCATTTGTACTTTCATTATACAATGTGTGCTCAATCTATCAACTTTTAGTTTCTCCTCCAAATACATTTTAGGGAAAAATGATGATAGAGTAAATAATCCACCTCGGTCACGTTCATCACACTCGTGACTGCGTCTGTAACACGACTGCTGATGACGTTTACCGGACACATCACTGAAACAGGATAAAAGATTATAGCCCTAATTAAGCTGTAATGTAGGGGGCGTGTCACTCTGTAATCACCTTGTATCACCTTGAATCTACAGCAGTGGACTCGTTGCATGTCACCTTCATACCATTCTGTGTGTTTTTCTTACCACTGCTGGTTGTGCTGTTGCTGAATGAACATGATGTCTGCTTGAACCATTTGCTTGTTAGACTCGCTAACAACGAGCATCGACTCAGTAAACTCAAAAATCATCAAGCTAGAGTCGGGGTGAAGAGCAGTTCCAGTGTTCTTAGCAGACTTGAAAAATCCCTACAATCAGTGGAGCTTCAGCTAGCAGATTAGGAAGATAGGAATAGGAGCTGTTAGGAGGATTTCCTGAAATTGACAGCCGCTTGTCACCTGCCATAATCTGCCTAGCTGGTCATGGATGGCTCTGCTAACAATGCTAACAATAATGGTGTGGTTCTGCAGTCTTTTTTTGAGCTTGGTTTGTATTGGACATGTTTAAGCTAGCCTTGCTAATAGTGCTACAACAGCATTTCACTTTTATACTTCATAATGCAGTGAATTAACTTGTCTTTTTTCTTTTCCACTGGACTACACAAAACGAGAGCTAAGTTTCATATATAATCTTTCTGAACTTTCTGAATTGCCATCCTAGCTATCTAGCTCAGGCTGGCTATGCTAATGGCTAGCTTTATCCTGCAACAATAAGGATGCTGCATGATGCTACTCATGTTCCCTAATTCTACATAGGCTGAGCTGCTCTGACTGTGCTTGGACTGGGCCTGCTAATGCTAGCTGGGGTAACAATAAGGCGGAGAACTGACCTTTTTAAAACATATTAAAGTAAATTCTTTTTTAAAGGTTTATTTATTTGTTTGTTCAGCTCCATGTACATTATGACTTGGGTCACTGGGTTCATTGGCCTGTAACTGTAGAAAGCAGGTCTCAGCTAAACCATGAATACCAGTGGATAAGGGAGCTGGTTTATTTTGGCTGTCCCATTGTACTATATTTCATTGTAAGTAAGTTTATTCCACACGTGTACTAAGAACACCTTTTGACTTTAAGGCAGGGATTTTCTATCAGTTACATTGGTCACTTAACTTCAAGAGGTTATAAGTTATTGGTTAGTTTAAACTGTTGGACTGGAAACTTCCTGACTGCTCCATATTCATACAAGGTCACAGTCCAGTTCTGGCTTATTATTAAGTTTATATTTTTGTTGTTTGTATCTTTTTTGTTATCTGTGTTTGTGTTGTCTAGTGAGTGTCTGGGGCTTGTTCTGTGTACTGAGTTGTAACACTGCCACATAATGACCATGTTTATATATACACCTGTTTGTGTAATTATTTTAATTAATAGCACAAGTTAACTATTTACAGTAACTTTGCACCCTTTACATCATCCCATAACGACACAGTGGTTTAAAAAGTTTATATACATAGGGGCAAAAAAGTATTTAGTCAGCCACCAATTGTGCAAGTTCTCCCACTTAAAAAGATGAGAGAGGCCTGTAATTTTCATCATAGGTACAACTATGAGAGACAGAATGAGAAAAAAAAATCCAGAAAATCACATTGTCTGATTTTTAAAGAATTTATTTGCAAGTTATGGTGGAAAATAAGTATTTGGTCAATAACAAAAGTTCATCTCAATACTTTGTTATATACCCTTTGTTGGAAATGACAGAGGTCAAACGTTTTCTGTAAGTCGCCACAAGGTTTTTACACACTGTTTCTGGTAGTTTGGCCCATTCCTCCATGCAGATCTCCTCTAGAGCAGTGATGTTTTGGGGCTGTCGCTGGGCAACACGGATTTTCAACTCCCTCCAAAGATTTTCTATGGGGTTGAGATCTGGAGACTGGCTAGGCCACTCCGGGACCTTGAAATGCTTCTGACAAAGCCACTCCTTTGTTGCCCGGGCGGTGTGTTTGGGAGCATTGTCATGCTGAAAGACCAAGCCACGTTTCATCTTCAATGCCTTTGCTGATGGAAGGAGGTTTTTACTCAAAATCTCACGATACATGGCCCCATTCATTCTTTCCTTTACACGGATCAGTCGTCTTGGTCCCTTTGCAGAAAAACAGCCCCAAAGCATGATGTTTCCACCCCCATGCTTCACAGTAGGTATGGTGTTCTTTGGATGCAACTCAGCATTCTTTCTCCTCCAAACACGACAAGTTGAGTTTTTACCAAAAAGTTCTATTTTGGTTTCATCTGACCATATGACATTCTCCCAATCCTCTTCTGGATCATCCAAATGCTCTCTAGCAAACTTCAGACGGGCCCGGACATGTACTGGCTTAAGCAGGGGGACACGTCTGGCACTGCAGGATTTGAGTCCCTGGCGGCGTAGTGTGTTACTGATGGTCGCCTTGTTACTTTGGTCCCAGCTCTCTGCAGGTCATTCACTAGGTCCCCCCGTGTGGTTCTGGGATTTTTGCTCACCGTTCTTGTGATCATTTTGACCCCACGGGGTGAGATCTTGCGTGGAGCCCCAGATCGAGGGAGATTATCAGTGGTCTTGTATGTCTTCCATTTTCTAATAATTGCTCCCACAGTTGATTTCTTCACACCAAGCTGCTTACCTATTGCAGATTCAGCCTTCCCAGCTTGGTGCAGGTCTACAATTTTGTTTCTGGTGTCCTTTGACAGCTCTTTGGTCTTGGCCATAGTGGAGTTTGGAGTCTGACTGTTTGAGGTTGTGGACAGGTGTCTTTTATACTGATAACGAGTTCAAACAGGTGCCATTAATACAGGTCACGAGTGGAGGACAGAGGAGCCTCTTAAAGAAGAAGTTACAGGTCTGTGAGAGCCAGAAATCTTGCTTTTTTGTAGGTGACCAAATACTTATTTTCCACCATAATTTGCAAATAAATTCTTTAAAAATCACACAATGTGATTTTCTGGATTTTTTTTCTCATTCTGTCTCTCATAGTTGAAGTGTACTTATGATGAAAATTACAGGCCTCTCTCATCTTTTTAAGTGGGAGAACTTGCACAATTGTTGGCTGACTAAATACTTTTTTGCCCCACTGTAAATTGTGTGAAAGATGGCAGAAAGGAGTGCGCTCCGCTTAAAAAGGGAATTCTGTAGTGCATTATTAACTGAGACAGATGTGCTATCTAAAAGTAAGGTTAATCTAGCCTCATGTGTATTGATGTTGTGCAGCTTTTAGATACTTAGCAGTAATAGCCCTGAAAGAGTACAGCAAATTTATTTCTAAAGGTGCTGGGAACAACCCATGCAATCCAAATATGCAAAATAATCAAATTAGATTTCCATAAATTATGTGTAATAATGTGAGTATTGAAAAAAAGTATTGAACACATGAAGAAAGGGAGGTGCAAAAAGTCATGGAAAGCCAAGACACCAGCTGAAATCAGTCAGTAATTAGAAAGCAGTCCTGCCCCTGCACCTGTCCCAACTGGTGGCCTATAAAAAGGAGTCTCATTACCAAGGGGTCACACAAGAAACATCTCATGATGGGTAAAAGTAAAGAGCTGTATCATGACCTTCACAAACTTATTGTTGCAAAACTTACTGATGGCATTGAGAAGGATTTTAAAACTTCTGCATATTCCAGTGAGCACTGTCAGGGCCATAAACCAGAAGTGTAAAGAACATGATTTCACCATAAACCGGACACGACCAGGTGTTCCTCACAAGATTTCTGACAGAGGAGTGAAAAGAATTATCAGAAGAGGTGTCCAAGAGCCAAGGACCACCTGTGGAGAGCTTCAGAAAGACCTGGAACTAGCCAATACAATTGTTTCAAAGAAAACAGTAATGCGCTCAACCATCATGTCCTGTGTGCACGCTCACCACACAAGACTCAATTGCTGAAGAAAAAGCATGTTGAAGCTCATTTAAAGTTTGCTGCACAACATTTGGACAAGCTTGTGAAATACTGGGAGAACATTGTCTGGTCAGATGAGATCTAAACTCTTTGGATGCCATAATTACACACCATGTTTGGAGGACAAATGGCACTGCACATCACCCCAAAAACACCAGACCAGCAGTGAAGTTTGGAGGAGGGAACATCATGGTGTGGGCTGTTCTTCAGCATACAGTACTGGTAAACTTCATATCATTGAAGGAAGGATGAATGGAAAAATGTACAGAGACATTCTTGATAAAAATCTGCTGCCATCTACCAGGATCAGAATCAGAAAAGTTTTTATTGCCAGGAACAGCAAAGGGTTCACGAAGAGCACTTTACAGTACTAGGAATTTGTCTTGGTGTCAGGTGCAAACATATACACAAATAAAATTATAAAATAAACTAAAATAATTTAAATAAAGCTGTTAACAGCAAGTGTCTTACGTGTTGAAATTTACAATGTAAAAGTGTAAGTGAAATTGAAGGAGACTGTCCAAACATATATACAGATAACGTATGTACACAATCGAGAATGATAATAAATATGTACACAGAAGTGCATGAAAATGTGCATGAAAAGAAGAGCAATTTAAAATGTAAAGTTGAGTAAAAGTGACTGTCCAAATATGTATATCCAGTATGTACAATCGAGAATGAAATAAATATTGTATACAGAAGCTTGAGTTTGCAGAAGATGCAGTGCAATTTAGAAGTAGAGGGGCATGAAGCCTTTATAATCGCCACACATACATTACAGCACAGTGGAATTCTTTTCTTCGCATATCCCAGCTGAGGAAGTTGGGGTCAGAGCACAGGGGCAGCTATGATACAGCGCTCCTGGAGCAGAGAGGGTTAAGGGCCTTGCTCAATTGCCCAACAGTGGAGCTTGGTGGTACTGGGGCTTGAACCCCGATCCTCCGATCAACAACCCAGCGCCTTAACCACTTGAGCCACCACTGCCCCCTTTAGAATGTGAAAATGTCATGGTTGTCTGTAAGTTCTTGGGGGGGGGGGGGGGGGTCATCTGGGGGTAAGTGGGGCACTGTTCAGCAGGCTGACTGCAGTGGGGAAGAAACTGTCCTTGTGGTGTGAGGTCCGGGTCCTGATGGACCGGAGCCTCTTTCCAGAGGGGAGGGACCGAAAGAGTTCATTTCCGGGATGAGAGGGGTCGGCTGCGATCTTGGCTGCACGTCTCCGGGACCTGGAGATGTACAGCTCTTGGAGAGATGGGAGACTGCAGCCAATCACCTTCTCAGCTGAGTGGATAACACGCTGCAGTTTGGCCTTGTCCTTGGCTGTAGCTGCAGCAAACCAGATCGTGATGGAGGATGTGAGGATAGATTCAATATTGGCAGTGTAGAAGTTAACCAACATCTTCACAGGGAGGAGAAACTTCTTCAGCTGCCGCAGAAAATACATCCTCTGCTGAACCTTCTTGGTGAGAGACCTGATGTTCTGCTCCCACTTGAGTTCCTTGGTGATGGTGGTGCCTAGGAAACGGAAGGACTCAACAGATGTCACCGGAGAGTCACAGAGGATGACAGGGGGGAGGGGGGCTGGGTCCTTCCTGAAGTCCACTATCATCTCCACTGTCTTTAGGGAGTTGAGCTCCAGGTTGTTCATGCTGCACCATGACACCAGACGATCCATCTCACCCCTGTAGGCCGACTCGTCCCCATCAGAGATGATGCCGATGAGGGTGGTGTCATCAGCAAACTTCAGGAGTTTGACAGACTGGTGACCAGATGTGCAGCCATTGGTATAAAGGGAGAATAGCAGAGGAGAAAGGACACAGCCTTGGGGGGATCCAGTGCTGATGTGCTGGAGGTCAGAGACATGCATTCCCAGCCTCACGAACTGCCGTCTGTCTGTCAGGAAGTCCGTGATCCAACTGCACAGGAGTCAGGCACATTCAGCTGGAAGAGCTTGTCTCTGAGCAGAGCTGGGACGATTGTATTAAAAGAAGAACTAAAGTCCACAAACAGTATTCTGGCATAGGATCCTGGGAAATCCAGATGCTGAAGGATGAAGTGGAGGGCCATGTTCACAGCATCGTCTACAGATCTGTTGGCTCTGTAGGCGAACTGTAGTGGATCCAGGAGAGGGTCTGTAATGTCCTTGTGGTAGGACAACATCAGGTGCTCATAAGACTTCATCACCACAGAAGTCAGGGTGACGGGTCTGTAGTCATTAAGTCCTGTGATCTTTGTCTTTTTGGGGACTGGGACAATAGCTGAGGTCTTGAAGCAGGCTGGCACATGGCAGGTCTCCCGTGAGATATTAAAAATGTCTGTGAACACTGGGGACAGCTGATTGGCACCGTGCTTCAGGAGGGAGGGGGAGATGGAGTCCGGGCCTGTAGCTTTGTGGGTGTTCAGAAGTTTAAACAGTCTATTCAGCTTTTCCTCTTTGATGGTGAGAGGTGTGAGAGGTGGGGGGTGTGGTGTCGCTAAGGTGTGGAGCTGTGTGGGTAATACAGGTATGAAAGTGTAGGAGGAGGAGCTACTGCTGATCAATAGCTGGTGGGGGGAGGATTGGGGGGGTCAGGACCATTCCATTGTCTTTCAAAGCGGCAGTAGTACTCATTCAGGCTGTTGGCCAGTCGCAGGTCGTTCACAGAGTGGGGGGCTCTAGGCTTGTAATTGGCGATCGCTTTAAGCCCTTTCCAGACAGAGGCAGAGTCGTTGGTTTGGAATTGCTGTTTCATTCTCTCACCATGCTCTGTTTTAGCTCTTCTCACCTCCTCGCTAAATCTGTACTTAGCCTCCTTGTATTTTCCTTTGTCCCCACTTCTGAATGCGGCCTCTTTCTCTGACCTGAGCCGTCTGAGTTTGGCTGTGAACCAGGGTTTGTTTACATTTTCTGGCATTTGGCAGACACTCTTATCCAGAGCGACATATAAAAGTGCTTTAGTTCTCAGTCAATGAATACATTAACACTGGTTAAATAGGACACAAACTTGGGATACCATTAGCCTAAACTGAGTTGGATTTTTTTTTTTTTTAAATACATAAACAGGGAAAAATAAGAGCTAGTTTAAGTACTTCAGGGAGAGGTAAGTCTTCAGTTGCCGTTTGAACACGGTCAGAGATTCGGCCGTACGGATACCTAGGGGAAGTTCGTTCCACCACCTCAGTGCCAGGACAGAGAAGAGTCTAGGTGTATACCTACCTTTTTCCCTGAGAGATGGTGGGACCAGTCAAGCAGTGCTAATGGATCTGAGTGAGCGAGGTGCAGTGCGAGGAGTGACGAGAGCTTTGAGGTAAGATGGCGCTGGTCCATTCTTGGCTTTGTAGGCAAGCATTAGTGTTTTGAATCTGATGCGTGCAGCTACCGGAAGCCAGTGGAGGAAAGCAGCAGTGGGGTGGTGTGGGAGAATTTGGACAGGTTGAAAACAAGTCGTGCAGCTGCATTTTGGATCATTTGCAGTGGACGAATTGAGTTCAGAGGTAGACCTGCCAGAAGAGAGTTGCAGTAGTCCAATCTCGAAATGACCAGAGATTGAACAAGCACCTGAGTAGCCTGTATGGATAGAAATGGCCAAATCCTTCTGATGTTGTACAGAAGAAACCGACATGAGTGTGTCACATTAGTGACATGGGAGGAAAAGGATAGTTGATTGTCCATGGTTACCCCAAGGTTGCGAGCAGTGGCTGAAGGGGAAATCATGGAGTTGCTCAGAGATATCGCGAGATCTTGGGCTGGGGATAGATCACCTGGGATGATCAGCAGCTCAGTTTTGCTGGGATTGAATTTCAGCTGATGAGCAGTCATCCAAGATGAAATGTCCACCAGACACGCTGAGATCTGAGCAGAAGCCGTGGTATCTGAGGGAGGGAAGGAGAAGATAAGTTGGGTGTCATCGGCATAGCAGTGGTATGAAAATCCATGTGAGGATATAGCTTTGTAAAGAGAGTGAGTATAGAGGGAGAAAAGAAGAGGACCAAGTACTGAGTCTTGCGGGACACCAGTAGAGAGTCTGCGTGGAGCAGATGTCA
The DNA here is from genome assembly GCA_033459395.1 of Hemibagrus guttatus. Taxonomy (NCBI): domain Eukaryota; kingdom Metazoa; phylum Chordata; class Actinopteri; order Siluriformes; family Bagridae; genus Hemibagrus; species Hemibagrus guttatus. The sequence continues at coordinate 11,305,010 of JAUCMX010000028.1, forward strand.
ATCCCTTCCATGTTTCCTGATATGAGCGATAGGAAGCAAACCATTCCCATGCTGTTCCACAAATTCCAAGACTCCTGAGGGTGGACAAGAGAGTCTTGTGGTTTACTGTGTCAAATGCTGCAGACAGGTCAAGGAGGATGAGGACCGATGACAGTTTGGCTGATCTAGCAGCATGTAGTTTCTCAGTGACGGCCAAAAGGGCAGTCTCTGTGGAATGTGCTGCTTTGAAGCCAGACTGGTTGGGGTCATGGAGGTTATTCTGCATGAGATAGTCAGACAGCTGATTACAAACAACACGTTCAAGAATTTTTGAAAGGAATGAGAGAAGTGATACCGGTCTGTAGTTGCTGATGTCTGAGGGATCCAGAGCAGGTTTCTTCAGGATGGGGATGACCCTGGCTTTCTTAAAGACAGTTGGAACATGACCAGACGTTAAGGATCCATTGATGACTGTGGTGATGAAGGGTAGGAGGTCAGGTGAGATGGTCTGGAGCATAGCTGAAGGGATTGGATCCAGTGGGCAGGTGGTAGGATTGCAGGACCGAGTAATTTGCAAAACCTCTTCTGCTGCTACAGTTGAGAGCTGCATCAGTGAAGGAGTAGCAGAGTGCTGACTGTGTGATGTAGGTGAAGTTGGGATAGACGTGAAGGTCTGGGAGATCCTCTCAATCTTCTCTGTGTAAAAAGTGGCGAAATCTTCAGCGGTCAGGGAGGATTGAGAAGGTGGAGCCGGAGGGTTGAGTAGTGACGAGAAGATGTTGTGGAGCGAACGCGCCTCACAAACCAGTCAGTATTTTTAATCTCCTGAATCAGAAAAAGATATTGTACTGTTACAGGAGATACATCTGTTGTGTTCTGACTTTTGTCATTTGGAAAATAAGTTTATCAGATCACATTTTCATCATTTGACACAAAAACTAAAGGCGTAGCTGTTGTAGCTTCACAATCTTACATAAAAGTGCTGGAAACGTGGGCAGACCTTGCAGGTAGGATAACTATTTGCTAAGATAGAACTCAACAGCTGGAAAATTGCTCTTATCTGCATTTGTGTGTGTGTGTGTGTGTGTGTGTGTGTGTGTGTCACATTACTGACAAAACCTTCTATCATACAGTTACCCAGAAAATGCTAGAATTATCTCATTATTCATTAATAGTAGACAGTGACTTTAAAGCAATGTGGGACTCGGTGCTCAATAGTTCCATCTTATCGAGGTTAATAGAACAGGAACTTATGTACATCTACCCATGTATTCATTTATTATTTATACTCTTGCTCCTGTATGAATATAGCACTTGATGCTGAACATGGAGGTAAAAATCACCTAACTTAACTAAAAGTGTCTTATCTGCCACTTCCTCTAGAGTGTATATGGTGAGTAGATGATCCAGATTTAGAGACTGATTTAAAACATTTCTAATCTCAAAAATCTACAGATGTTGCTAGACTCACTGCTGCTATGAAAATGACTGCAGTCTGTTGAAAACTTCCTCACTCTCTCTCTGTATCAGAGCATGGACTCTGTCCTTTATAGATGTAATCTACATGGAACTCTCAACAGCCTGAATTAATGATGCTAATGAAGTTCACATTAATCACTGGTGTACAGCAATGTCCTGGAAAATCTCCTCAAAAATCTCAAACACTTCTAACATATTCCAAACAGTAAATTTAGTGTGTGTCTGTGAATGGGTCTGCTTACTGACATTTTTACATTAAATAAAAATAAATAAATAATTTGTGGAAAAGGTAATGAGCTTTGTTATATCTGCACTTCCATTACATAATTTCCCTCTAATTATCTAGCTTTCTGTCTGTCTTCCCATCCATCTATTGTTCACAAGCATTGATGATCAAATCATTGTTTCATTAAAACAGATATCTGATTAAACTGATGTAACTGATTAAAACTGTAATGCAGGCAAGAGAACACCTAAAAACATTTTTACAAGTGAAACTCTGCACAACTGTCACAATGTGATGTCCAGTGTCAACAACCTTGTTGTTGTTGATAATAATGGGAATTATTCAAATAATATTTATGGAACATAACACAAGACTGTTTTTTTAGCTTGTTGTATTGATATTTGATTCATTTAATGCTAAATATTTATTAGCTTCACTATATGTGGAGTGTTGTTAGCTAGATTACACCATATTATCCTACCTCCTTCTGAGTATTATCATGTTTTATTTTTTTACTCTCTCTCTCTGAGCAGCAATGCTAAACAGTCTTCTCTTCATCTTCAAAGCTACCTGTGATCTGCTCTCTCAGTTAAACTGCAGTAATCAAGCACTGTGTTGGGAGACAATAGTTGGGCAATACCAACTTGTGCATCAGAGGGGGGCTTTTAGTATTTTTATCTGATTTATTATAACGATCGTTTCAGAACACCAATAATGTTACAGAATTAATTACTTCCACAAATGTTTCAGTTGATCATGGTATCAGTATTGGTGGGCTGTAATAGCTAGTTCTGATTATTGGGAGAGTTACTTCCACCCCAATTCCCCCTGGAAACTACACTCCTGTAGCTGAGAGATTGTGGAGTGCAGAAAGACGTCCCTGCTCCTGTAAATGTCCTGATGTGGTGTCCTGTCCTCTGATTTCTGTGTGTGAGAGAAACACACTGACATTTCTCTTACATCCTCAACTTTAGCTGCATTATGGCTGTGTGTGTGTGTTTGAGATCAGAGTTCTGATATTTCATCATTTCTCTTCCAGGCTGTGTCTCTGTAAACTGACAGAGGAAAGCTGTAGAGTTCTGTCCTCAGTTCTCACCTCAAACTCCTCCAGTCTGAGAGAACTGGACCTGAGTAAGAATAAACTGCAGGATTCAGGAGTGAAGCTGCTCTCTGCTGGACTGAAGAATCCACACTGTATACTGGAGATACTGAGGTACACACACACACACACACACACAAAGTATGTTAATGTCTGACAAGGGATAATAATAATAATAATAATAATAATAATAATAATATCTTAATTCATACAGCAACTTTCCTACATAAAATAAAAAATATATAATATTTTGTAAGACATAAAAAGCAGTTTTAAGCTTAAAATCAAAAGATCTATTTGAAGCTGAAGTAAAGAAATGTATTTAAGCTGCTTTTTAAATGTATTTAGTGAAGGTACCTGATGGATATACACTGGGAGTGAGTTCCACATCCTGGGAGCAGGGACACTAAAACGCTCCATCCTCCTTTAATACACAAACATTACTTTAGTCTTAATGAATTTCTCCTCTTATTTCTCATACTTTATGGATTTCTGCTGGTTTGTATTTTAAATTGTGTCCTATTTTATATTTCTTAAATTAATTCCATTAATATGAAACTGAGTTTCACAAAAGTGCCAATAAATTGTTGTGTAATTGAAATAAATACTGTAGCTGGTTTAAATGTGACTGTAATCTGTCTATAAAATCACAGTAACTCACTGACATTTATATGATTTGAAGCCGATCAATCAAGCTTCCCCTTATTTAGTTTAGTTTGATGTGTAAATGGACACAAACTCAGGAGCTCTTGTCCCCAGTGAGACCCCTAGCACACAGGAACAGGAGTCCAGTGTTGATGCTGTTTCCCCAAGCTCCAGCTCAGTCCAGAACTCCTCCATAAGTGCCTGATGAATGTGAAAGTAGAGGACAGTGAGGTGTTGGTGGAGAAGCACTGGGCTGAGGGTAAAAGATTGAAGTGTAGACATTTACATTACGTTTACATTTATGGCATTAGGCAGATGGCCGTATCCAGAGTGACGTACAAAATTGCTTTAAAATCTCTTCACTGAATACACAAATACTGCTTCACTAGATCACAGACTTAGGATATTGTGAGTCTTTAACTCTATTGGGATAACACACAGAGAAACATTTCTTTACACAAACAAAAAAAGTCCTTGTGTAATTATTTCAGGAAGAAGGTCTTCACCCTTCATTTAAAGAGAGCCAGTGACTCAGTGTTCTGAGATCCATGGGAATGTGTTTTTAGATTAAAGTCCAGATTTAGCAAAAACCACATCTCACATCAGAACAAAGTACATTCATTTCCACAGTGTGTAGATCAGTGTCCATTACACACACATTTACTTTAATAACATACCAATACTAGTCATATTTTACAGTGAGGTCAATAAAGCAATTTTTCTGATGTTCTCTGTGCTCATAAAGCTGCTATCATTTTATACACCTGTTTCTGTTCTTCTATGGGAGCAAAAATATCCCAGAAAATGTTTGTAACAGAAAGTAAAAGTGTGCACAATGTCCACAGATCTACACGCTGACCACACTGTAATGAAGCAGTAAAGGACAGTGTGGAAATGTGGAAATGTTCTCCAGCAGAATTTTCCCCAGAGCTGCTGAACACACTGTATGAAAAACTCTCTGCTAGAAATAAAGAGAGTGTTTGTTCAGAGTGACCTCTCTGTTATTATCTTCTTTCAGAAAGTTAAATACATCGTCTCATATGAGCTGAGACACATGGATCTGTCCAAGAGCAGTCCAAGTTTATACACAGACTGTTCACTTTATATTTTTATCCTGACATTACAACCTTGTGTTCAGGTAGACACTTTATTTCCCAACTGATGGAAACACCTCATTTTACTATCAGAGAAATAAATCTACTTCATCATTTCTCTTCCAGGCTGTGTGACTGTAATCTGACAGAGGAAAGCTGTAGAGCTCTGTCCTCAGTTCTCACCTCAAACTCCTCCAGTCTGAGAGTACTGAACCTGAGTTACAATAAACTGCAGGATTCAGGAGTGAAGCTGCTCTCTGCTGGACTGAATAATCCACACTGTACACTGGAGAAACTGAGGTACACACACAAATACACAAACACACACATGCACACAAATACACATACACACACACACACACACAAACACACATGCACACACACACACGCGCACACATACACACACAAATACACTTACACACACGCGCACACACACGCACACAAATACACAAACACACACACACACACATTTATACACACTCACATATATGCACACACACATTCACATTCACACACACACAAATACACACACACACACTCACATATACACACACATACGCACACACTCACACACACACACAAATACACACACACATACAATCACACACACACACACAGCAGAGTTTTAATAAACACAGCAACATCCAGTGGTCATCTGTGGTCAGTGTAATTGTAGTGATGTGATATATTGTCATTGTTGTGTGCGTGAGATGGAGAGTAAATGTAGTGTATATAAAGATTTTGTGTAGTTCATGTTTTCAATGCTAAAACTGAGTGTGTTAAGTGTGAGAAGGTTTTCTTTCTTGCAGGATGTGGGACTGCAGTATTACAGATGAAGGTTGTACTGTTCTGGCTTCAGCTCTGAGATCAAACTCCTCATCACACCTGAGAGAACTGAATCTGAACGATAATAATCCAGGAGAATCAGGAGTGAAGCTGCTCTCTGATCTACTGAAGGATCCACTCTGTACACTGGAGACACTACTGTGAGTTACTGACTTACTGTCTCTTTACTCTACTGGATTGTATGGTATTGATTAATATTCACTGTATAATATTTTCTGTGTGTGTGTGTGTGTGTGTGTGTGTGTGTTTATGCTGATGTTTATTTGATTCTGTTCTGTCTTTCAGCATTAAGAATAAGAAACTCACCAGGTCTGGAGTATGACAGGAGTCTCACCTCAGACATCTTGTCCAGGATAAATCAGTTGTGGTGAAGAGTTAGAACCCGTCCCATGTTGAATCATTCATATTCAGATGTAGAAGTTCCATAACAATAACCGTGACTGATCACATCCTTTTATCCACTCAGCTACAAACTCACTACAAACCTTTCTGAAGCAGTAACTGTTCTGTCTCAGTAACATGATCACTTCCTGACTCTCAGGTGCTGCAGCATTGGGTGTGGGCTGAACACAGGAAGTTACTGCATGGAAAACATTCAACAATTCAGTTTCATGAACAATTCAATCTCAACAGCTGAATTTAAGTCCTACATGATGGAGCAGACTGGAGCCCAGTGTTAGACCCAAGTCATGTTCATTCACATGTTAAAGAGAACTGCTGCATCTTTGTGGAAGTCTGTGTCATTCACAAGGAAACAGTTTCCTGGAATGGATCAGAATCTGAATCACTTTATTGTCTGTGAGTTGAGATGCAGGTTTAGGATCAGACTCAGGAGAACACTTTGTATTCAAGTGGAACCTTAAGCAGTAGTTCCACCTCATCATCAGCCCACACATATGAATCCTCGTGTTTGGAGTTTTAACTTTCAGACCTTTCAGCCAAGGGGGGCATGGTGGCTTAGTGGTTAGCACGTTTGCCTCACACCTCCAGGGTTGGGGGTTTGATTCCCGCCTCCGCCGTGTGTGTGGAGTTTGCATGTTCTCCCCGTGCCTCTGGGGTTTCCTCCGGGTACTCCGGTTTCCTCCCCCAGTCCAAAGACATGCATGGTAGGTTGATTGGCATCTCTAAATTGTCCGTAGTGTGTGATTGCGTGAGTGAATGAGAGTGTGTGTGTGCCCTGCGATGGGTTGGCACTCTGTCCAGGGTGTATCCTGCCTTGATGCCCTATGACGCCTGAGATAGGCACAGGCTCCCCGTGACCTGAGTGTAGTTCGGATAAGCGGCAGACAATGAATGAACCTTTCAGCCATGTTGGTGTTTTTCTGCATTTCTCCTTCTCTAACACTCAATACGTGAGTATGTGAGTGTTTTCAAATTGTCTTTGAGTTTTCTTGATTGTTTTGAGATATTTTTAAAAATTGAGTAAAATCTAAGGTTTCAAAAATCAGGGTTCTCTGAGTAATGATGCTAATTATGTAGCTAGCTAACGTGTGCATTATGTGTTATTTATACACACAGTTTAATGTTACAGTGAGAGCAGAATGAGACAGAACCATCAGCTCTCTACAAGACAATTATAAAATGTATCTCTGTATAAAATGCATCTTAGTGTTTTGTAAATTTTAGATGATGTTTTCTGAAGTCGGTCAGAAAAATGTGTCACGCCTGTCAGCCACAGACCCTGAGAGCACGCTGGATACCTGTGCTTTACTTTATCTTAATGCTGAAATAAAAGGAACATTTCAACTCTCAAAGCCACTCCCACAGTGACCTACTCTATGCTCACAACAAAAATAAATTCATTGTAGTCTAGAATGTTAAATGGATTGCATTTCAGAGTCACTGGATCTGTCACTATAATTGTGTCAGGAGGCTATTTTTAATTTGCTATAAATTTAAAATTTCGGATCAACCATCAAACCCACTCAATAGAAGTGATTGGATTTTAGATTTAACATGTTTCTTTTATTTCAGCAGTAAGATAAAGTCAAATATTAATATTTTGGTGTCCTTTGTGAAATGAACCATCTATATAATTTTTATAAATGTATATATGTGTAACGCCCCTAGTGTTACTGGCTATAAAGAGGAAGTTATCCTGAATTCTTTACATTTCAAAGAAATTCCTAAACTTAAAATCTTTTTCCTTGTCTTCTGTTTATATTGATTATTGGTTCAGCTGATATTCAACTAATAAATCAATATTGTTGTAGATTATACTGTATACTTACTTTCAAATAAAATGTTTTATCCCTTTTCAGCTACACATAACCATGAACTTCACTCACATATCCTAATAATGTAGGTTAGTCACCTAACTATTATTTAACACCATGTGTAGAATACAGTTCAATTTCTTGAACTATAAAGTAAACACAAACACAATCTAAACTATATATAAACTATTTACTGTGTTCAGAATGTGTTCACAATATTGACCAGTTTCCTTTTCAATTCAACCCAAATGTTCAGAAACACAACACTCAATTCAGGTCAGTTTCTGTAAGAATAATTGTACATAATGGTACATCTTTTTGTCTACTACAACACATTCTTTACCTCTGTATCCTGTGCTCTTTTCCTTCTTATCTTTAGTATCGTACCTACACACACATGACCCCTGGTCTGAGACCACAACTTCCTATTTCCATACCTGAACATCTGTTCTGCACGAACTTCCTGCCTCTGTTGTACACATAGAATCAGGAAGAAACTTGTTATTGCAGCAAGACGGTGCCTTTTCTGAGTAATGGCTGGAATTTTTGTTGCAGAGACAAGTGTTAATCTTGCAGAAACACATGGTCGCCTCTTCCCTTTTGTATCTGTATATATACCCCATGCCTTGCAACAATAAAATCAGAGATGTCTTAGTAAGCTGAGACTCTAGCCTCTTTATTGAGATATCTCTCCAGGCCTGTCTTTTGCAGATCTTCAGTTGCTGGGTACCTGTGTCTACTGATCTCAAGAGTTGACAACCTCTGAGAAGAACTGATTTACCCTTATTTTGTTCTAACAATTTGGGGGCCGTCTGGGATGTGACAGACAAGGGTGAGTAAAAACCTTTCTTTAATTTATTTAGAGAGGTCTCACTCCTTGTGTGTTGCATCTGAAACCGGCTGAGGTTGTCTGTATAAAATGTAGACTGTATTCCCGTTACTGTTAGTACCAGTACGGAAGACTTTCATAGAAAGTAGTAGTGAAATTCTCTTGAGTAAAAAGCTAACCCTTGACTGTGCACTGAATTCTTTTGTGGTTACCCTGCAACTGTAAGTGAAGCATCTGGTGGTTTTCTCTTTCGGTGGTGGTTTCTGTGATATCCTGTGAACATTTAGCTTCTGTGCCTGTGTACCAAATTTTTAAGTTTAATCATGGGTCAAGGTAGTAGTGACTACCCTAAGCCCCATCCAGAAGAAACCCCAAGGGACTGGATGGAGCGCTGTGGTCTTGCCTATTATTGCACTTCATTTATAGATAATTTGGCAGGATGGTCAGAAAGCATTCCTCAGATGGGGAATTTCCCTAGACGTGGTAGCTTTAAGCCTGAATATCTTGTATGGTATGGCTTTTCGTATGATATATGAAGGACAGGGAGATGATGAGGTGTACGTTGATGTATTACCTAGTAAATGACCCGGGGGCAAGAGTACGCCTAATGTGGCTGCTCCTTCAGTAATGTCTTTGAAAGAAAAGATTGTGGGGACGTCCGCGCCCCGTTCTCCATCCAATAATGATGATGACACTGACTCATCAGATGATGATGATGGCCCTGATACCGGGTCGGCAATTGATCCTTCCTCTCTTAAATCCACGAATGCTGCATGCATTTTTACTGTACAAGGTGGAGGTAAGCCAACCATTTATTCCATATCTGCTTCAGATCTTAAAGATATCCTAGACCTCCTGCCAAATCCTAAAGACAATCCCATACATTGTCAAAACATTGATTCAGACCACCCGTAATGCTCAGCTTTGTGGGGCTGATTATAAGTTTATTTTGATGACTAAAATGGGTCCCATGTATGACGAAGATGAGCTAGTCGCTAAGGTGAAGATTTTAGACCCTGAGTCTGATGAAGTGCTGTACATTAAACATACTGAGGCTTCTGAGGAACTTAAGCCAGAGGGTACGGATGGTGAGTCCCCCGCACGTCCTACTAAAAGAAAAAAGAAAGGAATAGCTTATACCGAGACAAAATTTGTCTGTGGCGGACCAGAACGCGCTGCTACTCTTAAACTGCTGCATGAACAACTGACTAAATATCTCCTTGGCAAACAGGAGGGCAGTAGAGATTTAACTCAAGTCACTAACTGTAAGCAGAACAAGGGAGAATCCCCTGCTAAGTTTTTGGATCGCTTCTCTGAAGTCTGGCGTATATTGGGAGGGCTAGATTTAGCTGTAGGAACCCCAAACCCGATGTTCACTCAGACCTTTATTGCTAATTGCTGCTCTGACATACAAAAAATGATGCGCTTTAAATTAAATGATCGCCACAACATAACTCACACATACACCATTCTCCTTTTTCTGAGAACTGTACAGCTTTGGCTATCACTCAAACTGCACAGACATCCTCCTCTGTCTCTGAAGAACTGTCACTTCTGCAAAACACTTTACCGTGGTCCCTGTGGGCCATGCATAAGGATGATGTGGGTTTTGTTCAGTGTGAACCATACGTTGCAAAATTGAAACATTTACACCCTGTTTTTGTTAAACAGTATCCTCTATCTGAGGACAAGGCTCGAGGTATTGACAAAATTCTGTCTGCTTTCCTAGATCAAGGAGTTGTTGTTCCTGTCCATAGTTCTTACAACACCCCTGTAAATCCAGTACCAAAACCTAATGGTGAGTGGAGATTCACACAGGACCTGAGAAAGATCAATGATCTGATCATTCCAGTGGCACTGGTTGTGCCTGACGTTTTAGGCATTATGTCTTCTATTCCACATTCTCATTCTTATTTTTCTGTTGTAGACCTTTGCTCTGCATTTTTCAGTGTTCCTGTCTTCTCGTGCACGCAGCCGCTGTTTGCTTTCACACATAGGGGGGCCCAATACACCTGGACGCGTCTGCCACAAGGGTTCATTGACTCACCTGCTGTATTCTCTGCAGTTGTTCATTCCTCTTTGCAGGACCTCGTACTTCCTGAGGGAGCTGTTGTTCTACAATATGCTGATGACCTCCTCATCTCTGCTGAGACTGCTGACATCTGTAAAGAAGCCACCTGGTCCCTACTCAACCGTCTGGCTCAACGAGGCTTCAACGTGTCACTGTCCAAATTGCCGTTTTGCGAAACAGAGGTCAAATGTCTTGGATTTATCCTGACACAAGGTACACGTCGCCTTTCTCCCGAACGTGTTGAACTCATTTACCGCTCGCACAAACCAATGACTAAACATGCTATGATGGCCTTTTTGGGCCTCGGTAACTACTGCAGACAATGGATTCCTGACTGCTCGTTCCATGACAAAGTGCTTAGGGCGGCCATCGACCACAAGGCCCCTATGTCACAACCTCTCATTTGGACTGGTGAAATGAAGAAAGCATTTTACTTTCTCAGACACTCTTTAATGTGCGCCCCCGCGTTGGGGCTCCTGGACTACACTCAACCTTTTCATCTGTTTGTTGCAGAACATGGCGGTACTTTCTGTGCTGTTCTTGCCCAGGAACATGGGTCTGGACTGCGTCCCTGTGCATATCTATCGAAAACCCTCAACCCTGTGGCTGCCGGCCTCCCTCCGTGTTTGCGGGCTGTTGCTGCTTGTGCATTGGCGGTACTGGACGCTGAAAAAATTGTTCTCTCACATCCTCTTGTCCTCCATACTCCCCATCAGGTTAAACACGTCCTCCAAAATTTGCAGACACAACACAGGACTGCGCAACGCAGATCTGGCTATGAAACTGTTCTCTGTTCCACTGCTAATCTCAAAGTTAAACCCACATCCTCCCTTGCTGTAAAGTTAAGGCTCACACGAAGGACCGCTCATTTGAAGCCCTTGGTAACGCTCATGCTGATAGGGCTGCGAAGTTAGCCGCTGCGGCAGGACACATGGCGCCTTTTGTTTCTGACACCTCTCATACAATCTCTACATGTTCCCTGGTCAGCTCTGTGATCCCCTCAATTGATTTCACTGAGCTCCAATCCTTTGCTACCCCTTCCGACACAGAGTATTGGCAGAAATGTGATGCTGATGTTGACTCGTGTGGTCTTTGGGTTCTCCCTGATAGTCGTCTTTGCCTACCTGAATCCTCCATTCCGTTTCTCGTGCGCGAATTTCACGGTGTTTCACATCGCGCACGAAGGGGGGTGATCACGGATATGTCTCGAACTTTTTGCATTGCTAATCTGAATGCTCGCATTGACTCAATTCTGCGCAGATGTCTTGTCTGTGCCCAGAACAATGTGACAAAAAGTAAGAGTAAGCATGACACACTTCCTCTTCCCACAGGTTCCTTTGAAGAATGGCAGATAGATTTCACTCACATGCCAGCACACGGACTGTTCAAATATATTTTAGTTTTGGTTGATAAATTTAGTAGGTGGGTTGAGGCATTTCCTTGTGCAAGGGAAAATGCAAAAGTAGTCGTCAGAATACTCGCTAAGGAAATCATTCCACGATATGGCATACCTCTCTCAATAGACTCAGACAAAGGGACGCCATTTACATCTAAACTCACTCAAGACCTCTGCAAGTACCTCCAATTATCTTGGCACTTTCACATTCCGTACCATCCACAATCCTGTGGGATTGTTGAGCGCATGAACCGCACGATTAAAGATCACTAAGCTCACTAAGGCTATGCAAACACGAGGCTCAACTAATTGGCCTGATCTTCTACCTTTGGTGTTAGCTAGTATAAGAATGACGCCAAACAGCACTGGCTACTCGCCACATGAGTTAATTTTTGGACGACCCTTTCCTAATCCTTGGCGCAAGAATCAAAGCGTCATAGCGGGCACTGAACTGGATGTTCACATGGATGAATATGCTTCTGCTCTTGTCGACACCCTTTCTCGCTTACAGCAACAAGTCGTAAGTAATCAACCTGTGCCTAACCCTTCTCCTACCCACAGCTATCAACCTGGAGATCAAGTGTTGGTGAAATCACTGAAACCAGCAAAATTAGGAGAACCGCGTTATGAAGGACCGTGCGAGGTGGTGGCAGTTACCCGCACTGCTGTCTTAACTGATCTTTTTCCCCAGTGGATCCATGCTTCCAGATTAAAAAATGTATGAACTATGTGCTGTTGTATAACCCATTTTCTGTGCAGAAAAAAAAAAAGGAGGAAAGAACGCGTTGACTGAAAGAGGGGAACCGCAAAGAGGGGGGCTGGAAACACGTGCTGACAGCTGTGTCTCCTGGCTATGACGCTGAACCAACGATAAAGAGAAGACGGACCGTCTCCGATCTCACAGCCACTCCCTGCATCCTCTCCTTGGAAACGGAGCACACAGTCAGTGACCAGTATGGCTGTCATCCTACTTCTCCTCGTCGCCCGGCTGCTTGGGACAGGGTTACCCGTCCAAGCACATCCTCATGACAACACCTTCTGGCAATTTGCCAATTGGACTGCCCGGTAACATACCAATGAATCCTGTTATGTGTGTCAGGTATTCCCTACATCTACTGCGACAACCACCCTGAAACCTCGCAACGACACCGAGGCCCTCAAGGAAGATGAGAAAGGAGATTGCAGTGGGTGGGGATTGTGGCATACTCTGTTTGGCCAATGGACTCCGTATCTGTCCATGATTGTTCCTATACTGTTCATTTTACTTTTGTTATGCTTTTGTGGCCCTTGTATTCTTCGCTGTGTGGAATCAATGTTCTATCGCATGATTTCCGACTATCAACCTGTCTCTAGAGACCCTGGTTATTATCCTATGCACGAAAGATAAGTTCGTAATGCTTATTAAGTGATTATGGATGTCTGTCTTTTGTTTATCCATTCTTAGTTCATCATGGATAAAAGGGGGGAACTGTAAGAATAATTGTACATAATGGTACATCTTTTTGTCTACTACAACACATTCTTTACCTCTGTATCCTGTGCTCTTTTCCTTCTTATCTTTAGTATCGTACCTACACACACATGACCCCTGGTCTGAGACCACAACTTCCTATTTCCATACCTGAACATCTGTTCTTCACGAACTTCCTGCCTCTGTTGTACACATAGAATCAGGAAGAAACTTGTTATTGCAGCAAGACGGTGCCTTTTCTGAGTAACGGCTGGAATCTTTGTTGCAGAGACAAGTGTTAATCTTGCAGAAACACATGGTCGCCTCTTCCCTTTTGTATCTGTATATATACCCCATGCCTTGCAACAATAAAATCAGAGATGTCTTAGTAAGCTGAGACTCTAGCCTCTTTATTGAGATATCTCTCCAGGCCTGTCTTTTGCAGATCTTCAGTTGCTGGGTACCTGTGTCTACTGATCTCAAGAGTTGACAACCTCTGAGAAGAACTGATTTATCCTTTTTTGTTCTAACAGTTTCAAAAGATAAATCACAAATAATCACAAAACCCAACACTGTAAAATCTTCCAACACGAACAGAAACTAACATTAAACTGAGTGTTTGGGTTGAACACCTAACTAGATGTGTGATACTTATCAAAGCACAGGTCATACAGTGACAATTGCAAGCTCGCTCGCGCTACCTCACACCTCTCACCAAGCATGCCCTTTGACCTTGTATGTGTCCAGTACATTAAAAAAACGTACAAGATAACATATACCTTATGCAAAATTATTTTACCGGCATATTTAAAGTATTTAAACATAAATCATTTCAAAAATATGAATCTACTTTAAATGACAGTTGCATTAAATCAAATAAGGGTAATATCACGACCTCATTACAGCACTCATTGCTGACCAATTAATTTTAACTTTCAAACTGTTTATTGATAAACTAATTATTTATGTTTATTCAGTTAACTTTTTCACTTACAATAAATATTAATGAATTTACTCGGGTTACATTCAACTTCATTGACACGTAAAAGTCAAAGTACATGTACAAAGCCAATGAAAGGCAGTTAGCATCTAACCAGAAGTGCATAAGTGGCACATTTATAATATGCACATATTAAAGAATCAAAAACAAATCACTGGCCTAAAACAACTCTTCAGTTAAGACATCAGGAACATTTCCTCATATAAATCACTGGAGTTTAACTTCATACTGTTTTTTCTTCATGAAGCTGATGTGGCACTCGATCTAGAGTGGAGTCTCTCTTCTGTTTAAAGAGCTTTCATTTCAAATCATTCATTACATTTCAAACAATAAACAGGTTATCTGAGATTTAAGGTGGATCTTGATGTTTTAAACAGTTTTTAATGTTTCTTGTCATTTCTATTATGTAAATCTGTCAAAAAAGGATATTATATTTTGTTAGTGTGGAACTTATATTAATTGTAATAAGAAGTTTTTACGTTTTATCATTTGTTAGTTTGTATAGTTTTTTAAATGATGGACATTGTCACATAGCTTTGCAGGTATCAGGATATAAACATTAAATTGAAAGCCTTTTTTTTAACATTTTCATGTCCAGTGTTGAGCACCATAAAGATATTTTCTTTAAAAGGAATAATAATAATAATAATAATAATAATAATAATAATAATAATAATAATAATAATAATAATAATGTCTCCACAAATTATTACTTTGAATCCAACATTTAGTAATTCATGTGATGTCTAAAACATTGTCATCTTCCCAGCACTATCAGGTGGTGTATATAGATCTTGTGCAAAGATTACTTAGCTCAGACATATACATTTAATATCAGTACCTTTACAAGAAGAAAATAAATACCTACACTCTATGAATTTGCAGTAAATAACATGGTTTAAATAAATAAATCAATGGTTTAATAAATCAATCCATTCAATGTATGGAGAACATGGGCTCCTGACCTACTTTAAACACACTTTACTGCATGAGAGTTTTCTGTCAAACTGTATATTTTTAAAGCTGCTTTATGTCTATTGATAAAAGTTCTATACATCTAAAATTACATTGAATTGAGTTAGATAAAGGCGGCATGGTGGCTTAGTGGCTTAGTGGTTAGCACGTTCACCTCATACCTCCAGTGTCCTGGGTTCGAGTCTCGCTCCCGTTCACTGTGTGTGTGGAGTTTGCATGTTCTCCCCATGCTTGGTGGGTTTCCTCTACTGGGTTTCCTCCCCAGTCTCTAAATAGCCCGTAGTGTGCGTGCCCTGTGATGGGTTGGCACTCCGTCCAGGGTGTGTCCTGCCTTGATGCCCAATAGAGATAGGCACAGATCGGATAAGTGGTACAGACAATGGAAGAATAGATGCCCGAGAATAGATCGGATAAGCAGTACAGACAATGGAAATGGACCTTCAGTCCAGGTCATCAAAATATGTTTGCAGCAAGAAAAAAAACAACAACTGATTGAATAGCACACACTTAACTGATGACACAACACCAACGATACCATGTGAAAGTAAAAAAGACAGCAGATCAAGATCACATTAACACAAATAATACTCTTATTTGTGAACTGAAGTCCTTGAAGACCTGGACGTACCCAGGGCCTCCACCTTGTTCACGGGGCTGATGTACACACTCCACCTCAGCTACAAGAATCAGATATTTCTTGAGCTGGATCTGAAAGTGAGCCTAGAGGTGATGTCTCTAAAGAAGAAACTGCTCTAGTAAAAATAAGCAGAAGAAATGTTTCACTGTTGCAGGTGAAAGTTTTGTTGTGCAGGTAAACAGCCTTGCAGTAAATCCTACCAGCGTGAATTATGGTATTTTCAGTGTTTTTGAACCCTCTTACATGCTTTTAGTTCAGCTTTATGGTTATTTTAGAGACTGACCTGCGAGGCACTGGGGTCAGTTTGGGGGTTTGGTCCTAGAGATGTATTGAATTTTATTTATTTATTTATTGCCCATGTATTGTAAGTTGATCTATATGTGACCAGGAATTTTGATTTACCACCAAGAACACATGGAGCGGTTTCACTTACTCTGTAGTTTATTCCATTATTTAAAAAAAAAACAAACAAAAAAAAAAAAAAAAAAACTTTGTTCTGACACCGTTCTCTCAAGTGTACAAGAAGCAGTGCAGGCTCACAGCTTTCACAAAAAGGTAGAAGTAAAAGAGAAGAAAAAAATAAATAAATCCAAATATTAACCAAATTTTGGATTCACAGTCTGTGTTGAAACAAGAACTCTTATTAAAAAAAAAAGTACAAAATAACCCCAAACCACTGTAATAGCCTACAAAAAAAACTATTACACAAAACAGCATGGTATCACACTGTACAATACAGCAGTGGGAACACTGTACAAAGAAAGATCATCATAAGTACATTATTACTTACATGCTCACTTGTACATTTCTGGTGAAAAAATGAAAGGAAATAACACTCACCTAACCACTTTACATCCCACATTCACTTTACAAAAACTGGAATTTCCAGCATCAAGCAGTACACTGTGTAAATAATTACAAACTGTAAGGCACATGAAAACACATGGATATTTGCACAATTAAGTGTATACCATTTTGTACATTCACTTCGGAACACCCCACATGGTGTTATACTATCAGTCATCATTGTACCCAATATAACAGCTCTCGGAAACAACAAAAAAATGCATTCATCCAGCTATGACATTTAACCAGAATATTAACAGGAAATACCATGTTTACTGCTGGATGGTCTTAAATATTACATGATTTTACAGAGCACGCACAGCTCCTCTTCTGTCACGTTTCCCGGTTTTCAGAGCATGATGAAAGTGATTGCATGAGTAAATGAGTGTGTGTGTGCCCTGCGATGGGTTGGCACTCCGTCCAGGGTGTATCCTGCCTTGATGCCCAATGATGCCTGAGATAGGCACAGGCTCACCGTGACCTGAGTATAGATCGGATAAGTGGTAGACAATGATAAATGACAATAACTTGAGAATAGACAAATTCTGAAAACTCTTGGCATCAATAATATACTCAACTGGTTCCACAATGTTGAAGTTCTTTTTATAATATTCTTTCCTCTTATATGAAGAACTAAAAGGAACCAACATTGATTGTCTACCACTTATCCGATCAACTCTTGGGGAGCCTGTGCCTATCTCAGGCGTCATTGGGCATCAAGGCAGGATACACCCTGGATGGAGTGCCAACCCATCGCAGGGCACACACACACTCATTCACTCATGCAATCACACACTACGGACAATTTACAGATACTAATCAACCTACAATGCATGTCTTTGGACTGGAGGAGGAAACCGGAGTACCCAGAGGAAACCCCCGAGGTACGGGGAGAACATGCAAACTCCACACACACGGCGGAGGCGGGAATTGAGCCCCCAACCCTGGAGGTGTGAGGCAAACATGCTAACCACCAAGCCACCGTACCCCCCTGACAAAAGTGTACTTTATGCACTCAGTGATTGTATAAAGTTTCTGGGGTTTTTTTCTTCACTTTCTTCTTCATGAGTGCTGCTGCTGGAATGGTCACAGTCAGAATCTAAACTTTTATACAGCATTACTGGTTTAAATCTGTGACAGAATAAGGCATATGCTTTCTGTGAGCTGCAAATGTGCCATACACATTTGTCCTGAAATCACACTGGTTAAAAACACAACCAATAGTTTCTTGTTTCTTTAAATGTTGAACACATTTGGAAAAATTCTGCCTCTGTTGAAAATGTAAGAGACACAAAGTTGACATGAGAAGGATCAGGTGTCTGTACATGTAACACGGCTCCGCCAGAGGCGGAAGTGTCCGGATCCATGCGCCGAGCCGGCGGTAGGGAAAACACAGAATCGGAAGTCGGAGACAGGCAGTAAATCAGCAACAGGTAATCCACAGACCGAGCAATATAATCCAATAGGGATAATCCAAAGGGGGAAATCAGAAACCAGTCCAAAGTCCGTAAACCAAAAACATAGATATCAGAGAGAGAGAGAGAAAGAATATCCAATAAACAATCCAAGTCGGCAACAGTAATCCGTCAGGGGAAAATGCTCGGTACAAACATAGAGAATAATACTTCGCTTAGTGCAGCGAGTGCGCGCCGTATTTAAAACCCCCGGTAATCCGGAAGTGAACTCAAAACACGGGTGAGGGCTCCCTCTCACGGTCACCTCTGGTGCGAGTCGTGACAGTACATCACAGGAGACATGGTGCCTTTTCAAGTGGGAACGAAATTATTTCAATGTTTTAAACGAACTGGAACAATCCAGAAAAATACATGGAAGTGACAGGTATCGTCCAAGACAGTCATGTTGTAATCTATAATGTTTAAGTCTGCTAGGAAAAGATTAATTCACAGTTTTATATTTTATATGAATTGCCTCATTAGCGGGGGGCACGGTGGCTTAGTGGCTTAGGCACGTTTGCCTCACACCTCCAGGGTTGGGGGTTCGATTCCCGCCTCCGCCGTGTGCGTGTGGCGTTTGCATGTTCTCCCCGTGCCTCGGGGGTCTCCTCCCTCAGTCCAAAGACATGCATGGTAGGTTGATTGGCATCTCTAAATTGTCCGTATTGTGTGAGTGAATGAGAGTGTGTGTGTGTGTGCCCTGCGATGGGTTGGCACTCCGTCCAGGGTGTATCCTGCCTTGATGCCCTATGACGCCTGAGATCCCTGTGACCCGAGTGTAGTTCGGATAAGCGGCAGACAAGGAATGAATGCCTCATTAGCACAGACATTTTCAGGGAAAGGTTTTTATCTAAACTGAATGAGAACAATATATCTTTGCATCATATAAAATCCCCCTAAATGCAAACATACCAGGCTTTTCATTTTGTCAAAAACAATTAATAGTCTGAAATAAAAAAAAAACCTGTTACCTCCAATGCTTTGTTCTAGGATCCAGATGCACTACTATTTGCAATGCCACATGGAAATATGGATGGAGAAAAAAAGAACAGTATTAAACAAAACAACCGATTAGGCTAGCTTTTCAATTTTTGTTAGATATTTGCAAAGTATTGATTAATAACATGATCTTGATTGTTGAAGCATCATTTGTAGCATTAAAAAACAGTTTAACAAATGTTCTTTTGAGCACAAACTAAGATTTTGCTTCATTTATAAAGCTGCGTTTCACCATCTGCATCTCCTTGTGCTTCAGAAAAAGTAAGTTTAGGAATACACTCCACTAATACAATAAACGGGTGATAATTAGTGTTAAACATTCCAACTATACTTTTTGCTCACCATCTTTACCACGCTGCACAGCATAAAATAGCTCCACTTTTATAATGACTCCACTTTAGTAATACACCTCACTAGCACAATAAACGAGGAGCAACTGTCGGAGAAATTTTAAGGTTAATTTTATGCTTACTTTTAACATAACAATACTCTGCTTAAAATAGTATATTCTTACAGTATTCAAGTATATTAATCTTACAGTATTCAACCTGAGAGCAGGCTTTGCTTGAGGCAAAAGTATGATAATCAAGCATAATCATAAGTATTAATGAACTAGTATAATAGCATAGCATATCACGTGATTATGTAATCTTCATAAACACCAGGCTTAGCTCAAAATGAAATAAAATAAAGGCATAAAAATAATAAAACGATAATGCTTAAAGGCTTAAAGCCTAGACAGTGTTATCTGTAACATAAAAAACGATAAGTGCAGACACAGATAATACAGAGGATGTGGAGGCTTGCATAGTGTCTTGCAAAAAAAAAACAAAATAAGAAGAAGTGCAACTAACTCTAAAAAAATCATCTAATAATACATCATGGAGACAGACTTACACAGGCTGACACAGACAAAAGGTATCAACTGCGAGGTCAAGATGATCTGTAAGATCTGTAGGGTCAGCGTAGAGGTAATGACAGTAATGTTAGGGAAATTTAATGGCAAAATTACTTAACAATTAATAATTAATTAATTAACATTCACTAAATTAATGGTACAGGCCTATATTAGAATAGCAATATGTAGGGGGAATTCATGCTTATCTTCAAAATAGTAATAATTCATTTAAGAGCAGTGGTATCTATTATCCTATCATCTACCTAACGGCTAAGCTTATGACAATCAGTAATCAGTATAGTATAACATCTGATAGTATGTATATGCAGTAATAATAAAATTATACAAATGGGATATACGAACAGTAACCACGCTGAGATTGTGAAAACCATTGAAGCTTACAGCTTAGAGTTGCGGTTTAGTCAGTCAGGCTGTCCACTTCAATGGGATCATTGGAGTGGCTGACCATCCAATAGAGCTAGTGGAACATTGGATGAGTAAGGTGAATATCATGTGGTTGTTTGACCTTAAAACGCAGGTTATTTGATCTTAAAATGCAGGTCCTGGCACTCTTAAAAGCTGAGAGGACAAAACAATAAAAACTAGACAGGAGGAAACAACTTGCTTTGTACCGTGCTATGAATAAAATTGCTGAGGAGCAGGGAGCAATGCTGACTTTGCAAAGTGCAAAACTTGCAAACGTCTAGAACATAGTGTTCAAGGTCAATACTATGTCAGAAGTCACAAGGAGGTGAGGAGAACATCATGTTCGAAGAATCAAAATAAGGGAAAAAAAAAAGGAAGACCAAAGGAGCTGAAGAGATAGCCATAAAAGGTCACAGATATGTCTGTATGCAAATTGGGTAAGGAGGGGCTCAATTGAAGGGGATGAAATGTTAAAATAGAATTGGATGTATAAATGGTAGGGAATTCTTCAAAGGACTTCAGACCAGCTGCTCTCTTCAGTAATGTACATCTGACAGGTGTGTCTTGCTGAATAAATTTGTTCATCCCCATCGGCTGACTGACCGCTCGTTATTTTGGCTAAGTTTGGTAGTTTGATTTTGTTAAGTTTACTGAGTTAATTGATAATGGGAAGTTAAGGGGAAATTGATACAACTCAACATTCATCCTGCGATATGTCCACTCAGAGGGGGCTCTGAGTTCCGACACAACCACCATCAGTGCTTATTGCTCATCAGTAATCAGGGTGAAAATCCATCAATTCATATACATCTGTCCCAAAATTGCTATCAAATTATTATTCATGGTTCTAATTCAATGCAAATACATTGTTTAGAAAGGTAATAAATTTCCCTTTAATCTGATATAAATATTTTTTTAAAAATGACTTTTTGTTAAGTTGACGGTCTGCCCGTGTAATGACCAGTGCCATGTGTTTATTTTACAACATCCTGTGTATTGCGCTTTCCCGAGTGTCTCTCCTGACGCGTGTGTGTTTTCAGGTCAAATGCGAGCTATTTTCGGCTCATGAATATTAATGAGGTGACGTTCATGAAATGTGCGGATGAATACAGTTTCTATAGGTGCAAACTTTATTTACATATGACCACCTTACACTGAGAAATTAGTTCCCAAATTCAGCCCAAAATATGTGCGCTTCCCGACCAGCTACAGCCGAAACGGTTATATATTCTGACAGTAGAGATTATGATCTTTCTTTTGATGTAAAACATATTTTTCTTTTTAGAAACGAACAAATTTTTTACAGTTTGCATTTACATCTAAAACGACGCTTCCCGGTCTTTTGAACCCGCGCGGTGGCCTCGATTAGCGAGAGACTCGAGATGTCATCTTGTATAGCTACTTTATCGAGACGCCATTTTGGAAAGCTACTTTACCGAGACGCCATTTTGTATAGCTACTTTACCGAGACTCCATTTTCTATAGCTTCTCTACCGAGACGCCATTTTGTGTAGCTACTTTGCAGAGACGCCATTTTGTGTAGCTACTTTCCCGAGACGCCATTTTGTGTAGCTACTTTACCGAGACGCCATTTTGTGTAGCTACTTTACTGACATAGGCGATAAACCCATTCGTTGAATCTGGGAAATTTTTCAATTATTTAATGAGTGAATACTGCATCAGATTATTCGGTAGGAAAATATTTTTTGATATATATGCAATTATTTACCACAATTAGATGGTACTTTTTTAAATTAAATGAAAATCGTAGCAGAAGTTTTTTTTTGACAACTTCTCTGTGAATATTTTTCAGATTTTATAGCAAATTAAAGACAAAACATTGATTGCAGTGGAAAAAAGTAAAGCCAAAATTTGTTCTTGCATATTGCATGATCCTAGAATGCATGAATGCTGGAAGGCAGTGTTTTTTCAATGATCATATGAAACATCAGGAACTTTATACATCATGTAGAGGCATGTTTTTAAATCTACACCCTTATTGTGGGGATGTTAGGGGATCAGTAAGTAAGCATCTGTAATGTTTAATTATTTTATATGAATATAAATCAAACAAAAAAAACAATGACAATAAATATATATTATTGTTGTGTATTGTGATTGTTTTTTTTGTGTGTGGGGGGGGTCAATAACTGTTTTAAAGACTATAATTAACTGTCCGGTGTGATAGGCTGGTCATGACGGGATGGAGATTGTTGGCCTTTAAGAGCACACTGTGGAGATCTGGAGCGTTGAGTTTGTCGGTACGATGTTCAGTCATGTGTCGTGTTGACAGAAGTGGGTCATGCGGTAGAGCTGTGGCAGCGTTAGTAACAGAGCCTGTCTGGTGAAGGAGACGTGGGGACATCTAAAGGAGTGTATGGGTGAGAGGATGTCAGCATGAGAGTTCCAGACTGCTGAGCTAGAGTGCCATGGTGGTGTCAAGAACAGACAAAACTCCGTGAGCTGAGCAGACGAGAGACCAGGAGTGCGAGTGAGTCGTGGTGCGGTGAGCACAATGGTGATGGAGAGTTGTGACATGTACAACACGGGATTTCAACAGGACTGTGTAGCACATGGCAGCCTAGTAATATTGTAAGTACCGTTTTTAGTATTTGATCCACTCAAGGCAGGTTGATGGATGAAGACCTGAGCTTATTTGACATTGCTTAAAGTTGATAAATAGACTGTGAGAGAAATTCATTGCCAATATCTTAGCCTATAGACATTGTATTTCTTTTCTCCTTTTTGTGTTTTGTGACACTGGCTTGGAGTGACTGTGGTTTATTGTGTGCACAAGAGAATAGTAGTAATAGCTTTTTACATGTGAAGTGGGCTAGGGACACTGGCAGTGTTGGGTTTTATTTTTCTCTAGTGGTGAGGTGATCTATAGAGTACCTGTTGCAGTACAAGGACTATTCCCAGCAAACAATTTTTGATACCCAGAGCGTACCTTTTTTTAAAAACATATTATAAATTTTTAGCCAGGAAAGTTTTCTTAACGGAAATAGAATGTTTGTTTTCAGGTTTGCAGAACGTTCCCCTAACATTTCCCTAACATTCTCCGAATGTCCCTGACCGTTCGCCTAATGTTCTCTCAACCTCACCTCATTATATATTTTACATATTCATAAATTCAAATGTTATTAATCGTAAATAAAAGAATCAGTCAAAATAAGTAAGCAGCGCACAATCCATGTTTTATTGATCACTTGTTTTAATTATTTACACGAAAAATGACATAAGAAAAGAATCTTGTACAGTCAAAACAGTATAATTTAATACATTAAATAAAATATATGCATTACAATAATAACAATTTATAACAATAAAACATTTGTAATTTGTAACTATATAATCAGGTTAATGACTTTGAGCACCAAATTTACGGCTACATACATGTGACGTATCAAAAAGCTCAGGACAATGAGGGGAAGTGAGTGAGGTGTGTTCGGATGACGTCACGTGAGTCTTCAACGATAGGAAAAGGGGGTGCAGCAATGCTATGAAGAGAGTGTAGCACTTATTTAACATATCTGCCCCTTACTTGAGTGTGAATGAAAGTGGTAGACCTACTGATTCTGAACAAACTGGTAGTTGTTGATGTTTGTGAATGAACTCGGTGAATGAATGAGGATCTGCTGACTCACTGATGTCATTCATTCAGTTCACCACAAGAAGAGAAACAGGGTGGAGCAGTGCATTTGAACAGAATGTAGCATTAAGACAAGCCTTAAATGTTAATTTTTTCACAGCATAATCCTCTATACATGAATGTGTACAAATGAATGTGTACAAATGACTGATGGCTAATCATTACACTAAAACTTGTCTCTTTAAAACTTGCTGTTTTTAAATGAATGTACTGAGTGAATGAAACAATGACTTACTCATAATAAGACACTCACTGGTGCAGTGTAATGATATAATTTACAGAAAGGGTCACTGAACGAATCTGAACAAATCTTTTTGGTCAACAGAATCAAATGATTGGAGTCACTGGGATGAATGAAAATGACCATCTCTAGTTCTGGAGCTTGAGGAAACACCATCATACAATACAATTCCTGTGCAAGTCCAAGTTTATCAGGGCTTTTTATATCTTAATGGTCTTCTTCATATTCTATTTTCTGTTTGATTGTCTACAGTATGTCTTTTTTTGTATTTTACATTTAGCCTGTGAAGCTTGTTCACATTTTACGTTTCAAAATTGCTATATCTTTTATATTATTTTTATTATTACTTGAAATTTAGTAACATATTTATTGAGGTGTGTGTGTGTGTGTGTGTGTGTCAGGAACAGCTGGACAGTTTCCTGCCAGGCCTGGAGAGGGCGCTGGCAGGTGAATCTTGGAAGCCTGCTTGTCTGTGTGTTTCCCTGCCCATTGTTCTCATTCCTGATTGTGTCACCCATATCCAATTAGCCCTAATGTTTAGCTCTATAAATAGGGATCCTTTTGTATCTGTCTTTGTTGATCATTGTTTCATGTTTCAGGTTTCTTTGTTTGTCAGGGTTTGTTTTATTATTGTCATGTCTCATGTTTAGGTTAGTTTTCCCTGTATTGTGTTTATGTAATAAAAGCAGCGCCTCGCTGAATCCCGCATATGGGTCTTTATCCACGGCGTGCAGGCGCAATGACGTGCCAACCACAGAGGTCCGGATTCCAGCCCTGCATAGAGCGGGGGTGCCTGGACGTGATTGAATGACCGACCATTATGAAGAACCAGTGGGATTCCCAGCTAGTTCCTGTTCCTGACCAGGTACTGCAGTCTACCAGTGGGAACCCCGGATTCCCAGTGGATGACATCCAGCAGAACACCTGCCTCGGAGGGCATTCGTGCAGGTGGATCCCCTTCCTGTTTCCCCAGTGTGGTGCCTCCATCCTTGTCCTGATTGAGGACGTCGCTTTGTGATGCAATCTTTCCATGGAGGACGACGCTCGACTCCATGCCTCGGGAGGTAACCCTTTTTATCTGACCCTCTGGAAGCGTGGCTTCCACCACTCCAGCTGGGGATGCCGCTTCGCGATAAGTTTTTCCGTCTACTCTTCTACTCTTTTTTTTTTTTTTTTTTTTTCCCTCTCATTTTCCTCATTCATCAGCTCCTCAAAGTATTCCTTCCATCTCCTCTGTACACTCTCCTCACTTGTGAGCACCCTTCCATCTCTATCCTTAATAACTCTAACTTGCTGCACATCCTTCCCATCTCGATCCCTCTGCCTAGCTAACCTGTACAAGTCCTTCTCTCCTTCTCTAGTGTCTAACCTAGTGTACAACTCGTCATATGCCTTCTGCTTGGCCTTAGACACCTCCCTCTTCACTCTGCGCTGTAACTCCTTGTATTCCTGTCTATTCTCTTCAGTTCTGTCCATGTCCCACTTCTTCTTGGCTAACCTCTTCCTCTGGATACTATCCTGAACTTCCTCATTCCACCACCAAGTCTCCTTATCTTCTTTCCTCCTTCCAGATGACACACCCAGCACCTTTCTCCCTGTCTCCCTGATCACTTCTGCTGTAGTTTCCCAGTCATCTGGCAGCACTACCTGACCACCCAGAGCCTGCCTCAACTTCTGTCTAAATTCCTCACAACATTCCTCCTTTTTCAGCTTCCACCACTTGGTTTTCTTCTCTATCTCTATCTTTGACCTCTTCGTCTTACAGACCATCAAAGTCATCCTACACACCACCATCCTATGCTGTCTGGCTACACTCTCTCCCACTACCACTTTACAGTCACTAATCTCTTTCAGATTGCCTCTTCTACATAGGATGTAGTCTACCTGTGTTCTCCTACCTCCACTCTTGTAAGTCACTCTATGCTCCTCCCTCTTCTGAAAATAAGTGTTAACCACACCCATGTCCATCCTCTTAGCAAAGTCCACTACCATCTGTCCTTCATGGTTCCTTTCCTTAACTCCAAACTTGCCCATCACCTCCTCATCACCTGTGTTCCCCTCGCCAACATGTCCATTAAAATCCACTCCTATCACCACTCTCTCACCCGTGGGAATACTCTCCATCACCTCATCTAATTCACTCCAGAATCTCTCTTTCTCCTTTAACTCACAACCTACCTGTGGGGCATAACCACTAACAACATTCAACATCACCCCTTCAATCTCTAACTTCAGACTCATCACCCTGTCTGACACTCTCTTCACCTCCAGAACATTCCTCACAAACTCCTCCTTCAGGACCACACCTACCCCATTTCTCTTACTATCCACACCATAATAAAACAGCTTGAATCCTGCTCCTATACTTGCTACCCTTCCACCTGGTCTCCTGTACACACAGTATATCCACCTTCCTTCTCTCCATCATATCAGCCAGCTCTCTACCTTTCCCTGTCATAGTACCAACATTCAGAGTTTCTATTCTCAGCCCTACACTCTTACCTTTCCTCTTCTCTCTCTGTCTGCGCACTCTCCTCCCTCCTCTACTTCTTCGACCAACAGCAGCCCAATTTCCACCGGCGCCCTGTAGGTCAACGGCGCCGATGGCGGTCGTTGTTAACCCGGGCCTCGACCGATCCGGTATGACATTCATATCGACGATTCGCATGGTTAAATTTGGCAATGTTTTACGCCGGATGCCCTTCCTGACGCAACCCTCTCTATTTATCCGGGCTTGGGACCGGCACAGAAGTCACTGGACTGTGACCCCCATGGCTAGATTAAATTAATAGATTAGATTAATAGATTCAATTAATTAATAAATAGATTAATAAATAGATTAATTAACAGAAATAAAAAAGAAAATGAAATAAAAAATTAAGTAGGATAAAGATTTGTTACACAGCTTTTGCATAAGCGAATGAAAAATATTGAAAAGTCTTGTCATCTGTGCTCTTGTGTAAATGATCACAGAACTAATAATTATAACATCAAAATAACACGTGATTACAAACTGAAATGTAGCTCTATTGTTTGCTAATTATGTGAAGATGTAGTAGTAATAATAATAATAAAACTTCATATTTATTTAAAATACTACAGTTTAGTAATAGATTGCTAACAGTAATAGTACAGTTCTTTATAAGATTTTTAATGTAGTATCTTTCTACTGTTATTCACCGCTAGATGTCGCTGTGTAAAAGTGTGTGTGTGTAAGATACTGTCACTTTTGCATAAGGAGCTGATGGTCATCTCCAAATATATTCTAATACAGTGTGGGGAACAGATTAAATTCCTGTGTGGGGAAAATTTCAGGACCAGTGCAATTAAATCTTCCACCTCAGTCACCTTCTTATGTGTTGCTTTTAGAAATAGAATGAAATCAGTGTTAAAATGAAATATTCTCTGCATTGTAACTTGTACATTGTATATAAATTTAGGTTCAAAATTTTTAGTTATACTTGAGCTGTAGTATTAATCAGTTGTTTAGAGAACTCATTGTAGAGGATTCTACGGTGTAATAAGCAAAACAGTTACTTTTACATTTTACATATAGTCGTAATGTCTATTACTATTTTTACTGTATGTATACTTTTGGAAGTGTGTGATATTGATGATGTGCTTAAACCTAAAAAGAACCACTAGAGAACTTTCTGTATTGGTTTTATTCAGGTTATTTAAATAAATAAATAAACCTCAACAATAATAATAAATTTTAAATGAAATAGAAAAAGACACAATAAATGGGAACCATATGCTGTTGTTAGGGGAATGTTTTGTGTTTGCTGGGTGTTCTGGTAAACCTGCACAGAGCCCAGACACTCCCTAATCAACAGTAAATGTATAAACCACCACATCTTTTGCTTATCAGTAGATGACACTGAACGTTTCTTCTGTATAAATATTCCCTGTTTGTCTCAGAAACCCTTGAAGAGTTTTGCTATTCAGTTACTGTCTCTGTTTTTTTATTTACTTTTACTTTTTTTATTTACTGTTTACTGATATCAGCTCAGAGCAGGTCATTATGAAGTGATCTGAACTGATTTGATCAACTAACAATTTAAAGATTTACAGTAAAATGAATTTGGCTCTAAGTACATTTTAGTGTCTCTTTAAACCTTGTGTACCCCATTTTAAAATATAAAGAATTGTTTAAAAGTCTAACCTTTATTTTTTATAACTACTGTGAATTGTTGTATTAATTTTGTTATGCATTTATTAAAAATCCTTTTATTTTAAGGTATGGTGCAGTTGTGTAGGAGCTCGTGGACGCTCGCGTTCCTCTTTCAGCGAGATTACCGCTAAGTATGTAAAAGCTGCGCCCTTCAATATACGTGCGGATGAAACCTTGCTTTAAAAGAAATTGCAGCTGGTTAAACTACAGTAGCGCAGAGAGAGTGCACGCAGTACAGCAGTGACGTCATGGAGTCAGATCTGTGATGGCAGTAAAGCTCAAATTTCAAAATAAATTTCAATCTATCTTGGACACTTTACATAAAGTATAAAAAGATATAAAAAATGAAAGATAGTGTAATGGATCAGGATGGGTCGTAATACGCAGCTGGAACACTGTAATGCTGACCACACTTCAATCATCCACAAGGTAGCAGCATCTGCACATGTACAGAGCCGAACTGTCATGGAGGAAAAGTTACACACACAGTTTCACCTCCAAGAGCTGATTATTGGAGACTCAGCCTGTAAATGTTAAATAAAAACTATATAATTTATAGGTTAACGTGAAATAAATGACTGTTAATGGATAAACAAACAAATATAAATCAATGATGTATAGATAGATCGAAAATGTATAAAATGGAAGACAGAAGAAATGATAGATAGATAGATAGATAGATGAAGGTAAAATTATGATTTGCAGCTGCAATATTGTCAGATCTGCTGTTAAAGAAAATGAATCAATAGCTTCTGACCCACCAGATTAAAAAATTCATAGCTCTTATAATCCCACAGTAAATATTTAATACTGATAATGTATCATACATGTCATACATAGAGGAACTGAAATCACAGAATAAATCATTATAAACATTGTTGTGCACAGTTACAGTGTCAATTTTATTCCTTTAGTCATCTGATTCTAAAAGAAATGTTATTTGTTTAGAAAATAAATAAAAACAAATTGTATATGTTTTTTATGCTTATTTCTTTTAAACTGATAAGTACAGAATTGTGAATTTAAACATCTGACACAGGAACAAGTGTCCAAGGACTTACACTTAAAACTAAGACTTTGCTTAAGGAATTAGCTTTTGGGAAAATATTTATTTAGTATAATTTTTTTTTATTTCTTATTGATCCAGTCGCATTATATATATGGGGCGGCGCTCTGCCTCAATTCTCTATTGAAAGTGAAAGTAACAGAGCAATTGGTCCATTACTATCATGTTTTCGGTGTCCTTAGCATGAAGGAAACAGACCCAGCGCGGAGATAGACAAAAGGACAGGGGTTTTTTAACTAGAAACAAACAAACATAAGCACGAGGACTGACACCACAAGTAAATGCTACACAAAGACGATACAACAACGACAACCAGCCCCGAACCCTGGCAAAAGGCCACTATAAATACAAAACATAATCATGACAAACATTAGGAACAGGTGAACAATGGTAGAACAATAGGAACAGGCGGGGCTAAAACAAAGCACATGACATGACAAGCACTGACGAAACATGACATCACACAACCCCTGCCGGAAACTCCCCTAGTGGCCCAACCCAGGGCCTACCTCCCGTAACATCTCCCCCCTCTCAAAGGCGCGGCTCTCGACGCGCCAAAACATGACCCTCCCCGTCAGTCTGGGCAGTCCGCAAGTACTCGACAGGAACGAGGAGCATAGCGAGGCAGGTAGGGGGGAGCGAGAAGCATGGTGAGGCAAATTGGGGGGGAGCGAGGAGCAAAGACGAGGCAGATTGGGGGGAAGCGAGGAACAAAGGCGAGGCAAGTGGGGGGAGCAAAGATCAAGGCGAGGCAAGTGGGGGGAGCGATAAGCAAGAGCGAGACAGGTGGGGGGAGCGAGAAGCAAGAGCGAGACAGGTGGGGGGAGCACGGGGCCCGACGGCAAGGCCAAAGGGCCCCACGCGACGTCCACCATCGAGCGGAGGCGCCGAGCGACGACCACAGCCGAGCCACAGAGCCGAGCGACGTCCACTGCAGAGCCGCAGGGCTGAGCGACGTCCACTGTCGAGTCGCTGCACCGAGCGACGTCCACCGCCGAGCCACGACGCCGAGCGACGTCGAAACGCCGAATGATGGCGCTGAGTGACGAACTCTGTCCTGCTGAAGCCAGAAACTCCCCAAGGGGTGGGCGGGAGGGAGGCAGCTGCATCCACATGGTCTCCTCCACCAACCCGGAAGATATCCAAATCCCTCACAGAGCTGTAGACCAAAAAAGAAAAACCCAACCCAAAACATTCCCAGAAAACGGAAACGCCTCCCATGGAAATCCACATTGTGGGACCACGCCCCCCACCGGAACATGGGCGGAGCCGGAGCCGAAGCAACAAAAATCCCCCAAAAGTCCTAAAAATCCTGGCCGGAACCCTCCTCCGTTCTCCCAGATCAGGGACGCGTTTCCCACGGAACACCACATCGTGGGACGGCATTCCCCATGGGACCATAAACGGGGCATGGGCCGGAATCAACAAAAAATCCCACAAAAATCCCAAAATCCGGGCTGGAACATGATCCGCAACCCGGCAAAACATTATGACCGGAAAAAAAAAAAACCTCCTCGCTCACCATCACGCTGGGTCTGTTCGGTGAAGGCTGGTCGTTCTGTCACATTTTCGGTGTCCTTAGCATGAAGGAAACAGACCCAGCGTGGAGATAGACAAAAGGACAGGGGTTTATTAACTTAAAACAAACAAACATAAGCACGAGGACTGACACCACACGTAAACGCTACACAAAGACAATACAACGACAACGACCAGCCCCGAACCCTGGCAAAAGGCCGCTATAAATACAAAACATAATCATGACAACATTAGGGACAGGTGAACAGCAATCAGGAAAACAATGGGAACAGGCGGGGCTAAAACAAAGCACATGACATGACAAGCACTGACTAAACATGACATCACACAACCCCTGCCGGAAACTCCCCCTAGTGGCCCAACCCAGGGCCTACCTCCTGTAACAATTACACTTCCTGAGGAATTTGTGTGTGTGTGTGTGTGTGTGTGTGTGTAAACAGTGGATAGGGGACATTTTAAACACGGTGTTTAAACTGCAAACTGGTAAATACTGAATATGAGCCGCTCTGATTTGTCGACCTAATTCAGCTAAAGCAGCAGACGTGTTTATATGAGGAACAGAAAAGGTAAGAGGAATTAGCATCATGCTAACAAGTGCATGTTAGTCACCAACCAGTCAACAACATTTAAGACCATTTTATTAACCTTTTAAAAGGAGGACTCTCTCTTTGAGTGTTTAGGGTTTTATTAGTTAGAATCTACAGAAAGAGATGAAGATGGCACAAACCCTAACTGCAAGAAGTAAGGGTTCTTAAGAAGTAAGAAGTAAGATTATTTTTCAAGGAATGAATTTATCCATTTATTGAAGGCTAAATTAATTGTCTGTGTGTGTGTGTGTGTGTTTGTGTGTGCAGTGTTTTCCTACACAGATGAGTTTAAACTCATTGGTCCCAGTGGTAAAGAGGAGTATCATCACTCTGCTGTCACTCTCTCGTGTCGTCTGTCTCCTGAAATCAGTGCTGTTGACCTGGAGATCCAGTGGTTTCAGGAGACAGCCTGTGTTTGTGTTCGTGTTCATAAGAACAGAGAGGTGACAGAGGGGAGAGGTTACGAGGGCAGAGTGAGTCTGTTCACTCAGCAGCTGGACATCTCCTTACAGCTGAGGGACTGTAACTGGTCAGATGAAGGATGTTACCTGTGTCAAATCACTGATGGAGACAGAACTGAGGAGATTACAGTAGATATGGGAGGTATATGATGCTGAACCCCACAATATATAAACTCCTCATCATCATCTCTGCTTCTCATCTCAGTACTTGAAACACACACTCAGTATTCAGTGTGAGGTTCAGTATACAGGGTGCTAAACAATAACTTTGCTACACACCTGCACAAAGGCCTAAAAGCAGCAGCTTGTACAAATATCAATTATATAGTGATTGATAATTTTATTTGATTTTATTTATCTACCATTCAAAGATTGGCTGAATATCATTCTGTGGTCTATTTTATCATTAGTGTTCTACAGAGACAGAAATCAGACCTAAACACTGATACTGGGAGAGAAAAGGTTTGTTTAAAAATAACACTCATTAATGACTAATCTGTTCTAATGGAGCTATTAATCATCTAGTCAATAGACATCTAGATATCTAGACCAGACTAGATCACTGCCAAACACAGCACTGAGAACCAAACCAACACACAAAGCTAGCTAATATTGTGCTGCTAATTTGTTCTTTAGACTATATGATGTGGTTCACTTAAGTTTTTTCACTTTGTATTTGATCTAAAATTATATTTTTCTCTGTTATTTTATGCATGAGCTTTCTCAATTCCACTTTACACTAATGATAAAGGCTGATATTTTATAAACCTATCACATATGTTACATTTGAATGTAATAGAAATGTAAAAAGCATTTTGGCGGCCCGGTGGCTTAGTGTTTAACACATTCACCTCACACCTCCTGTGTCCTGGGTTCAAGTCTTGCTCCCGCTCACTGTGTGTGTGGAGTTTGCTTGTTCTCCCTGTGCTTGGTGGGTTTCCTCCCACAGTCCAAAGACAAGCTTCTAGGCTAACTGGAGTCTCTAAATTGCCTGCAGTGTGTGTGTGTGTGCGCCCTGCGATGGGTTGGCACTCCATCCAGGGTGTGTCCTGCCTTGATGCCCAATGACGCCTGAGATAGGCACAGGCTCCCCGTGACCCGATGATAGATCGGATAAGCGGTACAGACAATGGAATGGAATAAAAAAATCATTTTCAGATCACATTTATGTGAAGTAAGTCTGATCATTAAGTGAGATTCCACTTTATCAGTAAGCTTCTTTCCCACAGTGCACTTGTGTGTAACCCCACTGCACTGCAATAATGTGGGTGGAGACTATGTTGAGACTATGTCAAGTAAAAGACACATGACGCTACGTCACATGACCTACCTGAGCCGATACATTGGTGTGATTTCACACAGAGCTTCAGATACAACTTCTGCATAGAAGCATTACCATAGCGTCAGCCATGACACAGCATCTTGTTCACTTCTCAGGAAGCTGGTGTAGATTTACTGTGTGTGATGGCTAACTGTAAAACCTCAACTACCTTTCTTTATGAAGAGACACATAAACTGTGTTATAACAAAAATAACAGTTTTTCTCTAAATTTTACTATTTATCATTAAACTCTGCTATTATGCTTAACACATTTACACTGTATTATTCACTTCCACAGAGCCAAGAGCCAGGTAAGAAAGACATTATAAATTCTGTATTTTATTTTGAATCATCATTCTGGTCTCTAGTTTGTCATTAGTCTTCTACAAACACTGAAATATGACAAACACTGAGATATACTAAGCTGAACAGTTTTGTTTGAATGTGATTCATAGTAATAACTCCTTCTCAGAGTTATTGAGACTAACATTAATTATTGTAATGTATATAACTACAGAGAGAGAGAGAGGAGAGAGAGAGAGTTCACACTGGTTAATGGTCAATGAAAGAGATTTTAACAGAATGCAAGTAAGTGATCTGGTGAATGTGTTTCTTACAGCATTAATACTTAAAGCACCTGAGTTTAAAAGGGTGCTTAAAGTTTAAAAACAGGATAAAAACAGACTTCTTAGGAACAGCTACAGAATAATTATAGCTAATATTAGGATAATTATAATATTAGGATAGCTAATATAGGATAAAATAGTATACAGAGAATACTAGAAATACAGAAATACGTTCCATTTTTAGTAATCTCATGCTTTCCTTTTTTCTCCACATCATCCTCTACATAAAGACGTCTTTGTTCATCAGGTGAGTAAACTTTAACTATATTGTGAGTTCATTAATGTCTTACTGATAGTAGGGGCATTGGTGGATCAGTGGTAGGTTTCTTAGATATCATGCGGAAGGCCCGGGTTCGATTCCCAGCCAATGCCTCAACCCCAGCCACTGGATGCAGTGCCGGTCCCAAGCCCGGAAAAATGGGAGGGTTGTGTCAGGAAGGGCATCCGGTGTAA
Organism: Hemibagrus guttatus; assembly: GCA_033459395.1. NCBI lineage: Eukaryota > Metazoa > Chordata > Actinopteri > Siluriformes > Bagridae > Hemibagrus > Hemibagrus guttatus. Next base: position 11,339,695 of record JAUCMX010000028.1, read on the forward strand.
AACATTTGCCAAGTTGTTGTGCGGACCAGTTGGTCCGCTGTGGCGACCCCGAACAGGGAGCAGCCGAAAGTTTTATTAATGTCTTACTGATGACAGCAGCATTAAAAAAATCTAAAATCATGTTATAACTAGGCCAGTGCTCAGTGATGGGTAAATGAGTCACTATGGTAACAGCTCCCAGTGATTTTTTTTAAATCGCATTTGATTGTCCTGGAAATACAGTAATTGAACCATTTATTAGTAATTTGCTAATATTTTATGTAAAAAAACATCACTGCTCTAGAGGAGATCTGCATGGAGGAATGGGCCAAACTACCAGCAACAGTGTGTAAAAACCTTGTGGCGACTTACAGAAAACGTTTGACCTCTGTCATTGCCAACAAAGGGTATATAACAAAGTATTTTTTGTGATTGACCAAATACTTTTTTTCCACCATAACTTGCAAATAAATTCTTTAAAAATCAGACAATGTGATTTTCTGGTTTTTTTTTTTTCTTCTCATTCTGTCTCTCATAGTTGAAGTGTACCTATGATGAAAATTACAGGCCTCTCTCATCTTTTTAAGTGGGAGAACTGGCACAATTGGTGGCTGACTAAATACTTTTTTGCCCCACTGTATACAGACAGGATTCGATGGATGAAATGAAGAAAAAAAAAACCTTATGCAGTCTTTATCAGTCAGAGGATGGACCTGACTCTACCTTTCAGAAGAAAAGAAGTTGTAATCAACAAACCTCCTATAAGCCAGATGCTTCAGTGTTGGCTAGAACTATTTTTAGAAAGTCAGGTAATGTAAAATACATATTTTCATATCTTGTGTAACAAACTGAATGTAACATCAGAATTTCCTGTTAACAAATAATTTTGTATACTGTTTTATGTGTACCAAGAATTCAACCAGGTGGTTGGGAAGAACCTTAAGCAGGAGTTTTATGGCTCACTTGATCGTCACTGTCCACAATTCATTCAGATCTTCAGGTCACAGAGAGGTCTCACAGGGCAGATATTAAATGATCTTCTTCAACAGACCAAGGCTCGTGAATTTAACTTTGTCATTCATTTTATCATATCATTTTGAGGTTACTTCAGGACTGTTGAGCAAAACAGAGAACAATGTCAAACATAAACATTTTAATTTAATATTTAATTTACAGGTTTTTCTGCACATTATTTACATCATTAGCTGACTGACTAATATCCTGACGCATATTAGACAGCTAAAATATGTTTCATAATTTCCATTTTCATTTCCAGGATTCTGCTGATGAGGACTCATACCAACATGTGCCAGTTGGAATCCTAAGCAAAGAAAGTGAAGATGTGGCCTAGCATCCCCTGACCTTCCAGCTCCATACATCCTCTGTGGGAATCATCCTGGAGGGTAATGTTGTAATGGGCAATTTGGAGAACCTGCCTCAGGCCATGTGTCTTGTTTTTGGGTTGATTTATGCCCTGCATCTTGACTATCAACATATTTATGACTATCATTAACATATTCAATTCGTATTCAAATAACTAACACTTTCCAAATGAATGTAGATGATGCACACAAACAGTTTAAAGGAAGATGAACATTACAGTGTATTTTGTGGAGTTTAATGGAAATGCTACTTTTCTGAGAGAAAGGAAAAACCGCCGTTCTAAAGGAATATAATCTAACACGTCATTTCTCAACACAGAGAACAGTATGAGAAGTATCAGCTAATGTCCCAGCAAATCTTTTTCCATAAATCCAAAAAGGACGCTGATGCTGCAGATAAAGCATGTTTTGTGGTGAGTAAATCGATCACTAATGCAGGAAAGCCATTCACTGAAGGGCAGATTATGAAGGACTGCATGTTAAAAATCACTGATATTCTATACCCAAAAAAGAAGAGCTTGTTCAACAACCTCACTCTATCAGCAAACACAGCAGCAGATTAACAAGTTATCAATTAACATTTATGATCAATTGTGCGACAAAGCTTGAGTTTTCACAGCATACTCTGTGGTGCTTGAGAAAAGCACAGACAAAAGCGACAGTGCTCAGCTCAGTGGCACGTACAGCCATATGGAATGTGTACAATGAGTTGTTGTTGTTGTTGTTGTTCTTTCGGCTGCTCCCTGTTTTATTATTATTATTATTATTATTATTATTATTATTATTATTATTATTATTATGGAATTAATGAGGATATGAAGCTAGTGGGTGCAAGTGTTCAGGATGCAGAAGATAGGGATAGGTGGAGAGAGATGATTCGCTGTGGCGACCCCTGAAGGGAAAAGCCGAAAGAAGAAGAAGAAGAAGAAGATTATTATTATTATTATTAATTTGTAATTAATGCGTTTTTTAAAAGTAATTTTTAATTGATTATTAATCTTGTATAGAGAAAGCAAGAGAGACTGAAGTGGGGGATATGTGTAAAGAAATATGATTGGCTAGTTTAGTTTTGTTTAATTGGTGTTTTTTCCAGACACGATATACAACATTCCAGATAGTTAATGTTTAAAACCAGGCTCAAAATGATTAAAGGCTCACTAAAACAACTAAACTTGGTTGGAACATTTGCGAATAGGCCTAAAACTATTAAGGCAAATATTGCTTCTCCTTTCCTGGAAACTGCATTCTCCTGAGTCTGGGGAATCATCACCTATTTCATCGGATCATTCAGATTTAGCTGCCAGCTATTGAACCTCATCCCCTGAAACCATTACCCTCCAACAGCAACCTACTGTTAGTCCTGCCAGCCCATTAGTTCACTGTTTAGACTGTGACTCTGTGACTGTGTGGAGACTTTTCCTTTCAAAAGAATGTTTTGTGCTTCATTTTTACAGCTGATTCCACTGGCAAGACATTAACAAAAACCTTGCTGGATAAGCTAGAAGAATTTAAATTGCAACCCAGCCAAATGGCGGTACAGGGATATGATGGAGCTGGGAACGTAAGTGGCAAGGTGAGAGGTGTTCAAACCCTCATTAAACAGCTGTGTCCGGCTGCTACCTATGTGCACTGCAGAAACCATGCACTTAATTTGGCAATAGTGTACTCAACATGTATCCCGTTGGTTCGAGGTGCTGTCCAAGACATCGTGTCTTTCATAACAGCTTCACAAAAATGGCTGCAAATCTTTTGAAGTGACAGCAGCATGGATCAGTGTTTACAGAAGTTTTCAGATACAAGCTGGTCTCAACACGGTGTGCATTCGCCCTGTCATCCAAAACTATAAGAACATCTATGTGAAAACAGATCAACTAAAGACCCTAGAAGCAGTAATACAGCAGTGTCTCTAAGCTGAACAATGGAGTAGTTTGATTTCATTTATCAGCATTATTGTGACTCAGGGTCACTGCAATACATCTAATGCCTCTTAGCAACAGTTTTCAACACCCAGCTTCTGAATTACTGAGTGCTGCTAGTAATGCCAGTGCATTAGTGACGCTGCTTTAAAAGACAAGAGAAGATGCAATGTTTGGAAAAATGTGGGATCAAAGTTGTGAGTTGGCTGCCACACTTCATGTTAATCCCTCAGTCTCTCGCATAGTAAAAATGCAGACAAAGAAGTCAAACACCAGCAACAACCCCAGAGGACTATTGACAAAAGAATCTGTTTCTTCCATTCATAGATTACTTCACGTTTGAAGTGTGAGACCGAGTTTGCTTTTTTAAATCCAACTTTATTGCAGGATTTCAAAACATCACATTCCAGGCAATTACAATTTTACATCATGGAGTTAAACATATTTTAAATATGTCAGAAATATAAGAAGAAGTGCAAACAACAAAAACAGTATCATATTCATATCAACTGCTTAGTCTTTGTTCACACATGTCTACACCATTTTGCACATTATTAATAAATCCTTTTCATGTATTTATGTCCCAAGGAAATTTGTATTTTGTTCTTCTGTTCATTTTCTTTTCTGTCTCTAAAATCTGTTCAAACTGCCTCACCAGAAATATGGCACTGGTTAATGATCATCTTATTTTCCATTATTTATAAGTAACTATACATATCATAAGCACGTTTGCCTCACACCTCCAGGGTTGGGGGTTCGATTCCCGCCTCCGCCATGTGTGTGTGGAGTTTGCATGTTCTCCCCGTGCCTCAGGGGTTTCCTCCGGGTACTCCGGTTTTCTCCCCCAGTCCAAAGACATGCATTGTAGGTTGATTGGCATCTCTAAATTGTCCGTAGTGTGTGATTGCATGAGTGAATGAGAGTGTGTGCATGCCCTGTGATGGGTTGGCACTCCGTCCAGGGTGTATCCTGCCTTGATGCCCAATGACGCCTGAGATAGGCACAGGCTCCCCGTGACCCGAGTGTAGATCGGATAAGCGGTAGACAATGAATGAATGAATGAATGAATATCATAAGCACGTTTGCCTCACACCTTGTAACAGCCAAAACTGTGTGTTTACATGCATCACATTATGGTGTGTTGTGCCCTTTAAGAGACTGATCACTTCACTTAACCGCTACGCTACGCGGTGATGATGTAGAGAAGAACTACTTGACTGTATGCTGAGAACCATGATAGATGTATGTGCTCTCCAATCTTTTGTCATCTTATTACTTTATTTTTATTTTGTAACGCTAAGAAAGAGCCAATCTTTCATGTATGAGAGAAGCGCGTCCCTGTGTACCTGCCATTAAACGAGTGGAATACAGACTTTTTTGCCTGCAAGCTCTTCCATTCCTTTGATTTAATCGGAGTTATCTAGGCCAAAGCGTTACAATTGGCGCCCGAACAACTTGAAGCTGGATCCGTCATCTACGTGGAATCTGCACTTATCAAAACTCTAAAATCACGGAGCTGAGGAGAATTGTGAGTGTGTTCAACCTGCATTGCTGAGACTGGTGAAATTAGCTTGCTAACACTGGGTCGCACATGCGCGAAAACCGCATGTATTGCTGTGGTGTTTTTTTTTCCTCTCAAGAAATAGTTCATCGTGAACGGAGGATTATTAAATAGTTTTCAGTAGTTATTCAACTGCTATCTTTTTATACCCATTTTCAAGCGTGGACTGGTGAAATTTTGTTTGTAGACAACATGGACTTTTTGTGTGTTTACTTTGAACTTGACTCTATTTGTACTCAAGAAAACAGTGAAGACGATTCGTGGATTATTTTGATTATTTTTTCTTCTTTTTTGCATCTGAACTGTATTTTGAAGTACTTTGAATTAACAGTACACCTGTTGGGACAATTTTTCTTTATCCTGGTTTTTCACCGTGAGCTGAACTGGTCTTAAGGGTAATTTTTACTTTTTGGACACATTTACATGGTCTTTAGGAACATTTTATTCAATTTAAATTCAATTTAATGTGTTCTCTTGCTCTGGGACTATTGGAAAAAGTAATAATAAGCACATAAAAAGAGTAAAAAGGTGGATGGTTTAAATACCATTACAAATTCAAAGTTTGGATTGTTGAGGTGAGATTATTGAAATTTGCTGAATATTTTATTGGTGTGTGCATTTTATTAGCACTTTATACATTTCTGGTTACATTCTGAAGTTTTTTTTTAAAAAGTTGCTGTATTGCTGTCTATGTAAATGCACATTTACTGTGATGGATTCTCACCCAGACTTTAGGACTGACCTGACTTAATCATTACCAGATTCTGCTCCCGGACAGAGACGGAAGTTATCGCAGTGTGCTGCTGTGAGTCTGGGGACTCAGGTTGAAATTCTACAAGCTGAAGTATCAGTGCTGCAACAGTGCTTCAGTGATTCTCTCAAGTTGCAGGAAAGCATCCTGAGACGTTTTGGCCAGCTCAATGCCATACAGCCATGTTCCACCAGGTCAGGTGCCATCACAAGGTCTGACCACTGATAATGTTTCCCGTAGAAATGTGACTTGCCCACCACAGGCCTATTCTGCTGATGTGAGTAATACTAGCAGAATCCTTGCATCTGTATTGTACCAGTCAAGGCTTGAGCCACCTGTGTTTGCAGGAGATGGACGTGTAAGCCCTGAGGATTGGCTCCAATCTGTCAATGTTTACAGAACATCCCTTGACTTGACCGATGCCCAAATTCTTCTTGAGCTACCATGTTTTTTTGGCAAAGGAACCAAAGAAATGGTTCACCGTTCTTGATACACACGTTGTTACATGGGCCCAATTCTGTGATTTCTTCAGGAAAGTTTTTCTTCCTTCCGACAGCCAGGGACAAATAATGAGGGGTATCTTGGACCGTATACAAAGCCCTGAAGAGCCCCTCCCTACTTTTGTGGCCCACATGTTAAATGAGTTCAGGAAGCTGAAAACTCCCCCGCCAGAGCAAGAACAAATTGACCTTATTTCTAAACATGCTCTTGAAAAGTACAGAGTTGCACTCTATGGAACCCCCCCGTCATGGATCTTCTTCTGAGAGCTCACGAGCTCCATGGTCCACGTAACTGTTTCTCATCTTCAGTGCAGAGTAAGGCTAAACTTGGCAAAGAAACCTACTGTTACAGGTGCTCACGGCCTGGTTTTACTTCTCGTACATGTCCAGATTGTAACTCACTTTCTAGAACGAGCTCACAACAAACCGAGTCCCCTGATGCACATCCGGGACCTACTGTTGATGTCAGGAATACAAACAAACCTGAAAGCAGTAATGTAGTGGAAAGAAATCCATTTACCAGGCAGAGGGGAAACTTTAAGGGGGGGAGGATGATTCACAGAGGCAATCCTCCCTCCAGAAGATGAATTTGCCTCAACCGAGTAATGCTGCTGTTCTAGAATCACCTGTTCTTTGTCATGTGGAAGATCCCACTTCACCCTCCTTTTGGAACACTCCATTTAGAGTGAAGATTAACTTGCATGGCCAGGTGTTGGATTTCACTTGACACTGGCACATCACTTTCTGCAGTGCAAGCAGACATCATTCAAAATCAGGCCAAAATGAAGGCTAATGTTAAACCATGGACTGCTCCTCCAATCCAACTAGCAGACGGTGGGTCATGTCAACCTTTAGGGCTTACATGGCTGGCTTTTGGCTTTATGGGACAGCGTTTTTATCACCGTTTTGCTGTTGTCCCACGCCTACCCTCCACATTGGTCTTGGGAATGGACTTCATGTTGTGTGCTTCCATTACCATTCACATCCCATCCAGAACTGTTGTCATAGGAAATGATCCTTTAGGCATGGAAGAGATGGAAGGGAGAGAAGTGCAAGAGTCGGAAGGCAGTTTGTTGTTTATGGAAGTCCCATCTTCGGCACTTCAAGAAAAAGTTGAGGAAGCTTGTTTGAGTAATGCTGAAAAGGAGCAGCTAACTGAGCTACTTGACAGTTTTTCTGACCTTTTCGACAGTCACCTGGGCCACACATCACTAATAGAACACTCCATAGACACAGGGGATGCCAAACCAGTCCACCTGCCCCCTTATCGAACCTCCCCAACTAAAAAGCAATTGATCGAGGACCAAATAGGAAAAATGTTAAAGGAAGGCATCATTGAACCAGCAACGGGTCCTTGGGCTGCCCCCGTTGTGATAGTTCAGAAACCATGTGGTGAACCACGATTTTGCGTGGACTATCATGGGCTAAACCTGCTCACCGTAAAGGACTCTTACCCATTACCAAGAGTCGATGAGTCTCTTGACTTCCTTTCCCGTGGAAAATTCCTGACCACGATTAACCTTACTCGGGGATACTGGCAAGTCTCCATGGCAGAGGACGCAAGACCAAAGACGGCTTTTGTCTCACATTATGGGCTGTTTCAGTTTTTGTGTGCTTCCATTTGGTCTGTGCAATGCACCAGCGACCTTTCAAAGACTTATGAACAGTGTCTTGGCTGGTCTTATCTATAGGTCCTGTGCAGTCTATCTGGATGACATCGTTGTGGCTTCGCCCACTTTCAAGCAACATCTCAATGACCTCAGGGAAGTACTTTCAAGGCTCAAGTCCGCTGGTCTGACCATCAAACTTGCCAAATGCCAGTTTTGTCGCAGTGAGCTTACCTTCTTGGGGTACCGTGTTTGTCCAAGTGGCATCCTGCCAGAACATGACAAAATAAAGGCTGTCACGGACTTTAAAACCCTTGTCAATTTGAAGCAAGTGAGGCAGTTCCTGGGCCTAACAGGCTATTATCGGCGATTTATACAGGACTACGTCCGCCATGCCGAACCATTCTTCGCGCTCACAAAAAATGATGTTCCTTTTGTCTGGGACAGTGCCTGCCAGGATGCCATGGACCTTTTGAAAGAAAAATTAACTTCAGCACCTGTACTAAGCTTTCCTGACTTCACTCTCCCTTTCTTTATTCATTGCAATGCCTGCGACATGGGACTTGGAGCTGCATTGATGCAGAGAGATCAGAATGGAAGAGATGTAGCTGTGGCGTATGCCAGTCGGGCCCTGCATAATCGGAAAAGCCTTATTCTACGCTCGAGAAAGAGTGTCTGGCCGTCATCTGGGCCTTTGAGCACTTTCGACCGTACGTGGAGGGTCTCCATGTCACAATCTTCACTGACCACAGTGGGCTTAAGTGGTTGATGTCCCGTCCCAACCCTACAGGTCGCCTTGCTCGGTGGTCTCTCCGTCTTCAGGACGTCGATTTTAAAATGGTCCACAAGCCTGGATCTCAAAACAAAGTTCCTGATGCTTTGTCAAGAAATCCTCTAACAGATAATGAGTCGCCAATGGACCTCCTTCCTGACTATGCTGTGATTGGTGGTCTTGATCTCCGCACACTACCTTCAGTGGCTCTTACGGATCGCTTTCATGTCAGAAAATTACAGCTTGATGATCCGATCACAGGTGATCTAATCCGTAAAATGGAGGCTGAATCCCAACAGGACAGCGAGACTGATGATTGCTCTCAGTATTCCATTCAGGATGGCCTGTTGTACTTCCATGATCCCAAGACTGCTTGCGGCATCCACCCCTTAAAATCTTTAAAGCTGTATGCTCCTGCATCTCTCAGAAGTACCTTGCTGAGATACTACCACGATCACCCAACTGCGGGTCACCTGGGGATAACCAAGACCTTGGCCCGACTGAAACTTAGGTTTTTTTGGCCTAAAATGGCATCTGAGGTGAAAAAGTATGTTATCTCTTGCTCAGTTTGCCAACTGACAAAACCAAGTCAAAGAAAGCCTGCCGGTCTAATGGTCCAAATACGGCCCCAGAAACCTTGGGAGTATGTTGGTGTTGATTTCGTCGGCCCTCTACCACGTACCTCAAGTGGAAATGCTTACATCATAGTATTTGTTGATTATTTTTCAAAGTGGGTTGAGATCGTGGCAGTGAGAGAAGCTACAGCTCAAGTGGCTTCCAGCAAACTGCTGAGCGAAGTGTTTTCCCGTCACGGAGCCCCCACTTACCTCATTTCAGACAGGGGTTCCCCTTTTGTGAGTGACCTATTTGAACGGGTGCTCGCTGCCCTGGGTACTGAACATCGTCTCACAACGGCATATCACCCACAGACTAATGCCACAGAGAGGGTGAACCGGACTCTGAAGACGGCAATTCGAGCATATGTGGATGATAAACACACCACCTGGGACCGATATATCCCACAAATCTGTTTTGCGCTAAGAACAGCGCCACATGAGAGCACAGGTCAAACTCCGTCCATGATGTTGTATGGGAGAGAGTTGGACACTTCATTGGACCTGGTCACTCAGCCTGTCTGGGATGGGATGGAGGAGCCTGAAGTCTCCTACTCAGAGCACTTAAGGTTGTCACTGCGAGAAACGCATGATCACGCAAGGGCAGCCCTGGACACTAGTCATGAGAGACGGAAACTGCACTATGACAAAAGGCGCCGCTCTGTTTCTTATGCCATTGGTGACCTTGTCAGAGTGAAAACCCACCCTAAATCAGATGCTCTGGCCAATTTTACAGCTAAACTGGCTCCTCTGTACTCTGGCCCATACCGTGTCACTCGAGTTTTGTCTGATTTTAACTATAGACTTGCAAAGTTAGACACTGGAGAGGATTCTGGAGTCTTTCATGTGGTGAATATGCAGCCTTTCCACACTTGGGACTCGTGCATCAGCCATGTGCAAAGTGTGCAGGATGAGACTGAAACACCCTATGAGGCATTGGAGGACTGTCAGCTAGGGCCACAGATGAGTGGGGATCAATCTCAAGACCCATGCGTTCCTCCGCCTAGTGAGGCTGTTGTTAGTTTTGAAGATTTCACTGACAATGCTCATGATGTGACCAGGGATGACACATGCCTTTTAAGAGACTGATCACTTCACTTAACCGCTACGCTACGTGGTGATGATGTAGAGAAGAACTACTTGACTGTATGCTGAGAACCACGATAGATCTATGTGCTCTCCAATCTTTTGTCATCTTATTACTTTATTTTTATTTTGTAACGCTAAGAAAGAGCCAATCTTTCATGTATGAGAGAAGCGTGTCCCTGTGTACCTGCCATTAAACGAGTGGAATACAGACTTTTTTGCCTGCAAGCTCTTTCATTCCTTTGATTTAACCGGAGTTATCTAGGCCAAAGCGTTACAACCTCTAGGGTTGGGGTTCGATTCCCGCCGCCGCCATGTGTGTGTGGAGTTTGCATGTTCTCCCCGTGCCTGGGGGTTTCCTCCGGGTACTCTGGTTTCCTCCCCTGGTCCAAAGACATGCATTGTAGGTTGATTGGCATCTCTAAATTGACCGTAGTGTGTGATTGTGTGAGTGAATGAGAGAGTGTATGTGTGCCCTGCGATGGGTTG
>JAUCMX010000028.1:11350851-11371372 GCA_033459395.1 Hemibagrus guttatus
CACACACACATATATAGACACTCACATATACACACACACACACACACACACACACACACACACAAATACACACATTCACACACACACATACACACAAATACACACATTCTCACACACACACACACACACACACAAATACACAAACACACATGCACACACAAATACACAAACACAAATACACACGCACACAAATACACACATTCACACACACACACACAAACACACCCACACACATATATAGACACTCACATATACACACGCACACACACACACACACACACACACACAAATACACATACACACACGCGCGCACACACATACACACACATGTACACACACACACACATACACACATGCACACACATACACACACTCACACACACACATTAACACACACAAATACACAAACACACATACACACACACAAATACACAAACACACATACACACACATATACATACACACACTCACACACACACATTCACACACTCAAATACACAAATACACACACATACACACACACACACACAAATACACATACATAAACACACTCACACACACATATATACAAACACCTACACACATACATACACACACACACACAAAAACACAAACACACACACACACACACACATTAGAGTTTTAATAAACACAGCAACATCCAGTGGTCATCTCTGGTCAGTGTAATTGTAGTGATGTCATATATTGTCATTGTTGTGTGTGTGAGATGGAGAGTAAATGTAGTGTATATAAAGATTTTGTGTAGTTCATGTTTTCAATGCTAAAACTGAGTGTGTTAAGTGTGAGAAGGTTTTCTTTCTTGCAGTATGTGTTACTGCAGTATTACAGATGAAGGTTGTACTGCTCTGGCTTCAGCTCTGAGGTCAAACTCCTCATCACACCTGAGAGAACTGGATCTGAACTGTAATAATCCAGGAGGATCAGGAGTGAAGCTGCTCTCTGATCTACTGAAGGATCCACTCTGTACACTGGAGACACTACAGTGAGTTACTGACTTACTGTCTCTTTACTCTACTGGATTGTATGGTATTGATTAATATTCACTGTATAATATTTTCTGTGTGTGTGTGTGTGTTTATGCTGATGTTTATTTGATTCTGTTCTGTCTTTCAGCATTAATTATAATAAACTCACCAGGTCTGGAGTATGACAGGAGTCTCACCTCAGACCTCTTGTCCAGGATAAATCAGTTGTGGTGAAGAGTTAGAACCCGTCCCACATTTCCAGCAGTTTGGGAGCTGAATCATTCATATTCAGATGTAGAAGTTCCATAACAATAACCGTGACTGATCACATCCTTTTATCCACTCAGCTACAAGTTACTTCAGGCTTTAATAACATATTTTACAATCCAAATTCAAATCCTTCAGCATCGACACACAACACAGAGATATCATCACATCATCACACTGATTACACAAATACACATCCAGCTGTTGCAGCTGTTTATAGTCAATTTTTACCTCCTTATTTTTATATAACATTTATTATCCACACATGATTGAATCACAGTTGTGATATTGATTTTTTTTTTCTTTAAAAAGTTTCTGTTTGCTAACCTGTGTTGAATGGTAACCATGGTAACAGCAGTGTAGATTGATTTGATGTTATAGTGACTGTTAATCCAGTTTGTATATATGTTGTATACATGTCATTTCCACTGTGTGTAGTACAAAATAAACAGTGACTGTGAGTGAAACACAACAATTCAGGTGTTTGAGGTGTGTTTGATTGCAAAACTTTCTGAAGCAGTAACTGTTCTGTCTCAGTAACATGATCACTTCCTGACTCTCAGGTGCTGCAGCATTGGGTGTGGGCTGAACACAGGAAGTTACTGCATGGAAAACATTCAACAATTCAGTTTAATGAACAGTTCAATCTCAACAGCTGAATTTAAGTCCTACATGATGGAGCAGACTGGAGCCCAGTGTTAGACCCAAGTCATGTTCATTCACATGTTAAAGAGAACTGCTGCATCTTTGTGGAAGTCTGTGTCATTCACAAGGAAACAGTTTCCTGGAATGGATCAGAATCTGAATCACTTTATTGTCTGTGAGTTGAGATGCAGGTTTAGGGTCAGACTCAGGAGAACACTTTGCGTGTGAATCTCATGAGTGTGTTCAGGGTTCTCTGAGTAATGATGCTAATTATGTAGCTAGCTAACGTGTGCATTATGTGCTATTTATACACACAGTTTAATGTTACAGTGAGAGCAGAATGAGACTGAACCATCAGCTCTCTACAAGACAATTATAAAATGTATCTCTGTGTTTAAGAGTGTTTTGTAAATTTTAGATGATGTTTTCTGAAGTCCGTCAGAAAGATGTGTCACGCCTGTCAGCCACAGACCCTGAGAGCACGCTGGATACCTGTGCTTTACTTTATCTTAATGCTGAAATAAAAGGAACATTTCAACTCTCAAAGCCACTCCCACAGTGACCTACTCTATGCTTACAACAGAAATAAATTCATTGTAGTCTAGAATGTTAAATGGATTGCATTTCAGAGTCACTGGATCTGTCACTATAATTGTGTCAGGAGGCTATTTTTAATTTGCTATAAATCTAAAATTTCGGCTCAACCATCAAACCCACTCAATAGAAGTGATTGGATTTTAGATTTAACATGTTTCTTTTATTTCATCAGTAAGATGATATCAAATATTAATATTTTGGTGTCCTTTGTGAAATGAACCATCTATATAATTTTTTATGAATGTATATATGTGTAGTGCCCCTAGTGTTACTGGCTATAAAGAGGAAGTTATCATGAGTTCTTTACATTTCAAGGAAATTCCTAAACTTAAAATCATTTTCCTTGTCTTCTGTTTATATTGATTAGGGCTTTAGCTGATAATCAACTAATAAATCAATATTGTTGTAGATTATACTGTATATTCACTTTCAAATAAAATGTCTTATCCCTTTTCAGCTACACATAACCATGAACTTCACTCACATATCCTAATAATTTAGGTTAGTCACCTTTAAACTGTCATGTGTACTATGACAGGGAAAGGTAAAGAGCTGGCTGATATGATGGAGAGAAGGAAGGTGGATATACTGTGTGTACAGGAGACCAGGTGGAAGGGTAGTAAAGCTCGTAGTATAGGAGCAGGATTCAAGCTGTTTTATTATGGAGTGGATAGTAAGAGAAATGGGGTAGGTGTGGTCCTGAAGGAGGAGTTCGTGAGGAATGTTCTGGAGGTGAAGAGAGTGTCAGACAGGGTGATGACTCTGAAGTTAGAGATTGAAGGGCTGATGTTGAATGTTGTTAGTGGTTATGCCCCACAGGTAGGTTGTGAGTTAGAGGAGAAAGAGAGATACTGGAGTGAATTAGATGAGGTGATGGAGAGTATTTCCACAGGTGAGAGAGTGATGATAGGAGCGGATTTTAATGGACATGTTGGTGAGGGGAACAGAGGTGATGAGGAGGTGATGGGCAAGTTTGGAGTTAAGGAAAGGAACCTTGAAGGACAGATGGTAGTGGACTTTGCTAAGAGGATGGACATGGCTGTGGTTAACACTTATTTTCAGAAGAGGGAGGAGCATAGAGTGACTTACAAGAGTGGAGGTAGGCGAACACAGGTAGACTACATTCTATGTAGAAGAGGCAATCTGAAAGAGATTAGTGACTGTAAAGTGGTAGTGGGAGAGAGTGTAGCCAGACAGCATAGGGTGGTGGTGTGTAGGATGACTTTGATGGTCTGTAAGAAGAAGAGGTCAAAGATAGAGATAAAGAAGAAAACCAAGTGGTGGAAGCTGAAAAAGGAGGAATGTGAGGAATTTAGACAGAAGTTGAGGCAGGCTCTGGGTGGTCAGGTAGTGCTGCCAGATGACTGGGAAACTACAGCAGAAGTGATCAGGGAGACAGGGAGAAAGGTGCTGGGTGTGTCATCTGGAAGGAGGAAAGAAGATAAGGAGACTTGGTGGTGGAATGAGGAAGTTCAGAATAGTATCCAGAGGAAGAGGTTAGCCAAGAAGAAGTGGGACATGGACAGGACTGAAGAGAATAGACAGGAATACAAGGAGTTACAGCGCAGAGTGAAGAGGGAGGTGTCTAAGGCCAAGCAGAAGGCATATGACGAGTTGTACACTAGGTTAGACACTAGAGAAGGAGAGAAGGACTTGTACAGGTTAGCTAGGCAGAGGGATCGAGATGGGAAGGATGTGCAGCAAGTTAGAGTTATTAAGGATAGAGAGGGAAGGGTGCTCACAAGTGAGGAGAGTGTACAGAGGAGATGGAAGGAATACTTTGAGGAGCTGATGAATGAGGAAAATGAGAGGGAAAAAAGAGTAGAAGGGGTGAACTCTGTGGAACAGAAAGTAGATAAGATTAGAAAGAATGAAGTCAGGAAGGCTTTGAAGAGGATGAAAAGTGGCAAGGCAGTTGGTCCTGATGACATCCCGGTGGAGGTCTGGAAGTGTCTGGGAGAGGCAGCAGTGGAATTTTTAGCTAGTTTGTTCAACAGGGTTTTAGAGAGTGAGAGGATGCCTGAGGAATGGAGAAGAAGTGTGTTAGTGCCGATCTTTAAGAATAAGGGTGACGTGCAGAGTTGCAGTAACTATAGGAGGATAAAGTTGATGAGCCATACAATGAAGTTATGGGAAATAGTAGTGGAAGCTAAGTTAAGGAAGGTAGTGTAAATTTGTGAGCAGCAGTATGGCTTCATGCCCAGAAAGAGCACAACAGATGCAATTTTTGCTCTGAGAATTTTGATGGAGAAGTATAGGGATGGTCAGAGGGAGTTGCACTGTGTGTTTGTAGACTTGGAGAAAGCGTATGACAGGGTGCCAAGAGAAGAGCTGTGGTACTGTATGAGGAAGTCAGGAGTAGCAGAGAAGTATGTCAGAGTGGTGCAGGACATGTATGAGAGGAGCAGGACAGTGGTGAGGTGTGCTGTAGGTCAGACAGAGGAGTTCAAAGTGGAGGTGGGACTGCATCAGGGATTGGCTCTGAGCCCCTTCCTGTTTGCTATAGTGATAGACCAGTTGTCAGAGGAGGTCAGATAGGAGTCTCCATGGACAATGATGTTTGCAGATGACATTGTGATCTGTAGTGAGAGCAGCGAGCAGGTGGAGGAAAACCTGGAGAGGTGGAGGTTTGCGCTGGAGAGAAGAGGAATGAAAGTCAGTCGTAGTAAGACTGAGTACATGTGTGTGAATGAAAGGGAGGGAAGTGGAACAGTAAGGTTACAGGGTGAAGAGGTGAAGAAGGTACAGGAGTTTAAGTACTTGGGGTCAATAGTCCAGAGTAATGGAGAGTGTGGGAAAGAGGTAAAGAAGCGAGTGCAGGCAGGTTGGAATGGGTGGAGAAAGGTGTCGGGAGTTCTGTGTGATCAGAAAATATCAGCGAGAATCAAGGGGAGGGTGTACAGGACAGTGGTGAGACTGGCCATGCTGTATGGTTTAGAGACAGTGTCCCTGAGGAAGAGACAGGAGTCAGAGCTAGAGGTAGCAGAGCTGAAGATGTTGAGGTTCTCTTTGGGAGTGACAAGATTGGACAGAATTAGGAACGAGTTCATCAGAGGGACAGCTCATGTTGGACGTTTGGGGGGCAAAGTTAGGGAGGCCAGATTAAGATGGTTTGGACATGTTCAGAGGAGGGAGAGTGAGTATATTGGTAGGAGAATGTTGGACATGGATCTGCCAGGCAGGAGGCAAAGAGGAAGGCCAAAGAGGAGGTATATGGATGTAATTAATGACTATATTAAGCTAGTGGGTGCAAGTGTTGAGGATGCAGAAGATAGGGATAGATGGAGAGAAATGATTTGCTGTGGCGACCCCTGAAGGGAAAAGCCGAAAGAAGAAGAAGAATTAGATTATGTATTTAATTTCATTTTCATTAAAAGCAATGATATTTTTGTAATTTTACCCCTTTCGAGTTAAGTTTTTACCCTTTAACCAAGTCTGGAAATTGGAGCACATGGTTATTAAGGTATGTTCTTTCTAGGGAGAACATGTGAGGGCAGCTCGGTTAATCCTTGTGTGGTCTTGGAATTTTGTATTCCCTCTTCTCTTAAGGGTCAAGGGACAGTATTCTCCTGACCCAGCAGCAGCCTCACATAAAACAGAAGAAGATTCATCACCCTGAGCAGCTTTCACAAATGCTGCAGAGGCTGCTGTGTGAAGGAGATGCTCTCTTCTTTGAATTTGGGAGGTTATAAGTAACTTTCCCAGCTGCTCCGCAGAACACCCTCCTCTTGTTCCTCTTGTCAGGCATCCAGGCAGGGTCGACCTGGCACCAAATCACAAAGGCATTGTATGAGGACACATCAATGATGTTAGAGAAGATGACCAAGGGCCAGCGTGCAGTCATCCTCCTGCAGCTGTAAGTTCCAATCACCATGTCCATGTTGTTCACACATTCTTTGTTGTGCTTGTAGTCCAGAATGATAGCTGGCCTCTCATCCTCATAATCACTGATCTTTGCTGTTTGTGCAGTGTACTTAGGAGGACCACATTCTTGTCTTTCTTTAGGAGGTAAGAAACTAGAGTGGTGGTGGGGGTGATGGCAAACTTTGAGGAGAAGGCCTCTCTCCCCCTTGTTGCAAGTAGTACAAGAGGCAGCCACCAAATAGTGATCAGAAACTATGAACTAGCTGACAGTTGGGGGCCAACTCCAGGGATTTCAATGCATTGTTTAATTGCATTGTTTAATTGAATCACCTCTAGGCTTCACACCTTCAAGGCCTGCCGACTCAAGGCCTTTAAAACTGCAATGTGCCTTTTCACTGGACTCGATGACTACCGTACCACTGCAGTGTGTTTTGATCTCCAATAAAACATTCCTGCTGAACACTACTTCCGAGTCCCCTGGTCTGCTTCGGTGAATTCACAACAGCTGTCATACAATTCTCCTCACAGCAGTCACAATGGGATATGAAGGCAAACATTCATAGCAAAAGCATCTATCATTATCCATTAAAACTAAAGTTGTCTTTTTTGATAATCAAAAGAAATAATACATTTGGAATAAAATAAATCCTGTATTCAAACCAAAATACTATAACTGACTAATCGTGATGGAGCACCCAGAGTGTGAAATGTTGAATCTATTTGCAGATGTTTATTAAACACACAGCAGTAAATCCAAATCAAAAGACAGGAACAGAAAACGTGTGAACTAGTCAGAACCAGGAAAGCAATCACACAGGCAAACAAATCCAAATTACAAATATGAGAACACAGTGGCAAGAAAACAAAATGAGGTCATACACAAAGTCAGGCACTAGCAATAGCAATGGCTCGGTATGTCACAAACTGAGAACAATATTCCATGTTGAACGTTGCATGAGCATGGCTTAAATGTCCGAGTATCCAAAAGTAAACTGGAAGCGGTTCAATACTGAGACGAGTTTTTGCTCTCGTGGTGGGATGCGGGGTTGAGATGTTACACTAATACTCAAATGAAGATTAGTTTCTCTTGCTTTCCTATGCAATAAAATAATAAATACAAAAACTCTCCAAAACGGCTAAATTAGCTCTCAGCCAGAACATATGATGTGATATGATCAATGAGAACAATATGATCAGCTACATGTATCTCACCAAGGCATCAATAAATCCACCTTTTAGAAACCATTCATGAGAAATAATGGAACACATCTTTTAGGCAAACGTTTAACAAGAAACTTATCATCTAAAAGGATACAGATAGCCAACAGTATTAAAGTGAATTGTTTAGATTATATGGGAAGCTGAAAACACCATGATTACCTTAGCAAAAGCAAACACAATCTGTTGCTAGGCAGCAGTTACCCTCCCCAAGAGGGTCTCAATCAACCAAACAAAAAAGGAAACTACAGCTCCCTCCAGGCTATTTTTTGGTATCGATCTAATATTGGATGATTTAATGCAGTAGGGGAACACAAACAGAGAGGGAAATGTAGAAACACTCCAGTAAGCTGCAATGTGCAGGCTCTGATCACACCCCCAGGAAATCCTTCAGGATGGTCCACTTTAAATGTTTGCACTTTCATTCATTCATTGAATACCGCTTATCCGAACTATTCTCGGGTCACAGGGAGCCTGTGCCTATCTCAGGCGTCAAGGCAGGATACACCCTGGACAGAGTGCCCACACACGTGCACACATGCACACATGCACACATGCAATCACACAATCACACACTACAGACAATTTAGAGATGCCAATCAACCTACCATGCATGTCTTTGGATTGGGGGAGGAAACCGGAGTACCCGTAGGAAACCCAGAGGCACGGGGAGAACATGCAAACTCCACACACACGGCGGAGGCGGGAATCGAACCCCCAACCCTGGAGGTGTGAGGCAAACGTGCTAACCACTAAGCCACCGTGCCCCCTCTGTTTGCATTTTACTAAAGAAAATTCAAAGAGAATATGAAGTCTAGTGGTGCAACTCCCCTTGTCCCCAGAGGATATGGTTGCAATGGAAAAAAGTCTCATGCTCACGATCACATTGCCCTGCACAAAGGAAGGCAAATTAAACCAAGTGTGTCATTCCAAATGTGTGGAAAAGCTGCATGCAATAAATGAAGAAATCACAGATCAGTTTGAAGAGAATGCTGAGCTGTTTATTGATGCAATGACACAGGATAAACAGATCTCTGACAGTTGGCTTTTTTTTTTAAACATGAATGTAGGTTCAAAACAAGCTGAGATCAGGATTAAATGAGACACTGGATCCTGGGTTAATGTCAGTCAGTACACATCTTAAACACAGGAGACAGATGGTTTGAGAGAGGAGTGAAGAAGGAAACATGGAACATGGAAAACAGTTCAGAAAACCCGTCCAAGTGAGTTGCGTATCTGCATTTTGTAATGGACATGATGAAACATTAGTATGATAGACACCGAAATGAGTTAAATTCTTGTTTACTTTAATGTTACTTTAACTTAGATTTATTGACATCATTGCTCGTGTTTACTTTTGTTGTTTTCTGTAATCACTCATGTTGTAGTGCACCTGGACGCTTTTATGCAAAAATCTCAAACCTTTTAAAATTATGCAACACCATTTCACAATATCTTTTTAATATCTTTTTATCACAATTTCTATTTAACATCTTCCACATGACAGGCGAGAAACCTATCACTGTGCCACCAATGCCCAAACAAGGTATTTATTAACATTATACTGTATATTTACACATAAATACACTTTTCAGCTTACGTTAAAAAGTGGCTATATAACATTATTAAGCACAGGAAAAGTGTCACTGCATGATTTCAGTTCCTGT
This sequence comes from Hemibagrus guttatus, assembly GCA_033459395.1. Lineage (NCBI taxonomy): Eukaryota > Metazoa > Chordata > Actinopteri > Siluriformes > Bagridae > Hemibagrus > Hemibagrus guttatus. The sequence goes on from JAUCMX010000028.1 coordinate 11,360,096, forward strand.
GTTTATGTCATTACAGATTCCCATAACTAACACCATTATGCAATAAAACACTTGGGGTGTGCAGTTAGTGGAAAACAATTACTGATTGGGTTACTGGTTCAACCTGGAAGTTGATTCTTAAAACAAATAGATCTTGCAGTGTTTTGTTCATACCAGAGCAATTCTCTTTTAGATGAGAATCATAGCAGCACTCTGATATTTCAATAGAAAATCTCTCACAATGGCAGAACTTTATTAATGACTGTTTTTGTTTACACTGGCACAAAATCATCCTCTGGTGAGCATGTCACATGTCCTGAGTCTCTCCACTCACTAGGAAACATCAGAACCAGTCAGAATGAGAAAGATATTCATCAGAAGGTAAAGTTAGACAGATAATGTAATTAAAATTATGTTTTATATACTATAACTAACCAGTTTCACTCTTACTTTACAATTACTTATAGTATTTAAAGAGTTGCACCATTAAATATCATAACAGTATATTTCATGTACTTACATATAATTTATTAAGTGAATATTTACCATTTGAAAATACTGACCTTCTGAGAAGCACATTTATTTGCTTGATCTATTAAATGACTCACTTGTTGGAGGAATGTCTTCCTTGCTGTTTCTTCTCCTGATGGGTGCTGCTGATTCTGGACCTGTCTGTTCCTGCAGCTGCTTTGTTTTCTCCTCTGGAAGCTGGTTTTTTTTTTTTCTGCTAATTCAGTTTTAAGCAAGTTAGACATGCTGTCCAGTTCCAGTTTAGTGTTTTTTTTTGTTTTGTTTTTATGTTTGTTTTGTTTTTTAGCTCTCTCCGAATTTCTTCTAGTGTTCTGGTCTTCTTTTGAAATCCACTAAAATCTTTTTTTTATTTTTTTATTTTATATTTATTTTATATTCTGAAGTTATTAAAAAATTAATTAAGAATAATGTTTGTAGAAAGAATGCTATTTTTCCATAAAACAAGTCAATATAATATTCAATATAATATTCAATATAATATTTAATGTATTTCAGATGAAAAACATTATCTGATTGTCTTCCATATTTCATAGGCATTAAATATTAGATTAGTAATATAGCATAATTTTATGTTTCTAAAGAGATTTATGTATTTTAAATGACTGATGTATTTCTTCCAATAACAGTCACAGCCATTTTTTTCCCTTTTCTTTGTCTCCTAAACTTTAAAAACAATTTCTTTATAGGTGTGATTTTCAGACATCATGCTTACTGTAGAGCTTGTTATTGAACACTTTAGGCTGTAAAAATGAACAGGTGTGTTTACTTTTGCAGCTCCTTCCATACTCACCAGTCAGTTGAGCAGATTTCTCCATTTAATTTCTCTCATATTCTGTCCATTTTCTGTCAGTCTGTGGAAGTAAATAAAACAGTGTGAAGGTTTTATACATGACTCCATACTGTATGTAAATGAAGTGTTAAAGAAAAATAAAGTGTTTCTCTGTTCAGAACACTGTGTGTGTGTGTGTGTGTGTGTGTGTGTGTGTGTGTGTGTGTGTGTGTGTGTGTGTGTGTGTGTGTTTGTGTGTGTGAATGTGTGTGTGATGTGTGTGTGCAATGTGAAAACTGATAGTCTGACTGACATTTTGTTTTGGGGTGGTATTAATTAAATGCATTTTAAGGAAAAATCATTTTATTTAAATTAATATAGTTAAGGTGTCTGCATGGTTAAACTGAACATTTCTCATTTAAGACAAAATTTACAAATGTGAAACTTTAATGGGAATGGAAGCATACAAAAAAGATATTTTTTGACATTTACATTTTTTAACATAAAGTCTTAGCAAATTACTAATAAATGGTTCAATTACTGTATTTCCAGGACAATCAAATGCGATTAAAAAAAAATCACTGGGGGCTGTTACCATAGTGACTCATTTACCCATCACTGAGCACTGGCCTAGTTATAACATCATTTTAGATTTGAATTTTCTTCTTTTCCTTCTTTTCCCTTCAGGGGTCGCCACAGTGAATCATCTCTCTCCACCTATCCCTATCTTCTGCATCCTCAACACTTGCACCCACTAGCTTCATATCCTCATTAATTCCATCCATATACCTCCTCTTTGGCCTTCCTCTTTGCCTCCTGCCTGGCAGCTCCATGTCCAACATTCTCCTACCAATATACTCACTCTCCCTCCTCTGAACATGTCCAAACCATCTTAATCTGGCCTCCCTAACTTTGTCCCCCAAACGTCCAAAATGAGCTGTCCCTCTGATGTACTCATTCCTAATCCTGTCCAATCTTGTCACTCCCAAAGAGAACCTCAACATCTTCAGCTCTGCTACCTCTAGCTCTGACTCCTGTCTCTTCCCCAGTGACACTGTCTCTAAACCATACAGCATGGCCGCTCTCACCACTGTCCTGTAGACCGTCCCCTTGATTCTCGCTGATATTTTCCTATCACACAGAACTCCCCACACCTTTCTCCACCCATTCCAACCTGCCTGTACTCGCTTCTTTACCTCTTTCCCACAATTTCCATTACTCTGGACTGTTGACCCCAAGTACTTAAACTCCTGTACCTTCTTTACCTCTTCACCCTGTAACCTTACTGTTCAACTTCCCTCCCTTTCATTCACACACATGTACTCAGTCTTACTACGACTGACTTTCATTCCTCTTCTCTCCAGCGCAAACCTCCACCTCTCCAGGTTTTCCTCTACCTGCTCCCTGCTCTCACTACAGATCACAATGTCATCTGTAAACATCATTGTCCAAGGAGACTCCTGTCTGACCTCCTCTGACAATTGATCCATCACCATAGCAAACAGGAAAGGGCTCAGAGCCAAACCCTGATGCAGTCCCACCTCCACTTCGAACTCCTCTGTCTGACCTACAGCACACCTCACCACTGTCTTGCTCCTCTCATACATGTCCTGCACCACTCTGACATACTTCTCTGCTACTCCTGACTTCCTCATACAGTACCACAGCTCTTCTCTTGGCACCCTGTCATACGCTTTCTCCAAGTCTACAAACACACAGTGCAACTCCCTCTGACCATCCCTATACTTCTCCATCAAAATTCTCAGAGCAAAAATTGCATCAGATGTGCTCTTTCTTGGCATGAAGCCATACTGCTGCTCACAAATTTCCACTACCTTCCTTAACCTAGCTTCCACTACTCTTTCCCATAGCTTCATTGTATGGCTCATCAACTTTATCCCCCCAGGACCAACTGCCTTTCCATTTTTCATCCTCTTCAAAGCCTTCCTGACTTCATCATTTCTAATCTTATCTACTTTCTGTTCCACAGACTTCACCCCTTCTACTCTTTTTTCCCTCTCATTTTCCTCATTCATCAACTCTTCAAAGTACTCCTTCCATCTCCTCTGTACACTCTCCTCACTCGTGAGCACCCTTCCATCTCTATCCTTAATAACTCTAACTTGCTGCACATCCTTCTCATCTCGATCCCTCTGCCTAGCTAACCTGTACAAGTCCTTCTCTCCTTATTTAGTGTCTAACCTAGTGTACAACTCGTCATATGCCTTCTGCTTGGACTTCGACACCTCCCTCTTCACTCTGCACTGTAACTCCTTGTATTCCTGTCTATTTTCTTCAGTCCTGTCCATGTCCCACTTCTTCTTACTCTGGATACTATCCTGAACTTCCTCATACCACCACCAAATCTCCTTATCTTCTTTCCTCTCAGCACCTTTCTCCCTGTCTCCCTGATTATTTCTGCTGTAGTTTCCCAGTCATCTGGCAGCACTACCTGACCACCCAGAGCCTTCCTTAACTTCTGTCTAAATTCCTCACAACATTCCCCCTTTTTCAGCTTCCACCACTTGGTTTTCTTCTCTATCTCTATCTTTGACCTCTTCTTCTTACAGACCATCAAAGTCATCCTACACACCACCATCCTATGCTGTCTGGCTACACTCTCTCCCACTACCACTTTACAGTCACTAATCTCTTTCAGATTGCCTCTTCTACATAGGATGTAGTCTACCTGTGTTCGCCTACCTCCACTCTTGTAAGTCACTCTATGCTCCTCCCTCTTCTGAAAATAAGTGTTAACCACAGCCATGTCCATTCTCTTAGCAAAGTCCACTACCATCTGTCCTTCAAGGTTCCTTTCCTTAACTCCAAACTTGCCCATCACCTCCTCATCACCTCTGTTCCCCTCACCAACATGTCCATTAAAATCCGCTCCTATCACCACTCTCTCACCCGTGGGAATACTCTCCATCACCTCATCTAATTCACTCCAGAATCTCTCTTTCTCCTCCAACTCACAACCTACCTGTGGGGCATAACCACTAACAACATTCAACATCACCCCTTCAATCTCTAACTTCAGACTCATCACCCTGTCTGACACTCTCTTCACCTCTAGAACATTCCTCACGAACTCCTCCTTCAGGACCACACCTACCCCATTTCTCTTACTATCCAGACCATAATAAAACAGCTTGAATCCTGCTCCTATACTACGAGCCTTGCTACCCTTCCACCTGGTCTCCTGTACACACAGTATATCCACCTTCCTTCTCTCCATCATATCAGCCAGCTCTCTACCTTTCCCTGTCATAGTACACATGGTGTTAAATAATAGTTTAAAGGTGACTAACCTAAATTATTAGGATATGTGAGTGAAGTTCATGGTTATGTGTAGCTGAAAAGGGATAAGATATTTTATTTGAAAGTGAATATACAGTATAATCTACACCAATATTGATTTATTAGTTGATTATCAGCTAAAGCCCTAATCAATATAAACAGAAGACAAGGAAAATGATTTTAAGTTTAGGAATTTCCTTGAAATGTAAAGAACTCATGATAACTTCCTCTTTATAGCCAGTAACACTAGGGGCACTACACATATATACATTCATAAAAAATTATATAGATGGTTCATTTCACAAAGGACACCAAAATATTAATATTTGATATCATCTTACTGATGAAATAAAAGAAACATGTTAAATCTAAAATCCAATCACTTCTATTGAGTGGGTTTGATGGTTGAGCCGAAATTTTAGATTTACAGCAAATTAAAAATAGCCTCCTGACACAATTATAGTGACAGATCCAGTGACTCTGAAATGCAATCCATTTAACATTCTAGACTACAATGAATTTATTTCTGTTGTGAGCATAGAGTAGGTCACTGTGGGAGTGGCTTTGAGAGTTGAAATGTTCCTTTTATTTCAGCATTAAGATAAAGTAAAGCACAGGTATCCAGCGTGCTCTCAGGGTCTGTGGCTGACAGGCGTGACATCTTTCTGACGGACTTCAGAAAACATCATCTAAAATTTACAAAACACTCTTAAACACAGAGATACATTTTATAATTGTAGAGAGCTGATGGTTCAGTCTCATTCTGCTCTCACTGTAACATTAAACTGTGTGTATAAATAACACATAATACACACGTTAGCTAGCTACATAATTAGCATCATTACTCAGAGAACCCTGAACACACTCATGAGATTCACACGCAAAGTGTTCTCCTGAGTCTGATCCTAAACCTGCATCTCAACTCACAGACAATAAAGTGATTCAGATTCTGATCCATTCCAGGAAACTGTGTCCTTGTGAATGACACAGACTTCCACAAAGATGCAGCAGTTCTCTTTAACATGTGAATGAACATGACTTGGGTCTAACACTGGGCTCCAGTCTGCTCCATCATGTAGGACTTAAATTCAGCTGTTGAGATTTAATTGTTCATTAAACTGAATTGTTGAATGTTTTCCATGCAGTAACTTCCTGTGTTCAGCCCACACCCAATGCTGCAGCACCTGAGAGTCAGGAAGTGATCATGTTACTGAGACAGAACAGTTACTGCTTCAGAAAGGTTTGTAATCAAACACACATCAAACACCTGAATTGTGTTTCACTCACAGTCACTGTTTATGTTGTACTACACACAGTGGAAATGACATGTATACAACATATATACAAACTGGATTAACAGTCACTATAACATCAAATCAATCTACACTGCTGTTACCATGGTTACCATTCAACACAGGTTAGCAAACAGAAACTTTTTAAAGAAAAAAAAAATCAATATCACAACTGTGATTCAATCATGTGGATAATAAATGTTATGTAAAAATAAGGAGGTAAAAATTGACTATAAACAGCTGCAACAGCTGGATGTGTATTTGTGTAATCAGTGTGATGATGTGATGATATCTCTGTGTTGTGTGTAGATGCTGAAGGATTTAAACTTTGGATTGTAAAATATGTTATTAAAGCCTGAAGTAACTTGTAGCTGAGTGGATAAAAGGATGCAATCAGTCACGGTTATTGTTATGGAACTTCTACATCTGAATATGAATGATTCAGCTCCCAAACTGCTGGAAATGTGGGACGGGTTCTAACTCTTCACCACAACTGATTTATCCTGGACAAGAGGTCTGAGGTGAGACTCCTGTCATACTCCAGACCTGGTGAGTTTATTATAATTAATGCTGAAATACAAAACAGAATCAAATAAACATCAGCATAAACACACACACACACAGAAAATATTATACAGTGAATATTAATCAATACCATACAATCCAGTAGAGTAAAGAGACAGTAGGTCAGTAACTCACTGTAGTGTCTCCAGTGTACAGAGTGGATCCTTCAGTAGATCAGAGAGCAGCTTCACTCCTGATTCTCCTGGATTATTACAGTTCAGATCCAGTTCTCTCAGGTGTGATGAGGAGTTTGATCTCAGAGCTGAAGCCAAAAGCAGTACAACCTTCATCTGTAATACTGCAGCTCCTCATCCTGCAAGAAAGAAAACCTTCTCACACTTAACACACTCAGTTTTAGCATTGAAAACATGAACTACACAAAATCTTTATATACACTACATTTACTCTCCATCTCACACACACAACAATGACAATATATCACATCACTACAATTACACTTACCACAGATGACCACTGGATGTTGCTGTGTTTATTAAAACTCTAATGTGTGTGTGTGTGTGTGGGTGTCTATGCGTGTGTGTGTGTGTTTGTGTTTTTGTGTGTGTGTATGTATGTGTGTAGGTGTTTGTATATATGTGTGTGTGAGTGTGTTTATGTATGTGTATTTGTGTGTGTGTGTGTGTGTGTGTATGTGTGTGTATTTGTGTATTTGAGTGTGTGAATGTGTGTGTGTGAGTGTGTGTATGTATATGTGCGTGTATGTGTGTTTGTGTATTTGTGTGTGTATGTGTATTTGTGTGTGTGAATGTGTGTGTGTGAGTGTGTGTATGTGTGTGCATGTGTGTATGTGTGTGTGTGTGTACATGTGTGTGTATGTGTGTGCGCGCGTGTGTGTATGTGTATTTGTGTGTGTGTGTGTGTGTGTGTGCGTGTGTATATGTGAGTGTCTATATATGTGTGTGGGTGTGTTTGTGAGTGTGTGTGTGAATGTGTGTATTTGTGTGTGTGTGTATTTGTGTTTGTGTATTTGTGTGTGCATGTGTGTTTGTGTGTGTGTGTGTGATTGTGTGTATTTGTGTGTATGTGTGTATGTGTGTGTGTGAATGTGTGTGTGTGTGTGTGTGTGTGTGTGTATGTGTTTGTGTATTTGTGTGTGTGTGTGTGTGTGTGTGTGTATATGTGAGTGTCTATATATGTGTGTGTATGTGTGTTTGTGTATTTGTGTGTGTGTGTGAATGTGTGTATTTGTGTGTGTGTGTGTATTTGTGTGTGTATTTGTGTGTGTGTATGTGTGTTTCTGTATTTGTGTGTGCGTGTTTGTGTGTCTGTGTACCTCAGTTTCTCCAGTGTACTACTTCATACATGTATGGAAAAATGTCTCTTTTTATACATTACATTAGTATCCTCATTCGTGGCCACTCTGAAAACTATAATATCTAAAAAGACACTCACTGGTGCAGTGTAATGATATAATTTACAGAAAGGTCACTGAATCAATCTGAACAAATCTTTTTGGTGAACAGAATCAAATTTGCACTTGGCAGACAGTACCATACTTTGTGTGAGTGTGTGTGTACCTCAGTATCTCCAGTGTACAGTGTGGATTATTCAGTCCAGCAGAGAGCAGCTTCACTCCTGAATCCTGCAGTTCATTGTAACTCAGGTCCAGTTCTCTCAGACTGGAGGAGTTTGAGGTGAGAACTGAAGACAGAGCTCTACAGCTTTCCTCTGTCAGATTACACCCACACAGACTGGAAGAGAAATGATGAAGTAGATTTATTTCTCTGATAGTAAAATGAGGTGTTTCCATCAGTTGGGAAATAAATAAATAAAAGAAAAAAGTAAAAGTAAAGAAATAAAGTGTCTACCTGAACACAAGGTTGTAATGTCAGGATAAAAATATAAAATGAAGCAGCTTAAACACTTTTATTTACTTTAGCTTCAATTAGATCTCTTGATTTTAAGCTTAAAACTGCTTTTTATGTCTTAGAAAATATTATATAGTTTTTATTTTATGTAGAAAAGGTGATGTATAAATTAAGATATTATTATTATTGTTGTTATTATTAGCACTTGTCAGACATACATAACATACTTAGTGTGTGGTTGTTTGCGCGTGTGTGTATTTGTGTGTGTATGTGTGTGTGTGTGTGTGTGTGAATGTGTGTGTGGATGTGTATGCGTGTGTGTATGTGTATGCGTGTGTGTATGTGTATGTGTGTATATGTGTGTATGTGTGTGTGCGCACGTGTGTGTATGTGTGTTTGTGTATATATATGTGTGTGTGTGTGTGAGTGTGTGTGTTTGTGTATTTGTGTGTGTGTGTATGTGTGTTTGTGTATTTGTGTGTGTGTGTTTGTGTGTCTGTGTACCTCAGTTTCTCCAGTATACAGTGTGGATGCTTCAGTCCAGCAGAGAGCAGCTTCACTCCTGAATCCTGCAGTTCATTGTAACTCAGGTTCAGTTCTCTCAGACTGGAGGAGTTTGAGGTGAGAACTGAGGACAGAACTCTACAGCTTTCCTCTGTCAGATTACACTCCCACAGACTGGAAGAGAAATGATGAAGTAGATTTATTTCTCTGATAGTAAAATAAGATGTTTCCATCAGTTGGGAAATAAAGTGTCTACCTGAACACAAGGTTGTAATGTCAGGATAAAAATATAAAGTGAACAGTCTGTGTATAAACCTGGACTGCTCTTGGACAGATCCATGTGTCTCAGCGCATATGAGACGATGTATTTAACTTTCTGAAAGAAGATAATAACAGAGAGGTCACTCTGAACAAACACGTCTCTTTATTTCTAGCAGAGAGTTTTTCATACAGTGTGTTCAGCAGCTCTGGGGAAAGTTCTGCTGGAGAACATTTCCACATTTCCACACTGTCCTTTACTGCTTCATTACAGTGTGGTCAGTGTGTAGATCTGTGGACATTTTGCACACTTTTACTTTCTGTTAAACATTTTCTGGAATATTTTTGCTCCCATAGAAGAACAGAAACAGGTGTATAAAATGATAGCAGCTTTATGAGCACAGAGAACATCAGAAAAATTGCTTTATTGACCTCACTGTAAAATATGACTAGTATTGGTATGTTATTAAAGTAAATGTGTGTGTAATGGACACTGATCTACACACTGTGGAAATGAATGTACTTTGTTCTGATGTGAGATGTGGTTTTTGCTAAATCTGGACTTTAATCTAAAAACACATTCCCATGGATCTCAGAACACCGAGTCACTGGCTCTCTTTAAACGAAGGGTAAAGACCTTCTTCCTGAAATAATTACACAAAGACTTTTTTTGTTTGTGTAAAGAAATGTTTCTCTGTGTGTTATCCCAATAGAGTTAAACTCACAATATCCTAAGTCTGTGATCTAGTGAAGCAGTATTGGTGTATTCAGTGAAGAGACTTTAAAGCGATTCTGTACATCACTCTGGATACGGCCATCTGCCTAATGCCGTAAATGTAAACGTAATGTAAATGTCTAGACTTAAATCTTTTACCCTCAGCCCAGTGCTTCTCCACCAACACCTCACTCTCCTCTACTTTCACATTCATCAGGCACTTATGGAGGAGTTCTGGACTGAGCTGGAGCTTGGGGAAACAGCATCAACACTGGACTCCTGTTCCTGTGTGCTAGGGGTCTCACTGGGGACAAGAGCTCCTGAGTTTGTGTCCATTTACACATCAAACTAAACTAAATAAGGGGAAGCTTGATTGATCGGCTTCAAATCATATAAATGTCAGTGAGTTACTGTGATTTTATACACAGATTACAGTCACATTTAAACCAGCTACAGTATTTATTTCAGTTACACAACAATTTATTGGCACTTTTGTGAAACTCAGTTTCATATTAATGGAATTAATTTAAGAAATATAAAATAGGACACAATTTAAAATACAAACCAGCAGAAATCCATAAAGTATGAGAAATAAGAGGAGCAATTCAGTTAAGACTAAAGTAATGTTTGTGTATTAAAGGAGGATGGAGCGGTCAGTCTGTGTATAGCCGTAAGCTGACATGGTGCAAACTCCTCAGCAGACAGAAGATTTAGAGCACACTGTTAGAGATACTTAATGGCATTGCACCTGTGTATTTAGCAGAATTCCTGATGGATCACACCTCAAATATTTTTGTACCTTGAACAAATGCTGACTTTCTTCATGTGGATTTTAATAAGAAGAAGCTCGGTGAAAGTGCTTTTAGTGTCCCTGCTCCCAGGATGTGGAACTCACTCCCAGTGTATATCCATCAGGTACCTTCACTAAATACATTTAAAAAGCAGCTAAAACACTTTTATTTACTTTAGCTTCAATTAGGTCTCTTGATTTTAAGCTTAAAACTGCTTTTTATATCTTCAAAAATATTATATAGTTTTTATTTTATGTAGAAAAGGTGATGTATAATTTAAGATATTATTATTATTGTTGTTATTATTAGCGCTTGTCAGACATACATAACATACTTAGTGTGTGGTTGTTTGTGCGTGTGTGTGTGTGTGTGTGTGTGTGTGTGTACCTCAGTATCTCCAGTGTACAGTGTGTATTCTTCAGTCCAGCAGAGAGCAGCTTCACTCCTGAATCCTGCAGTTTATTGTAACTCAGGTCCAGTTCTCTCAGACTGGAGGAGTTTGAGGTGAGAACTGAGGACAGAACTCTACAGCTTTCCTCTGTCAGATCACACACACACAGACTGGAAGAGAAATGATGAAGTAGATTTATTTCTCTGATAGTAAAATGAGGTGTTTCCATCAGTTGGGAAATAAAGTGTCTACCTGAACACAAGGTTGTAATGTCAGGATAAAAATATAAAGTGAACAGTCTGTGTATAAACTTGGATTGCTCTTGGACAGGTCCATGTGTCTCAGCTCATATGA